>CM073760.1:125827635-126519403 GCA_037127475.1 Arma custos | reverse complement strand
AAACAATTCCTAATCATTATACCTTTAAATAATACATATAATATATGCATGTGTGGATCACTAATCAATTAAATAATATATAATATATGTGGTCACCACAGTATATAGCCATGTAAGAAATGGGTAAAATCTCTTCACTCAACAAAACGATATCAATCTTGCTTTAGAGATTGCCTGCCAGAAGGCACTTGTGTCATTCTTAGTGTCCTAATGCTATTCCAAGTGAAATAATAGTTTTTGTACCAAACGTAGGTTATTGACTTATTTCACTTTAGAAGTTCTTGTGCGATATGATACTTGAAAATTACAATAAATATTATTACAGCTATCTCATAAATATATACATATCATTTTAATTAATATTAATTAAGCCTGCTAATAAAGTCTGTTGCTATCCCTCTCAGCTCACAGACGGATGAGAACGGTGACCAACTACTTCCTGGTCAACCTGAGCCTCTCAGATCTCCTGATGTCGCTCCTCAACTGCATCTTCAACTTCATCTTCATGCTCGACTCCCATTGGCCCTTTGGTCCCTTCTACTGTACCGTCAACAATTTCGTCGCCAACGTAACTGTTGCAGCTTCCGTCTTCACGCTGGTCGCCATATCTGTGGACAGGTGAGTCCTAACCGATTATAGTAATAACTTATGTACTATTAGTGTACATAATATACAACAGATGTTCTTATTTTTTTTTAAAGAAATCAGGTCTATCCTTTCTTTATTAATTACAACTGCATGAAACATAGAACATATATTTTACAAGTTAACAAGCTTATATACAACACTGAAGTCATGTCATGACAAAAAGAATGGAAGTATTCCAAAATCTAAATTTCTATATATTGGGACTATTCCCGAGGCCTTAACTAATTATATAAATATGAAAAAGTATTGAGCATTTCATATTTATGAGCGATTCCTGCCACTTTTAATTTGTTTTCTTAAATACTATATTCAATTAGTTTATAATGGCGAGATTCAATGATGTCTGTGTCTCTGAACTAAAAACCCTTTTGACCAGATCCTTCTTTCTCTCAATTTTCTACTAACATTTACGTTTTGAATAGGAATAATAATAATCGAATAATTTATGTATGAAGAATAAATCCTTTGTTGAAATTAATATATTAGTTGATTTACTTCTAAATGTCCTTGACAAATATTGGTTTTAAATAAATGTTTATCTTTATAATGATAATATATCAGGCATAAATGTCTAAAAAAAGACAAGTCTATTGACAATGTTTATTGTTGCTTATTGTCAAGCTGTTGTATTGAGATTGGTTCATAACGAGTAGAAAACAATTTTTTTTTCTTAAATTCACTCATGTTTTCCTGATGAAATGCTTCCACTTTTGATATTAAGTATCAAAACAAGGAAAATACCCATAAAATTCGCAAACAAAAATTAGCTTGTCTCGGACTTATACACATGATTTCGAATAAATAATATTTTAAATATTTTTAATTTTGAAGAGAAAAGATTTCTCCTGGCCGGGATTCGAACTCGGATCCTCCGCATCTCTAGCGCGGCACTCTACCAACTAAGCTATCAGGGATGGTAACCAGGCCAGACGAATCCATTCTCTTCAAAATAAAAAATATTTAAAATATTATTTATTCGAAATCATATGGAGTCATACATATCGGGTCATATAAATCATATCAAATGGCGAAGCACATATGGGGGAGAATGTTCATTGAAAATTACTTTAATTGGTTAAATTACTTTAAAGTCTTGTAGTATCAAATAAATTCTGTATCAAAAATATATATAATTTTTAACTTTGTATTTAACAGTTTTATACAATCGTAAATAACATATTAAATTTTAAATATTGTTGGTAGATCGGAAGCGAAACTTTTACATGTATTTGTAATTGTAAACCTTCTGCCACTTTTTGTTGTTCCGTAATAAGTACAAAGAAGAATTTTTTTTTTCATTCAGGATTACTTTTTGAGCTACTGGTTTGTAGATTAATATGCATACAAGGAAGTCGTGTGCTGTCAACATCAGATATCGTTTGTTCCTTATTTTTAACTAGCGACTCGCCCCAGCTTTTAAACGAGTAGTAAGACATATTTAGCCTACATTTTTTGCCTATATAATTTATTTTATTATGTAGATGTTATAAACATAAAAACAAAACAAAATATTTCTTTTCATACAAGTTAAGTTTTTGTCATAATCCATAAAATACTCATTTAAATTATGTGGTATAAAATATTCTAATAATGCGCATGCAATCCTTTAGGTAACTAAAGTATATAAGTTGATAAGGATTAATAATAAACTATTCTAAATAGCTTTCCAAATACCGCATTGTATGTTATCATTTTTTTAGAAGATAAAATAGGTATAGTAAGCTATCCTTAAAAGATAGATATATGTTGTATAGATATATATGACATTTTTGTAGATCTATAAAAGATGAATATAGCGCCATGGATTGCTTCGTTATATAACAAAGGGATTGGGGAGTATCAACAATTTAACCTCCCTAGAGGCTGTACTTTTTACTACACTTCCAACAATTATTCCGAACAATTTACTCAAAACCTTGAATTATGAACCAAAATCTTCCTCTTCAATTGCTCTATCTATTGTAGCAAACCGCACGAAACCCCGTGCAGTAGTTACTGAGTTTACCGCGAACCGACAGAAGCGGCGAAGGACTTAGTTTTATATTATGTATGGATATGGAAAATATCAATATTAATATTAAATATAACTTTAATACTAATACATAAAAATAAATATTCTTCCTTACCTACACATTTAAGGTTACGCTTAACATAAAGTAACGATTAGATTTACTGTTCGCTATCTATAAAAATCTGATATAGATTTATCATAATAATTTATCATAAGTAAATAATAATAATACTAATTATATACATATATATATATTATTAAAAGATGATAATATTCAATTTAATATAATACAGTTAGTAATATTATTTTATGATTATTTGAAAATAAATTAATTTTATCTAACCTTAAATGAGAAAAATATATTTTTGGCGATGACCTAAATATTGCTAAGCTGTTACAGCTTTAATACCCCGCACGTCAATCAACCAGGATAAAACAGGGCGATATCCTTCCGAAGGTTCCCTCAGAGCATTAGCTCCAAACTTTCCCCTCTCATAATAACCCCAAGCATTAGGAACGTGATTAATATAGGATTCTCTCTCAGCCTTTCCAGAAAGCGATAGTTATTTCAGATTTAATAAAAATGGTAAATAATATTGAAATAAATTCAAAGTTGGTAAATGATAATTTTATTTGTTACAGTGATATGATTTATTTTGCATTGTTTTATCGTTAGGCGTAGCCTCATATCTACAGCTCCGGTGAATAAGTCCGATTTTGGCCCAGAGAGAGTTAACTGCTTTCAGAAATCATATCATTCTCTTAGTTTAATCACATACTGATTCCTGTAGAACAGGTCCGGTACTTAGGACTACACCTTGACAAACAGTTAACTTGGAATCCTCATACTAGACTGAAACGACAAGACACAGCTCGCCGTTTCAGCCTACTTCAACATTTACTAGACAAACGCTCTAAGCTCTCAATTAATTACAAAAGACTCATCTACATAACCTACTAGGACCTATGGAGTAGAGCTTTGTGGAACCACTAAGCCATCGAATTCCTCTCGTATTCAATCCTTACAATCCAAAATTCTTCATAAAATTCTCAATACTCCTTACTTTGTTAAGAATAAAGTTATCCATAAAGACCTTAATGTCCCATTTGTTGCTGATTTGGCACGAATCTGATATCAGTCTTACCATGACAAACTTCAGTTCCTCTCAAACCCACAAGTTTCAAACCAAACAACATCTTCAATTACTGATAATCCTCCGAGGTGTCGGAAATGAAGATGGCCTCGTGACGTTCTAAGTTGAACTTTTTATTTAAGTACTACCACTGGGTAGTTTCTCTACTTGCCTTTTTTTACTGGTCGGGATGTTATTTATCTTTCGTTATATTTACTTGATGTATTCAATATACAGTTGTGAATTTCAATAAATACATTTAAAATATTTATATATATATTTTTATTATTGTTCTTTAACAAGGTTTTTTTAAGAGAATGCGCTTATCTTTCGTTTGTTGAGTTGTATCTGAGCAACCAAGACAAAAACAGTACAGACCAAAATGGCCGGAAGAGCGTAGACAAGACTTTTCGGGAAGAATGAAAGCCTATTGGAAGAACAAGAAGAACCCAAAGAAAAATTGATCGAGTTACTTGCTTAACGTCTTTCATTTCTGGGGAGAATTCGCCAATAATAATAATATATAGCATTTCCAAATCTATTTGAACCTTTTCCAAGTCAACTGTAACCTTTTAAAAATCAAATGTAACCCTTTCCAAATGAGTTGAAACCCTTTCCAAAGCAAATGTAACTCTTTACAACTCAATTGCTACCCTTGAAAATGTTTTGAATGTTTACTGTACTGAATAATGAGCGAATTTAGTGCCTCAGAACTCGCCAGGATAAATTCAACACAACCTTTTTCTTCACAACTCTTGTTAGGACCAAAATGAGGGAAATAATTCACAGCTTGAAAAAGCACATTCTCTATTTGGATTTCATCATGATTTTGTCTAAAAAAATTAAAAAATGACATAAGAATGGTATGAACTAAAAATTAATTGAAGTGGCTTTAATCTTATTCAAAATTATTTAATTTATTTTACAAATGAAATATAATACAGGATTAGAATCGGTGAGGTAGACTTAATTATTCCCTAAAGGCAAATAATTCGAACATTAAATTATTCAAGCTCTTTATCATTCACGAAACGAGGTTTCGTCGCCATTTAAGCTCGCTACGTTTTAACGAAGCTTGAAGGCGCTTTCAGTCTACATTAAGTGGGGATTTCATTCCCACCTTTGTTATATCCGACTTATTCCGTTTTAAGTTACAAATAAGTCTGATTGTTAACTTGAATTTATCGAAAAATACAACCGGTATTCTCTCTTGAGTCAAAGACTGAGAAGATATGGGCTCTTTTAGAACAATCGAATCGCAAGTCACTTCATGTTCTTCAGCAAATATCCTTTACGATTTAATCTTCAAGCTGTTCGTAACGGCTTTAGAATGAACAATATATACCAAGTACTTACCCAGAAAAACCTCCGTGGCAGTTGTTTTTTTTATAATTTCGTTCGGAAAATAATGCAGGATTTTATGTTTTTTCTTTTAAAATGACCGTCAAAATAGTAAATCGTTTATATTTGTTAGACTTTTCATCATCATCATTCGTGGCGCTACAACTCCTGTAGGTCTTACCAGGGTCTTATACAAATGCACCTTAGTGTTTTGAGAAATAGCCCTGCTCCTGAAATGCTTTAGTAATCCAAAATAACATTTATTTGAGTACATAATTCTGCGATGGATTTCTGCATTTATTTCATTATCTGCGTTTACCTGTGATCCAAGATAGACAGATTCTTCCACCCTATAAAATATAAAGCCTCCAGCCATAAAATGCGATGGTTCGTGCCCATAACCATTTTTTGATTCATTGACCTCTAAACCCAATCTAGCCGCTGCTATCTGGACAATGATAAAAGAATTTTCTAAATATGTTGGATTTCTTGCAACAATATCTATGACATCACCGAAGACCAAAATCATAGAGGATCTATTGAATATAGTTCCCCCAATTTGTATTCCAGATTTCTGCAGATTTGTATTCCGCACTATACTTTCAAGAGCCAAATTCAAGAGAAATCATGCGAGGCAGTCACCCTGTTTCATCCCTTTATGCTCCAAAGGTTTCAGTCAGATCACTCTGAACACGCACTGTGCATTGCACCTTCATCATCGTATCCCTAATCAGAAGTATCAGATTTGGTGGTATTCCCATTTCCAGAAGCTTCTGGTACAGCTTGTGCCTCTTTATACTACACTAGGCCATTCGGAAGTCAATGGACGAGTGGTGTGTGTAGGCATTATACTCCCTACACCCCTTCACAATGCTTCTAATAACACAAGGTTCCTAACAGATTAAATGAAAGTCTGTCAGCGAGCGGGATCTGAATCTAGGACATTCTGCATAGTAGCTCAGCGCTCTACCACTGAGCCACTTCCCCGGTATTTGGTATCCGAGTTTCTTTGGTAGAAAATCCGATAACTCTGTTTACGAGAACTGGCAGGGAAATACGAAGTTAGCATGTCAACCCTCGATAACCTTCTTATGGCAATTGTGAAGACCCAACATTAAATATATTTTTCCAAAACAGATAGAAGTATTTATTATCGTATATAATATACAAGATGGGTTCAAAGACACGATTTTTCTAGCCAACAGGCAATTATTTGAACCTGATTCTTACAACAGTTGATCGTGCCAGTCTTCTCAAATAGTCTAATTTTCCGAATTGCCCATCATTATAATTTGAATTTGACATTGTTCCAGAATTAATTATGCCCCGGCCGTAGCAACATGTTCCCTTAAAGCCCCCTTAAACCAGACCATTATTCTTTATTGAGCAGAATATGGCGTGCCTCGAACCTACTATCGCTAGAACGTAAATAGCAAGAAATTCTGTGTTATTATTAGCCTAGATTTTTTTATTTCCAGTTTATTTTATTTTTATCGTCAAGTAATCTACATTCACCCTGGAAATTGTGTTAGCGTTCCATATAAAAAAATATGTGATTTATAAAGCAATAAAGTAATTAGATTATATTATCAAGTTTAGCATTTTTATTTTAAATGTTTTCGTTGTAGCTTAATGCGTATCGATTTTAAAAAAGGTAATGCACCTGCTATTAAAATAATCTCACGCCATACCCAACAATTATGCGATGCTGGCTTACTATGCCAATTACGAAAAACATTGTTCAATTCATGTAAAAACAAAAATACTCAATCTATAAAATAATTTCATAAATGTTTCCCATTCTTATAAATAAAAATAAAATAAAGTAAGTTATTGGAATAAATAATTTTGACAGTATATGTGGTCGGGGAAAGTGTGCGCACTTAAAGTCTAATTTTCTTAAATGATAGTTAATTGGACAGAAAAAACAACCTGTACCACTACAACCCGTGAACAAGTCTTTGGTTCAGTGCATGGTAGAGACTGTACTGTTTCATGGATACCTTACATAATTTTATTTATTGCCAGGTAATGCTGCTATCGCTAACCGGACGATGTTACTGTGGTTGTCCTAAATTTTGTATATATTTTATCTTAAGTGCCAAATGGCATTTGTATGATTTCTTAAATAAGTATTATTATTATCTTAAGTAGAACATTTTTATAAAATTACATTTTCGAACTCTTGTCCCGTGAGTGGGGCATACGTTCGAACTGTACGGGGCAAAAGTTCCACATATTGGAATAAAATTAAGCAATATATACTAAAGAATTAGGAGTAAGATTATGTATTCAACTAAACGTTACAAAAAAACCCTTAAATTTAGCATTGTAATTGCTAAAATCAGTTATCTTCAGTAATAATTGCTTATAAAATTCATTCCACGCTCATAATTGGAATAAGCTTGCCATCATTCTTGCCATATACTGCATTGAGTACCTCTTCCGGTGGTTCACTGAAGTTCTCTTTTGAGAATTTTTACGTTAAAAACAAAATTACGAGAGGTAGGCAAGGATGTCAAGCTCCACATATTCAAGACAGTGCATCTTCTCATACTTTTGTATGGAGCGGAGAGTTGGGTATTAACAGACCTATAGGATAGCAGAACCACCGCTGCCGAAATGAAATTTCTGCGGAGAACGAGTGGAAAACAAGGAGAGAACGAGTTCGCAATGAAAGGATTCGTCAGAAACTGGAGATAGTCCCATTGAAACAGATCTTAGAAAATCTCCTGCTGAAGTGGTTTGGCCATATATAAGGATGGGCGACCACAGATATCCTCTGTAGACCATTGAATATGTCCCAAATGGCAAGGCGAGGGGGAAGGACCTCCGACAGGCCAGGAACCTAGCTAGAAATAGGAAAGAATGGAATTCCTGGCTGGATGCTCTTCTACGCTGAGAAGACACTAAAGAGGGAAGCTAAAGACGAACAAGATGAAAACGAATTACCTCAAGCAATGATAAATCTTTAACAGTCTTTTCCTTAGTAGCTTCAGTGATTCCTTACTGCTTAGAGTATATGAAAACACCAAACTACAGTGGATTTTGTACCCTTATAGCATTTAAAGACCCACCCGAGGCTCACCCTTAACATGAGTTAGGAGAAAAACCTAAACCCCGCACTACTGTTGGATTAGAAACAGTAAAGCCAGTTCCTGAATCTTCAAACTCAACTCATGTCTATTTATGGGTTATAAAGTTCCAACTTGCACATGCACTCATTTCCTTGTAGCATTCCTTAACCTATATATTCCCGCTTCGCATCCCACATACTGTCATATAGACGGACATAATAATAGTATGTCTGTCACAAGTCTGTCATCTGTCATTAGTCATTTGTCTTACATAGCGTAGTTCGTCATTATCTATTGTTTAATCCTTATAATTGTAATCATTTAGAATTGTTTTATAATATGGATTCAACTGGACTAATTTATATAATATTTAATTGATGAGGTAAACCATTTTCCAGTCATAATTTTTCTTTTTTACAAAGACGTTTCGACTATATAGTCATTTTCAATTTCACAAGTCATTCTTGGAATTTTCATACTAATAGGTCTGTAATTCAACAATATAAAAATATAAAAAATAACAAACACTATAATAAAATCACAATTACACCATTATATCTTAAATAAATTGAAAAATTTAAGTATAGATTCCTTATGTGAATGTCTATAATTTTAAAAAACTACTTGGGGATACACTGTTTCTACTCTGCATGATTATACTTTGGAATGTACTTATATATACCTTGATACTATTTAAAAATTAAAATATAAATTTATAAGAGTTTAACAATACGAATGTTTTAATTTATTTTATTTTATTTTTTTATTATTATTTTTTATATAAAATTATTTTATTTATAATATATATTAATTTGTTTTAATATTTTATATCTAAATCATTATATAATGGGAGTATTAGAAACAATGTTATAAGGTTATATAAGTACAGTCCAAAGTATTATCATGCAGGGTAAAAATGACCATGGAGAAACAGTGTATCTCCAAGTAGTTTTTTAAAATTATAGATATTCACATAAGATATCTATACTTAAAATTTTTCAGTTATTTTAGGACAGATAATGGTGTAATTGTGATTTTATTATATTGTTTGTTATTTTTTATATTTTTATATTGTTAAATTACAGACCTATTATTATGAAAATTCCAAGAATGACTTGTGAAATTGAAAATTACTATATAGCCGAAACGTCTTTGTAAAAAAGAAAAATTATGATTGGAAAATGGTTTACCTCATCAATTAAATATTAGAATTGTTTATAAAGTGTTCATAGTAACCTGTTATATAAATAAAACTTTTTTTTTACGTCACTAGTAGCTGTTACCATAATTATATGTATAGTCTCCGAGAAGTAGTGAATGAAAGCATGAACTTATATATGAAAATAAAATTTGTATTATTAGATTCCTTACTGGAAACTGTATCCATGGTCATTAAATATCAAAAGATGATAAGTTGAAGTAATTAAAATAAAAGGTTTTCTAATAAGTTGATAAAATTATTTCATAAGTTTAAAAACCAAATACCAACATTAGTTTCTGAGCAAGTTATTTAGACAACCGTTGTCGAGAACTACTGAAGTAAGCGAGGAGTAGACCAAGTAACATGGGGCTTTATTAGTATGTGCTTAGAGCTTAGAGGGTTTCTAATTAAGCCATCACTACACAACCTCTACTTAACGGGAATCCTACCCCGACCATTATAGAGTATTAGTTTTTAATCAGGATATGCTGTTTTTTTTAACAATGTACTAAATATAGAATAGAATAGTCACTTTACTCTGGGTTTAAATCCCTTTAGAATAACAAACATGAACAGAAAGAGAAACAGGTAGGCCAGAAGCCTACATGATACAAATCATAAAGCGTAAAAAAGTGACAGAAAGCAGTAGAAAAAATAAATATGATTTAAATGACGATAGTGAGGGAGCATGACGGATGTTAGGAGGTATTGAGTTAACACTGTGATGGACCGGTCGAGGAAAGAACATTCATATGCTTTGGTTCTGTGGAAACGAATATAGAGATTGGAACGACGAGATCTTGTTTTATGGTACTGGACTGAGGATTTGAATTGGAGGAAGCTGAAGATATATGAAGGATATTGAAAGTAAATGGATTGGTATAAGAATGTGCAGAGGAAATATTGTCTTCGGAAGGGAGGGATGAGCCACTTTAACTCATCATAAATGTGGAAAACGTGAGAACGCCTCGGAATACCCAAGGACAAATCTTTATTTGCTTTAATCTGTCTTCAAGCATTTAAGAAAGGCCTCCGCATACCACGCTACAGTAGTCAAAGTGGGGGAAGATTAGAGATGATACGAGAAACTTATGATGGTTGTGTAAGGAGGTGTCGAGAACGATGCTTACCGCTTTCTTCAAGTTTCTAAGCTGCTTACAAGTTCCTTGAAGTTGAATAACTTCAGGGAACTAATTGGCCGTCGGGATATTTGGGCGATGAGAGGTTTCCAGGAAAGGTTTTGATCAATAGTAATGCCTACGATTCACGATATACATGTTCTACAATTCATTTAATCCTAGCTTAACAGAATTTCAATATTTCTCAACCACAATTGTTTTTATTTTCACTTTATTATGTAATCGTGATAGCAATCTCAATCATCTTTTCTTATCCTGTTATGTAAATGTGAAAATTGAGAGAAGTTTTAACGCTTTCATGGGGTCGCCAGTGGCCTAGTGGTTAGTATAATGACCTGTTATACTCATGATTGTGGGTTAAGGCTTAGGATTTTTTAAAGGGTGTAAAAAATCCTTAATTTATTCTCCTTTGGAAGGGACGTAAAATGGGTTTGCCGAGCTTGTGCCGTGAAGTCGTTAAGGTTATTCTAACATCGTCGGATTAGCCATATCTAAATAAAGTGACTTTAAATGAAGAAACAACAACGACAATCTTATGTAATTATGGCAGATTGTCAATTGAGTAAGAGTTTTACATCGTTCATGCTATTTTGTTACATTATATTGCTGTTAATTTTTTTTAATTAAAAATAATACCTGACCAAAAAAGAAACAAATCAAAAGAAACTTCGAGAAGCGTTACCAATAATGTTAAATTAATTCTCTAATTTCAAAGCGGATTCAAATCTTTTAGAAACCTATATTTACCTAAATTGAATGAAATTTATATATTGTTTTAATCCTTCTAATATCATAAATGCGAAACTTTGTGAGGGTGTATTTTTGTTACTATTTCACACAAAAACTACTGAACGGATTTGGATGAAACTTAACAGGAATATAGGTTATACATCAGAATAACACATTGGCTACAATTTATAATGATTTTGTGTAATTTGGTCATAATATAACGATAGATATCAAGTACGTGGGATAGAATGCTGCCCTCTGGGTGTTTATTACTAGCTAAACCAATGTTACCTCGTAAAAACTTATTTGTGAATCAAGAATTTCATTTAAATAATTATTAGCTAATACACATCTTGTTTCCAAGGTAGAACAATAGAAATTACTGTATACTGATAAACGATATTAAAGTGGCTTCCATAAGCAATAGGAATTATCTTAAAAGGAAATATATAAAAAAAAAAAGAAAAAAAAGAAACAATATATTGCATATGAGTATATAAATATTTAATCGGTATATTTTAATTTTTTTTTATTACACGAGCAGTTGATTTTAATTTCTGCGCCAAGCTACTTCGCAATATCTACGTAATCGGATTGCATAAATAGCCGTTGTTTCAAGTTATCTAACTAAAGGGCCAGCCTATCAATTAACTCACTTTCTATTAAAGCGACACAGTTTTGTTCTATAATCCTGTCTATCCTCCTCCAATGACTATGTAATGTTCAAGGTCTATATTACATTGGTTGGATACATTCATATATAATCAGGTGTTTTCGTTAAGTTTATATTCATATCAGGCATGTATGCGAATTTATGTATTTTATTAATACAATAAGGGTATAAGACACTTGGTATAATTCAATACAAGTAGTATTGACGCAGTACAACGACTTCGTTTTGTTCAACTCTACGTCCGGTGCTGCTACCTATTGGGATAGACCCAAGGGATTTGAATTCCGCATATAATTCATTTTCTGTTGAACTGTCACAATGTGCAGATGAATACCTTTCCTCAATTTATTTTATATTCTGCCAAGAAGTAGCCGAAAATTTTTTTCAGCTTAACATTTTTTGCGGCTTAGAAGTAAGCATCGTGTATTAATTAATGAAGTTGCTCAGTGGCAGAGCACTGAGTTGCCATGCCGGATATCCTGGTTCTAATCCCACTGCGGGTAAGACTTTTATTTAGTTTGTTGAGCCTGCAGCCGGAGATGGATCATATAGGATCTAGGAACCACCTGGGGCTCACTCAACCTCTATAAAATATTATAAAAATAGAGTATTTAAAATAAGGGGGGAAATCTGGCGGTTGAGCGTGATCTAGGACAGATCACCTCCTTGCAGAACCCTTTTCCATGAAACAGCACAGTCTCCACCGTGTACTGAAGCCCAAATACGTTAACGGGTTGTAGTAGTACAGGTTTCTTTCAGATTAATTAATGAATAGAATTTAATATGATTTCTACTTTTTCTTAAGATTAATTATTTTTAGTTGTTGTTATGTTGCTATGCTAGTTTATGTAACATTAATGAAGGAATATAACGTACTTTCTATGGACCTTAGTTGTTTTTGTATTTCTTCACTTGGATCTTGTACCTAAAACCTTTCAAATCTGGTCCCAGTAGTACTGAAAGTTATTAATTTTTATATTTATCCATAAGAACAATAATTAATAAATAGTAGGATCGGTTTTAAAGTTTTCTCATTTAATGAATGATTATGATAATGTATACATACTTGTGTATATGTGTGTATATATATATATGTAAAGAACAGCTATAAATAAAAAACATGAGAATACAGTTTTAATGTATGGTTACAGTGTGTTGAGTAAATTGAAACAAATCTTCATAAAAATATAAAGAAACACGAAGTAAAGGCATTGAATGTTGGTTCTTTGTTTTTTTTCAGGTGAGTGAATGTTTTTTTGGAAATTATTGTAATTATTAAAGACATGTAAATAGACATTGTAAATACAACTTTTTTTTTCAGACCAACAATTCCGTCTTTATTTCCTTATTTATAGGCATAAAAACATTATAAATTTATAAAATATCATTATATATGTGTGTGGGGTATTAACATATTTATATGTGTATGTATGTATATATATTTTCTTGTAATGTAGCAGTTCACTCAGCTAGTTAAATGTTTGTTAAAAATGAGTGTAAATCACCGATGATATTACTTGTATTTTTCTTCATTATTATTTGTTGTTGTTAGCACAAAATTTGATACATACATAACTATCAATTGTTTCTCTTATATAATTATTATCTTATTTCTATTTGTTTTTCTCTTCTTCTAATCTGTTTTTTTAAATATTGTTATTGCAAGTAATTCGCATTTTTTTCATTACTTTTTTTTCTTTCTCACTTATTAAATTATTTATGATAATTCATTAAATTTAATTATATTATATTAACACATAATAGGTTACAAATTAATACCTGTGTTGTTATTCTAAAGGTACTAGTCCCAGAATAAATAAAGACTTTATTATTGTTATTATTATTATTACACATATTTCATCGACCGTTCTGTTGAAATAGAAGCTCTGCGCTCTTTATTAACTCTTATAAATTATGATATCCAAATATCATTCCATGGTCCCAATCTATAGACTCAATTTTACATAACAGTAGCTACTATATCTGTTTTACCTAACGCAAATTTGTTCTAAACAAGTAACCCAGACAGGTCGTGAGACCATATAGTTTATCGTAGAATTATGACAGGTATCGCACATTAACCCTTCTCTTGTAAAAAACGAAACGAAAATAGGGTTGTTTATCCTTCACAAACAAGGGCTAGGCTTGTGAGCTAGGCTTCTAGAACAGCGTTATCTCACGTCACCGATCATTTGGTATTGTTTGGTCCCATAATACGCTTATTTTGTTCTTATATTCCAGTGTAATTTATTTATTTTCATACTAGGGGTGGTACCCGATATCCGAAAAATGGAAGAAACAACCTCAGTTTAATAAATTAACCTTTAGCATAACAACCCATAAAGGCCTGGGGTTCAGTACATAGTGGAAACAGTAATGTTTCTTGGACAACGGTTTTACAGGGAGGTGATTTGTCCTTGATTACGTTCAACCGCCAGATTTTTCTCCCCTCAATTTGAGCACCCACCTTATAGAGGCTGAATGAGCCCCAGGAGGGTCCTAGATCCCATAATATCCATCTTCGGCCCCTAACAGATTAAATAAAAGTCTGCTAGTGAGCGGGATTTGAACCTGGGACTACCACTCAGCCACTCTGCACCCTTTAACAAATTATACAACTTAATTTAATTGTATCAAAATTTGCCCGAATTGTGTATTAGTAATTTTTTTGTATTCTGTAGTTCAAATTGTATATTTATTTTTCAATATATTGTAAGCAGGAAAAATAAATACATTTTTTATCGTTAACCGAGCATTGTAATTTGTACTTCAATTTAGTGCCTGTTATTCGCAATCGTTTCAGATATTATTAACTGTTACTTAAAAAAATAAATATGTCTATTGTTTCATGTATCGACATGTTTAAGTAGTTGCATTTAGATTGTTTTAAAAAATAGGGCTAGCATTATGTTTTTTAAACTTAGCACTAAGAAAATGGTGAGGTTTTTAACACTCTACACATTTAGATTTTATGATAAAACAATAATTATTTAAAAGAATAAACAACTATTTTAGATCCAAATGGACTTAACAACTTTCAAAAATAACAGTTCATTTTCATGTAAGATAGTTAGAGATTGTAACTGCCCTTCTTCGATTCATTCATTTCTGTATTTTCTTTATGAGTTATCTTATTTTTTTCTTTAAAATGAATTATTAGAGAATTGTTGGCAGGTGTTTGAGGAGCATAGAGAGTCGACTAAGTATTAAAAACCTCTAAATATTCATATATAAAGTTGGTCTCGTAGAAAAGCTGGGTATAATACAAAAGAAAAGTTTTATAATTGCATGACTTGAAAATTCTTTTTTAATGTTTATATTGAAATATTTAATATGAATTTTCTTATAAAACACAAAATATTTATTCTGAGGGCTTAGGGTTTTGAAAATTTTAGTTACTTGTTTAGTTTTCTAAGCTTACCTCCTATGGAATATATAATAATTTTGTCAAAATTTCCATAGTATTCAAAATGCATAAATGTATCGTGTCTATTCGATAGCTGTTTTTGTTCTGAAAAAAACATAATCAGATGAAAGATTTTAAAAATTTAAAAATTTTTTTTTGTTAACATTTAACGTCACTTCATGCTGCTATGACCAATAGAACGATGCTACAGTGGGAGTTCTAAATTTTCCCAATGCAGGTACTTAGGATTGTTCTCTTTAACGAGTACCTGACAACGCACGGGCTCAGGATCTCATTTTACGCTCCTTCTGAAGTACGGCATTACAAAGGATGTTTTACTCATTTTTAAAATATCCTTAGGCTCCTGCTGGGTTGCGAAGTCGTCTCCTTAGGCATAGTAGGCATAATAGTTTTAGTTCATTGCTCGATAAATATGCGTATCAAGAAATAACCTAGATGATAATTTATAAATATAAATTGAGTACACAGGATATTCGTATTAATTGCCAATCCAGATATTTTTCAGTTTATAATAGTTCCAGTACTCTCTCTTGTCAGTAAAACTATTCTCAGCAGCTGAAAGTTTTCTGGAAGAGGGCATTCTCGTGACCTTATCCAGAAATCTAATATAGATGTTAAAAATTATTGAATTAGTGAGCACACTGCTTTAAGATATTGGAATGTTATTAACAAAGTTACCTTCTTTTTTTTTATTAAATGTGAGAACTTAAAGTAATTGTCTCTCAAAAATTAATAAATGTATAATAGTTATGTGTACATAATTAAAACCAAAAAGATGACTAACTTATATAGGAATTTATGTTAAATTTTATTACACTAGGAATTTATATTGCACTAATTCCTAGGAAGAGGAAGCAGTATTTATTAATAAAGTAAAACTAATTTTATTATTTTCTACAGAATAGATTATTTCAGTTACTATGCCCGAATGCTTAGGCATCTGTAACTTCCATGAACTAAGTGATGACTTTTACGTTCGGGGAACTATTTTCGTTAATGGGTTTCGGCCAAAATTGGAGTAAGTTGTAACGACTTGACGCAATGGTCAATTAAGAAGGACGAAGCTAAACTATTCGACACTGACGGATGAACTTCTTGCGAATTTGTAAAAGTAGCGTCTGAAGGTATTAAACCTAGAAATAACTAGTGATACGATTTTTTATCTAAATTACCTATAATATTTCTAATGACATGTCTTATAGCAAGAGTGAATAAAAATCGCGGATGATCTAGACAGACATTGTGAAGCTTTATTTGTAAATTGACATACTTATTTATTTATTCGAGCTTTTTACAATCAATTGCTATGCTTTATGCTCTTAAATATATTTTAAATATTCTAATTGATTTTGGGATGCCAGAGTAATCATTTAAGATGATTAATCAAATTATTACTTCTAACTTTTGTCTTAATTGGATTCATCTCCAGAGGTCTTTTGTGCGTTTACTAATTTACTAATCAATTATAACATCAATATATTATTCATAAACATGTATTTTATTTCTGGGTTAAGTAATTACCAAAAGATTTAAAATAGATATGCTTCATTAATAAGATTTTAAACAAGCCTCATAATGATTCAGTTTATACATTGAGGACTACACTTAATGATGCATATGTAATAGAGTATTACCATGAAATACATAACAGTACATCCAGAGTTCTTCTTGGTGAGGTGTGTCTTATCCGGGTCTCGCTATCTTCGGATACTCCTCCGCCCACACCGTTCGCCGGCTTCGTCTCCTGCGTCTTCCTCGCTCCTTCCTCTTCGGGATCTGTTCAAAGAGTCATCTTCAAAGTGGAGTCTTCGAGCCCCCTCTTTTTATTATGTCTTCACCCACCTTGACCATGTGGGGATGACTTCTCTTACCTGAGCAACCTATTTCTTTTTAAACCAAGCATTGCTCTTTGAGTTAAAACATATTTATTTTTGTAATGCCGCCCGGTAAGATACATAGCACTATGTGTTCCTATGCCCAAAATCTTTTCTCTCCAATTCTTCTTATCAGCCCATTCTTCTTCTTCCTCTCGAAGCCCTCTTGCTGCCATTCCCTCTCGTAAATCCTCTATATGTGTCTTCCTCTCTTTCTTATATAATCCGGGTAATAAAGGAATCTTTGGCCATGTATTGTCTCTCATGTTCAACAGATGGCCAAACCATTGAAGCTTCCCCAAGGCCTCTATTTCATACAATATATTCTTCTTCTGCCCTATAATTTCTCTTATTACGCTATTGGGTATGTGTTGGGGCCTTGAGATGCCGCAGCTTTTCTATTTATTGACCATGTTTCGGCACAATATAAGGTTGTACCCAGGAGAAAAATATGATTTATTTTCATTTCCAACGAGACCCCTTTATTCCAGAGGACCGAATTGAGGACCCTAATAATTTTCCTTGCTCGGAATATCTTTTCTTGAAGGAATATCTATATCCTTGTCGGGGGTCTCATTTGTATAGACACCTAAGTACTTGAAGTCCTTGAGTGAAATACAATTTAATACAACTTAAATCGATATAGAAGTTGTCAAGTGATTTTAAAAACATGCATTCCTGATTTATGTCTAGACCCCATTTAGAGTACTATTCTAGAATTTTCCTAAGCGATCCTCAAAATATACTAATATCCTTTAACCACGTGATGAACATGATTGAAATTAATAAAAGAATAAAAAACTGAGATTAACAACCCTTCAATTGTCAAAAAATATTCAAAGTCGAGTTGGGGGTGATAAGATGAAGGAAGTATCTTTTTGCAGGAACATTCTGAGTGAGTTTTTTAGCTATACATTTGCCTATGAAATATATTTCCAAACCTATTAACAAAACTTTTATTTAGTTTTTTTTTGTAATCGCTTCGATGCATTCAGTTCAGTTGTAACAGCATGTATAAAATAATGTCTTTTGTATATATGTTAGTATTATCAAACGGTAGTTAATTATTTGTAAAAATGAATTTAAAAGGCACAAAGTATACTCAAGTATGAAATGTGCTAATAAATAAACGGTTAAGTTGAAAGGAAAAAAAAAAAAATACATACTATTTCATTCTTATATTAATATTTATATGTATTAATATATATATATATATATATATATATATATATATATATATATATATATACATTTATAACTTGTTCATCATCCGCTCCTGATTGAACCATGACAACTATCTATTACTTGTTGAATTAAGATTAGTATAGTCTTTTAATTAATTATTTTGACATTGGAGGCCATTTAAATTATTTTCAATTAAGTCCTTCTGCCAATCTATTTTCCGGTGTTAATTGGTGTAATATTGATATTTATGGAAATTATTTTTACGTATAAAAACATGAGCAGGTGCGATTTATTTTTCAATGGATTCTCAACTTCTGATGTATGATATCATCTCACGTTTAGTGTAAAGTTGATTTATATTTATTATATATATATATATATATATATATATATATATATATATATATATATATACATATATACATATATAAATATATATATATATATATATATATATATATATATATATAATATGTATATAACATACATTATATATATACAGAAAATAAAGAGCTCTCATCGATCCCAACCCTCCTCAAACTTTGGGCTGAATTTCTCGTCTGAATCATAAACAATCTGAATTTAGATGATGTGTTGCGGGTTTGGCTTTTATATTAATTCACCTTAATATTAAGGTTCAGATTTTGTATGAATTAATCGACTTTATGTGCTGCGAGTCTGCTTTAATATAATTTCAGGCACATTATGTAATGCGGGTTTGGCCTTTGTATGAATGAAGGCGCAAAGTGGATTGCGGGTTTTGCATTTTTCCGAATGAAGGCGAATAAATTCAGTTTCTATTACTTCCTTCACTCCTTGCATTACATAATTTCGGAATTGAACAGCGCTGTAATTACCAGTAAACAATATATTACATTACAAAAATATTAATACATTTTAATTGAATTTCTATAAAAGAGGAGTTAATTGCATTTAAGTAGCTCAAACAAAATTTAATGTAGGGATGCTTAAGACCACTGATCGATATTCGTTCGTGGTCAAATTTTCTGTGACTTTTTTGTTAGGGAGTGCAATAATTTCCCAAGACTATTGAGGCATGACTGGGAAAAATTCTAGATAATTCTGGATGGTAAAGAAAATGTCTTCTTGGGGACAAAGGTAGACCTCAAATCGTACAACCAGAGAAGATAACTCCTGGCTTGTCCTACTTGCTCTCCGCGCTTCTTTTGTCTGTTCAAACGATAAGCAGCAACGAAGAACAATACCAAAAAGAACTCTAAACAAGCTCCCTATTATATAGAATTATTATTTGAAGGAATATTCTTAAGATGATGACTATGCACATGAACCATCTATCTATTTATCTGAGAATTACGACTAACAAGATTTTAATGAATATTTTCACTAGTATTTTAAGTATAGTTTAAGAATAACGTATCTGTTAAATAAAACATTAAATCTCTATTGTTTATGAAGAGTGTAGCATAGTAATTATTTGAAGCTAACTGGGTCTTTTATATTTAGATGTTTTTCATCAAATACAACTCGTTGATCCTCCTTCTTTTCACAGAACACCAACCTCCCACTATTCGTCGTAAGAGGAATTTGATGAATTGTTTTCTAACAAATAATAAGCAGTAACAATATAATAATAATAATAATAATAAAGCCTTTATTTATTCTGGGACAAGTCCCTTTAAAATAACAATTACATGCGCTGTAAGCCTTAGAGTGTAAAATAATTACATTTAATTAATTATTACAAGTAATTTAGTAAGTGGGAAAGAATAAAAAATAAATAAAATAAAATAATGAAAAAAATGCGAACTACCTACAATAACAATATTTAAAAACAGATTAGAAGAAGATAAAGATAAAAAAAAAATAAAATATGTTAATCATTATATAAGAGAAACAATTTATGGTTACATATATCTGTGGCACCTGTGCATAGTGGGCTAAGTCGAATTTTGTGAATTTCAAGCTATCTACTTAGAATGGTAATTTTTCTGAACTTATTTTAAGTTCAAGATTGGAGTATCAGCCCACGATTCACAAAGGAATATCCTTCATTGCAATGGACGGAACACTTAGCGTGCTAGACACAAGGAAAGAGAAAAAATTACGATTCTAAGTAGATAGCTTGAAATTCACAAAGTTCGACTTAGCCCACTATCCACAGGTGCCACAGATATATCGAATTTATGCCACGAAAAAAAATAATGAAGACAAATTAAATAATACTTTTAGTAGATTTACATTTAATCCCTTCATGTCTTTATTTTTAATATCTAACTAGATGATATTAATACGTATGTACGCGGTTTAAATTCCACCACTCATATATATATACATATATAATCACATACACAAATGTATATTAAAAAACAGAATTCATTCATCGAATAAAGACAAACATTAAGTCAAAACTGATCCCCTACTATTTTCGATTTATTGGGAATTGTAGGGATAATAGGTGCTGTAATATACGGGATTTGAAGGTTGGAAGATTATTGGAACTACGAATGGAAGAAGTATAGAGTTCCAAAGGAAATACATAGAAAGGAATAGAATTCGTTCTAGGGATTCAAATCCAAACTTAAAATATGATGAGTTTTTAATATCATTTTAAAGCGGCCTTATGTAACCCTTGGGAATACACACAATTATTTCAATCTTTATTCACATTATTTTAATTTAATTTAAAGGCAAATTATCAAACCAGGATGTGTAATTTTCTTTTCGAAACTGCTCATCTGTCATAAGAATTGTTTCATAAGTTCATATAAGTATCTTCTGTTACAATCACTTATTTTGTATATGAAGAAATAGTGCAATTATCTTTTTTGTTCCTTCTAAAACTCATGAATATTTTTATTTACAATAATATTAAAAAAGAAATGAATGAAAAGTTAAATCTCGTAGGGACTTAACTGGAATAGAAATAATAATAATCGGATAATTTTTATTGAGATAAACAAATGTTATTATGTTTACAACTACACTCCAAACCAATTTTATTGGTACTGTATTATTTTATATAATTGTATATCTTACAACTACTGCTTACATGATTTTACATTGAAAATTACAATGTGATGTTGTAATCTGTAACACAAATACTGAAGCACATTATTATATTAATATAATAACTAATAGGAATATAGTTTTTTTTTTTTTTTTTTTATCCGTTTACCGTATTTTTCAAGGAAATACAATGAAGGCAATGGACATACGTGTTAGTTTGCTTGGGGAGCGCTGGGGTCCGGTAAGTAAATTCTTTATTCTTTAATAAGCTGTGGATCGATCATATGGGATCTGGGGACCATCCGTAACCTCACTTCTATAAAATGAGGAAAACCTGGTGATTGGTTATGCTTTCTGGCTTCTTACCTCTCAGTGATTTGCCATACAAACAGTACTGCATTTACGACGTGTCAAACTGAATACACGTCAGAAGTATTATTGCTAAAGATAGTGTTGTATTGACTGCCTTAAATATCGGACTTTATACGATTTTTAATGGTTTTCTTAAGTTACTTATTGTTGTAACCTCAGTGAATGTTAATAATAAATTAGACTTTTCACATTTTTTAGGCAAGTTTAGCGAGCATACTTTTTCATTTGGGCTCCATTAAAGAGAGAAAAGTCGTCAACTTTTTCAAGAAAAAATACGGGAATTACTCCCAGCCAATGAGTAACAAAGTTCGGAGGAGTTAGATTGCCGGAAGGAGCTTCCTCAAACCTTTTTTTAAGTGTGTTTTTGGAGATTTATGATTAGAGTTCAAACCTTATTTTTCAGAAAATACACTACATCATTAAACCCATTGAAGATTCCCCGAAAACAGAACTTTTCTGGTTCCCCATTCTGTTTTTTTCTTTACTGCGGAATTTAACATCCAATTAATTTTCATAAAACCTGGCTTCCTCCGATCATAACGAGATCCTGGAAAATGATAGCAGGACTCCCCCCTTTCACCATAAAAAATAGCATACCCTTATATTTCTCGTGAATATTCTTCATTTTATAGTTATGTAGGTCCCAAGTAAATAGCAAGATTCTGCATTAAATATTTATTAACTTTAAATTTAATTAAAATAATTTATCTGATATTAATGTCCGATCTTTATTTATCAGGATATCTAAAAGTTGGGAGGCGTGCGTGCATATGTGTGAATTTTATTTTATTTTATTTCCTTCAAATTATTATTTAAAAACAAATATGGGGAAGAAAATTTGAAAAACTTCTCAAAATAGTTTCGTTACAAATATATTATAATTGTTTATAGTAGTTGATAAATAGGTATGATTCAATTAATAAACTGATGAATATTCGTAAATATCTTCTTACTATTTATAAAGTAGTTTTGGTCTCCACCTGAACAATTTTACTCGACCAAGTCATTAGGATTATAACAACTAGCACGTGATTTTTAAATTATTTTTAAACTATAAATTTTACATGAGACTTGAGGTGTGGAGGTGCAAAAAGGGATAAATCCAAATTAAATTTTTTTTCAGAAAACCCCCAAAATATGTATGATTCATGAGATTATTTATTGAGACAATCATTTTTAGAATAATTAGATTGGATTTAGTTTAATTTGAATGGTAAACCATGTACCACCGTACAGTGGACACTAAATTTGTGAGAAAACATTAAAAAAATTTAAAAAGATAAAAAATGTATTTACATCTTCTTGCATCTCTACGCCTCACTTGTTATTTATTTAAATTTATAGCGGAATTGTATCATCTAAACCCATATAGATTCTTTTCTTTGTTACACGTTTATACTATTAATATATTGTGAATGAAACCATCTCATCTATTTTCAGCCATAGGCATAATACTGTAAAGGCAGAATTTATTCTCAGGAGCAAGAGTTGTACATTTGGTATTGTTATTTCACATAATCGTTTTACGATTTTAAAAAATAATGCGATAAAAGCAGTACATACAATAAATATAATCGTTTTTTATCGGAATGAGAATAATAATAACCACTATTAGTTTTGATAAAATTTAAAAAAAATATATAAATACACAATTTTAAATTTTCGAATAAATATTTTTATATTTGCCCTTGTACAATAACTTTATATTGTAATGGCACAAAATTTATCCTGAGGAGCATGAATTATACAAGTTTTATCATTAATTAGAATTACATTTGTACATTCTCGTAAACTAAGTAAATAGTAATTTCTGATTTCTATCGGTTAATTTAATCAAGTTTAACCAAAGCGTACTCTTTCACTAATAGAAAGGCTCTACTGCAATAGCTACTATAATTGAAACTGGAGCCAACTGTTTCGAGAGAAATTGCTTTTCCACTTTCCATTGCTATACCTTCCAGTTCTGTTATAATTTATGAATTTCGAAATTAATTTCTATTCTCGAATAAATGTACTATTACTCATATCTGTGAAAATCATTCGAGAAAGGTGAGTATTAAACATCATGTAGATGTATTGTGCAGACTTGGAGCGTAATTCCTCAGTGGTGGAGCACTAACTTGTGTAGAAAATCGCTGTTTCTAATCCAGTTGTGGCATATTTTATTTCATTTGTTAACAACCGAGGATGGATACCTTGGGGTCTAGGACCCTCCTGGGGCTCACCCACCCTCTTTAAAGTGGATACCCAAAATAAGGGAGGGAATCTGGCGGTTGAGTGTGATCTAGGACAAACCAGCTCCCAGCACAACCGTTGTCCATGAAACAGTACTGTCTCTACCATGTACTGAATCCCAGACCCTTCACGGGTTGAAGAGGACAGCATTTTTTTTTTATTTATATTGTGCGAACATTTATATGCAATATTAAAAAGCAGCAAATAATTTCGTTAGTACCAACCTGTAATCAAAAAAGTTTGAACCAATGAACGCCATAACTTAAGTCTTTTTATATTAAAATCGGAAATATTAAAGTTAATATATTTTTTATTATTAATACCACAATTCAACACTTTTCCGAGATAAGTTCTTGTTTATAATTTAAATTTTTATCAAATAAATAATATAAAATTAAGTTCCCTAAAGCAAGCTTAGAAATAGATTCTAAGCTCACGAAATGATAAACGAGCTTCCGAAGTCAAGGGCAACACTAAATAATGGATAGCTCTTCACTTTGTCACCTCTACTCCGAAAATATTTTCAAGTTCAAACCTTCAATTATCATATTGCATAATTATATATTATATGAAATACAAATAATTCAAAAATACTGATGAATAGCACTATATATATTAATTGCATAATACATCTTATTTAAAACAATGTCACTACTTCCACAAGCTTACAAGATCTTGTCAACCATCTTATACTACTACTTCCTGTTGAAAAGGAAATGGGAAAATACAAAGCGAAGAGGAAGGTATAGTTCTTTACCCTTAGGATGCTACTGAAGAAGACAGCAGAATACTATATCCCAACACACCATTTCTTCCTAGATTTCCAACAGGCCCACGATTCCATAAAACGTCTAGAGGATTATAAAGTCATCTTAGTAATGAAAACACTCCGTAAACTTGTAAGATTAGTGAGAATATCAATGTAGAATGTCATGTGTCAAGGTTGGTGGAGATTTGTCTAGTGGGTTCAGGCTGGTGACGGCCTGTGCATGATTACATTCAAACAATAACAGCAGCTAGAAGGCAAAAGGAAAGGTCAAATTAGAATCGAAAAAGAAATATACCATAATGTATTTTCTTCATGAATAAATAACACGCCATTTTTCTCTTAATTGGTTAGCAGACTGGAAGTTGGATACAATAGTTGAATTACTAAACGAGTTCTGTGTCATGATGTAATTCCGTTTTATTAATCTGCAAAAATCGGTTAATAATGTTTCAGTCTTTAGAATTTTTACTAAACCCAATCTATTACCAATTAAAAAAATGAAATAAGCTGATTGGAATTCGATATTCGCCAATCGTCATTAAAACCATGAAATTTCCCACCAACAATGCCCTCATTCAGATGCTAAGTATAATTCTCGATTCAGTATCTGATATTTTTAATGAATAAGGTCATTCACATCTAAGCGTTCTCCATTTTAGTAAGGGGCGCCTTGAAAAATTTTATTTATCGTCACTTCATGCTGCTATGGCTAATCGGACGATGTTCGACAGTGTATGTCCTAAATTTTGTATATACAGGTATAATAAGAATAGGGATTTTTGACAAGTATCTTTATTTTTACGTACCTTCCGAATGACGACACAACCAAGGGTTTTTTACTCCTTTTAAAAAATCCTAGGGGGGAACTGGTGAGCTGCGAACCGTGATCGTGGGCATAGTAACTCGTTATGCTAATCACAACACATGTGGCCCAGCCTTATATTAGTATTTAACTCTATTAGTCAATTGACACTCCTAGAGTTGTCCCAATACTCCTTTCAGCTAATATTAAATGGAAAAATAATTATTATTAAATTTAGTATTTAATTTGAATATCAATTGAAGTGAAATATAAAATTTTAGATGTAGGCGATGAAGCAGAAGTAACATTTCATTTTACCATTCACTGGATTGTAAGGACGATATTGTAATGGTGCTGAAAATCATGTGTCTAATTTTTTTTCTTGTACTATAATGCTTAATATTTGTTAAATATTTTACAGTATTTTTCAATTATTAAAAAATAATAATTTAGATAATACTTGATGTTGTATAGGAACATTAATAAGGCTCCGGTTTAAACAATTTAGAAAGGAACCGTAGAAATTATTTTCAGAGAGATATAATAATAAATATTATAGATACAAAAAAAAACTTGTTTACATAAAAACATTATGATTCCAGATGGTGGCTCTTCCAGGAATGTTTTTTCAAAATAAATCGAAGGACACGAACGGACTTGAATATTAACCGTTGATATTGCTCATTGTTTCATTATTCATCGTGAAATATTAACAGTACTGTCATAACATATTATTTATTTCTCGTTTCAAATAATTGAATAAATTAAAGTTAAATCAGTTGTGTGTTTTATCGAAATCACGACTAGAACTATTTGATCATAGAATGAATATCATGAAACTATTTACAAAAGCTTGTATCTCCGTTTCAGTCGTTTTTTTCTAAAGTTGAATCAATTCCTTAAATCGGGGGGCGGAGTGGCTCAGTGGTAGATCACTGAGTTGCCATACCGAAAATCCTTGTTCAAATCCCGCTGTGGTCAAGACTTTTATTTAGTCTATTTGCAGCCGTAGATGGATCATATAGGATCTAGGACCCTCCTAGGATCACCCACCCTCTAAAAGTGGGTACCAAAAATATGGGGGAATGATCGG
The DNA here is from genome assembly GCA_037127475.1 of Arma custos. Taxonomy (NCBI): domain Eukaryota; kingdom Metazoa; phylum Arthropoda; class Insecta; order Hemiptera; family Pentatomidae; genus Arma; species Arma custos. The sequence goes on along the minus strand of CM073760.1, from coordinate 126,492,706 downwards.
GCGGTTGAGCGTGATCTAGGACAAATCACCTCCCTGTACAACCGTTGTCCATGAAACAGTACAGTCTCTACCATGTACTGTGCCCCAGACCCTTCACGGGTTGTAGTGGTACAGGTTTTTTTATAATTTTTAAAATTAATTTTTTTAAAATAAATCCATGGTTTAATCGAAAATCTAGAATATAAAAAGCATCCTGTATTCAAGTAAATTATGAATAATAGCATTAAAGTACATTGGAAATGCACTAAATTTCTACCAAACAAAATAACAATTCTGTTCGAAAATCTTGAGAAAAAAAAAATTTATGAAGCGATCATGTTACATATAACATGTGAAATGTACAATAAAATACATTTCCATCAATACTAAGATCAGCCATTACTGCATAGTAATTAAAATAGCAGCATTACATGCTAGAAAAACGCTTGCTTGCACTCCACACAAAATTTTACTTATAAAAGATACTAAAAGAAGAACACAAAATTATGAGAAAGAATTTAGGTCCAAAATCAACTGATTACAGTAAAGAAAAAACAAAAAAATATCTCAAACCTAGCAGTAGAAATATGAAAACGAAAATTAAAATTTGATGGACAGACATATCTATAGATTTCCCGAAAAAGATATACCAATAGAATGGTTATTTAGATACAATAAGTCAAGTTAACCATACAATGAATTAGTCAAGTAAAAATAGATTTTAAAAAATGGACAGTGATTTCAGAGAAGGAAGGCAAAAACAAGGTCAGGCTGCTTTACGTGATCATTCAGGATCCATTCGCAATAAGGAATATTGTGCATATATTTTTACGCTAAGGCATGATGAGTTTGACGCAGCTTGTTAAATGTTTTAATACGTTTACATGGTCGATGTCGGCTGGAAGGCTTGGGACAACTTCCTTTTCCACCTTACGTCATGTTTGGAAATTCGGACACGTCAGAGCTGAACAGATTTCATAATCAAATCAGGTCTCTTCGAAGGTTCATCATTAATTGATTTCTCATTAATTGATCAGCTATCATCAAAGTGTTATCTGCTTTCAGTCAATCCTAGTATTTAGGGTTTTATTCTCGAAAACCAAAATTGAACGAATTCTATAATTGAGTTACAATTAAGGGATGCGAATTAACTTCTTTACAGGAGAAAGAAAAAAAAAGGAGCGATCCCCTACCACTGGTAATCATGGATATTGTCAAACACTGAAGCATTTAAAAACTTAAAATTCATTATTGTCAATTTCTTGAGCTTACGTTATGTTAATATTATTGTAAAAGTAACGCGAACATTGTTTTTAGTACCAACGATTTTGCTAACATTAATATTGTTTATTTATTTCATATTTATTTTTCTCACTAAAATGTTTTATTTATTAATGATATTTATTCATTTTTGTACAGGAGAATTAATATTTGTGTATTCATTATATTTTTACGACAATTTTTAATATTCAGTATATAATTTCTTTTATATATATATATATATATATATATATATATATATATATATATCTTTATATCTATACATACAAATTTAATTAACTGCTCTCTAAGATTTGTCCTTGGTACTCTGAGGCGATCCCGCGTGTCACATCACTGTGATGAGTTAAAGTGGCTCTTCCCTCCCACTCGTAGACAATATTTCCTCATTGCTTTTCTATAACAATCCATTAACTCGCAACACCCTTCATATATCTATAATCTCCTCTAATTCAAATCCTCAGTACAACACCACAAAATCTTGCCGAGATCCAATGGTTCCGATCGAGCATCCGATCTCTACACACCTTCCCACATAACCGAAGCATTCCAGTGTTCCTGCCTTGCCCGCTCCACGACAGTGTGGAAGTCAATACGCCATATTTCTTCACTGGCTTCATTTAAATCCTTGCTATTCCAACATCTCCTGACCTCCCAAAAAGATGGTCTCTAAGCAGGTCAATCATTTGCTTAAATAAATCAGTATTGAGTAATAGATTTCGTTGCTTACGCATTTTTTGTTTAATTTTCCCAAATAAGATATAGATTATGAAAAGAATTTATGCTATCCAAATCAATTTTTTTTATTTGGTAACTGTTGTTATTAATATATTTATTCTCGACAATTGATTAAAAATCCTGTCAAGTTTCGTACTTTTTAGTTATTTCATTTCTATTTTTATTTTTATTATGTTTTGTCACTTTTTAAATACTTCATGATTTGTATTATTATGTAGCCCTCCGGCCAGATATATATTAAGTTTATTTTTCTGTTCATGTTTGTTATTCTAAAGGGACTTAGTCCCAGAATAGAGTTTGTTTTCTATTCTAATACTATGTTTTATGCTCTTAAATATATTTTGAATATTATTATTATTATATTTGGGATAACAGAGTATCATTTACGATGATTACTCAAATTATTATTTCTATGCCTTAGTTTTAATTGGGTTCCTTTCCAGAGGTCTGTTCTTGTGTTTATTAATTCATCCATCTATTATACCTTCAATATATTATTCATAAATAAATAGTGTATCTGGGGTATGTAAGCACCAAAAGAATTATAATAAGTATAGTTTATTTATTCAATTGTATACAAGATTAAATATTCAATACAGATATTTTGAGAGGTACACTTAATGATTCATTTATAGACACCTGCGCGACCTACTTCTCGCAAACCGACATTGCTTTTTGTCCAAAATACATTTATTTTTATGATGCCGCCAGTTATGATACATAGCACTATATAATGCAGTAAAAAATATTCATCATGTTCTTGAAATTGAATTACAACTCCATCCATACATACATACATACAATATGATGTGGAGCTCTAGTGGTTCCGAGTCAATACCCCTGCCTGTCAATGAATAAGGATATATTAATAGAATAAAATAGACACCAATCTTTGTTCTAGGATAGTTATCGTTATGAATAATGACGTATTAAAGTAATAAAAAATTTCTCGCCAGAAATATACATAAATATAAAATAAACAATCAATTGAACTCTCAGATGAGTTAGAACACTAAGAACAGCATAAACCAACATACGAAATATTATAATTTGGACCCCCAATCTTACTAATATTATAAATGTGAAAGTTTGTCTCTCTTTCACGTAAAAACTACTGGACGGATTTGGATGAAACTTTACAGTAATATAGGTTATACAACAGAATAACACGTAGGCTATAGCAAGCGCCAATTTATGGGGGGCACGTGCCCCCCTGACAGTTTTTTAGCTACGGTGGAGAATCCATTATAGTACATAATTAAAGGTAAATCAGATAGGTTCTTTGTATAATTTAAGAAAGAAATTCGACTAATTCCTCCCCCCCCCAAGAGTTTCTCCTTTAATATAATAGGGGTTCAACGATTGTATAAAATCCGTCAGTTTTGAAGTTAGACGTCTGAAATTTTGGATGTACGAGTAAAAAAAAAATTAAATTATTTATTTAAAGTGTTCTTTCACGAAACTTTATGTGGCAAACCAAATTCCAAGCGAGCTAAGCCGCGGGCGAAAGCTAGTAAGAAATAAAATTCAAATCGAATGGTTTTCATAGAGATCGATACTTATTTGACAAACATGAGGAAACAGTTAAAACAGGAAATTAAAAAATTAAAATAAAAAAAACAAAAAACAACGCCAACAAATTCAATGACTTTAAAAACAAAGCTGAACTTTGAATCAAATTTGAAGTAAAATATATACCAGACATCTTTGACTAAATTCTGGCTGGCGTGCAATCAGAAATTTTAATATGAGAGTTTTAAATTTTAAGGAAGTGATTTCAGGAAAAGGATATTGTTAGGAAATGAGAGTTGCTGACGTGCTATAATGGAATTTTGGATAGATTCGTGGAAAGGTGTATAAAGATCAGGCGATCGAGGTTCCGTTTGTAGAGAGTCAATAGAGGACTCGAATTTGAGGAAGTTTAATCAAAGTATTTTGATTATTTGATAAAGTAATGTGCCTAAGAAAACTAGTGGACTGATACATATGCAAAGTTCGTATAATTAATTGTTTGACAACGAGATTTTATTCTGAATGTAATTAGAAAGAACGTTGCTGGCCAGATTGATTAACAATGACATTCTGTATTTAAAACTTGTGCCATGAATTTGAATAACAGCAGCAATGATCAAATATTCCTGTTCCTGAATATCAGAGTGGTGAACCATTTATAGAAGTTAGGAGTAAGGGAGGTAGTCGATAGTCACAGCTAATAATTCTAAATTCTACTAACCATAAGTAGAATAGCTATTAGAAAATATAAATCGTACAAAGCAGGCGTGATCGATAACATACCAAGTGAAATAATAAAAGCATGCGGGAAATCAGGAGTCTCGATGATTCACGCTCTAGTTAAAAATATATGGAAAATAAAGAAATGACCGAAGAACGGGAAAAAATCTATACTTATTCCGATCCACAATTGAAAGATCACTGACATTAGGTAACAAGTGGAAAGAGAGCAAGTAAGTAATGATTTTTCGGAAAAGTTCTGGCAGATTTAGATTTTTTAGATTAATTTATTGATATTTACAACTATAATAATATTACTACAAGTAAATCTGCTAATATGAACGAATGACATGAAAAAATAACACTTGTGGAGAAATTACCCATCTGTAACACTCCAATAAAGTTCTATAGTGGAAGGTCTTGAGGCAATATTCTTTTCAGAAGCCTCGGAGGGTTATCAGGAATATTATGGGAAGCAAGTTGAGAGACTAGCGGATTCAAGTGGGTATGGACCTTGTCATGGAAGGATAGGTATCTAGTTTGGGCCAAATCAGCAACATATGGGATATTATGATCATGATGGATGAGTTCATGACATAATAAGGAGCATTGAGGATTTTACTAAGGATTGTGGATTGTAAGGGTTGGATACGAGATGAATTAGATGGTTAAGTAGAGCCCCAAAGCTCAACTCCGTATGTCCAAATAGGTCTGATAACTGTTCAGGCAGATTTGAAATATAAAGATTCGGTTTCACCTGTACTCAGCAATTTAAGACTTGAGTTATCAAAAAGGTAGTACACACTGAAAAAAAGTTTGAATTTGAATGTGAATAGTAAAATATCCGCACTTGGGTACGTTTTAGTACGAGTGGAAATAAAGGCGCGATTTCGATCTGGACGTGTTTTGTCCCGAAATCTAAGAATCAGAATTTATAAAACCATCAGCCTTCCAACTCTTTTTTACAGAGGTGAAACCTGGCCGCTGGCGGTGAAGGATGAACAACGTCTAGATGTATTCGAAAATATTTGGTGCGTATAAGGATGAGACCACTGGAGTATTTAGGAGATCACACAGCGCATTATTAATATTGCGCCCGGTTAATATTATTGAAGTGAATGCGTTTGTAAAGTTTCTCGGCTTAGGGTCGAACGATTTCCTAAGAAGTTTTCCAACTGGGAAACGTCTATGGGGTAGACCAGGGCATATCTGAAAGGACTCCGTTAAGAGTGATCAGGCAGTTTGGGATTGTGTAGTCCGCGGACAGAAGTTTGTAAGCAGATAATAATAGATTACGACGGGCTTATAAGTTGCAGGGTTTACTGACAGTGTTTTAGAATCTTAAGAAGTTTATAAGCGTTGTACAGACTTGGAAACGTGAGTTTGCTAGCATTGATCGTATCGGCATCGAACTTTCGGGTTTGCTAATCCTTATTATTTTTATTGTTATGATGAACTTCCACCAATTGTTTGTTATTGACCAAGTTGAAGCATGTACACCCGGTCTGTAATAATTTCGGTTACAAAAGTTTGTATCAAATTCCCCTCCAAACTGTGGCTTCGTTCAGTGCACTTGATGTTTCCTAACAAGACCGAGTTTTTCTTTTACTCCCAAGTTAATCCAAAGAAGAAACAGCTTCTAATCCCAACTCTTCCTCTTTCTTCTCGAAATCCTTTTTTCCTTGTTTGAGTAGTTATTTTTAATTATTTATGCTCTAGATACAATGAAGAAAAAATTATTCGTACACAAATACTTTTAATAAATTATGAATGGAAATAAAAAATACGACATGCCTTAAAAAAATACCATATTTGAAACTTAATAAATACACAATATAATTCAAATGAAAAACTCCTTGCCCAGTGAAATAAAACTTAAGCTTACGAAAATTTCAGAACAAAATTATTCGCACACTACACGATTTCTTCATTTTTTAAAATATTTTGTATGTTGTCTGTTAGCATCAGTAGCCGCTTGTAAACGTCTAGTTAAGTCTAAACTAGGTTTTTAATTAAATCCGGATTGGTTTGTTCCTATTCTTGTACTGACTGGTTTTTGAGATAATACTTTATTAAAAATTTTGGTCAATAATTTGTCTTAGATTTTCAGTTATATTCTAGTCAAGCCATTAAATATTAATCGAACTCCAGTTATGTTGCCTGTAACTCTAGCTATTGTTGGATTCTCAATTAAGCTCCACTTGCTAAGAGGCTCTCAAATGACCTTCTGGATTTTAAATTCCCTCAATAGGATTAAGATTCCCTAAATCATAACATTCCTACTCCCATGTTTAACACTAACATTTTTCTTCTTTAGTTCTTCCATACTTCTTCGCTTAATTGCCTTTCGTCGATCAGCTCCAAACAACTTAAACTTATTCTCATCAGGGAACAGCAAATTTTCTCTAAACCAATGGGCTTATTAATGTATTCTCCATCAACTGGAAGTCTTTTTTGCGATAAGGCTAAATGTAATAATGTAATAGTTTTTTCACGGGAATCAATTTCAAACTGAAACAAACTAACAAACCTTTTGGTGGCCGAAAAACCTCGGTGTGACGGAGTGGCTCCTCCCCCCCTGAACAGTATTGCCTACTTATACTACCATTTTTTTTTTTAGGTAATTGACACCTAAATATTTATGCTTTACAATAAACAGACTGTTTTAGATCTATTACACCTATAGGCCTCGGTCTGTGCTTAAATTAAATCTAATTAAATTTACTACCTTTTTTATAATTATTGGTAATTTTTTATGAGCTATAAATATTTTTATTTTTTAAAGTATTTTTATATATATTTATATTTTTATTTTTTAAAAGAGAGAAGCTTTGTCCTCGACCGAGAAGTGCCTTGGATAGCTCAATTGGCAGAGCGATGTCACGGTGAGACAAAGGTTCCGGGTTCAAATCCCGGTCGAGGGCCTATCTTTTCTCTTTAAAAAATAAAAATAAATTTACTACCATTCATCGCCAATGACTCATCGTAGGATCACTCATTGTTCCTCACGATCGTGGGCCAAAACTTACGAGTAATAATTTGGACTTTTTGGAAAAAATATATTAGAGCTACAGAGCCGCGGTTGTATTCAAATTGCAGAAATTTTACTGTAAATTAAAAATGGTCACCATATGTTTTTTCTCAATAAAGCACCGATTAGGAGATAAAGGCCAAAAACTGGATCAACTCAAAAAATTTCGAGGTTTTTCGGCCACCAAATGTTTTCCCGTCCGTTTTTTCAGTTGCAAACTTGGATTTACACTACTCAGACATGCCCTTACAACACAACAAAAATGCACCTCTCTTAAATTTATTGCGACTTAGCCCTATAAGCCCTTTTTGGTACCTGACCTATTTCAACACACTCACATTCCAATATTAAGGAAAAAACTGGATTTGCGAATACTTTTTCCCTCACTGTATATTTATTTGGTCATTTCTTTCCTGGTGTATTGTAGAATACCCAAGCACCTGCGCTATTGCGCATCCATCAAATTTGATCGAAGTGTCTTTCTCTTCGCTTTTCTACATGATCATTGAGTTATTTTGGAAAAAACAAATATCAATTGTTGAGTAGGTCTCTTGGCCAATGTCTTTTTAATCTCTTCATATCAAGTCCACGTAACAGGGAGTAGGAAAGTGGAAGAACGAGTGGGTTTGGGTGTTTTGTGACGATGAGTGGAATGTCTTTGTTATGAATATATGATTTTATTGTGGGAATGTTAATGTCGTTGTGTATAGTGTGATTCGAAATATACCATGGTGCATTAATAATTCGTCTGAGAATTTTGGACTGTGGTGTTTGTATCTTGTGTATTTGAACTTTTTTTTGCAGAAACCTCAAAGTTCTGCTCCATATGTCCAAATAGGTTTTAGTATACTGTTTTAGATAAGTCGTTTGTTCCTCAAGTCAAGTGAAGATCTGTAGTCCAGAAGATGTGATAGTTGTGTGTACCGTCTAGTTAGTTCTTGCCTTTTTAATTTTGTAAGTACGTTCCATGTAAGTCTTTTGTCCAAGTATAGTCCGAGATAACGTAATTTTTGGAAGGTACTTCGTCGTTGTCAATTTTGAGTGCTCGACACAAAGCTTTGCTAGAGAGAAGCTTACATGCTCGATTTGAGGTGTTTATTCTGATTTGCCATTTATAGAAACACTTTTCTAAATCAAATAAATATTTTGAAGAGCTATAGATGCTAGGTTTGGGTCTCTGTGAGAAGAAATAATCGCTGTATCGTCTGCAAAGGTTGGTGCAAGGGTGCTCCGGAATATCAGAGATGTATGCAGAATTAAATGCCCCCAATGCAGTAAATAAAAAAAAATTATCTGTTTTCTAAAAATACATGTTTGAAAAAGGGGGTAATATTTATTTTCATTATAAATAAACTGTATACATGTTTTCCTTACTCTCAGATATTAGTTAAAATATGCAATAATGTAGTCGAAGTTTTAGAGCACTGTATTGTGCATATTTTAAATAATAATTAATATTAATATTTAATTTATATATAAATATGTAAAACAATTCCATGATGAATATTAAGTAAATAAAGATGAAGAGAAACTTCGACCAAGTTATTTTACGCCTAATTCACTCCGACACGGATCACTAAGACAATTTCTTTGAGGCGTGGTTGTGAAGCGAGAAATTGGAGTCCACTAGCCCTCCCAGGTGCCTTCCCTAAGAATATTTTTTAATATCCTTATTGCTTTCCTTAGTATTTTGCTCCTTCCCAGGTGATCTTTGAAGTCGGAATAATTTTTGAGGACATCTCGAACAAATAAAGGATAAGTGGGTCTGTATCGGAAAACGCATACAGATTACTTATTCGGTAATTATGATAACTTATACAAAACATCTCCGTATGTTCGAGAAATTTAAAATGCAACCTAGTTATAAATCCTAATTAAAATGTCTTAGTGTTGAAATCAATAAGTCCTGCAACTCCAAAAGGAAATATAATGTTGGGAGGATATACCCGCGCTGTGGGTGTTCGGAAGCTTATGCGGGGAAACTAGGGAGTGTTTCTTATATTCTGTCCCATTTAGAACAGCTGGAATGCTGACTTCTTGCATTAAACTGCAATACGACCTGGGACAATAATATATTCTGATTGCTGGAAGGCCCATGAGAGAATAAACATTACATTGTTAATTATAATGCAATTGGGAAAAACCACAATGCAAAGCCTTATGTTTCAAAAATACACCCACTTACCAGTCGACGTTTCGCCTATTCAGGCATTATCAAGACACCAAAATCAAAAAGGGGTTATGTGAATCGCATCTCGAAGAAAAAGGTGCAATACATCCCAACGATCAACAGCCCAAACAGGCTCCAAACATGAGACAGCACCCCACCACCAAGACGTTCAACCTACAACTCAACAACAACAAGAGTATGCAGAATAGAGTTCAGTATATGGTAGAGACTGTACTTTTTCATGGACGACGGCTCTGCTGGGAGGTGATAGACCACGCTCAACCGCCAGATTTTCCCCCTTACTTTGGCTACGCTATTTTGATAACATTTTGTTAAGGCTGGGTGAACCCCAGATGAGTCCTAGATCTCATATGATCCATCTCCCGCTGCTAACAACAACAAGAGTTGTAGGTTGAACGTCTTGATGGTGGGGTGCTGTCTCATGTTTGGAGCCTGTTTGGGCTGTTGATCGTTGGGATGTATTGCACCTTTTTCTTCGAGATGTTATTCACATAACCCCTTTTTTGTTTTTCGTGTCTTGATAATGCCTGAATAGGCGAAACGTCGACTGGTAAGTGGGTGTATTTTTGAAACATAAGGCTTTGCATTGTGTTTTTCCCCAATTGCATTATAATTACATTGTTAACCATTATAAAAATTTCGTTCACTTATACACAGGTGCTCATACCCAGAGGGTGGAATCACTTTGGGCTTCTGTCAGACGAAGCAACGAAAAAGATTCTGGAACGAGTAGAAATATGTTAGATTCATATTTATGCGAATTCATATGAAGGAGAAGGTACGAGCAAGAATTTTTGTTTAATTAGATTTTAGAAATTATTGCTGATGTTAATCCACAAATTTAATTGCAATTGTTTTGTTATGAGTATTTCATATAATAGTATAAATAGCAGATATCTAAAAAAAAAAAATCCGCATTCGTTTTCCGAAACAGATATAGATAACAGGTGAGCCTTAGAACAATAAACTAGTTATTCAGTCCAGTTAAATTTCTTTTTGTTTGATTATTACTTACAGTTAGGAGGGACATTGATATAGTAACTCTAGATCCTCTACTAAGTGATCAATTACTTGTGGCCTCGGCATCTAACTCCTCTAATACAATTTGGTACCTGAGTTAGACAGTATCGGGATTATAGTTTATAGCAATAATTTATAGCTGTTGGCCAAATAATTTATTTGAACGAAATTTTACAAATATTGAAAAGAAAATCGTTTAAGACCTTTAATCACCTTGTGATAGTTGTGGCTGGTGTCGCGTTGGAAATTAGATCCTAAATGGAGAATTTAGGAGATTACACAAAACGGAATTGGGAAGCATTTACCCGGTTTAATTTTATAGAAGTAATGGCGTAATAACAGATTACGATAGACTTATAAAGTTTCAGGGTTTAGTGACGAAAGAATTCTTAATAAGTTTATAAACGGTGTACAGACTCGGAAACGTGAGTTTTTTTTTTTTTTTTTTTTTTTTTTTTGGCGTGCCAACCTTATGTCATTAACGCCAGTGGATAATGGAGTTGTTGATATTTATTGATAGGTTAATAGGAAGGAATATTTCAATGTGGCTTAACTAATGCTCTATGAATTATTTTAAACTGAAGGAAAATCTTATTATATAATTTCTAATTTAAAATAAAATAAATATTTATTATATATATATATATATACACACACACATACATATATATATATACATATATATACATACATACATATATATACATATATACCCACACACACACACACACACACACACACTACACATACATACACACACACATATATATTTTTAATCGTAGTCTCTCGTGAATAATTGACTCCTAATTTTTTTTAAATTTATATATTTTTTAAAAGGCCTGTTGATTTTAGGAAGTTAAACAAGGAAATTAAGTTCTGTTCGCTGTTGCCTAATATTTCATCCAAATTTCCTGAAACTCCTGATTTTTCTCTTTGAAGTTGGTATCGCCTGTATTCCGTGAGAAAATGTTTTATACTCAGCGGAAGTCCACACGTTTCACACATAGGGGGTTCTTCTTTAGCCATGAGGTATGAGTGAGTCAGACGAGTGTGACCTATTCGTAGCCTGGTGAGAATGACTTCTTCTCTTCTGTTTTCACGTACCGAAGTAATCCAGCTTCTGGAATCTGCTTTTATCTCACGCAGTTTATTATTAGTGGTATTTTGCCAAACTAATCCCCATTTTTCATTTATTTTTCCTCTAATGAAGCAAACTACGTCTCCCTGTATAACTTTATTATATTGATCGCCTTTTTTAATTGCTTCTCTAGCAGCTTTATCAGCGATTTCATTGCCCAAAATACCGCAATGACTAGGTACCCAAACAAACGTCACACCTATTTTGTTTCTTTTTAAATTGTAAAGTGCCTCAAATATTTCAATTATCAGAGGATGTCTTGAGAATGTATTTTGAATTGCGAGGAGAGCAGAGAGGGAATCGGTGTTAATAGTGATGGTGCTTGTAGTTGGTATTATTATGTGTAATGCTTTGGCGATAGCTACTAGTTCTTCCGTGTAGTTTGAACTGACTATATTCATTGAGTATTGTTGTTTCCTGGACCCACAGACAAAAGCAGCACCAACACCGTTCTTGTCTTTTGAACCATCTGTGAATATGTGAGTAGCTGATGGGAAATCATTGGAGGAAAGCCTGAGGTATTCATTTCTAAACGCTATGGGGTTAGTTTCTTTTTTAACCATCTTAGTTAATGTTAGATTGAATTTTGGGGGATATGTAATCCACGGTGCTTTTGATGTTAAACTGTGAGGTAAAACATTTGGTATTGTAATATTTATGGTGTCTATTATTTCAATTATTCGGTGTTTAAATGATTTTTTCCTGTTGTTTAAATGATTTGGAGGTGCAGATTTTACGAATTCGTGTAATGGATGAATTGGGGATGCTAATATGGAGAGATAATAGTTCATGGTGAGGTACTCCCTGCGGTATTTTAAAGGTGGCTCTCCACTTTCAGACAGTATACTAAGAACAGGGCTGGAACGGAAGGCACCAGTTGCTATCCTAATGCCTGCGTGATGAACACTGTCTAACATTTGTAGAGTTCTCTCTGAAGCCGAACCGTATGCCATACAACCGTAGTCAAGTTTAGACCTAACTAGACTTGAGCATGCTAGTGCGGTCTCCCCCCCAAGAAGTACTACATAACATTTTTAAGACGTTAATAGAACGCTGGCATGATGTTTTAAGATGTTTTAAATGTATATTCCAGTTGAGTCTAGAATCAAAATGTAAGCCCAAATATTTAACAGAATCTTTATATGGAATTTCTTCGTTATTGATGTAAAGAGATGGAAGGTGTAGAGTTTTTCTAGGGGAAAAGAGTATGCATTCTGTTTTATTGGTAGATATGGTAAAGCCGTGTTTATTTAGCCAACTATTAATTATATTAAGAACTTCTTGTATGACTTGCTGTAGGTTTTCTATTGATTTATCTGAATAGTGAATCCGAAGGTCGTCTGCATACAGATCACCTTTTACCATTAACCGAATTTTACGCAAGACTGGATTAATGGCTAAACAAAACAGGAAAGGGCTAATTACGCTTCCTTGCGGTACTCCGTTTTTCTGTTCATATTCATCAGAGTATATACTACCATTTCTTATCCTAAATATTCTACGCTCTAGGAAATTATGTATGAACCTTAATATATAGCCTTTTACTCCATTTTTTGCAAGGTTTTTTAGAATTAGCCATCTCCATACACAATCAAAAGCGTTTTTAATGTCAATGAAGACTGCTAGTAGTTTCTCTTTCCGTCCGAAAGCATCACATATATCGTTTTCTAAACGTATGATGTTATCTCTAGTGCTTCTACCTCTTCGGAAACCACTTTGCCATTCCTCTAGTAACCCCTTGCTTTCAAAGAACCATTGGAGTCTGTTTGATATTATTTTTTCTATTAGTTTGCACAGTGAACAGGTGAGAAAAATAATCCGATAGCTGGAGGCCTCCTTGACGGGTTTATCTTTTTTTAGAATTGGGATACCAATGGATTTTCTCCAAACTTCAGGGAATTCACCAGAACGAAAAATCCTATTTAAGAATTTTAAAATGATAATTTTGTTTTCTATGGAGAGATTTTTGATAAAACTAATACAAACGTTGTCAGGGCCTGGACTTGTATCTTTTCGGGATCTTAGAGCATCGTTGAATTCTGAGATTGTAAACGGATTGTTAAGAGGTTCAAGAGGATCTGTGCTATAATTAAGTGGTTCGGATTCTTTTAGTTGTTTTATTACTAAAAACTGCTGGGAATAGTTGGAATCAGAATAAATCTCTTGAAAGTATGAGCCAATATAATTAACTATTTCTAAGGGGTTTGTGAGTGTATTTGTTGAAGTTTGTAATGAGTTTAGACGGGTATTTGTTTTACATCTTCCCGATATTTTACGGACCGTGTCCCAGATTTGTGATGGAGGTGTTTGATGGTTTATTTGTGATACGAATTCTCTCCACGCTTTTCTCTTCGCTAAGTTTAATATGTACCGTGTTCTACGGCGAACATTTTGATACTGTTCGAGATGATCTGAACACGGGTGCCTCCAGAATTTTCTTAAAGCCTTTTTCCTGGATTTCACAGCAGATTCACAGTCTTTATTCCACCAGAGGGCTCCTATTTTATTACTTTGCTGTTTCGTTTTGGGGACTGATATTTCTGCTGCCGACAAAAGAGTGTTGTTTATATTTTCGGTAAGTTTATTAATATCCGGTTCTTCTAAATTAATTTCTTTCAGCTGAGCTAAGTTTTGAAATTTTTTCCAGTCTCCTTCTTTTATCTTCCATCTCGGCTCTTTTATAAACTTTAATTGTGGCTGTCTATCAAGGCAATCAATGATTAATGGAAAATGATCTGATCCATACAAATCGTCAATCCTACGCCAGTTGCTTCGTTGAAAGAGAGATGGGCTAGCCAGAGACAGATCTATGTGTGACGAGACACCTGTAGCACTACAAAAATGTGTAGGGGAATTTTCATTCATAATCCCTAGCTGGGATGAATCAAGAAAGGACTCGACTATACGTCCTCTATAATCAGTTTTAGAAGAGTGCCAAATGAGATTGTGGCTATTAAAGTCTCCTAACAAATAAAGAGGCTGAGGTAGTTGCCTAAAAAGATGAAGCAACTGTTGGTCGGTAAATGGTTTGTTTGGAGGTAGGTAGAGTGAACAAACTGTGGCTTTCCATGGGTGAAGAACTTGGATTGCTACTGCCTGTAAAGTAGTATTTAGTGGGACTTCAGAACAGGAGAAAAGATTGGAAACACATATACACACTCCACCACATGCGATTCGTCCCTCTGTAAAATCTTTTCTGAAGATTTGAAAACCAGCGAGAGAAAAATCGGCAGATTCTTTTAGACGTGTCTCTTGGATACATATAATTTTACAATCTACGTCCCTAAGGAGTGAGATGAGATCTACTTTATGCGAGATAATGCCATTTATATTCCATTGTCCAATAATCATGAATATTGATTTTAAAGAATAGACCTATTAGAACGGATGATGGACGGATCGATATGAAAATTTGATTGGCATATAAGGAAAAAAAAAATAATAATAAAAAAAAATAATAAAAAAAAAATAAAAAAGTAATATAAACATATAAAATAAAAAAAAAAAAAAATATATATATATATATATATATACACACATATATATATACATATACATATATACATATATATACACAAAATAAACATACATATATATATATATACATATACAATAAAAAAAATATACATACACATACACATACATACATATACACACATAAAATAAAATATATAAAAAGTAATATATAAATATATATGCATAAGTATAAACATATAGATATAAATATAAACATATAGATGTATAAATGAGTATTTTATAGAAATATATGCGTTTCGAAGGTAGAGAGGTACAGAAATATATATATATGTAATGCTATGAAATGCGATAATGTTTTTTTTAAATATATGAAATTTAATTTGTACGTACAGAATATTATATTTATTAAAAGAGAGAAAAAGTAAGCTCTTATAAGAATAATCCTGAAATACCCTTTTATAGTTCAATAGATAGACATTCATTTTTTAATGTTTTTATTTTTGGGTCGTGGTGGTTTGCCCCCCGACGCAAGTCCTGATGAACTAGAATCGGTAAGTGACATACTCGACCCTTGAGATAAAGGTCTCTCCCGTTTATCTCCAGTTCTTTGGATTACGGGTTGTTGATCTATTTTTTTAATTGGAGGTTTTGTTGACATTTTGGCATTTGTTTCGTTATTATGGTTATCAGGTATGTTAACTATATTTGACGTACATTTGGTTTTTTCGTTATCGAGTGGAGCACATTGGTTTGTAATTTGATTATTTACAATCGTTTCTAAAATAGTAATTTTATTGGTAAGAACCTCAACCATTGCGGTGAGTTTTCCAAATTGTTCTAAAATTAAATTTGTAGGGGGAGAGGATGTTGCTTCAGCATAAGAATGACTTGTATTCCGGAGATCAGTTGGAGGTGGTGGGAGGGGCTGAAGTAACTTTTCAGCTTCGGCATATGACACTTTTCGTAAAACCCTAAGTTCTTCTATATTTCTTTCCCTTTTAAAAAATGAACATGACGTATTCCAGGCGGCATGAGGACCGCCACAATGCTTACAATTATATGTCTTACAATTTGACTTTTCTTCTTGAGTTTGGTGAGACTCACCACATTTTCCACATACTTCGATATTGTTACAATTACGAAAACCATGACGGTAATCGTAACATTTAAAGCACATTAAAGGTTTGATATATGGTACTACCTTAACATTTGTAAATTCTAATATAAGTCTCTCGGGTAATTCAGCCTTACAGAAAGTAATAATTAGAGAAGGTGTTGGCATTTTTCCATTATTAGAATTTCTATAAATTCTTTTCACGTCTACAACATGTTGATCAGCCAATTCGTGTTTAAGTTCTTCTTCTGAGCAGTTCATGAATTCGTTACAGGTAATTATACCTTTTGAAAAATTCAATGTTCTATGTAACGAAAAATTAATTTGATAATTTTCATAAACTTTTATATTTTTTAAATTGATAAAATCCTTTTCGACTAGTACTTCTAATAGGATTAGCCCGTTTCTTAAAAATTTAATTTTAACTTGTGGTGCATAACTTTTAATAAAACGGAAAATTTTAAATGGACTGAAGTCTAGGAAACTTTTATTATCATTGTTTTTAGCAATAGACATCACTAAAAACTTTTTAGAGAATCTTCCCTTCGGAAGTTTAAAATCAAAAGGTGGGTCAGGTGGTTTGGGTTCCAACCTAATAATGTTATTATCCGCCATTAATTAATAATAATAATACAAAAATAAATTTAGAAAAATACAAGAATATATATACGTATGAAAGTAAAAGTAAATAAAAGAAAAGAATTATAATGATAAGGTACTCCCTGACGAGCAGGAGCCGGCGCGTTCAGCTAATCCTTCACAGAGATCCTCACTGGTTGAAGTCTAGACTGACACTGGAAACGTGAGTTTATTAGCATTGATCGTATCGGCATCGAGTCTTTGAGTTCGATAAGAATTATTATCATTGATCTTGATTTTTTGCTGCCACCCAAACCAAAAATTATTGTATTATATATTTTATTTAAAAAAAACTGGGGTTCAGTATATGGTAGAGACTGTACTTTTTCATGGACAACGGCTCTGCAGGGAGGTGATATATTCTAGACCACGCTCAACCGCCAGATTTTCCCCCTTACTTTGGCTGCGTTAATTTGATAACATTGTGTAGAGGCTGGGTGAGCCACAAGAGGGTCCTAGATCCTATATGATCCTCTCCGGCTGCAAACAAACTAAATAAAAGTCTTTTTGAATTTGAACTAGGATTTCCGCCATGGCAACTCACTGCTCTACCACTGACCCACTCAACTCCCATCTTTTATTATACAGATGTAAAACATCTAATGTCTAATTATATAATAGAGAAATAATGATGTATTATTATTGCCAGGTACATGGCGATCGTGAGGCCGCTGAAGCACCGGATGTCCAGAAGGAAAGCGCTACTAGCCCTCCTTGCCATCTGGATGGCTTCCGGTCTTCTAGCTCTTCCCTGCCTGCTGTATTCCACGACCAGGACCAGGAGGTAAGGACAAATAAAAAAATAATTATACTTTGGTTATTTCTTCATTTTATAAATTTCATTTAATTTGGACTTATTTAACGTCGCTTTTACTGCTGGGGCCATTAGCGATAACTACTTTTCTCGAATTTTTTCAATAAACTATGTCATCCTGCACCACTACAACCCGTGAAGGGTCTGGGATTCAGTACATGGTAGAGACTGTTGTTTCATGGACAACGGTAGTGAGGTGATTTGTCTTAAGTCACGCTTAACCGCCAGATTTTTTTTCCCATAGGATCCATCTCCGGCTGCTAAAAGACTAACTAAAAGTCTTGCCTACAGTAGGATTTTAGACCAAGACCTTCAACATTGCAACTGAGTGCTCCACCAATGAGCCATTTCGCTCCCCAACTATGTATCTTCTGTATTTTAATTTTTTTTTCCTGTACGGTGGAAATTTTTCGATTTTCATATTCATTCTTTCTACGTGTATTTAATAGTTTATTCATTTAATTGGTTCCTTCCTTGGTAAATAGGAGTAGATGAGCCACTTTGTGTGTCCTGTTTTTAGCCTGCTTATTATGCTGAAACCCATGAAGGGTCTTGTGCTCAAGACGTGGTAGAGATTGTTCGGTTTCTTCGTCAATAGTTGTACAGGGAGGTTGATATAGGGCAAATAGATCGCGCTTAACCACTATATATTCCAATATTTTGGATACCAATTCTATAGATACATTTTTAGCCCCAGGAGGGACATAGTTACCATTTTATTCACCTCCTGCTATTAGCAGAGCAAAAGTCATCTAAGTTGTGGTATTTGAACCAAAGACCTTCAGCACGGTAACGCGACCCTCAACAACTGAGCCACTCCGCTCTCCATTTAATTAACAGATAAATAAATTTAAGTACTTAGCATAAATGTATTATTCAAGATATTTATACGGAAGAAACTGAAGGACACCCTGAAAAGTCAGATATCAATAGTTAAAAAATGTACTTATGGAAATCACATCACACTAATCAGAAATCACATCACATTAATCTTATAAATTATCTTATTATATTCAATTTATTTTTCCTGATACCATATCAGATTAAGTTTGTTGGGGAAACATTATGTAAACATTATTGTATTATGTAACATTATGTATATTGTTTTAGCTAGGAGTGGAAGTTTCCTTTCATGGCAAAAAACATGTGGGAATAAAGTTTATCTCCTACATTGTTTCACTTCCGGGCAGGTGTTTTTGTTGAACCGAGTTTGTTGAGCTGTCTTGTTAGTTGATATTCCTCAACAAACATCAGCTCCTCGTTTACATGTCACACATTCCATATTTCCGTGCCTTATTACCTGGTACAAGTGCTTGTGAAGCGTGACTTCAGTATTTAATTAGGTGTCATGTTATAGAAGGCACGAACAAGCTTACAAATCCCTCTAATAATATAAGAAAAACAAGATTAATCCTGCTTTCATCGACTTTTTATTCCATTATTTATAAAAAATTGTTATTATCTTTCAACACCTCAACTACAAATATTACCGGGGAAGAAAAAACGGTATAAAGATAAAAATAAATTCTTCAATAGTGATATATTATTTATGAGAATCTGAAGTTTCGACCACAGTTGCAACTCTTTTTCAGGACTTTTAATGTTGGTCACAAGTGAGGTTGTGCACACATCTCCAAATTAAGTAAGATGGTTGAAAATATTGGTTTCAGAGAAGCTGAAAAAAATGACAAAAATTCAATTTGTAATAACTCAAATATAATTTAAAATACCTAAGTAACGGAGCTCTATTGCTTTAAAAAATCAAGAAAGCAAATAGATCAAGTAGACTCTGGTCGATTTCAACTTGTGATTATTTCTAAGTAACATAGGTGGTGCCAAAATTTAAAGAATACAAGTAAGTTTATCTTGTAATGGTGGATAATAATGTTATTTATTTTGTATTGATAAATCCATAATATCTGCTAAATACATGAGTTAGCATGCAGTAATTTCTTTACATGATGTACGCAATACATTACTACATACATTTCATTCTAAGCAAATGACTAACCTGCTCAGAGAGCATCTTTTTGGAAAGCCAGGAGATGTTGGGAAATCAAGGATTTAAATGACGATAGTGAGGGAGCATGACGGATATTAAGAGGGATTGAGTTCCACACTGTAGTGGAGCGGGCGAGGAAGGAATGCTTTAGTTCTGTGGGAACGAATATAGAGATCGGAAAGGCGAGATCTTGTTTATGGTGTTGAACTGAGGATTTGAATTGGAGGAGGGTGTAAATATATGAAGGGTGTTGAGATTTAATGGATTGGTATCAGAATGAACAGAGGAAATATTGTCTTCGGAAGGGAGGGGAGAGCCACTTTAACTCATCATAAAGGTGGGAATATCAGTATTTTTTATTGAATTTTGAATATATATATATATACCTATATATCATATATATATATATATATATATATATATATATATCATACTAATATTATAAATGTGAAAGTTTGTATGTTTGTCTCTCTTTCACGCAAAAACTACTGAACGGATTTGGTTGAAACTTTACAGTAATATAGGTTATGCACCAGAATAACACATATGCTATAGCAAGCGCGGATTTAGGGGGAGACGCACGGGGCACGTGCCCCCCTCCCGACAGTTTTTTAGGTACTGTGGAGAATCCATTATAGTGTATCACGAAATTAAAGGCAAATCACATGATAATAGTTGTTAAAATAAAAAAAAGAACACGAGTGAAAGTATTTGTTTTGATATCCTACTAATCTTACTAATATTATAAATGTGAAAATTTGTATGTTTGTCTCTCTTTCACTCATAAACTACTGAACGGATTTGGATGAAACTTTACAATAATATAGGTTATACACCAGAATTACACATAGGCTATAGCAAGCGCGGATTTAGGGGGAGACGCACGGAGCACGTACCCCCCTCCCGACAGTTTTTTAGGTACTGTGGAGAATCCATTATAGTGTATCACGAAATTAAAGGCAAATCACATGATCATAGTTGTTAAAATAACAAAAAGAACATGAGTGAAACTATTTGTTTTGATATCCTACTAATCTTACTAATATTATAAATGTGAAAATTTGTATGTTTGTCTCTCTTTCACGCAAAAACTACTGAACGGATTTGGTTGAAACTTAACAGTAATATAGGTTATGCACCAGAATAACACATAGGCTATAGCAAGCGCGGATTTAGGGGGAGACGCACGGGGCACGTGCCCTACCGACAGTTTTTTAGGTACTGTGAAGAATCCATTATAGTACATAATTAAAGGCAAATCACATGATAATAGTTGTTAAAATAACAAAAAGAACATGAGTGAAAGTATTTGTTTTGATATCCTACAAATATTATAAATGCGAATGTTTGTTATACATTCACACAAAAACTACTGAACGGATTTGGATGAAATTTATTGAGTATAATAGGCTATACATCATAGGCTACAGCAAGGGCAGATTTATGTGGGGGCACGGGAGCATGCCCCCTCCCCTTTATAGTACATAATTAAAGGCAAATCAGGAACTTAGCATCTTGAAATTTGTAGATAGGTTCATTGTATAGTTTATGAAAAAAATTTGTATAATTATACCCCAAGTGTTCCCCCTTTAATATAGTAGGGGTTCAAAGGTTGTATAGAATCCGTCAGTTTTGAAGTTAGACATCTGAAATTTTGGAAGTATGAGTAACTTATATTTAAAAAAATAATTAAATTATTTATTTAAAATGATCTTTCACGAAACTTTATGTGGCAGACCAAATTCCACGCGAGCGAAGCCGTGGGCAAAGGCTAGTATATATATATATATATATATATATATATATATATATATATATAGCTTGAAGTATCCAGTGAAGAAGTCACAAATAATTTGTAATTGTTTTTCTAATAATACTCACATAAAACTGTATTAATTGTGAATAATTCGGAGTTCTGTAAGATGGTCGTGTATGCGAACAATCGGTTCCATTATGTGAAGGCATGCGTTTAACTACCGTCTTATTTAAGAGTTGAAGGTCCTTTGAGCGAGAGAGGACAATAGAAACTAAGTCCCTTGTTCAAACAAGCCTTGTTTAACTTAAGATATCTTCCTTTGTCGAATGTAACGTCTAATATATCTCAACTATTTCTCTCATAAACTGCTTTCATGATAGTGTTTTAATGGGAGATTATAAGAGCTATTGTGTTCTCATATAATATATCTCTCTATTAAGATGTATTTTTGAAAGTGGTATCATTATCAGGATTATGATTTTTTTTTTAACAACTAAAACAGTGGAAGCTATCAGTTTAATTATAATTTATGAACCACAATATTTTTTAACCTTTTTATATTATTGTTTTTTTTAATCAAATTAGTACAATTAAAAAGTAATAATTAATTCTTTATAAGTTTCATCAGGACCGGTAATAATTTTTATCAATATTTGTTCATCCGTAACTTTATTATTTTTAAAAAACTGTATTGATTGAAATTGTCTACTATATTTTATTATACTAATAAAAGTAAATAAAATAAACGATAAATAATAACGATATGAGATAAGTACAAGTAATGACCATCTGGTAGTACTGAAATAACCAATTTAACTTAGAAGGACTAGAGGTCGTCTTCTTTTCAGACGCCTCGGAAGAATATCAGGAATTGAAGAGTTAGATTTGAAACTAGTGGTTTTGAGTGGGAATAAAGTTTGTCATGAAAGGGTTGATATTGGGTTCGGGCCGAATTAGCAACAAATGGGAGATTAAGGTCATAATGGATGACTTTATTCGTAATAAAGTTAGGATAATTGAGGATTTTACAAAGGATTTCGGATTGAAAGGATTGTGTACGAGAGGAATTTGATGGCTTTTTGAAGCTCCAAAGCTCTGTTCTCTAAGTCCAAAATGGTGTTATAACAGTAATGCATATGGGTCTTTTTAATTAATTGAGAGCTTAGAGCACTAGTCTAGTTAGGGTTGCATTAGCCTGTAATGGTGAGCTTGTCTTTTCAGTCTATTATGAGGATTCCAAGTTAAAGTTTGATATTATTAAACCGTATTCTGTAATTTATTTATTTTTAATAAGAACAGTGTAGCTTAGGGTTAGCTCCACTCAGAGATGAACAAACTTTAGCTCTCGGTAAAATTACATACTTGAAGAGCAATCCCAATTTTATTCTAAACTACATTTTCCCCACTCTGGTCTCACTATACGATTCCATTTTAAGATCAGTAGAAAACGTTTTTACTAAGGCCCATCAATTTTTTAATACAATCGCTCATGAACTTACACATGCAAACTATAAAATAGTTACTGAATGTAGTGAATCCATAAAACTAATTTCAGCTCAAAAGGCTCGAAACAATTTCGGGGTTTCTGAGGATAAGTCTAGCCTTAGAACCTATAAAATATGCAGCAAGGAAAAGAAAGGCCGGACTAATCTTCGTAATTTATATTATTTCTGTATTTCGAGTTTTTATCTTTTAAAATTATTTCACAGAATGACCCTGAATCATTTAATCTATCAACCATGAAAGAAAAAAAAACCTGTTTTCTCAACAGAAGAGCATTCAATGAGCCACTAAAATAATTCAAACTTCAAAACGGTACCCAATTACCTCTGAAAAGCAATGAATATGTTTTTCGAAAGAGTATTGATTGTTACATAATTTATGTGGAGTGGCTCAGTGGTAGAGCATTGAGTTGCCATGCCGGAAATCCTGGTTCAAATACCGCTGCAGGCCATGATTTTTAATTTGTCTGTTTGCAGCGAGAGATATATCATATGGGATCTAGGACCCTCTTGGGGCCCACCCAGCCTCTATAAAATATTTTAAAAATAGGGTACCCAAAATAAGGGGGGGGGGGGAAATCTGGCGGTCGAGTGACCTAGGACAAGTCACCTCCTTGCAGAACCGTTGTACAGTCTCTACCATGTACTGAACCCCAGACCCTTCATGGGTTGTAGTGGTACAGGCTTTTTTTTTGTTTTTTTAATATAATTTATGTCAATATTTCCAATAAACATAAACCGTACAATAATTCATAAATTTATATTGTCAGAATCAATCCCGTGTGTGATTCGTTTTTGAGTTCAGTTGAAAACTACGAATGAAGAAGGTACTTAGGAATATTAGGTTGGCTTAGCACTGATATCAATTCATAATAAGTTATTATACTGTTTATGTTGGTCGGGTATTATTTATACATAATACACTTTTCGAAGTAAAAAAATAATTTTTTATCCGGGAAGTCAGATATTTTTTTCTAAAATTTTACTACCCAGTCTGCTGGTGTTCCTTAAGGTAGTGTCCTGGGTCCCATCCTATACAGGATATATACAGCTGACATCCCAACCCATCCAAGCACTGTCCTCACTACGTATGCTGATGACACATGTATGTTATCAGTAAATAAGGATCCATTTTTTGCATCCCAATCTCTTCAATCCCATATCTCAAACCTTCAAAAATGGTGTCAAAATTGGAGAATTAAAATAAATCCCAACAAATCCCAACAAATCCCACCAAATTACCTTCACTCTTTGTCTTAAACCTACGAATTCCTGTCCTACTGTATCCTTTAATAACATTCCACTGATCCCTGTCGAACAGACACGTTATCTACGACCCCATCTGGACAAACGTCTCACTTGGACGTCTTTCAGCTGTGGATCAGAATAAGTATAGAATTATTAAGTATTTCCTTGGTTCATACAGCAGATTTACTTAATTTAATATAATTACAGTAGTAAACATCAATAAATTATTCTATTCTAAAAAAAAAAATTATTTTTCCATTTTATTTATCTAGTATTCAGGAGGTTTTCACACTATTTATGACGTGATTATAGGATATTTACAAGGGAACACAAAAGGATTTTAGATGAAAAATAAAAGTGGAATGCACATCTACAATGTAAGGATAAAATTACCCAGGCTGAGTGGTTGGTATTTGGACTGTGAGATGAATTCACTTAGATGGAGGATTCCTAGAACAACTCGAAGAAGATTGTTTCTTTGAGATCTTGTGTACATTCGAAAGTTCATCAACTACTTGTTAAGTTCTAACAGTTGAGAATGGTTACGCC
Organism: Arma custos; assembly: GCA_037127475.1. Lineage (NCBI taxonomy): Eukaryota > Metazoa > Arthropoda > Insecta > Hemiptera > Pentatomidae > Arma > Arma custos. The sequence goes on along the minus strand of CM073760.1, from coordinate 126,467,998 downwards.
ATAGAAACACATAGTTGTTTTTCCTCCCCTTTAAAGGAAATAGCTCCGGGAGAGAAATGAAGGTAGATATTAGATCTGGAGATTTAAATGCAGGAAATATTGAGAACATCCATCATCCGACTTCTTTTCGTCATGTCTCGTATGAGTAAGTTATTATGCTCTAACAATATGTTGCGAAATAGGTTGTATTGCACTACTACGGAATGAGAATATCTTCAGGTAAAACGAGGAGGAGAGAATACTGAGAGATCGAGCTATTTTGTTTTCCAAATATTTTTTATTTTACTTGTTTTTCCTTAATGTCGCTTCGACTGCTGAGGCCATTAGCGACGACTGCTCTCCTTAAATCTCTTGATTTTGCGTGTTTTAAGTACATCAAAGTCCTCTGTATATAAATATATACAGTATAACTGTATATAAACTATAGTATAACTGTATATGTTTTTCAATTTTTCTTAGTACTGCAATGTTTTGTAGATATTTTCTGTTTTCCTTTCTTAGCCCTGAAGATGACTTGCACTGTAGGCCGAAACGTTGGCACTAGTAAAAAATAAGTTTTTCTTATTTCAGTGTTATTATTGACCGCACACCCTGACCAATTCTATCCTTCATGAAACAATATAGAATTTAAGAAATAAATTATTCGCATTAACTATCCAAAGCCGCATTTGAATCAATTCTTAAAATTATATAGTTTCTCCTCTTTTGAGCCTTACTTCCTCGCTTTGCATTGAAACTTTTAACCTTCATAAGGTGGCAACTGTGAAAGTTTTCAAAGCGTATAATAGTACATGCTAACTTTCTCATTTAGGATGTGATGGATACTAAGGAAGAAAAGAAGAATGATGATGGATCTCCGTCAGTGAACCTTTAAGTGACAGGAAAAAGAGTCTCTTTTGCTTCCATAATGTTCCAGTCATACGTTCTATGTATTGATATGCCGGTCGTCAGAGTGTTCGCTTGAAAATATCAATAACATCATGCAATAAATATTTACTATAGAATAAAATATAATCCACTCGAGATTTGTGTCACATACACTTATAGGTATGTATATACCTATGCATATATTTTATTGATCTTTAATTAAGGACGTGGGGTATACAGTTTCCCAACGGACTTTGAAACGTTTCTCAAAACCTAAATTTTTTTCCTTTCCTCAAGGTAGTATCCTTGGTCCAATCCTATATACAGTTTATACAGCTGACATTCCAACTCATCCTAATACTATCCTTACCACGTATGTGTATTATCAGTCAACACCCAGTTATTGCATCCCAAAGCCTCCAATCCCATATCACTGATCTTGAAGAATGGTGTCAAAACTGGAGAATTAAAATAAATTCTCAAAAATCGCATCAAATCACTTTTACCTTACGTCGTAAACCAATGACTTCCTGCCCTACAGTATCCTTTAATAATATCCCTCTGGTGCCTGTAGAACAGATCACCTTGACAAACGATTAACCTGGAATCCTCATACAAGACTGAAAAGACAAGAAACCGCACGACGTTTCAGGCTACTTCAACACTTACTAGACAAACGTTCTAAGCTCCCAATTAACTACAGAAGATGGCCACGTGACCTCCTTACTTGAACTTCGATTTGAGTACTATCAGTGGGTAGTTTCTCTACATTTCATTATCATGTCATTATATATCACTTAGCTTATTTACTTGTTGTATTATTGTAAAACACTTGTAGATATCAATAAATAAATAAAAAAAAATTTTAAAAATTTTTTTCTTAAATTTTAAATTTTTTTTTGCTTTTCCAAAAATGGATGAATGATTAAATTTATCAGGAAATGAAATTTATTGAACAATTAAAACCATGAGAAAGTCCCTGGTTGGAGCACTGAGTACCCCACCTCCCTACAAATGTAACGTATCTCCACTGCAAGTACTGGCGGGCTATGCATGATTTTCCGTGCATCTAGGCTTTTAATTTCAACAAGGAATCAGGGAACAGCCTTGTCTCTCTTCATTTGAAGAGAAGAATAGAAAACCCTAGGCGCTAATGGCTAGGATCGCAAGGATGCATCGAGTCATATTCGAAGGGAGGAGCCCACAAGTTCCAAGATGTATAACTACTTCCCAAACACATATTGACCCAAAAAGGCCCAGAAAACCTGAACTAGGTGCATCTAGTGTCTTCGAAAAAATTATGAAAAATGAAAAAACTACACAGGGGTGCAGCTCTTGTCTACAGCCAACATGCAAGGAGTGTTCCCAAGTGCTATGCAAAAACTGTGCCAAAAAGTAGGAAAACATAACTGCTGGAGCATTTTTTATTATTCATTTTTTTAATATTTTAAAACATATTTTTATTAGTTATACATCCCTTTTTTAATTATGACCAGTTTGACAAATATTTGTTTTTTTCTATAAGTGTTTTAGCCTTTATAATTAATTGTAATCATTTAACCGAAGTTTTTATAAGTATATATATATATATATATATATATATATATATATATATATATATATATATATATATATAGTTTGATACCTGAGTGGCCGGAAGCAATTAGAGCGGACGTTGTCCTTTGATTGGGCTTCGTTCCGGCTTTGATCATTGCTCAGAAATTGATGTCCTTCAATCTGACTTTAAATTAATTCCTTCGGACAAATAGTTCAATATTAACGGAGTGTCATTAAAATCAATTAATTAAATAATTATTTTAAAATATAACCTCTATGATTTCATTAATGATAATATCTACTAAAGCAATTTAACTTTCTAAATCATTTTTATAACCGTTTCATAATAAGGGAAAAAATTATTGTCCATTTTACGTATTTCATATTTTTAGATTTTACGTAGGAGGCTTTGATTCTGAGAAATTACATCGACTGAAGTTGAGAGGATTCATGTAATATTTAACGAGATGTAAAAAAAAACAATACAACTTTTTATTGTTGCGTAAGTCAATTAACTTCATACGACATAATTTTTGTAGCTCATAATATTCATAAATCAATAAAATAAATATGATTAACAGTATTATTAAATATTATTTTCAATATTAAAATTGTTATAAGTTACTATTCAGAATCTATGAGTCTAGATGGTATTTATAACATTATTATATAAATGCATTATAATATTTTTATATTATACAATAGATAAAATATTTTATTTATTTTTTATTTTTAAATTAGTGAGTTTGGTTTGAAAATTACCAAAATAAAAGTACAGAATAAAAATTAAACATATAGGAAAAAACTTGGAATTCAACTTCAACTCAGATAACGTAGCGGTGAAGATAAAATTAAAATTATAGCTATGAGTTAATACCAAATCACAATATGGAAATTTAGAGCAGCAACATTAGTATGCAAGGAAATGAAAAATTATATAAATTATTATGTGGATAAATATCCATTTATTTGCCACTGGATCAGATCTATTCTAATACCTGGACTTTCGATAGGAAATGGCAGAGATTAACAATATGATTGTTGTGTTTTGGATTCAATATTATACTGATATCCTGATCGCATGAGCTTAAATATTTAGTTTAGGTTCTATATAAAATGGCCAGGTAAAAAGTATGTGCTATAGATCATCAAGTGATTTATTTAAGCATTAATAATAATAAGTTTGTTTGTTTGTTCATTTAACGCCACTTTATGCTGCTATGGCTAATCGGACGATGCTACAGTGGGAGCTCTAAATTTTGCCTATCCAGGTTTAATTAGGATAGGGATTTTTAACGAGTACCTGACATCGTACAGGCTCGGGACCACCGTTTAACGTCCCTTCCGAAGGACGGCGTAACTAAGGATTTTTTACTCCCTTAAAAAAATCCTAGGGCCACCTGCCGGGCTACGGATCCGCGATCTTGAGTTTAGTAGTTTGTTACGCTAACCACTAGACCACAGTAATGATGATAAGTGAATTATGGGCAATTGGGATATATATCCAAATGTCGGTGTCATCATGTATGTATTAAAAATATTTTTCGTAGATATTTTATTATTTTAATATTGAAAATAATATACAAAAAATATTTTTGGAAAAATTGAATGCTTCATGATCATTCATGTGGCCAATTATATTATACGTTTTGGGCTGCTTCGTTAATAATAAATTAAAAAAATATAAAGATCAATAGAGGAAACTGTTGCCAATAGCTATAAAGAATACACAACAATTATAATTAATAATATTATACTTTCGAATAATAATATATCTACAGCCCCGGTGAACAAGTGGTTAAGTCAGATTTTGTCCAGAGAGAGTTAACTGCTTTCAGATAACCGGGATCGTATCATTCTCGTAATTTTTGGGTTGAAATGGAGTTGTAAAATAAACAATAACTCCTTTTCAATCCAATTCCTTATTTAGCCCCTTATTCACTACGAAAATAACTCGATTCCGCTTACTTAAGTACAAGAAATCATTTTGGAGAAAATTAGACTTACTTAATTAGACTTAATCACTTATTCACCGGGCCTGTAGAAATACAGTACACCTGAACGGCGCTCCAGATATACAGAGCCCGCAACACTTGAAGGTGTATCGCTAAAGTATACCTTTCCCGCCGTCTTAGCCAATGTAACTGATCAATAATGTGTATACTGTATACCTTGTTTTTATTTATTCTTTATTGTTATTTTCCTCATATTTTTTTATTCTCAGGCCAAAAAAATATACTGAGAAAATCTTCTCTTGCGGTTTGTTATTCAATAATTTTTACCACCACATTGAGTGGAACTGTTTTCTATATTTTAAATAATATAAATTATATATATAATGGACTAACTTATTTAATCGTTTCCCATTGACAGTTTTTATTGTGACGTTGTGCGCTGGTTTCTGCATTATTAAGCTAACTTGTATCTTTATCTATTTCTTTTATGAAGTTACTTTGCTTGTGCAGTGACTTTCCATTGCTTTTCCACTTCTTCTCTGCTAATTAATTTCAATTTCCCCTTTATCTTTATCTTGTAGCAGTTAGCTTCTTCGCCATTACTTCTTTTCTAATTAGCTTCTGTTGTTGTTTTGAAGTATGCCTACTTGTCTCTGTTAATTAAGGCATTAAAAAAAACTGGTCGAGTAATCGTACATAATTATTATATTAGCTTCAATATTTTTCATTGGTCATTTTTTTATGTAACAAACAAGCTTACATTCCTAATTAATATCACTATACTAATTTGATGGATCCCCTTGGTTAGGCGCGGCCGATCTGACGGATCGCATAGGTATATTTTCCTTTTTCCTTTCTGTGTTGGCAAGAATTCTTTCATGCTACCAGCAGCTGTTTTGTGGATGACCCGGGTGAGTTTAGTGCCTTCCTGACCAGTTTACAACCCTTCTGGAGGGTCCATCTAAGCAATCGATCTGACCGATCGCCGCGACAGAAATCGAAAGTTTAACATTAACTTTACCATTTTGTGTTACCTGTTTTTTGTTTATACTCATTACTACATTAGCAGAACTGACGTCTACGATCTCTCAGACATCCTCATGGGCAAAATGCAGCGATAAATGTGAGAACTATTTAGTAAACATGGGTCCTACTGCATGATGTTAGTTATGACTGTGGAATATACCAATAAATATATTTTGATAATTTAAAATTCAAAACACATTCTCCAGACCAAAGGATGCGAAAATCACAGAGATAGTAGAACTGAAAGCTTTTATTCAAAGTTTTTTACTGGTTCATAGTTAACCTTTCTATTCTTAGTTATGTTATTAATAGAGTTCATAATAAGAATAAATATTGATAAATGAAAATAAAATCAGAGATTACCAAGAAGAAAGAAATTTTATAGTTCCTGTAATTTTTGTTCTTGAATCCTAAATATACTTAACGAAAATGTTATTTTATTGCTTTCTACCTACCGAACCCCTTAAGTAGTTACTTTGAGCATATCACCTCAAATTTCATCAAAAATGTTAGTTTTTCTGAAAGTGATCTCTCGTTTTAGAGCCGCACCTAACGGAAGGTTTACCACTTATTCACTAGGGCTGTCAGTTCATCTATTAATATCCTAGACATCACCTTTGACCAATTTCTTTCCTTGAATCACCAACACGCCCAAATATCCCGAAGGCCAATAAGCACTCCAATGTTTCGTTGTATTAGAATCATCGTTATTATCATATTCTAACTCTACCCCCCCCCTTTAAGCTTCTCATATCATCGTTTATGTTTCGCACATCCCTATGACGAATTAAAGGCTCCCCCACCCTTCCATCTGTAGGCAATATTTCCTTGGTTTATTCTTATACCGTTCCAACAACTCTCAACACCTTTCATACATTATTCTACAATTCAAATCCTTAGCCTAATCCCAGAATACAAGAAACCACATTTCCGACGTTTACACTCGTTCCAACTGGCCAAAAACATTCAAACCTCCTTTCCTCCCTCACTTCCCCACAGAGGTTCACACCTAATATCACTCTATTCTCATTAATACCATTGCTTTTCCATTATTTCCTCAATTCTCAAACAGATGATCTGTAATTAGTTATTATTATAGCCACATATCCATATAAATAACTAATGATTTTGTTGTATTGTTTATATTCCACTATTATTATGTAACTGTAGTATTTAAATATAATTTTTTTTGGCTTATTTTGTTATATTGTTTAGTTTTGGGTTTTATTTACTTTGTAGGTATTTATTATGGAAGTATCATCTGTTATTATTCTGTAGCTTTTGGCCAGATAGTTTGTTTTAGTTTCGCTGGTCACATTTGCTATTCCTAAGAGACCTGGTCTCAGAATAGAATAATTTTTCTATTCTAGAATATAATAGAAAACAAACTCTATTCTGGGACCAAATCCCTTTAGAATATCAAGTATAAACAGAAAAATAAACATAATATGCATCTGGCCAGAAGGTAGAATATTTTACTCTATTCTATTCTGGTCAAAGGGAATAAAAATGAGAACTCCAGGGTAGAAAATTAGTCAACAGATGAATGGAACCTAATGATAAATGAACCAGTCCCTAATGTAGTTTTAAATAAAGAAACTATAATAGCATCTAATAAAGTATGGTGGTTACGATATTTTGCAGTAAATAAATAGCCTATTTGAATTTAAATACGACTTAAAAATTAATATACATTAATTACAGGAATTCCTGTAATTAATATTCATGGAACACATTAGATATTATCAATAATATTCAATTTAATTAATAAATGCTGGTATCACGATAAATTTAGCTTTTCTTTTAAGAATATTCTCTATTGATAGGAAAAACATATTTTAAAGTGTTAATACTGTTTTTCTAGATAAAGGGATTTTCTGCCTTTGTGCTTGAAGGAATTTTTTGTGATTAATTTTTTTTTACTAGTTACTGGAGTATCTATCATATGATAAAAAAGTACGATTTCTTTTTCATACAATGTTTAACGAGATGTAAAAAAAAAAAAAATAAGTTTTTATTCTTGCGTAAGGCAATTAACTACTTTTGACATAAATTATTACAGTTCATAATATTCATAAATCAATACAATAAATATGATTAATAGTATTACTTAATATTATTTTCAATATTAAAATTGTTATAAGCGTACAACAGACATTTATACATTGTTTATTAAAAATTTAAACAACTGCAATACAAGACTGAAAAGACAAGAAACTGCTTGGGTTTTTACTTGCTTTAACGTTCACTAGACAAGCGCTCTAAGCTCCCAATTAATTACAAAAAACTCATTTACATGACAGTTATCAGACCTATTTGGACATACGGAGCTGAGCTTTGGGGCTCTGCTAAACCATCCAATTCATCTCGTATGCAATCCTTACAATCCAAAATCCTCAATGCTCCTTATTATGTCACAAACAAACTCATCCATCATGGTCTTAATATCCCATATGTTGTAGATTTGGCCCAAACTAGATACCTATCCTTCCATGACAAGCTCCATACACACTTGAATCCGCTAGTCTCTCAACATGCTTCCCATACTATTCCTGATAACCCTCCCAGGCGTCTGAAAAGAAGATGGCCTCGAGGCCTTCTACTATAGAACTTTATTGGAGTGCTACCGATGGGCAGTTTCTTCACAAGTGTTTTTTTTTTTTTTTGTCATATTGTTCATTATGAACAAATTTACTTGTTTTAATATTATTACAGTTGTAAATATCAATATATTTTTTTTTAAACTAAAACACAATTATAATACATAATAATTGTATGATTACACATTTGCAGGTACAGCAACGGACAGTCGAGCGTGTTCTGCATGATGCAATGGCCTGATGGTGCTTACCCGACTTCCACCTCCGAGCACGTGTGAGTAAAACTAACTTTATATAAACAACTATACCTTTTTACACTAACCCTATATAGTACTTTATGTAACTCTACTTTACAGTGACCTATATAGGGTTCTATAAAGTCCCTACATATCACGCTCTATAATTAAACCGGTTCGCTCTAACCGAGGTATCTTGTGCAATTATGTATGAGCATCTCCTATAATGAGATTTCTTCTTCCTTCTCTTCTCAGGGCCAGATGCAGGGAATCCACAGCATTTATTGTCATTTAGGTTCTGTGTAAAACCTCTATTTTTAAACATTTGTAAGCAGTGTAATATCTAGGTTAGGTAGAGAAAATATGAAGTAGTAATAAAGAAATTCTTCTTACATGCTTACATATGAACTTCAGATTGAATAAATGTTTGATAATATATTATTATTTTTTATCAACAGTTTTACATTGTTTTTTTACTACATGATATTCGTAAAGTAATAACATCTTAATAGTAAAAAACCGATATGAAGAACACTCTTCTTTATAAATATATTAGAGTGAAGGATGGAAATATTTGGAGGGTGCAATAATAAATAAACACCAAATAAGCGAATACTTATTTTTTTAGGGATCGCTGTTAGCGCTTCCGTCTTTCTTTGTAATTTATTTTAATTGTCAGTTATACGGTTGACCCAGCCCCTTCTCATATTTGGTTCGTACACATTTTAATATTTATATCTTCTCTTCATCCTTCTCCATCTCCATTCTTCACACCTATTTCTCCCTTCATCATTTTGCCATCCATCATATGTTGTAATCAAACAGTTCATAATTCATGAGCATCATAATTTTTAAATGTATCTCTTTTCACGACTGGAATTTTATATCTTTATTTCCTATACGTTTCTTCTATAATTACATAATATTTTTTATTAATATTTAATAATAACGTCATTCTATTGTAATTTATTTACATTTATATAACTTTCCATACTTATATTTTCAAAGTTTTACATCCCTACCTGTCATTCAACGAGATTCCTATTTATTACTTTCTACATATTTCTCCTGTATTTATTCTTTGGCATCATATTTTGTATCAATTTTTATAAATTTTACTTATGTAACACTCTAGGAGTCTTTTATCATACATTTTATATTTTATCTATAATTAAACTAGGTTTTCCATAATTTTATATCTCACCTTTTTATAATTATACTTTTTCATTTTGTATCTTTCTGTTTACCTTCTCATATTTTTTCTCTTTGTATTTTGTTTGCATTATCACCCATCTGTACATATATTCTGTAATTTTTTTATTCATATATCCTTGAAAATATATCCACCACTATTTTTTTCTAATTTTCCATTACTCTATATCATTATAATGTAATTGGGAAAAACCACAATTCAAAGCCTTATTTTTCAAAAAAACACCCACTTATCAGTCAACGCTTCGCCTATTCAGGCATTATCAAGACACTAAAACAAAAAAGGGTTATGTGAATCACATCTCGAAGGAAAAGGTGCAATGCATCCCAACGATCATCAGCCCAAACAGGCTCCAAACATGAGACAGCACCCCACCAACAAGACGTTCAACATACAACTGAAAAGAGGCTAATACGCAACCAGCTGGGAAACTTACCAGTCGACGCTTCGCCTATTCAGGCATTATCAAGACACTAAAACAAAAAAGGGTTATGTGAATCACATCTCGAAGGAAAAGGTGCAATGCATCCCAACGATCATCAGCCCAAACAGGCTCCAAACATGAGACAGCACCCCACCAACAAGACGTTCAACATACAACTGAAAAGAGGCTAATACGCAACCAGCTGGGAAACTGACCAGTCGACGCTTCGCCTATTCAGGCATTATCAAGACACAAAAACGAAAAAGGGTTATATCAAGACACAAAAACAAAAAAGGGTTGTTGGAGTGCTACCGAACGGGTAGTTTCTCAACAAGTGTATTTTTTTTCATGTTATTGTTCATATTAGCAGATTTTCTTGTTGTAATGTTATTATAGTTTTAAATATTAATAAATTAATCTAAAAAAAACAAAAAACATTAAATATTTGTCATATAATCATTTTGGGATATTTTTATTTGTATTACTCTATGAAGTTATTTTCTTTTCTTTATAGCTTCAATTCTATATATTTGAGGAAATTGCCACCCAATAAAAATTATCTATTGTTTTATTGAATTCACAACCGGCAAATTCGCTCGGGTAGAAGGTTAGCGAATTATTATCAGGAGCCCCCTTCTTCCAAAACAATTAATTGTTGTAATGACTCCTTATTAAGAGCTATAGAATAACAATAAAGGATGAATAGTATTTTAATTATAACTCATAAAATATTTTGCTATGTAGCTTTATTAAAGTACAATTAATTTGTTTGAAACTTTCAACTATAACAAAACTGATTTTACTACTAACTAAATCATAACTTATTAACGAAGTAAAATTTTAATTTCCTCTTGGTTAGGACTTGGATTAGTTTTCACCCTCCTGCGTTTACCGCAGCGACCACTGCTAAGAAACTGTAATAGGAAAATGCCGCCTTCAGAACCTTAAAAATACAAAAAAAAAATTTTAAAAAATGATATTATCCATAATTATTGATTGTATAATTGCCATTTATTAACTTAATGACCAAAAGTCAACATTTTTAATTGCATTATATCTTATCCGCATCTTTCCGAAGAGTGCCAAAAAGCAAATTTCTTGAGAAAGGATAATCATTCATAACATAACGAAGGATAACTCTCATTCATCTTTTTTTTTAGTCATCAATATATTATATATTAATCTAGTGTATATATTTATGTTAGAAGAAAAATTCCTAGAATAAAATATTATTTTTTTTATGTGAGCTTGCTGGAACGGTATTACCAAAAACATCCAAAAAAACATCTTTAATAACAAATCGAAACCTATACTGTTTGACACAATCGATGTCCTCTCAAATAGACATAGACATATATAGATATATGTCCTAATACGAGCTAGGTTGTCTTATCTGACAGTATACGAATGTCAACAATCCTTTCTTGTCTAGAACCCGTTACTCGACCTTCTTGAAGATACTCTGTCCGGCCCTAAGGGACATACAGGTCGGGGCTAGGTAAAAAAATCACCTTAAATAAATTGACTCCTTTACCTATAAATGGTACTTAATTATTAGCAAGCAATACTAACTACTATGTTCCGATTAGGTATTTTTTTCCATTACCAATATGACAATTCAATTAAATATTAAACCAAAGGACACCGCTATTGTAAAAATATTCAAGAAGTAATTGCAAGTTACAGATATCATTATTACTTTAGAATTTTTCTTTCTAGTGACTTTGAATAAACTAGTATTTCAAATGAAAGTTCTACATCATTGACTAATTTTACTTTTAAACGAAGAACATCAAAATTGTCCATTTTCATATAGATGGTTCTACATATCCCTCTCTTTGATTTTCATTTTGCATTGCATAATCTTCTTCAAAGTTTTGTAATGAATATGAAATATGTCAAAGAATATTAGACGACTTTTCGCTTTAAAGGAAGTTTTCACCAACAACACTGAATCAATATGATGTTCTGTATTAATACAATTAATATTGACTGGAGTTTTTAAGGGACCTTAGGTTTAACAGTTCACGTAATTATGATTTTTGGTGTCGAGTTAATAATTTTGTTATTTATTAGTGTTGTATATTATGCACCTTTAGTCTGTATGTTTAGTGATACAGCTACGAGCCCCACCGCTCCCTCCCCGGACAGTCCTGAAGAAGACCTGTTATGTGGGTCGAAATGTTGGCTCTCTAAGAAACAGTTATCCCTGCTTAAGAGAATTTTTTATTAACTCCACATATACATAAGGTTAACGATCATTAGTCAAAGTTAATATTATATAGTGAGAATTTTATTATTTTCCAGTCTATTTGATCTGAGGACATAGATGGTAGAAAAAGTGTTTTATATTTCTTTTTTATTTAAACGATAAAATTAAGAATGACAATGATTTTATTATTATTGAATGGTATTAAAAAAAAACATAAGAGATTATTTTTGGTCATAATGAATATTAGTTTACGAGACTTATTCTGTTGTTTTTCATTTAAAAAGTTTAGTTTGATATCCAAGAATACGGTGCGTCAATCCTAACCTTTAATTGCGTTCATTTTATCTTTTTTTTATTTACATACATAATTTGGGACAATTTAAAAAATATATATATTTTATTGCAAAAATAGTGTTTTTCAGTATTTAATTATAATATTGGGTCGTAACGGATGAACTCTCAGTTTCGTTTATTTACAAATTTCTTTTCATTAAGGATTAAATTATTTGTACACAAACAATTATGCTATGTATACCGTTTGGAAGATCATTTAATCCTTTTTCATAATCAGCCTTATTTTTCCTTTTGAAAGTGAAGGGACATTTAAAAAATAGAATAAAAGTATGTCTTCCGCGGAAATTAAGTAAAATTTTTAAAACGGAGGCGTTCCGAAATATTAATGTTGTTTACGGTTAAGAAACAGTGATGCGAAAGAACAATCTTCCGTTGGTATAAAAAATTTCGGTATGGGAATTATGACCTTAGCAACAAATAACGTGGCAGGCCGAAGACTGAATTAGGTTCACAACTTGGAGCAAGTGCCATGACTATTTCCAGGCACCTTAAGGAGCTTGGTAAGATAGAAAACTGGAATATGGGAACCACATGAATTAACCGAGGCCCAGCAGCTCACGCGATATTTTTCTTCAGGAGCTGAATATAGAGGTCCTTTCTCGCCCACCATATTCTCCGGACCTTTCTCCAACTGTTATGTAAATATAAAAAGGAAATGCCCTGATATCGGCCTTCGAAGACTTCGCTTCTTCCTTGACACCTAATTTCTACAGAGCGAGGATAGAAGTATTTGTTTAATAATTCTTTTGCTAATAACTTTTATTTACTCCTTCACTGACATCATGTTACATGTTACATATTATTTAGTACAAATAATGGAATATTATGCTCCAGTTATGTTATGTAAATATTTGGATATTTACAGTTTCAGTATTGCCAGATAAATACCAAGTCAAATCCGGCAACGTTAATGTCTCATTTTTCGTTCTATCCTTATCATTAATATCACTTTTATTCATGTTGTTCAGTTATGCATTATTAATTTTATGATTATTAGTATTTATTGTTCTTTTGATGGGGGATATTTTTTTAATATTTCTCTTTAAAATAAAAAATATTTAAAGAGAATAATAATATTGTTTTGGCCAGGGCGTTAGGCTTGTTGCCAGCTGCCTAAATTATTCAGACAATAATTGAATTATATTATATCCATTGCCGTTGTTTAAAAAAGAGAACTAGGTGGATTAGAGAAGTTGAGTGTGGAGGTGATGGCTCCTTTGTTTTTCGTTTAGAGCAGGTCCATTTTTTATCTCTTGTTTTTTTGTTTTTTTACACTCGAGCCTATCCCGGAAGGCAAAAAACAGGTTAATTGGTTTCTGAGTGTCACTTTCCTCCCTTGTTGTCATCGCTAAATTATCTTCCTTTTTTTTTTTATTACAAATTGTGTGTAGCATTGGTTACAAACCTGATATGCTAATTTGCAGAAAATTTTATATAAATTGATTAAAGTGATTTTAGCGAGGGGTGAAAACTTTTCCAGTTTCGCAAAGCCGTAATCTAAATTTAATCTAAATTGTCCAGACATAAAACTAAAACTAAAATAAAATTTTGGACAATAAAAGTGGATTATGATCTGGTAACCATCAGTAAAGCAGCTGAAAATATTTCTTTCATCATGTTCAGTATAGATGTATTGTAACTTAATCGATTTAAATGCCTATATACCCTCTAGATTCAAACCTAGCTTCCTCTTCAATTCCCGATAATCCTCCGAGGCGTCTGAAAAGAAGATGGCCACGTGACCTTCTTAGTTGAACTTTGATTTGAGTACTACCAGTAGGTAGTTTCTCTACTTGTCATTCTCATGCCATTATGTATCACTTATTCTATTTACTTGTTGTATTATTGGAATACAGTTGTAAATATCAATAAATATTTTTTTTTTAAATGCCTATATGATTGATTACATTTAAAAAGAGCAGGACTTATAACCGGCGGGACAATTTTTATTTAGGTGACAGAATTTATGGGATATATATATGTGAAATTGTAATAGCTGGGATGTCTCAACAGAGCACCAAAGAAGCAATCACGCATCTCGATAAAAATCATCGATAAAAAAAATGTATACAATAAAAAGGAACGGGTCTCCAAATTAATACCTATAATAATAGCTACATAATTATGTTGGGAAAGAGGAACCCAGCTCAGTTACAGAGGCAGTATGTAGTTGGAGACTACAGTTTAGAGCGGGCTAATAGCTCTGGACTAGAGGGAGAAGAATATACAAAATAAAGACGGATCAGTCTTACAAGCGAACTGAGAATGTACAAAGCACTCATCCAACCTACCATGACTTATGGATCTGAAACCTGGGTATCGAGTTAAATATTGAGCGTATTTACAGGTTCGAATGAATGTTTATGGACGTGTAGAGGAGAATGGCTCGTTTACACTCCGATAAAACTAGGAGCGATGATATAAGTGTCTCACTTAAGGGTACAGGATGTGTGAAAAGAGGACTCTCATATGTACTAAGGACAAACGGATGGAGTAAGACCTCTTGGAAGAGGGAACAGAAGGTGCAAGGATGCTGACGCCGAAGATCTGAAGAGAACATGTTTAATCATCAGAAGTCCTAAGGGCAGGGAAGCCTGGGGAAAAACTGTCTCAAGAGTCTGCTGCGCCTTTAATGAAATAATAATTGCTTATATATCATTTTAAAATATCATATTTTAGCGAATTTGCTTTCAATGTGTCCGTGGAAGGTAGGATATGACTGTACTGATTTGGGAATGTACATCAGCAATAAGATCAGTTGTTTAAAAATTGAGCACTATGTTGATAATAAGAACTTCACGATGCTTTTAACACCAAAAAAAAGAAAATTGTAGGGCTTCTATTGATTTTACCTTCATATTAAATATGTACTTCTATAACTGAACCCGTTGAATTAAAAAAAAAACGCTTCTGTGCCTTTTTTAAAATTCAATAATTTTTAAATTACCTAATCTATAACGACTTCAGATATAAGTTTCATGGTGTTTTAAAAGGCTTTATGTTATTCTTAATGGATATGGACTTGGACTTAAAATCTGACTGAAACCTTAAATCGAGTTTTCGAACTTCATTATAGCGATTCATAACTTAAATTCCCCAACAAATAGTAGTTGCTAAAAATGATTGAAGGGATGGTTTACATTGATAAAGGTGAGCATATCCATCTTGATGAAGCCGCCGAGGTAAATCGGTTTGATCGTCCTCGTCATCAAGTTTAGGAGCGTCTTCTTCTCACTCCTGCTCCCCTGGTACCAGTTGCTCATGTAGCCTGGTCTCATCAGCTCCAAGCACTGCTCAAGATAAACAATTATTATTGTTATTATTGGCAAATCTAATATTATCATTAATATACATATATAATTGTTTTGTTTTTATAATTATTATAACTATGAAAATTTGAAGTAATTTTAGTCCAGTGTTACATCAATTTTTAAAAAATTATTATATTGAATTATGGGATAGTTCAATTTAATTAACATGTTTTAGATTTAGGATTTAATATTCGTTTGAATTTAATATTCGTAATTCAATATCCATAAATAACTTATCAAAAAGTAAAATTATTAATTGTTTAACGTTAGTCAATTAAAAAGAACAGTAAATTCCGGTAGATCGGGGGATTAGGAAGATCGGGGTAAGGCCTCACCAATTGAGTTTCGAGCCCTTCAAACATCTTTCTCTTTATCATATTAATGTATGTATGTAATGTATGTATGTAATGTGTGTATGTAATGTATGTATGTAATGTATGTATGTAATGCATGTATGTAATGTGTGTATGTAATGTATGTATGTAATGTATGTATGTAATGTGTGTATGTAATGTATGTATGTAATGTATGTATGTAATGTGTGTATGTAATGTATGTATGTAATGTATGTATGTAATGCATGTATGTAATGTGTGTATGTAATGTGTGTATGTAATGTATGTATGTAATGTATGTATGTAATGTATGTATGTAATGTATGTATGTAATGTATGTATGTAATGTATGTATGTAATGTGTGTATGTAATGTGTGTATGTAATGTATGTATGTAATGTGTGTATGTAATGTGTGTATGTAATGTATGTATGTAATGTATGTATGTAATGTGTGTATGTAATGTATGTATGTAATGTATGTATGTAATGTATGTATGTAATGTGTGTATGTAATGTATGTATGTAATGTGTGTATGTAATGTATGTATGTAATGTGTGTATGTAATGTGTGTATGTATGTAATATATGTATGTAATGTGTGTATGTAATGTATGTATGTATGTAATGTATGTATGTAATGTGTGTATGTAATGTATGTAATTTATCATATTACAAGACCAACAATTAGATTGGACTCAATAAAAAAAATGATATCTATTTATAAGTAAATTTGCTGAGTTGCCGTGCCGAAGGTCCTCGGTTCAAATCCCGCTCCTGGCAGATTTTTATTTCATCTATTAGCGGTCGTAGATGGAACCTATAGGATTTATGGTAATCCAGATTAGGAGGAAAATTCTGGCCCAAGAGAGTACAGAATTCTTGTATGTTTATCGGTAGATTCTATTTGTTTTTTAATAATGATAGTTTTCTATTATTTATAAAAAAAATTATTTAATCAATAAACTAGGGCCAAAAACTCAAAAAGAATCACTATAATTTATTATAATGCAATTGGGAAAAACTACAATGCAAAGCCTTATGTTTCAAATCCAATAATACACCCACTTACCAGTCGACGTTTCGCCTATTCAGGCATTATCAAGACACAAAAACAAAAAAGGGGTTATGTGAATCACATCTCGAAGATGTTTGGAGGCTGGTTGGGCTGTTGATCGTTGGGATGTATTGCACCTTTTTCTTCGAGATGTTATTTCACATAACCCCTTTTTTGTTTTTGTGTCTTGATAATGCCTGAATAGGCGAAACGTCGACCGGTAAGTGGGTGTATTACTGGATTTGAAACATAAGGCTTTGCATTGTGGTTTTTCCCAATTGCATTATAAAAAAATATTTAAAAAATATGGATCAATAATCTGAATGAAAAGAAAATCCAATTGAAAAAAAACTGCTAAATTATTGATAATAGAATAGTTTATTTATCTCACTTCGATTTAATACTATGTAATGCGTTCATTATATATTTATGTTTTAATTTATTTCTATATTTAAATATTAAAATATCTATATGTGTTCAGTAGTGTGATTTAAAGTTTGAGATATTCCCAGGCTGGTCATTGCGGTCAAGATCGGTAAGTTATCTTGAGAATGCTGGGGACACTGTGTCAACACCTAGGGCGTAGTTAGCTGTATACCTCCGCCAAGACGAGATAAGAGGCCATATTACTGTCAAGCTGCGTTCTGACACCATTAGTAACCGGGCACGCACAGTAGATGATCAATTTGTTCGGCCGCAAGCTGTCGTCATTAGTAACCAGACGCTATAGATTGAATGCTAAATTGGAGGTAACGATTCTCAAGAAGAGAACTATGTTAGTTCTAATTAAAATCTTAACCGCCTTCTGACACCAATGGTCGCCTGACACCATGGCTGTGTTCGCCGAGTGCCCTACTTCAGAGATTAAAGACTGTCGAATCAATTAGCCGTTTCTCCCTCGCATGCTGTCTGAGCGTTTTCTAGACATAATTCATACCAGACTGTTAGTGCACTGTTACTGTTTTGCTTAATATGCTACTATTTTAAATGTATATAATTATTTTCAGATTGTTTCTCTCTTTATTAATATTCTCTTTCTTTTAATTTTATTCTGAAGTGTATTTGTTTTATCCAACCTTTTCATTGATTGTAATTTATTTTGCTAGTTATAAGTATTGTATGTACCTTTGTGCATTATTCGCAATAAATCCATGTTTCAGCTCCTGAAGTAGTTTCATGAACATTTCCTTAAACTGATCGAATAAAAACTATTTTTTTAGTTAAGTCAAGGTAAGAACAATATGAATGCATCAATTATTATATGTAAACATACAGCGAATAAAATTGAAACTGTTGGATATTGTAGGATATCTGTTTTTTACATCCCTGTAGGAAGGAAAATTTTTGCGATTGTGAAAAAATTATAAACGATTTTACTACCGAAATAAATGTTTAATCCCAAATAACCAAGTCCTCGGAAAGTGACCTGAATCCAAGTGTGTTGGTGTAAGTTGAGCTCAGAAGTCAAAACTTAAATAACGTATGTATTTGTCGGTCCTGGAATATTCCAGCAAAGTTACGCCAACTTTATAACCAAGATTGACTTAATGCGAGTTATTTCTTGGATTTTAAAAGTTTTGTTAGTTTTTACTCGAAAACTACTATTCAAATTTTCCTCTCTTAGTCAATGTGTAATCAATTAACTAAATGGATTTAAATTATTTATAGCTAGTTCTAGTTATTATTTTGAGCAAGTTCATACCTCATTGAGACAGTTTTACTAAGCAAACTTTCAAACCGTATTCTTCAAATGCAAATCTAATCGTTGTTAACTGTATTCAAAATAATATTTCCGTATTAAATATTTATTTCTTGGGACAGAAATAGTTTAAAATACCGTTGATTAGATAGATATTTTGGTTATAATTTCTGTATTTAAATTAGTGAACTTAATTGTTTTCCTGTAAACTAAATAGAATTTCCGTTTCTATGTATTTCACATAAGTTCTTCACTAACAAAAATTTTTTTTTCCGTAAATCGTAAATGTTTGTTGGCACATAATATACTTGAACCATTTATATACATAATTTTTCAGATTTATAATGGACATATATAATTTTATTAAATATAACAAATCGTAAAGTATTTGATGTTTTCTTTTGCTCCTTCTAGTTTTTTTTTGTTTTTGGTTCCTTGAAAACATTGTCTCGTTACGATTTAGTTTAGAACTTAAAGGTTGTATTTATTGACTATGTAGAAAGAGGACATTTGACCCTGGCCCCGGTGGATACAAGGAACTTCAAGAACTGAGGTTTAAAACTATTTAAAATTTCTCAGAAGTCTAGACCTATGTTAGGGATTTTTAGGACTCAAGCACAATGGGCCTTTTTAGGCCGAAGTGCGTAATAATAAGAGTCACACAAAAATAATAATAAAGGTTGTATTAAAGTATACCGAAACACACCTTGCTTATTGTCAAGAAATTTTTCGCTAAAACAATTATTCCTAAATTTTAAATTTGACGAGATTATTGACTTTTAAGGCGATGCGGAAATGATTGTTGTTTGGAGAAAGGAAAGTGATAGGATTTGCGAATGGAAAAAGGCAAGGAATCTCAAGAGGGGGAACGAGGGTTTGTCAAAGGAAGTAGTTCTGCGAGATCGAATATAAATATTGACTAGTGGAATTCTGGAGCTAAAGGATTGTAAGAGCAAGAAGAAGGAATGGGACGAAGGCCAAGGAGTTGAGCGATATTTTAAGTATATTGCTTCTTAGGGATTGGGATGGGGGAGTTTACATAACTTTGGTTAGGCGTGTCAATAACATATCTCGTAAATAAGATTTTGAAATTAGTTAGTACTAGCGACCCGCCTTAAGACAGGCTTTGGACGGGTAATAAGACATATTATATCTACACGTTTTGTCTATCAAATATATTTTATTATTTAGATATTATAAACATAAAAACAAAACAAAATATTTCTTTATATATGAGATGAAAATAGTTGACTGGATGATCTAACGTAAAGGAGATAGTTGTGGGGTGCAGTCAATAAGAACACAGAATAAGTAAAAAACTTATATTATGTGCCGACGTTTCGACCTACAGTGTAGGTCATCTTCACGGCTAACAGAGAAACAAACCGAACAAAAAATATAAAAAAATGTAAAGTAACAATAATGTGGTGACAAGTAATGTAGAAAAATAAAATAGTGGCAGATATGAAGATAGAAGATAACGAATATTAAAAAAGTGCCAGATTATAATGAAATAAAGATATAGACAGATTTAAAAAAATTAATGATAATGAAAAGGAATTTAAAATAGTGACAGATACAATAAAATTACGATAAAGACAAATATAACAAAAATATTGAAATAGTGACAGATATAATAAAATTAAGATAAAGACAGATATAGCAAAATTATTGATAATGAAAAGAAAATGAAAATAATGACAGATATAATAAAGTAAGACAGATTTAAATAAAAACTTAAAGACATATAAAATAAAAAATAGAAAATAAATGTACAGAATGGATAGTACAGTACAAAATAATAATATAAAGGAAAATCAAAAGGAGTTAAACAAAAGAAACCAAAATGAGGATATTTACATATACAGAAAGGTTGGAATATGAAGAATAAAGAAAAACTAGTAAAATAAAGGTATAAAATGTATGATAACGGACTTGATGATGTAAGTATCCTGTATATGTAAATATCCTCATTCTGGTTTCTCATTACTTATACTGAAAACTACAACTACAATTAACAAATAAGAAAAAAAAAGAACAATTGTAACATAAATTAATGTTTATCTAGACACTAATAATGTTTGTGTTTTTGGCCAAGTGGAATAATAAAAAAGCAAGAAAATCTTCCTTATCTGAACTTGACGCAGAATTCGACGCCTGGGCGATCGAACGTGTCGGTACGTCAAAGGAATTCTCCGGAGGACGGGCGAAAATGGCAATACTAATGATCAGGTCGATTCGCTGTGGCGACTTTGACAACGAGACTTTGACTGTCCCGTGCTTGAACTTGAACTAATTCCCAACTGCAGAGGGGCAGCGAATTAGTCTAGTTGAAGTCCACCAAACAACTACACTATTGTTTATAATTTGCACTCACTCGGGCCAACACTGTCTGGATTACACCAAGGAAATAAACAATAGCCGATCGAATCCACAGCCGGGATGTCTTTTTTTTCTTAAATTTAAAAATAAAATTAACCTATTCTATATATATAATTTTAACAATTATAAAAACAGAATAATAACAATATAAAATAATAAATATTTATATTATTATATTTACAAAAAAGGTAAAATTAAAATAAAATGAAAAATGTTCTTTTCTTTTACAAGATACTTGTTTTGGCAATGATTAAAATAAAAATACTCTTTTATAAGACAAATGAACTACCTGGCCTTAACAATACGAATTTATTTTCATGCGCGTATAGTTTTTGCGATAACCCATAAGATCAATTATACGGTATAAAATATTCTAAAAATGCTCATAAAATGCTTAAGATAATTAAATTATAGAGATTGATGAGGGTTAATACTGTACTCATCTAAATACCCTTCTAAATACCGCACTGTACGTTATCATTTTTTAGAAGATAAAATAGGTATAGTAAGCTATCCTTAAAAGATAGATATATGCAATTACTAACATTTCTGTAGATCTATGAAAGAGGAATATTCCACTATGCATGGCTTCGTTGAATGCCAAAGGAATTAGGCAGTATCATCGATGAAACCTCCCTGGAGGCTATTCTTTTTTCTAAACCTCCAACAATTAACTTTATATTCCAACCAATTTACAAAAAATCTCGACAAATTATATACCAAAACTCTCGTGAATCACTTTATTTATTGCTGAGAATCGCATGTGGTAGTGGTACGTGTTGAGTTTACCGCAAACAGAAAGAAAGGCGCAGAAGAGAACTTTGTTTTATAATATGTATAGATAAAGTTTAATAATATAGTAACAATAAAAGCGACAATGACATCATTGTAATAAGTTAATAGATTAGATAAGACCTGTTTTCAGACCTACTGAATATAGACACAAAATTTCATAAGAATTGGTCAATTCGTTTCGGAGGAGTTTTGTTACCAACACTGTGACATGACAATTGTATATATTAGATAGAGTTAAGATTACGGATAATTATTATATGATTGGAACTTAACTCAAAATCTGTTAAGCCTACAGAGCTGCATTTTTACTCAAATTATAGCATATTTAATTTAATTCTTTAAAAATGGTTATTTGTGTGTAAACGCACCGATTAGGAGATAAAGGCCAAAAAGTGAAATATCTCCAATTTTTTCGGCCACCAAAAGTATTGTTACGGGCTACTGGATATTAAAAATGAATTAAACGATTCCTTCATTAAAGATACTAATATTTATTAACAAAATGATAAAAAGGAAACAATTAAACTATTAACAATTAAATTATTAAACTAATATAAATTTATAATAACAATATTCTAAATATTTATAATCTAGGCCTAACTTCTATTGAATTATTACAATAATATAAGATATTTCTAATTCTAAATAACTTAACTATTTACATAAATTTGTATGACTTACACTACTAATTAACACTTACAGTTCACTAGTCCACCGACCCTAAGATTCTCCAAGTATGACAAACTGACACACAGAAACAAACAGAAACAGTTTATTACACACGCGAGACTGTCACAGTTCACTGATACACTTATTACACGGGCCGGTTCAACACTGACTAGTTTATCACACTGACACTCACTGATTACAGATCATCGCCGTGCCTGGTTTACTCTCAGACTGACTCGCTCGAGGCGAGGGAGGTATTTAAATAGGCAAGGCCGAACATTCTAGAACACGGAGGGGCCAGACAATTCTGGAATCTTCTTAATCCTTTTCCGAAAAAAGGAAACGATCTAGAACGGTCCTAATCCTATTTTAACTTCTCCCGCCGACGGATTTAAGCCGCTAATCCCCTTGCTTCCGTCCTCCTGCCGGCGACCGTAACATTATTCTCGTCCGTTTTTTCGGTTGCGAACTTGGATTTACACTACTCAGACATGCCCTTACAACACATCAAAATGCAGTATCATCAAGCGTCACTGCTACGATCGACGCATAATCAATAATTATGGCCGACACAAAGCACTGAGCGGTATGAAAAATAGTTGAAATCCTATTCTCAGACCTATTGAATATAGACACAAAATTTCATAAGAATCGATCAAGTCGGTTCGGAGGAGTTTAGTTACAAACACTGTGACTTTTATATAGTAGATATAATATATATATATATATATATATATATATATATATATATTAATACCTGTATTGTTATTTCGTTTCCATACCAACAGTAAGTCGCCAGGAATAATAACTCTTGTTGAGCCTCCGCAATAACACTGATGATCCTTCCAGAGCTGGCACCTTGCACCTCAAAACAGAATTATTGCAAAAATTATTTTTATTGTCCAAGTAATTTATAAATGTTGATCATAATTGATCAGTTTATAAAAGATTTGTAAAATCGAAAAAATAAAATTTTTGTGAAAAATGATCAAACTAGAATAGGTTGTTCTAAATCATTAGTTCTTAATCATTAGTTCCAATCATTGTTCTAAATCATCATGCACTATAAGTTTCCAGCTGCTTAATAAAACATTAATAAAGGGTTTCCATATTCGTAATTGTGACGCGCATCTGCATTCGTGTCTATAATTATCAATAAGTGTGTGTTTTAATATATAACTTATGATTAAAATAGGATATACATTTAATTTTCGAACTCATTAAAAAGATAAAAGTTAAAAATATATTTAAAAAAGTTGAGTTACTTTTAATAAAGCCGGGCTTTTACTTAAAAAGTTAAGTGGAAGCCTATAAAGAACTTATTCGTTCCAAGCATAAATAAATCAATCTGGAACTTTACTCCCTGGATAAAGTAATTTTAACGTATAACATGAAGTTAATCCGGCAAAGTAACAGTGTATATAGGCTGAAGGCTTAATTAAGCAAGGAACAAACAACACATTTTACTTAATTGCTATATGTGATTAATTTTGTTCCTTGGTATGTCATTTGTTGCTATTTTATTTTTTATTATTTTTTTAACATATCTTACTAGAATATCTAAAGTGACGTATGTCTAAAGACCTACATTTCTAAAAACAAAACTGACAGAGTGACAGTAGTACCTTTTGGCAGGCATTTTCTGAAGCTAATATTGATACAGATTTGAAGAGTGATAATGAGATATGTACCCATTTCTTTCATGGTCATAACTCATCAACGAAAAAACATCGATTTTAGTTGTGTCACTTCAGAAATACTATTTTGATGTGCTAGAGCAAATGATGAAAACCAAGGCAAAGAAATAATCTCAAATCCTTTTTTTTTCTGTACATTGAGGACTGAATATTGCTTGTGTATTTGTATTTCAAATAATATTCGAATTTTGTTTATCTCAAGGATAAAGGGTAGGGTTCTTTGCCGTAATTCAAAATATTCTTAGTTTTTCATTTAAAGAATGACAAGATGGCCTCCTGATCTTCTAAGTTGAATTTATTACTGAATTAGTAATTAGTTTTCTACTTCTCTTGATCTCATGTCATTTCGTATAATTCATTCCATTTACTTGTATCAGTATAATTCAGTTGCAAATTTCAATATATATTCAATATATTGTGACATATATAATATAAGACAGTATACATGTATTATGTTGGGTGTTTGTTCATTTACGTCACATTATGCTGCTATGGTTAGCCGGACAATGCTACAGCGGGAGCTCTAAATTTTGCTATCCAAAATTTAAAAATCCCTATCCAGGTTTAATTAGGATAGGGATTTTTAACGACCCCCGTTTAACGTCCCTTCCGAAGGACGACGTAACTAAGGATTTTTTACTCCCTTAAAAAATCCCAGTGCCACCTGCCGGGCCACGAACCCGCGATCTAAGTAGTTTTTTACACTAACCACTAGACTACTGATGACCGTAATGATGTCCGGTGAGACGAGGTGGAATATAGCTCTCAATGTTAATATTAAAATCTGTATAAATTCATCAAAATTTAATTTTATAGTCTCTTTTTGTATTGTTTGTTCATTTAACGTCAATTTATGCTGCTATGGCTAATCGGACGATGCTACAGTAGGAGATCTAAATTTTGCCTATCCAGATCTCTTTTTTTATTTAAAAATAATGTAGTGACAGTTTTTTTCTTAAGGGAAAGGGCTCTTTGTTTATTATTTTTTTTTTAGAGGAAGTATTGCTTATGTGTTTATTTGGAGAGTTCTTGAAGATTTAGGTCAATTGTATTGATTTTATTGCTAAAAAGGTTTTAAAAAATATTTGAAAAATAAGCTCAATACTCATTTTAGCAAATGGGTAACAGCTAATTGCGTGCAAGCTTTGAATTATTTCGTCGAAATTAAGGGATTCATTATTTTTCAGTCATATAAAAAAAAGAACAAATATCTAAACAGATTGTCTTAAATAAACAATTAAAAAACACAAAAGAGGAAGAAAAAATTAAGAGATATGAAAATGATAAGTTCAGTAGAAATATACAGGAAAAGATAATGTGAAAAAAAGAAGAAAGGACTTTTGAAAAAATAAAAAAAGACAAAAGACAGAGAGAGGCAACTTCGTGAGCCCACAGCTCAGTAGCTCCCTCCGCTCTTTAGATAAAGATAATTGTAAGAAAAAAATACACATTTCTCTCTTCTTTTTTTTATGCCGACTAACAACAATCCCCACCACCCTAATTCAGCTGAAACGGATCCAGGTCAATTCATCTTATAGAGGTTGTGGCTTGTAGCAGAAGCAGAAGCAAAGTGACGGGTGAGGCTAAGTGTAATTTATTTGTATGTTCGTTGTTCCTGTATCTTTACAACCCTTGAACGGGTCTGGGGTTCAGTACATAGTAGAGGCTGTACTGTTTCAAGGACAACAGTGTGCAGGGAAGTGATTTGTCCTAGATTACGCTCAACCGCCAGACTTTCCCTTTATTTACTCACTTTATAGAGGCTGGGTGAGCCCCAGGAGGGTCCTAGATCATTAATGATCCATCTCCGGCTGCTAACAGACTAAATAAAAGTCTTTCCTGCAGCGGAATATTTGTATATATATATATATATATATATATATATATATATATATATATATATATATATATAAGTTAACTGGTGTAAATAGACACTTAGACTTAGTAAATATCAACAGGAGCTTAGGATTAAGTTTTGTTATTCTTAGTTTATAATACATCCAATAGACTATATATAGAGCTGTAATAGAGAAATAAAGTCAGTCTTATGTTCAAGAGCGTGCCGTTATTCTGCCCAAAACCCCCTTTTTTTTATGTTATCATTGCAATCTTATTCTAACTTTTATATATATATATATATATATATATATATATATATATATATATATATATATAAAATATATAGCTATATAAATGATATAATATGTACTATGTAGTATATAGATGGATAATAATATAACCATTTCATTTTTAAAAGAATCTATTACTTTCACTGTCCCATAACCTAGTCACCTTCATATCTCCCTTTAAAGTGCTTATTAGGAAACATCATGTACTCAGATTTCTCGCAGCTGAAGGTGATGTCACTTGTCCAGTTAGTTACTGCCTAATTTTTTGTTGTAGTCACCATTGCTCCTAAGGAATATCGTTATCATCCACAGTTATGGTCCATGGAGGACCTTGGCCTCCTCGAGAATTTTCCTCCATATTGACCTATCCTCCGCCGCTTTTTTCCGTATTCTTACCCCAAGGAGCTTAAGGTCAGCTTCAACATCGTCCAGCCATTGCATTCTATCTCCGTCTCTCTCCATCTGGACGTTTCACCATGATCAGATTTGGTAGCCCTTTTTATTTTATATGAGCCTAAGGAATATCTATAGGTAAATATTATTTGCCTCACCAAGTTAATGCAATGTTCCACCTCCATTATTGCTTAGAAGTGAACAAATGCCCGCAGGACTATTCTTTAAAAACATGTAATTTTGTTTATTCTATGCCACATTGTTACCATTGAACTTCCTCTATCCTTGAGGCTAATCAAGAAGAGCATACTTTCTCAGCTTCCTTATTCCCAGCCTTAAGAAAAATTGAGGATAGAATGATATTTTTCTTTAATTAAAAACAAAATTACTTTGTAAAATTCATCTATCAATGTAATAAAGATAAGAAAAATATGAAAATATGTATACATTCCTTAAAATTTGAAATTACATAATTATAAAAAAAAAATTGATAAAATATATATAGATAAAGTTGTAAATGAGCCCTTTATTTTGAAAGTGGCCTAACTCCGTTTTTCAACTGTTTGCCAGTTACCATGGTTACATGTACAACTTCACATTATATATCAGTGAAGCGTTACAGGTTGCTTATATTCCGAGCAAATACAAAAAGTTTTTGACACATAAGTTTTCAGAATTAGTTCAATAACTGAACCGTGTAGTTTGAATGTGGCCTAACTCCATTTATTTTATACTTACATCAAGATATACGACCGGAACATCATGATTTCTTCAAATCCCTTTCACACGTGCAAAATGTAGATGAATAGTAAATTGTTTTGTAATAAATTTATGTTTGTAATTTTATGTGTTCTGTAATTAAAAAATGTTTTGAATCGCATAAATAGTGTTTCCGAAGTGTTTTAAAGATATGTAAAATAAATTGAGTATTGTTTTTTTTTTCAATTTGAAGCATTTTAAATTACGTTGAATGGGCTTGGGTACCTTCAAATTTTATAATGAATCTGGTTGTAAATTTTGAAAGTGGCCTAACTCCATTCTTGATAGGAAAACGTACATTATTAACTTAATAATTGTTGCTATTTTAATATGAACCATAAATTTAACAGGCTTAGATACACTAAAGCAGTATGACTCATTAGTATCCTATATTTCTAAATTCATTGAAAGGCAAACCCTTAAATATCTAAATTTGAAGATAAATGGAGGTAGGCCACTTTAAAAATAAACGGCTCATATATCATTCAATACTGTTGGTATTTATAATATTGTATTTCGGATTCTTGATATATAGTAAAACTATGTTATGGAGTATTATTGAGATTTAGTTGTTTTCATATTCCCTTATTAACATTGAGTTGAAAATAAGTTAATAAGTGTTCACATTTTGATGACCCAAGTGTCCTTAAGTTCATGTAAGGAACGAGACGAAATTCCTTAGACAGACAAAATACGTTAATCTAACAAAATGAAAATAAACCTCTTAACATCCTTGTACATTGTAAAAACGGAATCTTAATAAACGATTAAATTACTTTACTCTAATGATTAATGAATGAGCAAGTTTGGTTCTTAGCGGCATTCCTGCCAATACCGAATTGAAGAAATTTTTGGGGAAATGAAACTTCATTATAACGAGAGCTATATCACAAATTAACTCGATTCCATTATTTCCGAAGTGATAACCGAGGGCATTGCAAATATTGGTGTGGGGTTGGGCACTTTGCGGTATCTTTTCGTCCTGCTCGTTCGAATTAAACCAAATCAGTTCGTTTGCTTTGAAGAATTTACTTTTTCCTGATTAGAATTTCCTGGGCGATAGCCAGTATTGACTATTTCTTCGTGGAATATAAAATCAAGCAGTCGATAAATGGCTCACTTCTTCATAGAATATCCAATGAAGAAATTGTTTTAACTTTGTTCTATGTCAAATGTATCCTTCCATAATTTACTAACTTTGTCCTTAATTTTCAAATGGTAACACTGCTAGCATTTTTTAAGCAATTATCAGTATAATTCTTATAATAATAATAAACAGAAATTTAAGTTGGATATTTTGAAGTGAAGGGCTCACAAATTGGAAATGTTAAAAACTTCAAATATCTAAAATCTGTACATCAAAAAGATCCAGAGAAGGAAGAAAATCAACTGGCATGCTCAATTCAGTACTGTGTAGTAACACCATCCTAAAAACTTCAAACAATTAATTTTCAATGATATTTTCTATGCTATATATATGCCTATGATGATATATGCTTGCGAAAAATAGAAAATGGAAAAGGAGGGTAAAGAAAAACTACTCGTTGAGGAGATGGCCTTGTGGACTAGATCACGCGGAACATCTAGGATACTCAACTCTTTAGTCAGAGAAAGAATGGGCACTCATACTAACATTCTCGAATACCAGAAATAGCTAGCATACCAAAAATGACCATGTGCTTTTGCCCTGAAGGAAGAAAAGATCGATCTAAAATCTCATGGATTAATAAAGTTAAGACTTATACAATCAAGAAGCTGACAGAAATCCTTGGAAAAATTATTATAATTATTAGATATTTTTATTACAACTTTTCATAAAAATTAATATTAACGGTTTTTTTTATATTATATTATTATTTTCGATTAATTCGTCTGCAGTATAAATGATGTCTTCCTCATCAGATGTATGTGAGGGCTCGTCATTTCTATTTCTTCGCAAGTTTTTAAAGTAATCTGTTTATAAGATCTACCTTTAGGATATGATAAAGGCTGATCCACATTTTTCAAACTTTGTGGTCTATCTTCCTGTGGCCTATCTGATTTCCTTAGACTGCCCCAAATTTTGAATCTTCTTTAGAGTAACATTTAAATTGGAAAATGTGTGGTTTGGGCTTTTCTAACTACATAAAATTCATCATTTAGCGCTTGCTTGTGCTTTTAAATGATAATATTGCAAAGATTTGCATTAGAGTACGGAGTTAATCAAAATGACCTCTGAAAAAAATTATTTATTATTCAGTGGCCAAAAAATATTTTGCTCGTTTAATGGTGTTAACCTTCATTGTTCGGGAAAGATATTGTTAATACAAAAATCAAATGCTAATTAAATCCTTTTACACTTAAATTTAAGATTTAAAAAAAGTGGAGTTAGTCAATGTGTGCAGCGAATGGCTCATATATCTTTACTAAATTTTGTACACATTTGGTCTTCTTAAAGGACCTGGTCCCAGGATAAAATTATTTTTCTATATATTATATTCCATGGCTGGAATCATAATTATCTGCGACATAAATGTAATTAAAGTATATATGATATGAACTCATTATCGTAACTATGATGTGAATATAAATCAGGTTCCCGTTCCATCAGGTATTCGAGTCATAGCTCGGTTAGAACTTTACATTATAGGTAACTACTGGAAAGTTCTGCCTTCACCATCTTATTTTCTCACGAGTCCTGGTTTTCGCTTTATTTCCCTTCCTCGGTGACCAATGTTATCTTAGCTCCCTAGTCTTCTCTTCTCAGATTTCTTGCAAAAAAAACTATCTTATCATTGGATAAGATGAGACTTATTATTACATTACGTAATTAAAAAATTAAAAACCAAGGACAAAAAGCCCTTTTTTATTTGTATATTTCACTGTAACTCCAATGCTTATAAATATTTATAAACTCCATCTAATGTAACATATAAATTAATGATAACAATAAAGTCTTTCTTTATTCTGGGACAAGTCCCTTTAGAATAACAATACAGTTTTCTATACAATGTATTATTATGTAGAGTATAATGAGATTAAATTTTATTAAAGTAGAGAGTATAATGTGATTAAATTTTATTAATTAATACAATTAGATTAACAAACTATAAAGAATTAATGGGAAAAAGTGCGAATTACCTCCAGTGATAACATTTAAAATAAAAAACAAAACAATAATTATAGAAATAGAAACCTTTGTAAGTTTAGCTATTTACTAATTTATTTAATAATATTAATTTACTATGATCTTTTAATAATAATAATATAGTCTTTATTTATTCTGAAACAAGTCCATTTATAACAACAATAAAGGTTTCTATACAGGGTATTATTATGTCTTAGAGTATAAAGTGATTACATTTAATTAATTAATACAATTAAATTAACAAATTAGAAAGAATTGATGAGGAAAAAATTGTGAATTACCTCCAGTGATAACATTTAAAGAATAGGCAAAATAAAAACAACAGAATAC
This sequence comes from Arma custos, assembly GCA_037127475.1. Taxonomy (NCBI): domain Eukaryota; kingdom Metazoa; phylum Arthropoda; class Insecta; order Hemiptera; family Pentatomidae; genus Arma; species Arma custos. Next base: position 126,436,872 of record CM073760.1, on the reverse strand, counting down.
AAGAAAAAAAATAACAGAAATAAGATAACAATAGTTATATTATTGTTATAGCATGATATATAAATATTAGAGAGTAACAATAGATCAAGATAGAGAGTAACAATGCTTACCTATGTAAGCAAATTACAATGTCAAGTAGACAAAAAAAAAGCAAATAATGTAACAAAAACACAAACAATATCAACTAAGGTAACTCGTTTTAAAAAAATATTTAACTGGATGAGTGAAGTGTCAATGATATAAATCAAACGCATTTAAATATAAATAAAAACACATCATTCATTTATCAGTTAGAAAATTTTAATCTAAAAACTGAGTATGTTATTTCTGATTTTTTTGGGAACTGTAAGGATATTATATGATTGAATATACGGGATTTGAAGGTTGAAAGATTATTGGAAGGACGAATGGAAGAAGGTATAGAGTTCCAGAGGGACGAGGGTCGGATGAAGAAAGCTCTATCAAAAGCAGTTGTTCGGTGGGATGCTGTAGGTAGAGGATTTAGAGTGTATTTTTTATAGACTATGTTTTTTGAATCGTATTTCTAGATAGACAAATAAAAAATCCAACGTTTATTATTAAATCGTATACTTTTATTTTGTTTACTTCCACTTCAGTTACATATTATTTTTTATATTTAATGTTTATTTAATGTGATACATAACTGTAATATTTTTCAGTATGTCTGTACTGCTTTCTGCGATGAAATTTTGTCCTCTTTGACAGATAAGGCTTTATTTACTCTTAGAGCTTGGTTCTGAAATTAATTGTTTATGTTGTTTAATTATAAAAACACCATATTCCGTAGACATTTTTTTTTCAACTTAATAAAAAGAGGAATGGAATCTGCGGAGAAAGCGATTATCATATCAAAACAACCTTTAGCAATTAGCATTAGAAAAAGCTGCAGGAAGCCGGTGATTTCAATGTCGGGCTTCTCTCTGCCCGACTTAACTAAATTAATTATCAAAAGATCAAAATTTAATAGAATAATTATGTTTCAAACTAACATGAAAGTTATTGAAGGAGGAAGGGTGGTTAGAGAGTCAGTAAAAGAGAGAGAAATGAACAGGATATAACACAATGTTAATTATTTTTAAAATTTATATATTGATATTTAAAACTGTATTACAATTATACAACAATTAAATAGGATGCGTGATACATAATGACATGAGATAATGACAAGTAGAGAAACTACCCACTGGTAGTACTCAAATCAAGGTTCAACTAAGAACGGCCATCTTCTTTTCAGACGCCTCGGAGGATTATTCGGGAATTTATTCTAGGTTTGAAACTAGAGGGTTTGAGTGGAATGAAGTATGCTATGAAAGGATAGATCAACATCAAAAGGGACATTTACGAAGGATTTTGGATTGGATACGAGAGGAATTCGATGGATTAGTGGAGCCCCAAAGCTCTACTCCGTAATTATTAACTTTAAAAATAAAATAGTAGATTAAGACGAATCCTAGACCAAAGAATATTTTTGGTTCTTCGTGACTCCGGAAAAATGAATTCCATCATGCTTTGCTTAAACGGATTCTTTCCAAGAGCCAGCTTTTTGTAAGCGGGCTGTTTTTCCCTCTTCCCAACTGCCAAAGCCCTTTTATGTGGAAAGCGCCTTTCGCCAAACTCTTCTTTACACATTTCTTATCAATAGGAGTAGAAATAGAAGGGATTTCGAAGCCCTAGAAACTTATTTTAGCGCCCTTTTCAGGCGCAATAACATTGACGTAATACTAACGTCGATATTAGAATATTCTGAAAAGTATCGTCAATGTTGTTCAATTGTCAGTATATAGTATATAATTAATGTTAGCAGAACGTGAGAAATAATTAAAAACAATCACATCCAAATATAAGATGGAGATAAATTTAACTTGACGCATTGAACATGAAAATATAAAATTAAAAACGTTAAATAAATAAAGGTTTATTGTTTACGCATCCACCATTCTTCACATTTGAGTAAATTAGCGAGTAGAGAAGGTAAAATATTAGGAGATATTGAAAAGATCTCGAGAGATTCCTTATCTATGAGATAGAAAAAAATTAAAATTCATATAAATAAAGTTCTTTATACATATAAAATAACATATTGCATAATCGAATACATCCGTATTTTGAAAATACAGCAGGCGACCAGCAAGCAGGATTCAGAAGAGAAAGGAGTACGCTATAGCAGATATTCATTTTGAAACGGGTACTCGAAAAACGATGGGATGTAGAACAGGATATACACGCCTTATTTGTCGATTTCAAAGCTGCATATGATTCCGTGAGGCCTTTGAAGTTGGAACTGGCCTGAGACAGGGAGACGGATTCTCACCTTTACTGTTCAAGATAGCCCTTGAAAAGGTGATAAGAACAACATCAAGAGAGAATGGCGGGGTGCAGGTCAGAATGGAACATAAAATCCTTGCGTACGGCGATGATATACCAGTCATCGGAAATAATGATAGGGGTGTCGAGAAACTCGCTAAGGCGATGATGAGAGAAGCATATCGGCTTATAGGTAAATTATGAAAAAAAAAATACATGATAGTAAACTGTAGAGGTAATAAACAGCACCTGCATAGATCGCAAATCGTTCCTGAAAGTAGGTAACTTCAAATACCTCGGCTCCACAATAACCTCAACGAATGACCAATTAATTGAGATATACCAACGAATAACAAGTGCAAACAGAGCATTTCTTGCTCTCTCAAGGGTATTGAGATCCCGAAGCATCTCAAGAAATTTAAAATTAAGGGTGTATAATGCAGCCGATTCTGATATACGTGAGAAGTGGGCTCTCACTGCTGGAAAGCAGAATCGAGAGATGTGAAAGAAAAATACTTCGCACGATAACCAGAGTGGTATGGGATGAGAGTTTACACTCTTGGAGGAGAAGGACCAATAAGGAATTGCTCACGGAAACTGGTCGGTCAATGAACGATATGAAAGCAAGAACTGGAAATCAGCGGGTCAGGATAGAGGTGAAGAAGACAGAGGAGAAGGCTGGTAAAGGAGGCCGAAGGTTTCTACAAGATCTGTAGAGCCCAACGGAAAAAAAATATAAATATATATAAACTTATCTAATAATGTGTATTATAGCAATAGCAAAATTAATTTTTCCTCAAATCCGCTATTAATCTCAAGAATATCTGAAATAACAGTAATGTTATAAAGCAACTTTTGAATTATTTTGAATACATTCTTTCTTTTTGTTTATAATTATTTTAAGGAGTATCAAGACTTTTAATGATTGCTCAGCAAATATATGTAGATTTAAATTATACCATATTATTTATCAGTCCAATTCAATTCAATCCTTTTGGATTAAAAATAATTTTTTAATCTAAAATTTTACTTACATTTGATAGCTCGAACATGGCCATGCATAGCGCCAGGACGGTGAAGATGCACTGCGTAAAAAGAGGAATCGATGTTATATCTTGGAACATGGAGCAAATCCTGCAATTGAATTTAAATTTTACTATTCTGATTTTGTAATTGAAAGTTAACTATTCTAAAATTTGTTTTTGTTAAATAAATAACGTTTGTAGAAAAATGTCATTCATTGAACGAACGAAGTTTATTCTCTTGTTGTTTTATGCTCTAGATTACTTAGTGCCTATTCCACATCAGGCTGTTTATCTTTTTACTTTTTTTGCTGAAAACAATGTTGCTCAAGTGATGTTACCATCTTTGAATCCAGATTTGAACCCATGGTGTAAGTGAAAGATATCTAAAAGAACTCTGGATACTGTTTTCATAAACTATTACACGCATGAACGTGTTAAGTATTTCTTCCACAACACCATTTACATATCACCAATAATAATACGTTATTTGTTAATATAAACAAAAAACAATTTTGAATAATTATTGTATTAGTTAGGAAAGCGTTTATAATTTTCATACAACTTAAAAATGTCTTTGATGGACTACGCCCTTTGATAAATAACCAAATTATCTTTTTTAATACTATTAAAAACTTTTTTAATATTTCTTTTGTCAGAGGCAACATAAGCTTTAGCTTTTATTTCATTTCCAGCGATTATTAACGATGATTAGAGTGAGAGGATGAGTGAGTGAGAGGGTGGTAGAGAGAAGATAGATAGATAGATAGAGAGAGAGAGAGAGAGAGAGAGAGAGAGAGAGTGAGAGAGAGTGAGAGACAGAGAGAGTGAGAGAGAGAGAGAGGGGGGAGAGGGGAGGGAGGGGAGAGAGAGAGAGAGAGAGAGAGAGAGAGAGAGAGAGAGAGAGAGAGAGAGAGAGAGAGAGAGAGAGAGAGAGAGAGAGAGAGAGAGAGAGAGAGAGAGAGAGAGAGAGTAAGAGAGGGAGAGAGAGAGGGCTTTCGAGTGCAACAAGTTTCGGTTGTTGTTAACACTTGTTGTTTAATACTATTAAAAACTTTTTTAATATTTTTTTTGTCAGAGGCTACATAAGCTTTAGCTTTTATTTCATTTCCAGCGATTATTAACGATGATTAGAGTGAGAGGATGAGTGAGTGAGAGGGTGGTAGAGAGAAGATAGATAGATAGAGCGATAGGGAGAGCGAGAGAGAGAGAGAGAGAGAGAGAGAGAGAGAGAGTGAGAGAGAGAGAGAGAGAGAGAGAGAGAGGGAGAGTTAGACTATTCTAGTTACTCATACAGACTGATAGTTATGGGCGGTAATGTCTGACTTCTTTTTATTGTCTGGAAATGCTGGAATGAAACGATAAATCTTCAAATAGGTCCAAAACGAAAATGTTATGGCATTTGTATTGCAACTGTCTTTTGAAAATTTCGATGTCTTAGGATTTCTTTAGACGCATGTACGAGTATTTATCTTTGCATTCAAATCGAAGCTAGATAAATGCATTTTAAACATAATTTTCGATGAGCAAATAGTGATAGCTTCTTAAGAAGATGATCTTAGTTATATGCTAAAGAAGCTAGACGAGGAATACTCTAAATAGGGTCTAGAAGTCAGCAAAGAGAAGACAGAATACATGTCCTTCAAAGCTTCTACATCTACTCTCCCATTAGAAAATTGGTCACTAGATCGGAGTGCTCTTATTAAGTATTCGAGAGTGCACATAGATAGCAAGGGAACACTTGAGACTGATATAAAGGAAAAGTTCACCAAAGGAAATAAGGTTATCGGCATGGTAAACACTGTACTGTGGAGCCCAAGGGTTTCGCCAGGAACCAAAAACAGGAATTTTCATTCCTTTTTTAAAGATGTAACCTTTTATGTTTTAGAAATGTGGGTAGTTGGATTAATAGATGCACAATATCGTGAAAGCGGAATTAGGACCACGCATCTGCAGTGGTATGGTCATCTGTGAAGAATGGGCCCCGAGAGATTGCCGAAAATGTTAATGGACTATATCCCAGAGGAGAGAAGAAAAGAGACCGCTCAAGGAAAACTTGGTTGCGAGGAATTGAAGAGAGAGGCATTGGCAGTAAAAGAATTGACGGAGGAATATTGGGAAGATCGAGAGTATTGGTGACAAAATGTATTGGGTTTCGGCATTTGACCAAAGTATGAAAAAGCCCGAAAAAAACAGAAAAAAAAACTTTATAATGAGATTCATGGTGGAATAATGTTTCTATAATATTTACCACACAGTATTTTTTTTTAAGATTACGTTAGCTGATTTTTTGGAATACATTTTCGTAAGCTTATTCAACAAATTTCAACAATTCTACCACTAAATGTCTTACGGGCGTGTGGACTCTAATGGATTTAATAGTGAGTAAAATTACATTTTTAATATAACTTCAATTAATTATTTTTTTCTAAAAAACACTTTTGTTACATCCAAGGGAATTATTGTAAAATTATTCAATCATAACAAAGATAAAATTATTATAATGACAAAATAATGTTAAGTAACAAATTAAGTTTTCTAAAAACACGTCATTGGATCTATTGGGCATATTAATAAATTGACTTATGTTTAAAAAAATTTCAGAAATTTCATTATTAAATTAGTCATAGCGCTGATGCGAATATAGAAAGGCAGTGAAAGTTCAAATAAGGTTTCTCCTTGGCGAGTTCCTTGAACACTTTGGCTCCCAACATGATGTTGAGCCAGCTTTAAAAGGCCCTAATTGGAAGCTATTAGCTTACTATATATATATAGAGAGAGAGGTCATTATACTATAAGTATAGTGATGCCTTTGTATACCACGTCCTCTGGTGTTTCTGTATTAAAGTGATGTTCTCTGAAAGGAAGATCGTAGTGTTAATGATTGGAGAGATATCTGTTTCCAGCGGTATTAGGTTCATTCAACAAATATAGACTGTCAATTGGGCAAAACGTTGCTGTAACGCCCTGAGGTTTATGTAAACGGCGGACCATGTAAATTTGTGGTAGGTGACATGTATGAGAACTGGAGGTTATGCGCGGTCAGTGTGGAAATGGCCTCAGCCACAAGACTGACTGAATAATAGTCCTAAAGTCAAATATAGGTTGGCTGCATCTATCCATAAATTTCAGTAGTAATAGTGTTATAAATTCTAATAGTTCTGCTATATTAGCTTCACTGTCCAATCAATGATCTCAAGGAAAGGCCAGATCCTTTGATCTGAATTATATTTAAATAATAAAATGGGATGCCACCTAGAGATCGTTACACTTAATATATTGTTACGGGCTACTGGGTATTAAAATGAATTAAACAATTCCTTAATTTAAAGATACTAATATTTATTAGCAAAATGATAAACTATTAGCAATTAAATCATTAAACTAATATAAATTTATAATGACAATATTCTAAATATTTATTATAACCTAGGCCTATTCCTCTTTAATTATTACAATAATATTAGATATTAATAATTCTAGATAGCTTAACTAGTTACAATAGTTTCTATGAATATATTGCACTACAATTTATAACTAGTAATTAACACTTACAATTCACTAGTCCACCGACCGTAAGATTCTCCAAGTATCACAAACTGACACAACAGAAACAGTTTATTACACTCGCGAGACTGTCACAGTTCACTGATACACTTATTACACTGGCCGGTTCAACACTGACTAGTTTATCACACTGACACTCACTTATTACACTGACACGCACTTATTACTAGATCTTCACAGTGCCTGGTCTGCTCTCAGACTAAGACTGACTGGCTCGAGGTGAGGGAAGTATATAAATAGGCAAGGCCGAACATTCTAGAACACGGGGGGGCCAGAAAATTCTGGAATCTTCTTAATCCTTTTCCGACAAAAGGAGACGATCTAGAACGGTCCTAATCCTATTTTAACTTTTCCCGCCGACGAATTTAAGCCGCTAATCCCCTTGCTTCCGTCTTCCTGCCGGCGATCGTAAAAATGTAGTAATTATATGCCATTAATAAATAAGAGACATATCCCTTATATAAATACTTTTAACTTTTGAAAGTATCAATAGCGTCAATTATTGTTCCATACTAAGATTTTATCTATCGTTCTCATCAAGAGTATATGATTAAAGTTATAGGTAGAATTTTTATTGAAATGCATTTGTATTAGACTGTCTATATTTGGAGTAAGTACCTTTTCAAAGATTTTCAATTGTCTTGGCAAAATATAGAAACTGTATCTTAGTTATAAATCGTAGCTGTACTTAAGCGATAGTGTATGACATGTATTTTTCCTTACCATGCAGTAATATATTCCGTGTCATCATTTAATTTTTCGTGGTTATATTGTCAGTAACATTTTGTAGTGCTTTACGAGTATATATTAATTAGGATGACTAACTGTGTATATATTTTTTAAATAAAGACATTTTAAAGTAACTAGGATGCTTCAATATAATTGTAGATGTATCCTTCTATATAATTTTTGTATCAAATCGCTTCAACGAATATCTTGGTAGAGATGGATAAAAAAAATGTAATCTTCAATGCGAAAATCCTCAATGTCCCTTAATGCCCCATTTTTTTACTGATTTGGACCGAATCCGATATCAATTTTTTCATGACAAACTATATTTCCACTCAAACCCCCTAGTTTGAAAATTATCAATTCCTTCAAATCGATTCCTGATAATCCTCTGAGGCGTCTGAAAAGGAAATGGCCTTGTGATCTTCTAACTAATCTCTATTTGTCTTTTCATGTCCATGTGTACATTCATTCTATTTACTTGTAGTATTAGTATAATACAGTTGTAAATGTCATTCACTAAACTATCAAAAAAAAAATATCCGTGCGTAGAGCAATATTTTATTTAGGGTTTATGGATATTAAAATGTTAACAGGGGCAAACTTTTTTTCATTTTATACCCATCTTGCCGTTTATATCTAAAACTGTACATAGTCAGCATTTGCCAGGAAATAACCACCCTAAAAAGTATCAAAAAGATGCATATGAATCTAATTGATAAGTACTATTTTCATGTTGCCTCATGGAATGCCCCATATCGCTATAAAGTTTACTGACCTTATTGGTAAATAATATTGGAAGGAAAAAGATATAAAGGCTACCAGAGAGAGGGAGGGAAACTTGTTTTTTTCCGAACATCGGTTCGAGCTGTTGACATAAACATGCAAAATAAAAAGAAAGTGAAGAGTTATATTGTCCACGTTCCAGATAGTATATTTGCCTTCTTTTCATGCTTAAAATAAATTAATACTTATACACCGATAACAAAAATACAATATATAATTATAATAAGAACAAGAATAAATAAATATAACAAAAACATAAAATTCCAATACATATTAAATAACTCTATGTTCTATAGCATTTTTAAGTTACTTAGCCTACATTTTTTTTTTAATTTCAACTGGACTCAATCATATAATATATTCTTTAAATAGGAGAACAAAAAACCTATTTCCAGTAAAAAAAATTTTTATTCTTTATTTTCGAGATACGTTTCGGCCTAGGCCATTCTCAATCTTTTATTCTAATTGTTTCATTTTGTTTATACTTATTATATGGTTAACAATTTGACCATAAGTCATTCATCTGTAAAAACACGCATAAATTCTATAATTATAACAATATTTATTTATGCATAAAGCTTCTAGGCATTTCCTTTTAATTGTATTTTTTTATTTATGTAAAATTTATTTATTCATTTATTTAATTTGAGATTTGTTTATGTATATTATTTATATTGTTATAATTATAGAATTTATGCGTGTTTTTACAGATGAATGACTTATGGTCAAATTGTTAACCATATAATAAGTATAAACAAAATGAAACAATTAGATATAAATAAAAACAAACAATCATATTGATTATTATTCTGACATTATGTTATATTTCAATTGTTTTAATAAATTAAATTACTATGGCTGGTTCAGGTGAAGTTTAGAAGGCAATTACTGAGAAGGTTATTGTGACAGTTATGTTTTGAGCAGATAAAACCTATATTATTTCTTTTTCAATTTTAGAATAACGGATCAATATAACTTACTAATATCTCCTGCTTCTTTTCTATCGTTGACTACATTTTCTATATTGTCATTAATGCATAAAGCTTCTAGGCATTTCCTTTTAATTGTATTTTTTTATTTATGTAAAATTTATTTATTCATTTATTTAATTTGAGATTTGTTTATGTATAATATTAAATATTATTTTATTTAAATAATTTCAAAAATAATATGAAAGATCATAATATACTAAGATCAAAGGTTGACTTATTATTAAATGACTATAGAGGATATGGTTCCCTCTGAATTTGAAAAAAAAAGTTTAAATGGAATAAAACAACTTATATTGAGGTATCTATGCTTTATTTTTGGTTATTTGTTGGACAATAGAAATATTTTATATACAGTTTTATTTATTGAATTATATATATTGTTATAATTATAGAATTTATGCATGTTTTTACAGATGAATGACTTATGGTCAAAATGTTAACCATATAATAAGTATAAAAAAAATGAATCAATTAGAATAGAAGATTGAGAATGGCCTAGGCCAAAACGTATCTTGAAAATAAAGAATAAAAAATTTGTTTTCGTTACTTAGCCTATTGAAGCTAGAATTTAAAACCTTATGGATACAAGTAATATAAATTTTAGTGATAAACAGCCTCGAACGGTATTTCCACTGTGTAAACTTGCATATATTATGCTATGCTAATTTAATTGGAAATTTCTCTCTCTGTTATAATTACGACTATTGGACTTATAACGCCTCAGATGCTAGTTCTATGAGGCAACCAAGCGAAGAACAGGCTTTCACCTTATATATTTCGTCCAAAAGAACTTCAGTTAGCTTCGATACATTTCTAAAGGTTCAAAGAAATTTTCGAGTTATTATTTCTTATACTATTTTGATTCATATAACAATAAACACATTTGTATTGACTATATTTGTATTCTCAGATCCAGAATTTGGGCATATAGGGGTTTTTAAGGTAACTGATTATGAATCCGAAAGCCAAATTATTGTAAACAAAATGGCCGATCCAATATGGCAGACATAGATGTTAAAAAGTGTCAGATCTTGACAAAAATTGGTATATGCGGGTTTATAGGGTCGCTGATTAAGAATCCGAAAGTCATAATGACCGATCGAATATGAATTTTTGTCAAGATATTACACCTTTTTTACATCCATGTCCGCCATATTGGATCGGCCATTTTATTTACAATAACTTGGCTTTCGGATTTGTAATCAGAAACATTCAAAACCACTATATGCACAGTTTTATTCCGATCAGAGGTGATTTGAGGTTTTGGCTACGAATTCGAGCTTTTCGTCCACTACAGGAAGATACAAAAAAGATCATAACAGAGAAAACAAACGTTTGTAGCAGATAATGTTTGTAAATTTCGCAAGGTTATAGAATAAACTAAAGACCTAGACGCGATAATTCGATAAGGCTAATTTGCAGCTGAGGCAAAGACAAAGATATTCGGTAAAAATAGCCCCCTTTTGTACTAGTCCTCTACATCAATGACTGCCCAAATATTCCCATTTATTGGATTTATTCTTTGGGATTTTGGCCACGAATTCGGGCTTTTCGTCCACTCTGCGTTGTTATGCGCCATCCACAATCAACTACCCATTCCTTGCGAATGTATACTTTTCATTAATGATGAAACCATTTCCAGGATTTCATCTAACCAAAGTGTTTTGTACGTTTGTTATTTTAAAAAAATAATGTTTATTTTGAAATGTTTAATAAATAAAAAATTGAAGTTTTGGAAGGGTAAATTTTCTGAATGATATTTTTGAAATCACGACTTTCTAAAATATAATTTTGGAAGTATATGCTTGTACTATCATTTTATATCGGTCTGAGGAACATTTCAGGTATGTCAATTATAAAACTCTGAATACGTGACCTACATTGTACTTAATATAAAAAATTCTTTAGTTTTAAATAATAAATAACCAACTCTGTATGGATTTCTGTAAAGAATATCCAATTTTTGAAGTTTTAGAAAATTTCTTTAGCCATTTTTGCATTGCAACGACTATTTATTAACTAAGTGTCATAACTTTTATATAATTCTCCTTACCAAATGTATCAACAATATAAAACAATTGAAGGTATTTCTACATAGACTTGAGTATACAATTTTATTTCTTTTATTTCCTCTCCTTCTAGAACGATAAATCTGTTGGCCATAGGCCGAAAAACTGTTGTTTGTGCTATCCTGAAGTGGCCAAGCACAATAGGCCTACAAGGCAAAGAAAAGCAACTTTGTGAATACAAAATTTCCCCTCGTTCCCCGCAATGCCTCTCCCTTGTCAGCATTCTACTCAGGCACTCGTAATTCTAGGGAAGCTCCTACTTCAAGAAACACGCTATGCTTAATTCTGAGACCGCTGGATAGAAATTAATTATACTGCAATCAATATCTCCCGTGTTTTTAGCAGTTTACATCAAAATTTCTCATCGAAGACATTTTTTCGTTAATATATAAGATATAATTTATACATAATATACTCGTAAATATGATCCTTCATATTTCAAATATGTTATCGTCAGCGTAAGACGTTGATTTCCCTCTTTAGCTTATCATGAATTCTAATTTACAAATATTCTGTCTCTTATATTATCTTTTGACATAGAGACTATAATACTATACAAGCTAAGTTGCACTTAAAAAAGAACTTCGGTGCTATTACAATTTCTCATTGCCTACTTGAGGAGCCTGGTGTGATGGTTGATGCAGTTCGCCAACCTCAGGTCCAGCGGTTCTTTCCCGTAGTCCATCGATTTCAGCTTTTGCCCGAGCATGGTGAAGTGTCCCAGGAGCATCTCCGAGAGAAAGACGAAGATGGAAGCGAAGAGGCAGAAACCCAAGCAGAAGGACAAGCAAGGAACAATCTGTTATTGCAAAAAGTTGCGATAGAAAATCAGTAAATTTTACAAATTTGTGTAGATTTAAATTTCAAAATTATATCTCTAATCTTAGAGTTTAGTCTATAAAAGAGATTATTTCATAGTGGAAATTTTATTTTCTTATCTGCCTTATTTTTTTACCTAAAGAGTTCCCATGGACCGTGTAGGTGTCAAAATACTAATTAGTTCTGTTATATAATTTTTATATTTCTTTTTTGGAATGTTTTTTATTTGGCTTTTTGTATTTTGTTATAAATATTTTTTTTTAAATTTATTTATTGATATTTGCAACTGTATTACAATTATACAACAAGTAAATAGAATGCGTGTTACATAATGACATGAGAATGACAAGTAGAGAAACTACCCACTGGTAGTACTCGTTATAAATATTAAAACTCAAATTAATTTTCATGAATTTTAACATTAAAACAAATCATTTGGTGATATCAAAATGTTGAACCTTAATTGTTAATGGAAAAGATTGTTTATATCGAGTCCTTATTGATAAAACATTTTTCATGAAATTAAATGAATAAACCCTTTTCCGCCCAGAGATTCGAGAACAGTTTCAAAGCCCTTTGGTCAAATATCGCCATTTGATTTAATTAATTAATTGGCTCTTTGAGTACTTTGTACCAAATTTAAGCTATATATATATATATATATATATATATATATATATATATATATATATATATATATATATATATATATCGCAGAGTGTTTAAAAATGTTATTCAACAAACATGATCCGAAAGAATGATGAAATTACTGCACATACTAACATTCATATTTTCGATTAGAGGCTTTGAAACCTATTTATATCACTAATAATTTCAATTTGAAATATTTAACTGGATTAAATACTTTAAATATCTATAATAAAGTAAGAAGAAAAGCAGCATCCAGTCTACACTTCATTAATTTATTAACTCTTCATACGTTTCGACTTTAAAGTCATTTTTAATTTTTACAATTTTTTGGTTAAATGCTTCAAACTATAATTTATGTTACTATAAAAGTTTTAAGTCAATTTTTTCTAAAAAAACATTGTTCTAATATTAATTTTTTGAGAGAAGAAAACACTTTATTGAAGCATTACAATCTGCCTGTTGTGGGCAATAAGTAATGGTGCTATGTAGCTTACAATCATTCCACAAAAAATCAATGATATAAACGAAATAAATGCATAAATAAATATATACAAGCGAAAAAATATATACAAAAATGAAGTAAAAAAATATATATATATATATATATATATATATATATATTTAATAAAAAATATATAATAATAATAAATAAAACATAAAAGAACTATACTGTACACATTCATACTCTATTTACAATTTGCCTGGGGTCCCGGAACTGAGCTTCTTTCTCAATATATTAATTTTTAAAACATTTCTCATCTAGGGAATCCTTATCAACATTGTCAAACTACATATGTTTGATGAAAACATGTAGTTTGACTATTGGAGATAAGTATTCCATAGATGACCAAAAAATTAAATTAATATTACAACAATGTTTTTTAGAGAAAATTGACTTAAAACTTTTATAGTTCATATAAATTATATTTTGATTCCTAATACCAAAAAATTGTAAAAATTGAAAAATACTTTAAAGTCGAAACGTTTTTGCCTATTTCCAGTAATTCTAAGGCATTTGTTTTGGAATATTTGTAGTTTTTTATAATTAGTTTTAGACATATAACTAAATATTGGGCACGCATATGTTAGTATAGGTCGTAACTAGACTTTATATAATAATAACTTATTGTCTGTACTTATTTTAGAATTCCTGTTACTCTATACACAGAGCCTGTTTTTAATTTTATGTCGTTATGAAACATTTATTTATATTCTTCTAATATTTATAAGAAAGCGAGTGGTATTTGGAAGATGACAGCACTGCCTGCACTTCAAAGAAGACTAATACATCAAAACACTACTATAAATTTAATCAGCTCTAATAGGTTTCGTCCTTTTAAATTGAAATATAACATAAATAAATATAAAATCATTATATAATTATTCTTCAATGTCTTTTTTCAATAACTGCTGTTTTTTATGTAGACTTGCGAATAAAAAAGCACAACAATCCAGTAATGTATCAATTTTATTTTTCGTCCATGACAGAGTTCTGGGCCGTAACATTGGCAGTACTGTCACATCAATCACTCGCGATGGACTTATTGCTTCGCATACATTAAGGACTATTCTGTGTTGATGATAACCTTGAGGATATTTTGTCTAAAAAAGGATATTTATGGCACCCAGATAAATATTATCAAGGCATAGGTACTGCTTTGATTAATTTGTTTAAAATAGTTGGTTGCCATATCAGTGTACAATCTTGAATTTAAGTTAATATACTTTATTTCAGAAAAAAAACCTGTACCACTAGAACCCTTGAACGGGCCTGGGGTTCAGTACACGGTAGAGACTGTACCGGTCCATAGACAACGGTTCTGCAGGGGATTTGTCCTAGATCTCGCTCAACCACCAGATTCCCCCCCCTTATTTTGGTTACTCTATTTTTATAACATTTTATAGAGGCTGGGTTAGCCCCAAGAGGTTCCTAGATTGACCCAGGATTTTCGGCATGGCAACTCAGTGCTCTACCACTGAGCCACTCCACTCCCCTTACTAATTCATAAATTAGTATATTAATGTACCTTCAGAATTTAAATTTTAAGTAAAGTAAAATTAAGGATTTACTTCAATCCATTATACTTTTGTTCTCCTTAAGGAATTTAATTCTTGATCATATTAAATTTTGTATTGACCAATTAGGATCGCGCAATAACATTTTATCTTACTGTTATTATTATTTTAATATTGTTATTTTTATTATTATTTATTTGACACGAAACAACCATGAAGGACTATGCAGAGTTTTTTCGACTATGATTATTTCGCCCAGATATTTAAAAGTTTTAACCACCTGAATTTTACCGTATTCTGTTTTCACTTCTTTCTTATTAAAGTGGGGGTCTGTAGTCATAAATTTGGTCTTTGAACGGAAATTTTAAGTCCAGTTTTTTCAGCTACTTTCTTCAAGGAATATATTTGCTTAATCAGCTCTTTTTCCGACTGCCAAAAGAGCTAAGTCATCCAAAAAAGCCAGAAATTTTACCAGGGCATTGCTCTTCTAATTTCCTATTTATTGTTTATTATTAAAGAACTAATAGAATTTCAAATTTATGTGATAGTACTTATTTCTTTTGTATTTTAGATTTCCATTGTGTTATTTACAATTTTTTTTTCAAATCATTTCTCTGAAAACCTTCAAACAGTTTTAGAACACTGATATTAAGGATTCCCTTTTGATCGGAATGTTATTAATTCCTGGACAAAATTAGCCTTTACGTCGAAGCTTATAACTTATGATCGATAGACTGTGTGGGGATTGCTTTGATCATATAATCCTGCTGATGCTCCGTCCATATGCGTAAAATGAAACCCGATGAAAAGAAAATTACTATATTATTCTGCAACTGGAGCCCTTTCTGAGTAAAATCACAAGTATATGATATAAGTTAATATGGAGATCTATATATACTCAGAGGGAATATCAGCGAACTGTTTCAGATAAAAACAGGTGTGAGACAAGGGGACGGACTTTCACCCATTCTCTTCAACGTTTTTCTCGACAAAGTTATGAAGACATTATGGGAAAAAGAAACATCAGGAGCTAAAGTAGGAAATCGGAAGAGTAATATCCTGGTAAAGTGTCTGGCTTTTGCAGATGACTTAGCCCTACTGGCATAGTCGGAAGAAGACGCAATTAGGCAAATAAATTCCTTGAACAAAGTAGCTGAAAAACTGGACTTAAATCCCCGTTTAAAAGACCAAATTTATGACTAAAGACCTCCACTTTAGTAAGAAAGAAGTGAAAACAGAATTCGGTAACGTTCAGGTGGTTAAAAGTTCTAAATATCTGGGCGAAATAATGAGCAGAAACATGTCTGAAAGGGAAAGCATTGTTCAGAATTAAAAATTTGGAGAATGCAGCTTAACAAGTAGTATGTATAAATTATATTATATGCATAAATTATTGCATTTAGTATAAAAATGCCTCTCCAGAAAAGCCAAAATCAAGCAGTACATTACAGTTGTAAAACCAGTGATATTGTACGGGACAGACACTATGCGCTTTCCCAATTTAGAAAAACTTCTTAAAATAGAGAGTAGGATTCTTAGGAGAATCCACATGCCCAAAGTAACACCAGAAGGATACCGGCTTAAATCTAACAAAGAAATTTACTTTAAAGTGAGTGACTTGGAAACAGAAATGAAGGTAAGAAGACTCAAATTTTATGGTCACGTGATGAGGATGAACGAGGAGAGACTAAATATTTTTTTTTTTTTTAAATTATAGACTTCAAATTCAAACAAGGATACACAGAAAAAATAAAACAAGAAACACAGAAACACGAGATTACACTAGATTTATTAGGAAACAGAACTGAATACACCAAATTCGTAAAAAATGTTGTTCTAGCACCAGACAGAAAAAGAATTTCCATCCAAGACCTGGACAGAAGAAAGAAGAAAAACTATCAGTGGAACCATGAAGAAAAGATGGGACGAGAAAACATTGAAAAAAAACCCTGCTTTATAGTCGCTTAGTCTTTCAGGGCTGTTTCGCGTCAAATAAATAAATATCCAGAGTTTTGTACTCCTAAAAATTTATATAATGTATATTTTAATACAATATTACAATAATGTATTATTTAATAATTTATATAACATTATATAATTTACAATGGAAATAAAACATAAACATATGTATTTATATAATTAATTAATGTAAATGTTTAATTTATTTATTTAATTGATTACTCTGATTTGACACTTAAGGTTAAATAAAATATTTTAATCAATTAATGTAAATATTTATATTAATTTTTTAAAAAATTTAATAAAAATTGGTATTTAAATTACTTAATATAAAAAATATTGGTTGTTGACCGAGACCGCACTAAGTATATAGTACACCCGCAACACCTATCGGTCAGAACGGCTATAGTATAGCAATAGCGCCGTACTGGACAGTTATTCTATTAAAACAGTTTTCTTCCTTTTAAAATCACATTTTTTTAATCGTTATTTTTTTAAACAAATAGTTATCAGAATATCTCTAATTTCGTATCTACCTGATTATTTATTTTAATTTTTTACATTGTTTGAAAACAAATTGAAATATAAATTTGTTAAAAATTAAACTAATTCAGTGATATTCTTACTTTATTGGTGCATATTTTTATTTAACTATTTCTAAAATTATAATACTTGTAAACTTGTACACACGTGCTAGAAGTAACTTCTTCTAAAAATATCATTAATAACTCTTTTTTATTATAATGCAATTGGGAAAAACCACAATGCAAAGCCTTATGTTTCAAAAAATACACCTACTTACCAGTCGACGTTTCGCCTATTCAGGCATTATCAAGACACCGAAAATCAAAAAGGGGTTATGAGTTTTTGGCTCTATTTTAGTGAACTCTTTTTTATCTTGATCAAAATAGTTTTATCTTGATATATTTTTATCTTGATAAAAATAGTTTATAGATTTGAAGTTTAATTTATTTATTTAATTGATTACCCTACGTTGACACTTAATGTTAAATAAAATATTTTAATCAATTAATGTAAAGATTTATAATAATTTAAAAAAAAAATTAATAAAAATTGGTATTTAAATTAATATAAAAAATATTGGTTGTTGACCGAAACGGCACCAAGTTTATACTACACCCGCAACACCTATCGATCAGGACGGCTATAGTATAGCATTAGCGCCGTACATTTTAAGAAATAAAGTACTAAAAATAGTTTATAGATTTGAGGTTTAATTTATTTATTTGATTGATTACCCTAATTTGACACTTAATGTTAAACAAAATATTTAGTCAATTAATGTAAATATTTATATTTTTTTTAAATTAATAAAAATTGGTATTTAAATTAATATAAAAAATATTGGTTGTTGACCGAGACGGCGCTAAGTTTATACTACACCCGCAACACCTATCGGTCAGGACGGCTATAGTATAGCATTAGCGCCGTACATTTTAAGAAATAAAGTACTAAAAATAGTTTATAGATTTGAGGTTTAATTTATTTATTTAATTGATTACCCTAATATGACACCTAATGTTAAATAAAATATCTTAATCAATTAATGTAAATGTTTATATTAATTTTTTTTTTAAATAATAAATATTCGTATTTAATTAATATAAAAAATATTAGTTGTTGACCGAGACGGTGCCAAGTTTATACTACACCCGCAACACCTATCGGTCAGGACGGCTATAGTATAGTATTAGCGCCGTACATTTTAAGAAATAAATTACTAAAAATAGTTTATAGATTTGATTCTATAACTCTCATGATTCTAGAAATCATATGATCGATCAGTGAAAAAGATATCAACTGCTCATGTTGTAAAATGATTTAATGCAATTATTTCAAAATCTTACGCCATTATTGTCCATATTAGTTATATGAATGTGATAAAACCTTGTGGACATCAGTGTTTTTTATCGAACCCGTTACATCTGAAAGCTTGACAGTACTCACACATATAACAGCTGGATCAGACTTTATTCTTGTCTAAAAGCTTCTAGGATGTAGAATGTGGTATAAACTTGTCTAGCTTGCCATGATACCTGTATATTTTCCGAAAAAAAAACAAAATAAGGTGTACTATAAGGATACGACCTACATTTTAAGACAGTGTTATGTTTAGGCTAAAATCTAGGGCAAGTACTTCAGTGGAAGAGAAGGGCCCATGTTAGTAGGGATCCCTACGCTAGCCTATCAAACCTCCTTTCTCTACTTACTAGAAAATCTCTTTAGGGTTTTTTTCTCGGTCTTAATCTTTTTTTTTAGTAGGTATATGTAATAACTTAATATTATTAATAACATATATTAAACATAATAATACTATAACCATCATTGTAATATTAAGTGCTTACTCTTTCGAATATCCGAATTCAATACACAATTAATATATTCCTAATGCAAACTATCATATCGCTCCATCAAAAGAACGATATGACACAAAAATTGGCATTTTTGGAGTTAAGCCTTTAGCAGCAATTGTATTGGTTGAAGCTTTTTAATTCAGGAATGACTTACTCAACATTCTTTTTCCGTGATGCGATATGATGACTTTTTTTTAATAAAGTCATTTTTTGAGTTTTATTATGTTTAAAGTTTGAAATTTGGACGTGAAGTTTTATGTGGATAATGACATAAGTTTAAATAATGAATGTTTGACGCCATTAAAAAATATTCTAATGGTTAATAAGATAATGTCAATACTACCATTACGATAGGAATGCTTTGATTTACCGATACCCAAATTTTTATTTCTTTAACTGGTTCTCTTTAATTGTTATGACACATGGATATTTCAAATAACTTTATTTAAAAATAATGTTTTTTTTGTAATGGCATTGTTCTTTTGAATGATCAATTTTAGAAAAATAAGCTTATTTTGGGACCTTTTTGATTCAATAATTTCAAATTTTAGTTTTGAAAAAGTGCTGTAAAAATTACCACATCCTCACTTAAAAATTAATCTACAGAACATTTTTTAAATTCTTAAAATCGTTTTAGTTTTTTTTTTCAAGAGGAACAATTAAGAAATATATTGGTAATAAATTATAGATGTAGACGAATAATCTACAGTAACACCTCTTTTAATGTATTAATAGCCCCTTTTAGATGAGATACCTTCCAACCAGCTTCTTTTCTACGCTAAAATAGTAATTGCAGCCTTATCGTTTATTTATTTTTTTATTTAGAGTTTCCCCAAAGTTGAGGTTTTCTCCAACCACATTTTTGAGTAACATTTATTTTTCGGGATTTCCTGTCAAATACGTCCTTCATGAAGACTATATCCTACCATGTCTTCCTGGACTTGGTTCATCAATGGTCGTCCTATTCTTCTTTTCCTTCAGGTCACCAGTGCATTTTCACTTTGGGTATTCTATTACCCTCCATCCTCAGTAGATGTCCAAACCACTCTAATCTATTTTTCGAAAATGTTATTGTTAGTACCGATTATCTCCCGGAATACTGAATAAGTTATTCTATCACTCCTAGAAATCCTGGATGACCTTCTCCAGAAGTCTATCTCCGTGACTAGAAGTTTCTCTCTGCTTCCATTTCCCGATTTCCATGTTTCACAGCCATATAACATTATAGCCTTTATAATAACATGGAAAATCTTTTTTCTTTCTTTTTGTGGTTTTTAGGATATTGTATTGAATGTATTGAATATTGACTCCACAGTACGGAATTGAGCATGGCAATATCGTTTCGTCCTCTCGTTCTTCAGGTTATATCCACTTCAGATGTTCTATCTTTTTGAAGGACAGATCCTAAATATTTAAAATAGGAAACATTTTTCATCTTTAGACCGTTCACCTCAAATGGTCCGCCCTCCTCCGTATCCTAATACTCAGTCTTTGCAATGCTCATTTTCATTCCCCACCCATTATATTCTTCCATCATTTTCGAGCACATATATTCTGCGTCTTAATATCGTTTATTAATCTACATTTGAAAATAATTTTGCATTTTGTATAAATAGTAATTACTTTTTTGTTCATAATCACATAACAGTGAGAAACTACTAAATATTGTAATCTAATCATCATTTTTTTCGATTTAAAAAAAAAGGTCACCACCGATGATTAATCTCACTGGCTCAAAAAATCCACTGACTGTTTTTCCTTTAAAAAATCATGTTTATGAAAATTAAGATTAAATCTAACCAAGATATAGCTCATAAGTTTTTCTCTCTAACTTGTATAACTCATAAGGTTATGTTCTTCTAACGTCGACGACACACTTGGCCACAAGTGTGTATAGTTGACAAGAAAACTTCTCAGACAGCACTTTTTGTCACCTTGGACTAAGAGTGTCTTGGAGATCTAATATGAAAGTGAAAAGAAAGACTCTAAACAAACTATTGATATTACTTGACTTACAGCATGAAATAAAGCACAAAATTAATTATAACTTAGAATAAGGGGTAATGCTTAACTATTTTAGTGATAAAAAGTATTAACGAGTATCATAAACCCCATTACAATACATCTGAAGCAGCAGCATTGGTGCTCTAACATTCCATCAGGATGAATATAATTATTTCCACCACTACTTTACCGTTCTTGCGACACATGCAGATTTATAAAACAAAAAATGGGTTATATAGGAACTTAAATTATTTATATGCTTTCATAAGTTAAAAAAAAGTACGGTCGTGTGAATACTAGGGATAATTTTATGTTCATGTACAGGCAGAGTCAGAGACAGCGTGATTTGGAAAATAGAGAGTGAATGCCTACTCCGGCTGGATTGTAGGCAGTTGTGATCCGCTTGAAGTTATGGGTGGAAAAGAGTTGTGTGTAAAAACAACATTAACAGCCAAAATTCTAGAAACACCACAGTAAAAGAGCATAAATTTAAATCAAATGAATAGCACAGGCTTACTTCAGATTATGATGTTTAATAATAATTTGACTTGAAAAATCTGTTTCATGACTAAAGTTGGCAATTCAACATAATAATACAGGCATAAAGTTGATTACAGATAATATGTAAAACTAAATCAAACCATAAATAATTATTTATTTTTATTAATTATTATTTTTATGTTAATTATTTTTAAATATTTTTGTTTTGAAGAAAAGAGACCACTGAGCTACCAGGGGTCGTATCCAAGTCAGACAAATCCGTTCTCTTCACCGATCCTATACTTGGATACGACCCCGGTGTAGCTCAGTGGTTTAGAGCACTACTATGGAGAAACAGACGACCCGGGTTCGAATCTCGGCCAGGGTATAAATCTTTACTCTTCAAAACAAAATATATTTATAAATAATTATGATTGCATACTTTTTACATATATTTCAAAACCAATATATGAATAGAATATTTTGATTGTTTTGAAATGTGCTTGAGATTATTGAATACTTTGCCTTAAGAACTTACTAGGTTGCGTTAACTGCTATTATAATCAATTATATTACATAATAAAATTTAATTTTAAGGCATATGAGTTTTTTTTTTAGTTGGCAAGATTGGCTTAAGACATGGAAGAGAAAATAAGGACAATCTGCTCGAGCATTTCTATTTTTTTACTGAAAGATTTTAACAGAAAATGGTATTGTGGTTGAGAAGGTTATGACTTAAAAACAAAAAACGTGAAAAAGTGATAAACTCAGGCTTAAAAGTGTTATGTTGGAATGACCCATATGATGATCTATCTTTTTTCAACCAGGTATTTTAATCACGTGATATGATTGAGTAAATCACCTTTAGTATGTATTTTTTATTTATGTGATAATTATATACTTGGAACATGTAGTTTCCGAAGAAGCCTAGTAGACTGTCCCTAGAGAAGGGTACCCAGGAGTGCACGATGAGAGAGCTCTCGCCGTAGATGGCCATGCTGAGGAGAGGACGGACCGCCCAGTAGCAGATCATGATGAAGCTCCCGAAGAACATGTAATAGGCCCATTTTCCCTTCTTCCTCCTTCGGCTGAACTCTTCCTTGGCCACCGCCTCCAGCTCCGCGGTCACTTCGTCAGTCAGATCTGCAATCAATTATTGTTTTTATATTAATTTGACGTCAATTTATGCTGCTAAGGCTAACCAGACGATGTTACAGTGGAAGCCCAAATTTTTTCCTGCCAAGTTATAATTAGGATAGGGGTCTTTAACGAATGCCTGACACCGTACCGGGTCGAAATCCCCATTTTACGTATTTTCCGAAGGACGGCATAACCAAGGATTTTTACTACTAATGTTAGGGCGTGATTAGACTGAATAAAATTTAATATGAAGTAAATTTATGTACAAAGGGATTTGAATGAAATCTCAGATATTAAAATAGCGTTCATTAATTTTAAGGACATATGAATATCTTTCTCTTAACTAAGCAATAATTGATAAATGATTAATTTTAATGGGAGCAATTATACAAGAAGACCTTTTCAGGCTAAACATGCAAATTAGCGATCTAATGAACAAATATGATTAATTACTAATACTAAAAAATTAACATTGAATCGGAGCGGTAAAAAACATTAACAGAGCATTATGGCCAAGATATAACAGATAAATATGAATGATATAATGAAGAATTTAAGTGATCACGGCCTGAAGGGTTAATACGATTAATTAGCGTGAATTGTCTTTTGATATCATATAACACAATGAGTTGTTGATCATCAGCAGCCGTATTAGTCGGCGATTTGAGGCCTTATGATACTGAAATGGGACTCACGATTTGTGTTTTCTCTATACCAACTATCATCTCATCTGGTGTCTCAGTCGAGCTCCTGGTGCGTGACAGGCTGCAAGACCTCCTGGACGCTGGACGTTCTCAATGAAGAATATCGGCTTGAAAGCGGCAAGCGGTTGTAGCTGCGAAGGTCTATTAGAACAGTCCGGTTCGGCGATCAAACAGCAAGTGCCCGCAGCTCCAAGCGTCATTCCCCCTCTCCTTGATTCTGGCGGTAAAGCATATCCTCCGATACGAGAGGCAAGGATCGGTTCGTTCCAACGGGCAGATAGTACAGGTTCGCGGCTAAACAACTATTATGTTTCATCTATGAAATATATCGTAAATATTTCTGTTTTGTTGGGATGCCAGAGCAATTATTTAAGGTTACTCAATTCATTATCTTTTTTTAATGTCCAAACTTTATTCTGAATTCGTTTCGGGGTTCGATTCCAGGGATTGGTTATGTTTTTACCAATTTACTAATCAGTCTACTTTATACCTTAATTAAATCTTCGATGCAGTATCCATAAATATATAATGTACCTGGGTTAAGTAAACACCAAAAGAATTATATTAAATATAATTTATTAATATAATTTCTTATCTCCACTATCATTTAATATGTACATTGTGCAATTACGATTAATGATTCAGATAGACAATAAAAGGATTGCCCTAAAATACATAAAGGACCTAAGTCAAGACTTATCTGTTAAAACAGGGGTTCTAGTTAGAGTTCTTGGTGAGTCTGGCAAATTATATATTCCACGCTAAGTTCCCAATCTCTACAACATACCAATGTCGATTTTCCTTTCAGAACTATACCTTCCTCTTCCAGATCTTTTCCAGAGTCTCCACCAAACAACCCCTTTGCCTGCCCCTGCCCCCTCAAGGGTTCTTGACTCTTTTTATCGTACCCACAAGGAAGCTCTCTCCCATATGTTCACTCGCTACCTGCATACGCGACCTTGTAACCGTAATTTTTGACTATTCTTATTTATTTTTGTAGTAACGCCCGGTGCGATCCAGAGAGTATAATCTTTCGAAAAATCCAAGTGTAGAAATGCAAACTCACCATCATGAGCATAGTAAGTTGTTGTGCTAATTACTATACCATAGTTCACTAAATGTAATTTGTAACAGAATCACGAGCTTCAGGACCTACCAGCGGATTTCTAGATTATGTCTACGGCATGCTCAACTTGTTCCTCCAGATGAGAGCGACAAAACTACCTCGAGGAGTGAAAATTCAGTTAAGCCGAATCGGGAGTGGTGAATAGTCCCAAACTGCTCAACTGTGTTAAAACAGTACACGGTCTTCAACTTTGTTAACGCAATCAATGCGGGTATGTGCGTGAGTCCCCCGCAAATGTTCACTCTTACTAAATCTGAGTCCTAACTAAAAATAAACTTACACAATAAAGATTTTCTATAATTATTGGTCATTTTTTATGAGTTATAAATATTTTTATTTTTTAAAGAGAAAAGATAGGCCCTCGACCGGGATTTGAACCCGGAACCTTTGTCTCACCGTGACATCGCTCTGCCAATTGAGCTATCCAAGGCCCCTCCCGGTCGAGGACTAACCTTCTCTCTTTTAGATCCTAAAGCCCCAGTGTGCTCCCGCCATTTTTGCGATGAATACACTAGAACGAAGTTCTTTGAACATTAATTTTAATCTAGGATCTTATTGACTTTCGTCATATTATTATTTATAATTTTTTATAATTATTGGTCATTTTTTATGAGTTATAAATATTTTTATTTTTTAAAGAGAAAAGATAGGCCCTCGACCGGGATTTGAAGGAGGGGTCTTGGATAGCTCAATTGGCAGAGCGATGTCACGGTGAGACAAAGGTTCCGGGTTCAAATCCCGGTCGAGGGCCTATCTTTTCTCTTTAAAAAATAAAAATAAAGATTTTCATTTGATCAATGAAATGTTTATCAGTGTGGTTTTTCCTAAGAGACTTGTAGAATCATCAATTAAAGAGTTTACGATTTATATGAGTTAACGACATAATGATCATAATGTTGCTGATTTGGCCCGAATCCGATATCAATTTTTTTATGACAAACTACATTCCCACTCAAACCCACTAGTTCCAAACCTAGCAACCTCTTCAATTCCTGATAATCCTCCGAGGCTAAGTTGAACTTGCTATTTGAGTACTACCACTGATTAGTTTGTCTACTTGTCTTTTCATGTCAATGTGTAAATTCATTCTAATTACATGATGTGTAAAGGATAATACAATTGTAAATTTCATGGAATAAATTATATTAAAAAAAATATATCAGTTAACGATCGAGTGATTTATTTAAATTATTATTATTTCAAGAAGATACAAAATACAAAATGCGCCAAATGGCATTTGTATAATTTCTAAATAAAATTTTCATATTAAAATATTATTATTATTTCAATTGATGAAATGGTCAAATGAATAATTCTTATTTCATTTGTGCAAACGTATCTGTTTAATTTGTTGAATAACACAAAACAAAACAAAGAAAAATATCGGGTTTTATAAACAGAAAAGGTACGAATGAAAAGTTAAATTATAAAATAATTAATCAGAAATCATTTTACATTTTTTATGGTTTGTTGACTATATTTTATTCTTGCCATTCATATATTTTCTGTTTTTAAATCTTATAACATTTCCTTTGATGCTGCAATGTTAATATTTTTATTCTGTTTTGTTTTATTCTAAGTTCTGATAATTTCCTATAAATTATACCAAAACGTCGGCACAAATAAAGTAAATGCTATTTTTTTTGCATAAAATATATTGACTCAACTCCCGACCATTTTGAACATCATTATTACTGTTATCAATAGAATTAATCACATTTAAGATAAAGATAACTTGGCTGAGATCGGAATGAGGTAAAATTGTGATTGGTCAGTTCATAACACCTATATTTCTTTATTGTATTAGTCTTGATAATTTTGAAAAGTAGAACTGCAAATAAAAAAATATTCTTTGTTTTTGTTTTTTTTTAAGTTTACATTTACTTTGTTAAGTCAGTAAACTAATCGCATTTTACCTCGCGTTGTGTCCTTCATATAAAAAAACGGTACCAGTTTATTAAAAAAACAAAATATTAGAAGGATGTTTAGGAAACCAACCCAAATCATGACACTAGCGATAACCGATTTTTTTTTAAATATTTAAAAAAAATCTCAGTTTCACTAAAAAGTGCTTAGACATTATGTAAACAAATCAAAATATTGAATAAATTTTAAATTTGCTATACCAGTAAATTATGCTTGATAACTTGTAGAGAGGCATACATAAATACATAGACACATTTCCAGTTTATGAAAATGCTAATTATGTAATGCAATCTCTTGAACAGATTGTTCTTGATATCATATACTAATTAATATTTTAGTATTAATCTCAGTCGTAAACATCAAAATATTAAGGCCAACACCTCTCGTATAGCATAAACATTAACATAGAGACCTTCGTTCATTCATTTTTTTTGTTATACAATTATCATTTATATTAAATATTTACACCAAAGTTTAAATCATGCTGGATAAAAACTTTTTTTTTTTTTCTTGATATTTACAACTGTAATTATATTACATCAAGTAAATCTGCTGTATGAACAAAGGACATGAACAAAAAATCACTTGTGGAGAAACTATCCATTGATAGCACTCCAATGAAGTTTTATACTAGAAGGTCTCGAGGCCATCTTCTTTTCAGACGCCTCGGAGGGTTATCAGGAATATTATGGGAAGCAAGTCGAGAGACTAGCGGATTCAAGTGTGTGTGGAGCTTTTCATGGAAGGATAGGTATCTAGTTTGGGCCAAATCAGCAACATATGGGATATTAAGATCATGATGGATGAGTTTGTTTGTGACATAATAAGGAGCATTGAGGATTTTACGAAGGATTTTGGATTGTAAGGATTGGATACGAGATGAATTGGATAGTTTAGTAGAGCCCCAAAGCTCAACTCCGTATGTCCAAATAGGTCTGATAACTGTCATGTAAATGAGTCTTTTGTAATTAATTAGTAGCTTTGAACGTTTGTCCAGTAAATGTTGAAGTAGGCAAAATCGTCGAGCAGTTTCTTGTCTTTTCAGTCTTGTATGAGGATTCCAAGTGAGACGTTTGTCCAGATGGAGTCCTAGGTAACGTATCTGTTCGACAGGGATCAGTGGAATGTTATTAAAGGATACAGTATAAAGGTTCTATTACTGAGGTAGAAACTGATAATAAGGAAGTAAGTAGAAGGTAAGAATTGAAAAAACCTTAAATGTACAAACCATGAAGGATAAGACTTACAAAGTATGATTTCTTTTTTTGAAGATGTTCTAATAAATATTGAGGGACCAGTATGTATCAAATGTATCAAAGGATCGTAATGGGTCAAATTCATTAATTATGGTTAGATTTCTAATTAACGTTTCTTTCACTTATTTATAATTCTAATTGACATTCTAAAGGACACGATTCCAGGTAGTCAATGAAAACGACCCCTTTCTGTGAACTTTACAAATTAGTTTTTATTTTATTCTTTATTGGTTCGAACTTGAAAATTCGAAATCACCTAGTTATTGCAGTAACAATCTTGCAGAAAATAATTGTTCCGTAGTTTAGAATCGTCACATAGTTGGCATGATTTCAAATCCTACACCACGACACATATAAAGCTACAAACTTTGAGCCGGCCAGAGAAGTTCCTGGAATACAAAAGCCATAAGCAGTCCTGTGACATGAGATAGAGCCGCTAGGTAAATAGCCCGCTTAGAGTTCAAAGATATTCCCTTCCTTGTCCCTATTAGATTTCCCTTATCCTGCCCTAAATTCAATCCTTTTCGAGGTTGTGACCTAGTTGGCCATGGTGTTAGCGGAATCGTCTTACTAAATGTTTAAAATAATCAACTATTAACATTATTTTAAAAAAATTCAATTGTACTAGAAAACCATTTATTACTTATTTAAAAAGTTTATACTACTGTGATCAAAAAGTAATGCGAAATTTTCATTTAAAACTCCCGGGAATTAGGAAGGCAGGTAAATTTTTTTACAACCAAACTGTCAACAAAGAATATTAATTGAGCATCGTTCGCGTGAAGCTGTTCGTCTGAAACGGCCGGAATTATGGGCGAGCAATTCTTGGTTCCTTCATCACGATAATGCATCCAGTTCACACTTCGCAACTTTTTTGCCCAAAACTCGATTAATATCTTTCCGCAACCACCGTATTCGCCTGATTTGGCTCCATGCGACTTCTGGCTATTCAGAAAACTCAAAAGGCCAATGCGGGAACCCCGTTTTGACACGATTGAGGAGATAAAAACCGAATCAAAGAAGGTCTTGAAGGCTAAACCAAAAAAAGACTATTCCGACTGTTTCGAGGACTGGAAAAAGTGCGTTTTATCGGACGGGGATTACTTTGAAGGGGGTGAAATTGATTTGGAAGAATAAATAAAGAATTTACATTTTTAAAAAAAAAATCACCTTACTTTTTTATCACAGTAGCATATACCTAGCAACTGCTTTTTCCGGCAGAAACAGTAAAATATTTTCAAATTAAATAAATACTTATTTTGTACCTACTATTCGAGTATGCAGCTCGAATTGACGCATGCTACTATGCTCTGAGATATTCAATAAGATGCCTCCTTCCTTTCCCATCCTTTCCCATCGAAGCTTTCCCATCGAATCCATCTTTGGTTTCACTTTACTATCAATTAATGAAACTTAAGTATAAATATATGTCAAGTTGTAACGTGATCTGAAAAAGCAACTATATTATATGAGCCGTTCGCTGCACACATTGACTAACTCCACTTTTACTACTCCACTTGAAAATCTTAAATTTAAGTGTAAAAGCACTTAGTATAGCGATAACTTTTTATATTAATACTATCTTTCCCAAACAATAAAGGTTAACACCATTTAACAACATTTTTTTTTTGCCACTGAATAATAAATATTTTTTTTCAGAGAACATTTTGACTAACTCATAAGTCTAATGCAAATCGTTGAAATAACAGCATTTAAAAGCACTAGCAAGGGCTAAATGATGAATTTTATCTAATTACAAAGATCCAAACCCCACCTTTTCCAATTTAAATATGACTACAATGAGGATTCAAAATTTAATGCAGTCTAAAGAAATCAGATAGACTACAAAGTTTGAAAAATATGGATCAGCCTTTATTGTATCCTAAAGGTAGATCTGTAACAAGGGAAAAAAGGAGATACACGATGGATCTCCTGAAATTCATTCCTTCTGTTAAACAGATTACTTTAAAAATTTGCGAATAAATCGAAATGAAGTGTCCTCACATACAGCTGATGAAGAAGAAATCATTTATACTGTTGGCGAATTAATCACAAATAATAACATAACAAAACTGTTAATGTTTATTTTTATGGAAAATTTTAAATTAAAATATGTAATAATTAACTCTCTTTTTTATTACTTTTTTCACTTGCCAAATCGATTAACTCCACCGATCACATAAAAATTGTAATATTTCGGACGATAGCTTTTTTTCTAGTATTTCTTATTGATTTTATATACTTTTAGATGAAAGCTACATTTTTATTTATGCATTCTGCAATATTTATTCGAATTTATATTATAAAGGGAATTTTAAAAAACAATGCAAACTATTGTCTCGCATTTCTACACTTTTTGTTTTATGGAGTTAGTCAATTTGTTCATTGAACGGCTCATACAGAAATTGGAAAATATTTTCAGTCGAGTCTGATCGTCGTGGATGAAAAAATAATCATATAGTAAAAATATTTATTTCTTTATAATATGCAAATTGTACATCAAGTTATAGCGATGTAAACTTCTAACAGGAATTGTTGGGATTCACTGAGTGGAACATTTTTTCATTGTCACAGATTATACTTTAAAAAAAATATATATAAAGGTATTGAGTACTTAATATAAACAGGCATTCGTCTGATATTTTTACTAAAAGTACTCGATATTAAATAATATTTTCACTATATATCCTCTGTGATTTTTTCTATGTCCACTTTCTTATTCTTTATTTGAAGTTGGACTAATTCAGGTATTTATGGCATAGTTTTTATTACTTAAAAAATTAAAAATACATATAATTATTTAAAAATTATATTCAAATAGATTTTATATTTATTCTGCGGAGTAGAGCTATGGGGCTCCACTAGGCCATCGAATTCCTCTCGTATCCAATCCCTACAATCCAAAATCCTTCGTAAAATCCTCCATGCTCCTTATTTTGTTAAGAATAAACTCATCCATAACGACCTTAATGTCCCTATTGTTGCTGATTTGGCCCGAACCCGGTATCTATCCTTTCATAAAAAACTTCATTACCACTCAAACCCTCTAGTTTCAAACCTAGCTTCCTCTTCAATTCCCGATAATCCTCCGAAGCGTCTGAAAAGAAGATGGCCACGTGACCTCCTTACTTGAACTTTGATTTGAGTACTACCAGTGGGTAGTTTCTCTACTTGTCATTATCATATCATTATATATCACTTAGCCTATTTACTTGTTGTATTATTGTAATACAGTTGTAGATATCAATAAATAAATTTTTAAAAAAAATATATTTATTCTGAAAAATAAGATATTCAGCACATTTGATATTTTTACTAAAAGTACTAGATATTTCATATATTCTCTTAATATCTAATCCACTACCTACTCTACGCTATCTATGAAAATATATCAGATAATTAAATTCTACTCAATATGTCAATACTTTTTTTTTGCAACTCCTTTAATTTATTTTCCAAATCACTTCTGTATACCAAATGGTTATTTTATTGTAGATACTGACATAGTTTCTATCCACGTCAAAAATATATATCTACATTAGATCTTCCCCAATCATGTGTAGTGTTGTTTTGTGTAATCAAACATTGTCAAAGGTAGTTTACTAAACATTTGTTATTGGTCCGACAAGATAAAAAATAAAATTGGGGAGAATTCTGATCGGTAACTTATTTTTTTATTTTTTTTCCGGCTTGGACTTGAAGAAAGAAAATATTAAAGCATGGAAGAGAAAACGCAGTGTTTGGATATCCCATAAAAAAAGGAAAACAAAATAGACATTCCTTGAAAATTTTATGTGGGCCAGAAACAAGAGGTTTATTTGAAAGTTTTCGCCGTTCTTCAACGAAAGATATTGAATTATAAATTTCTCAAGTTGGACCAATAGTTTCCTTGCAAGATAAAGTTAAACAAGAAATCAAATTTTTAATTATTCTTAGCTTATTATTCTTCGGGACGAACTTAGAGACCACTTGAATATAATTATTTTCACTTCCTTTCATAGCCCTTCTTTCCTTCCTTCTTTCTTTCCACCTTTTCCTCATTCTTTCCGATTGTTCTTTCCTTCTTTCTCGCATCTCTTTCCCACCAGGACCTTAATTTCCTATAGTCTTTTCCCATAATCATCCCTGTCTGTTATTTTCAGTCTCACAGTTTCTTCCTTCATCTGTTTGATGTACCTCCAGCACTCTTGTATCCTCTCATTTTATAGAAGATTTTCAATTTAATTTGGGTGCACCTTCACCATATGGCCGTTAACCTTAATCTTCTTATGATTTGGCCAGCTGATCAGAATGAGTGACAAGAAATGGCTAAAGAAACTCTTCATATGTAAACAAGAATTCAGTAGTAGAAAGAGAAAAAGACATGGATGGAGCATGTAAGAGCAGGAATGCCAGCTAGAGATATGCGAGAGGAAGAACAATGGGATGATGGGAAGAATTGGCGGGAAAAGATGTTTGATATCGGGATACATTAATTGTAAAAAAAACAAACGAATAAATAAATAAAAATAATTATACACAAACAAGTATTCTAATTGAAACATAATTTCCTTATTTTAATGATTTTAGTATTGTTATTGATAATCATTATTGATATTGTGATAGTTGCTTCAATGTCGGATTCATTGAAGAAGTATACTCAGATTAAATATATATACATATATATATATATATATATATATATATATATATATATATATATATATATATATATATAAAAGTTAAGATAGGACATATACCAGTATAGACACTAATCTTTTTACTTTACTAATCTTTTCACCTAAACAGTGAATGTCAACATTGTAAATACTATAAATATAGGATTGTAACTTGAATAAATCAGTGTTTAACTAGACTTCATGCGTGTTGTTATTCTCCCAAATATCTCTTTTTTTTATGTTCTATGTGCCGAAGCTCTTATTTTATAGATATATGCTGTACCCAGAATATATGTTTTTATATATTGAATATACTATCAAATTATAAATATTTAGTATATCCCATTATTGTTGTATCTGCTAATTCTGTACTATACAGGGCTCCTTGAATTCCTTGCGGAACGCGCTTAAAAGGAAAAATAATTTTTAATAATGAATCTTCTTGATTTATTGTTACTATCAATGTAATTTTTAAAATAATCATATTTTATATTTTATAATTTTTTCCTGTGGGTCATCTTTTAGACTTCGTGGACACCATAAAGAGCTGAGTGGGAAACAAGGTACAGTAAAGGCCACATTGGGAAACTTGGGAAAGAAACGAACCCACAACGTACTCAAATCACAAAAAAAAAAAACTACTTCATTCAAACCAAATATACACACTAAGGCTGTCAATAATAAAAATCATAATAAAAGATTCACAATCCCATCAGGTTAACGGTAGAGTGGTGACAACAAAAAATACTTTGAATGTTATAACTGGTAGATAGGCTCTCATATAAATCTGAATTCTACCTTGCTTCACCTAGAATATAGTCAGACTACAGGAAAATAAAAAGACTCCCATCAGAGTTCTTCAGCTCAAATCAAGACACTTCGAGTATTGGGTAGTTTCTCTACTTGTCTTTATCATGTCATTTACTTGACGTCTTCTATTATACAGTTGTAAATTTTAATTAATAAATTTTAAAAAATCAATTTAAATATGCATAATATTATAATATGCTTAAACGAACATGAAATTTACAAGACTCAGTAAGATCACTCTCCACAAATTACTTTAAGCCTTTCTATTTTCAAGTCATTTTATAATAATGACTTAATTAATGACTTAAACAATTTATTATATATTTGTAATATTTATATTCCATTTAATTTTTTTAAAAATGTGATATATTATTGATATAAATACGAAATCCGGATTCTGCTTCATTTCTTTAAGCAGAAACTCTACAAGTGATGCTGACAAGTGAACAAAGGTTTGTGAAATCGAAGAGGAGACTATTTGAATACTTTGCCTTAATTGATATATTTGCCAGTCCTTTGACAGAGTGCCAGCCCTTATAAGGCGCAATAAACCCCCATTAGTCCTGCCTCTCAGCCCACTAACTAGATTGGGGCGTCTTCATCTTGCATTCAGTCTTCTATTATCAGATGAAAGACGAGTATAGCGTATCTCTCAATAGGGAACTGTGCTGTTTTATATCTCGATTCATCCATGAACAATAAATATAAAATATTTAGTGATTAATATATCGCGATCTAACGTTGAGGAACTATTTATTGAAAACCAATATTCCAAACCACATTGCCGGTATTTATCAGTGCCGCTAAATATCAACTGTTATAAATTATAAGGTAGTTGGTTATTCGAACATTGGTTTTCAATAAATAGTTATTTTATATTTGATATATTGTTCTTGGCCGCTACCAATAATCTTTCCTCCATATAATGTTTACTGTGAACTGGAAATTATTTTGTATAATTCGGACCATTCTACCCTTTTCACTAAACTAAAATCATTGTCTTTTTCAAACAGTTCTATCCGATGGTTCCAATCAGTTCCAATCCTCTCTGATAGACCTCAAGCAGTTGCCATACCTTATCAACCCCTTTCCACTTCCCTCACTCTGTCCTCAGAAATATCACAAGGCTCAAACATCCTTTCTTTTTAACTGCTACATCAATGATTTTTCTAAATCTGTCTACCATTGCTCCTAACATCTATATGCTGACGACATCCAAATCTATTTGTCCTTATTATTAACTGCGATCACTATTATTCAGGAAGACCTAGATAAGATCAGTGCCTGGGCAAAGCTGAACAAACTGTAATTGAATGCAAATGAAAACTCAAGCCATTGTTTTAGGTTCCAATTCTCTCTTTACTTCCATCAACACCCTCCCAACATTAATCCTAAACGATTACCACTTCACGTTCAGCTCCTCTGTGAAAAACCTAGGCTTACTATTGACCAAAACCTTTCCTGTCAAAATCTCATATCGCCCAAATATCCCGACGGTCAATTGTTCCCATCAATTGAAGTTCCCTGAAGTTATTCCATCGTTCTCGACATCTCCTCACACCACCTTCCCGTAAGCTCCTCCGATCATCTCTCATGTTCCCCCACTTTGACTACTATAGCGTGGTGTACGGAGGCCTATCTAAAATGCTTGAAGACAGATTACAGCGAATAATGAATTGCTCTAAAATATTTATCCTAGGTACAACTCGGCGACCGCGCTTTTCCCATCTTTATGATGAGCTAAAGTGGCTATTCCCTCGCTCCCGAAGACAATATTTCTCGGCTCATTCTTATAACATTCCATTAACTCTTAACACCCTTCATATATCTACAGTCTCCTCTCATTCAAATCCTCAGTTCAACACCATAAACAAGATCTCGCCTTTCCGATCTCTATATTCGTTTCCACAGAACCAAAGCATTCGAACGTTCCTTCCTCGCCCGCTCCACCACAGTGTGGAACTCAATCCCTCTTTAACACCCGTCATAGTCCCTCACTATCGTCATTTAAATCCTTGCTTTTCCAACATCCCCTAGCCTCCCAAAAAGATGCTCTCTAAGCAGGTTAGTATCTGCTTAGAATGATATGTATCCAATGATTCATTGTATTATTTAGGTGTTTTAACACATTGCAGCCCGCTAATGTTTTGCTGAAATTTACTATAATACCGTTGATTTTATCATGTATCAATATAATTTTTATCATATTTATTATAATATCAATTTACTATGTGACCGTAGGTTATCACCAAAACGAGATTTCTCGTTCCCGGTCACCAACAAATGTCAAATGAAAACGAGTCGTAAATGCACATTAAGTAAATAAAGCATTACTTGCTAGCCCATGCATACAATACTTGTTATTGATTTATCTATTCTTTTAATTACTTAATATCTTGTCAGGATCCGTACTGTTTATTTTCTTATTGATATATATTTTTTTTTTTATTGCTTTCTGTCACTTTTATACGCTTTATGATTTGTATCATAGAGTCTTCTGTTTGCTGTAAATATTATGTTAATGTTAGTTATTCTAAAGGGACTCAGTACCAGAATAAAGTTACTTTTCTATTCTAGCCTAAATAAATAAATTACTATTAAATTTAGAGGAGGAGTTTGTTTAATATTTTATAGCTATTGATTTCTATGCAATTGTTATCATCCATTGAAATATAAATAATCAATTCTAATAATACAAATTTTCGAGACAGAATATTCAATGTTTGCTGTAATTTTTTGTTTTTAATAGGAATAAATCATATATAGTCTGTATTTATTTTTATTAACTATTCCAATATAAATAAATATCGAAAATGTATTTTAATCTTCTGGAGCATTTCGTATTTAATCGAATGACCGATATGATTCTATTGATTCATATATAATTAAAACAGTGAAATAATATATATTCTGATTATAACAGTATTATATGAAAATGGATGGCACTGTACGAGCAAGCCGATCCACCAACTTTGATATAATTAATGTTCTTAACTTACATATTAATTAATAAAAACACTTCAGGGGAGATTACACAATTTGAAACTCACTCCCGCTTGATATCCGCCATGCTTCTTCCTCATCCGCATTCAAATTCAAACTTTTCCTACATCTCCTAAGTTCCAAAACAAATATTTTCTAATCAATTATCATTAATAGCGCATATCCATCAGAAGTAATAGATGAGTTTTCTGTCAATACTGTCAATTTTCTTCACTTATAACGATTTTTTTTTAATTTGTTTTTATTTATTGTTCTTTTGACGGTGATCATTTTTAAATATTTTTATTTTGAAGAAAAAAGATATGTCCTGGCCGGGATTCGAACCCGGATCTTCCGCATCTTTAGCACGATGCTCTACCATCTCAGCTACTAAAAAATTGCAAAAATTGCGAGAATACGGAGATATTGGATCGGTGAAGAAAATTGATTCGTCTGGCTTGGTTACGAGCCCCGGTAGCTTAGATGGTTGGAGCACCGCGCTACAGATGCGGATGACCCAAGATCGAATCCCGGCCAAGAAAAATCTTGTCTTTTCAAAATAAAAATATTTTTTATTATGTTAGGTACATTTATTTGTTTATTTATTTCAGCTTAATTCTTTTCAGTTTATATTTATCCTCTTGTACTTGTGTAAATATTGTATCATTCTTATTATGGATCTCTATGGCCAGGAGTATATTCATTACATTTTGTACACACCTTTTGTTCTTAATGTGCCTGGTTCTAGAATGAATTTATTATTCTATTTTATTCTATCAATGTTACTTACATATATATTATGGGAAAGAGTATATATTTCCGGTATATATAAAATATTTCAGAATAAACTTAATATCTGTAGAAGAATCCTTGGAGGATAAAGTTAAAACCAACCAGAGCTCAGTGAACCCTAACCTCAATTTCCTGACAATACTCGAAAACGGCCCCGGGCCGATATCACTTCATTCCCTTTGAAAATTGCTAGGAACAAGCAATGGCAACTTTTCATAAAATATGGTTTATTTATTTTAGAGATTATACATTCAAATTTACAATACGATTACAGTTTAATATATTTTATAATAGGCTGTAATATCTATGATTTTATTTTTGCATTCGATACTGGTATTTTTTTAGGAATGAAAAGTTGTAGGAGAAGGGCTTCGTAACAATTATTCGCCAACCTTCTATCCGAGTGAATTTGCCGATTGCGAATTCAATAAAATACAGAAATATTTGATTGGATGTCATTTTCCCTAAATACATAAAATTAAAGCTAGAAAATATCAAGTAAATACAAATAATAAAATACAAAATGAATAAATTATTATAAATGTCTAATGTATAAATAGAAAAGAACAATTACAAAATATCAAAGTGCGCAACTAAACCTAGAAAAATAAAAAAAAAATTAAAAATTAAAGCAAAAATTATTAAAAAGAAAATGCACTAAATTAGCACCTAAAATTAATTATTTACTTAAATAATGAAATTAACTTATTTACTAAAAGGGATGAATCTTAAAACAAAAATTATTAATAAGGAACTAAAAATGAACAGAGTTCTTGAAAAGTGTTGAGTTCTTGATAGCGATGAGTTGTTCCTTCGATATGTTGATGAGTTTGAAATAACTGAATGTCTCTTAGCGGCAAGTCGAAGGTTAGGTGAAAATTACCAAGAGGTTTTATATACTTGGGTGAAGTGTGGCTGCGTAGAAGGTGATGTGTGTGGCGAAGAAAGCGAATCTTGAGTAGCAACCTTCTCACAAAACTGTCTTGAGACTGATCTTGTTTTGTTTTTTACACATCAACTTAATATTGCAACATATGTTTCGAAAATTACTCTCTGAATTCTTTTTTTCATTATAATCAATTTTATTATTTTCAGAATTATATAAACAAAAAAATATCTGGTTTTTAATGCAATAACATTTTCGTTTGGAAGTAAAAAGAAATTAAATAAATTTTTGTATATTTAAATATTTGGAGCTGTAGGGATAG
Organism: Arma custos; assembly: GCA_037127475.1. Classification (NCBI taxonomy): domain Eukaryota; kingdom Metazoa; phylum Arthropoda; class Insecta; order Hemiptera; family Pentatomidae; genus Arma; species Arma custos. The sequence continues at coordinate 126,398,476 of CM073760.1, read as the reverse complement.
TTTTAGAACTCTAGAAAGTTTAGTTGAGGGATTAGAATACCAAATCTGTGGAAAAGTTTGTCACATCTAATCACCATTACATAGACTAATTACTCAGATATTAAAACCACTCCTGTATCGTCAGAATTAATGTGTTACGCAAAGTATTTTAATAAAAAAATGAAATAATGTTGTTTCGCCTAGAATTCTTGAAAAATAATTTACATCTTATTTACATAAAAGCAATTTTTCTCAGCCTAAGGAAAATGTTAGGGATAGAAAGATGAATACTAAGAAGAATTCAAGGCCCAAAGAAGACACAGGAAGGCTAGAGGTTGAGGCCTAATAAGGAAATATACAAAGAAGTGAATGATTTGGAAACGGGCATAAGAATAAGTAGATTAAGGTTCTACGGACATATGGTGAGGATCCACCAAAGAGATTAAATAGAGAAATCTTCTATGAAGTGAGAGGATACACGAGTCCTGGGGGTACATCAAACAGGTGAAGGAAGAAACTGAAAGACTGAAAATAACAGACCAAGACTGTTTCGATAGGGATGACTATCAGAAAAGGCTAAAGGAAATTAAGGTCCTTGTGGGAAAGAGAGTTGCGAGAAAAGGATTAGCGTGGACCGAGGAAAGAAGGAAAGAATGAGGAAAAGCTGGGAAGAAGAGAAGTTGTGTGAAAAAAAAGATCAGAGGGGATTGAATTATATTATAACAAAAACGGTAATGTTTATAACCAAGAAACCAATAAATAAAAAATTAAAAATTAGAACAGACTTATAGTACATAAAAATTAATAAAAAAATTATAAAAATTAGATTAGAAATTGTAGAACTGTATTTAAATAAGTAATTATTAGTAGAGTATATTATTTTAAATTTGAAACCCATTTTTTCGTGTGGATGCTGTACGGAAAGCTAATCAAATGATATCCAAATTCAGTTTTTGATTGTAGGTCCTCATGAAGGCGGGTGCAATCCCGAATCAGGAACCATTCACTGATCCTAAATGTAATTTACCCTTCTCCAGTTCAGTTTGTCTCTACTATTCCACCTTTTTTTTTCTCTGTGTGATTTTTCGTCTGTACAATTTATCAAAAGACATTATTAATGCTGGTATGATTAATAGAAGAGTAATTAATGAATTGATGAATATCTAATCAAAATTAATAGCATTAGTTTTTACAAAGAATTAATTATAGTGGCTTTACTGAATAATTCTAGCAGGTCCGTTGTATTTTTTTCTTTAGTTTTTTGTGTGTTGGATTCCTACCAATCGTAGTCTATATTCACCATTATGTGGCAGTAACGGAATCTAGAAACCCACACTGTGGTCTGTACGGGAAGCAATCTAAGCAGCAGATGAGGAAATAGCCGAAATTCGAACTCCTGGTATCTCAAAATACATATGAATTATCTGATTGTTTATTTTAAACGTTACAGATTTTATGTTGCAATCATTTTTGGACATAAAGAGTATACAATTATTTGATATAGTTGAATTTTCTTTTAATTAGAATTAAAATTTTTAAGCAGTCAATTAATTTTTTTTTATCATATTGTATACCACTGTAGAGACTCAATACGTTGGACCGTCACATCTTTAAATAAAGATGCATTCAGAAAAAGTGTTATGGATTATTCACATATTTACACAGGAATAGATCAGTCAATCAGCAAAACTTCTCCACGATATCACTGAAATAAGAAACCATTAAGCTTAAACTAAAATATAATAAAATGGTGATTTGGAATACTTTTATCTTGTTAAAAAGAAGCAACTGCAAGAACTAGCTATAAAAGAAATATCAGTTTCAGGAAGAAGCATTACTCACTGATACGACTTCCTGCTTTGAATTTGCAGACAGTAAAGGTTAAAGTCCATAGTTCTTAGATAATCTTCTGGAGAAAACACTTTTGAATTATGTATGAATCAAAGACTGAAGTAACAATATTTTACGCTGTAAAGTAAGGACCTGGTAATTTGAACCGGATAGGAAGGAGGGGAGAGTTCACGGGGGGGGGGGATTTAAATCCTATAAAAATATGTCCTGTACAGGAAGGGACAAAACAAGAAATGTACACGGTCGAAGATTAATCTGAGTTGTCACCGAGTCGAGTTGTCACTGGTGAAACATGGCCTCCAGGTCTCGGCTCTGTACCCAGGCAGCCACTGGCATCCATACTTCTTTAACGATTGGTGTAGCAATACAGTTTATTTATTTTTCTCCACGAGGGCAATAACTTATAGATACAATTTATTTCCCGAGCTATTGTTGTAAGTTAAAAAGTCCGACAGTTAATCATTATTGTGACATGAATTTCTTTAATGCTGTGTTTGAAGGTCAAATTATCTCTCCTACCTACTAACTTGTACACAAAATTTAACAAAAATATTAATTGTTAAATAATATAAGTTGACCTTGTATATATGAGGAGGTAAATGGTCCGGTGGAGGTCAGGAAAATTCTCTTATATCTGGAGAACAGTTTATTGCTAAGCCGGGGTTTCGACCCGCATTGCAGGTCTTCTTCAGGGCTAAATATACAAGATACGTATAAATTAAAATATGTATATTAAAGAATAACAGAAAGTGTAGTATATTGATATAATAATATATGTAGTATAAATAAAAATTAAAAATTAATAAAGAAATTATAAAAGTTACAATGATGTACATTTCCTAATTTTTTTATTAATTTTTATTAAGTATAATTCTGTTCTATTTTTTCATTTATTAGTTTCTTTTTCTTTTTTATTACATAATTCAATCCTCTCTGGTCTTTATTAATTCTACATACTTACTACATAGAAGTTAACAATTTTCTTTAGGATTATCGTAACAATCCTAAAGAAAATTGTTAACTTCTGCCTAAAAATACTGTCTATCCCTGATTATAGATTACCCCGTAAATGTTTCGATAGACTTGTGGAGCTAGATAAGAAAAAACAGGACTTGACTTTTAACTGGATCTCACAACTTAAAATGGTAGCTACAACCCATCATATTGAAGAATATTTTGCAGATTTGCATAACCCCAATGTTTTATTAGCTAATAAACATGCTATTCTTGAAAAAGTAACAAATAATTTACTGTCGAAGGATATTCATAGAGCTCTTAACTCAAATTACAATCCAGTATACAGAACTATTTGCACCTATACCAACCCTGAACCTGAAAGCTATTTAAAATTCAAGATAAACATAGAAAAATTAAGAACCGTGAGTCAAATAAGAATTTCAAACCCTGAATGCCTGAAAATATTTTATAGGAACAACACCTGTGTTCTCAGAACTGATGAAAAATGTCAGTGGTGCCATAAGACCATATTCAATAGTTTGAAACATATAATATTGCATTGTAAATTTTTTGTTAACACACGGAAACAATTTCTGCAAAAATATATTGTCCAGCATGAGGATGAATCACTTCAAAATGTACTCACTATGGACAGCGTGGAAAAATTAAACAACATTTTTTTCTATCTTCAGTTTATATGTAAAAATTCGGAATCCGGGCTTTAATTGTGGTTTATGGTTTCGGGTACTTCTACAATATCTTGATTGTAATGTATAGAAAGAATAAGATAACTGTTACAATAAAGTATCAGCGGGTTAGTACCTAAATACTTTAATTCCATTGTATTTTATTTATCTATTTCCTAAGGTATATACCTTATTTGCGTTATTTCTTTGGAATATTGTTATTCTTTTGTTATAATTGATACTGTTCTGTTCTGACTAAAAATTTTGTTTATTTATTTATTAAACGAGTGTTGATTATTTAATTATTGTAAAATATTTACATATTGTAGATATTATATAACTGTAAATAAAAATAACTGTAATTAAGTGACGATATACTAATTACTAATTACTAAAAATTAACACTAAGTGGGCCAGACTCAATGGCTAAAATGTTATACATTAAAGCCAATAAAGAATTTTTTATTATTATTATATTATTATTATTACTTACTACATATATTATTATTCCATTAGTATATACATATTCTGTTACACTTTACCATACATTATTTTAATTTATATGTATCTTGTATATTTAGCCTTGAAGAAGAAATTGTACAAGAGAATTTTGTTGACCTCAACTCGGACCATTTCCTTCCTCAAAAATATTTATTATAACTTATAGATGTCATTATTAATTATACAGCAGAATATTTTAGTTAAAGCTAAGAGTTAGTGATTCTTGGACAGATTTATCTTTCCATTCATAATCATCACATGTACTTTAGCTGCTTGAATACTTCAGATAATTTGTTTGCTGTAGATTTCTCGCTGATGGTTAGAGGTCGTTTCAATTTCCAACTTTTTCCACCGAACTCAACCTCCCCCAAGGAAATTGACTTCTCAAGTGACAGCAAGTGTAAATTAGATTTTCTACTCAAAATTGTGAACTCGTTGTTAATTCCATCAGCATATTTTCAATGGACAGAAGACAGACTTAGAAATCACAGGTAACTAATTTGAAGAAAAAATTGAAACACCGACTCACTCACTCCTAAGGAGACTACTTCACCCCAAAGTAAACCATCTCTACACATTTTCCCTTTTATATTACTAATAAAACATTTCACAAACATACCACAAAACATTTCATGACTCACTTGCTGGACATCCAGACTTACTGGTATAATCATTCGTTACTGACAGACACATTACCACATAATCCTACAAGAAGACTGAAACGTCTCTGGAGCAGGGATCTACGACAGTGAGATGGAACACGCTAGAAGTGCCTCAATGGGAGGTTTCCCCATATACGCTTCCACGAGAATCCCTTAGGTGAGGTTTTCAAATGAAGATCGAAAATACAATATGTGCTAAATGGCATTTGTATGTTTCCTCAAATAAATATAATTATTTGTGGAAGAAAGTGGTCCGGGTAGAGGTCACATTGAATTTCCCGTAGAATTGGAGAAAAACTTTATTGATTAGCCATTGTTTGTTTCAAGCTAGTGTGGACCTAACAGCCCCCCCCCCACAGCCCTGAAGAAGACCTACAAAGTCGAAACGTTGGCTAATCAATAAAGTTTTTCTCCAATTCTACGAGAAATTCATTGTGACCTCTACCCGGACCACGTTCTTCGACATATATTATCAAGGTCAACAATTATCATTCAATATAAATATTATTATTATTTTCTTATCCTTTAATTTAGGGAAGCTAAACATGACATTCCCCTCTTGTAACTGAAACCACTGCGCATTATCATGCCTAAAATGTACTTTTGTACTTAAATAAAGTTTTTGATATTCAGATATATTTATGGCAATGACTTAGTAATTGAAATTTGTTAATTTTTTTTCACCAATCAAAAATTATTAACCTCTCCTTTGCTTTACTTTTTTAGAAAAAATAGCAAATAAGTAAAATCATCTCGGAACTTCACTTTACCAGCCGCCATTTTGTTTTAAAATATCAGCTGGTTATGAATTTTCAGCGTTCATAACCCGTCCGTTGATGATGTCGAAAATTTAAAACATGATATGTGTTTTGGAATCAGTAATCCAAAATTGAAAAAAAAATATTAATAATATTAAAAACTAATTTTTTTTAATGTTCTATAACATGAGCATAACTCATTGATAGTATAACCTTGTAAATATATAATTTTATTATGCCTCAACTGCAGCGTTACCGATCAGATAAAGATAGAATTTAAATAAAAATTCTTGCTGATTGTCTAACCATAAACATCTTTAAAAAACGTTTAGGATAACAAACGGTTAATGTTGTATACATTAATCTTAAATATTTTTTATTATATAAATATGAAATTAATCAATCAAATCGTCGATTAAGCTACTCAATCAAAATATATTAAAGCAGACCCCTTAATATATATTATTTTTCAATATTTTTTTTTAAATCTGTTTTCCAATAAACAGTTGCTGGCTATTTTACTTTTTGATTTGTTGGCACTTTTCGTAGACGATGCCCTAACCTAACTTATTCAGTTTATAAACTATAAACAAAATATATCCGATCGACTGATATATTTCCTCCAATATATGGTAGAATGACTACATTTTTTTTACTTTCATTTGGTCTGTTTAAGGCCGAAGATGGATCAGGGACCTTCCTGAGGCTTACCCAGCCTCTATAAATATTATTAAGAGTACCCAAAATAAGGGGGTGATCTAGGACAAGTCACCTCCCTGCAGAACCGGTGTCCATGAAACAGTATAGTCTCTACCATATACCCAACACCCAGTTGTGGTACAAGTTTTTCAGGTTTTAATTACATTTTTATTAATTAATTACAATTGATGGTTTTGATTAATCGCTTTTTGTTGTATTATATTACTTCAGATGTATCTAAGCAAAGTAACACCATCAAGAACTATATACTATTTCTTTTAAGTAATTAGCTAGATATAGTGTTAAGTGCCTGCGCTATAAGGGTGAACTCCTTTGAAGCCTTAACCTTCTGATGAAGCCATGTTAGCTTCCACGCCGCTGCTTCCCAAAGGATATATAATTAATACAAATTTATATTATGATCGATCTTAATCTTATTTAAGTTTCAAAAGTTAAGTTAAATTATCAAAAATTAATCAATTATTTTTTATATGGAGAAATTGAGACCACCATTGGAATCCGGCAGGGATGTAGTCTGAGCCCACTGCTGTTCATTTTTGTCATAGATTTTGGTCTCTTCGAAAGGCCAAGACAAAAATGAGGAAGTTCCACCTAGGTTATGCCAATCTCAGCCATGTAAGCCTCTCAGTGCTGGATAAAGGCCTCTCCTGGCATTTGAGGATGACAGAATGACAGACCTCCAGCACAATGTTAGCAGATTAACAGAAGAATTGCTGGTTATAATTATGACCATAAACCCTAATAAAAAAAATTGATGAGGGTAGGAAAGAAGCCAAGGAGAATAATGAAGGTCAAGTAAAAGACAAACTGCCGGATTTGAACTTAGCACCCTCAAAACAGCAACTCAGCGCTTACACCTCGCTACCAAGAGGAAGAAAATTAAGAATAATCGAAAGAATGGCTTTATATAAATACATCAATTACTTTATGTAGATAAAACAGATTGATTACCAATTGTTATTTCAAAATTGCATGAGTCGTTAGTCACATCATTGATTGGAAGTATGAATGATACATATTGGATGGAATTGAATGATTGTGATTGAATACAGTTCATTGTCCTTTAAATAAATACTGGAGTTAGCTCCCATCAATTTTCGGCTTCCCAGAACTTCCGAATGAGGTCGGTCCTTGTGTCGTTGCCACAATGTTATTCATTTCAGTTAACCGCATCTATGTCGGTGAGACTCGACACACCAATATACTCACGTATTAATATACCGGTGTATCAATATCCAACTTGCCAATTAGCTTTGATTCTTGATTGGTAACGGCATTATTATTAGCTCGACAGATTTAGCGTTGACGGTTTATCATTTATTGAATGACGTTATAGCGAGTAACGTTAATTGAAGGCAATTAGCCTTCTGGGAAACGTCGGTCGAGCAGGGTCTGGTCGGAGCGACATTGATTAGCTAGCTCCGGGTGTTGGGGACAACGAGGTGATTCTACGTTATTCCTCATCATTAACACTTTCCGCTTACGATTCAACTCTCCAAGTTCCGAAATAGAATCCTACCTCTTCTGTCATAAAGGAACAATTAATTGAGCCGTTCTATGAACAAATTTATTAACTCCATAAAAGAAAAAGTGGAGAAATGCGAGAAAATAGTTTCCATTGTTTTTTAAAATTCCCTTTATAATGTAAATTCTGTTTATTTCTGTATCATATTCTTATGATTTATAATCATTTTGTATATAACTATAAAATTTTCCCAAAATTTATTTTATTTAGCATAAAAACATTTTGTTTATTCTTGCTTTTTTTTTTTTCCTTTCAAAGTAACCCTTTGAAAGGACCGTTTATTTATTAGCACATTCCATACGTGAGTATACTATGTGCCTTATAAATTCATTTTACAAATAATTAATTACAGTTTGATAATACTAAAATATATGCAAAACTTTGATAATACTAAAATATATTCTTGCTTGCTTATAGTTTAACGTAAGGATTAAAACGTCCTACCTACCCAGGTCTATTGATTTCTTCCTCACAAACCTGTTGGTCACACGTCCGACAAGATTCGATAAGCCAATTTTATTTCACTAAAATAGAGCCAAAAACTCAAAAAGAAACACTATTATTTATTATAATGCAATTGGGAAAAACCACAATGCAAAGCCTTATGTTTCAAAAAATACACCTACTTACCAGTCGACGTTTCGCCTATTCAGACATTATCAAGACACCAAAATCAAAAAGGGGTTATGTGAATCGCATCTCGAAGAAAAAAGTGCAATACATCCCAACGATCAACAGCCCAAACAGGCTCCAAACATGAGACAGCACCCTACCCTAAAGTAATATTACTTTCGTTCAGTTGTATGTTGAACGTCTTGGTGGTAGGGTGCAGTCTCATGTTTGGAGCCTGTTTGGGCTGTTGATCGTTGGGATGTATTGCACTTTTTTCTTCGAGATGCGATTCACATAACCCCTTTTTGATTTTGGTGTCTTGATAATGCCTGAATAGGCGAAACGTCGACTGGTAAGTAGGTGTATTTTTTGAAACATAAGGCTTTGCATTGTGGTTTTTCCCAATTTTATTTCCTTTCCTGATTTGATTGACTCTCTTTATTGCCAAACTGTCCAAGGACGACTTACCGGGTAGCGCTGTATTCCAGTTAAAGTTTTTGTTCATTAGCATATTTGATTTAATTTTCCTTTTTTTTCATTTTATATCGCGTTTCAAACAATAAATAAATATTGTAGAATGCATAAATAAAGATGTAGCTTTCATCTAAAAGTATATAAAATTAATAAGAAAGACTAGCCAGAAAGCTATCTTTAGAAATGTTACAATTTCTATGTGATCCGTGGAGTTAATCGATTTGACAAGTGAAAGAAGTAATAAATTTAAATTCAGCGTTTAAATTTTGGAGTTTCTTATCACAGAAAAAGTTAATTGTTAGATATTTTTATTACAAGTTTTCCATAAAAATTAATATTATCAGTTTTGTTATGTTATATTATTATTTGTGAATAATTCGTCAGCGGTATAAATGATGTCTTCTTCATCAGCTGCATGTGAGGGCTCGTCATTTCGATTTTTTCTCATGTTTTTAAAGTAGTCATATTTAACATGAAGAATAAATTTTAGCAGATCCATCATGTCTCTCCTTTTCCCTTGTTACAGATCTACCTTAAGGGTATAATAAAGGCTGATCCACATTTTTCAAACTTTGTGGTCTATCTGCCTGTGGCCTATCTGATTTCCTTAGATTGCATTAAATTTTGAATCTTCATTATAGTCACATATAAATTAGAAAAGGTGTGATTTGGACCTTTCTAACAAGATCAAATTCATCATTTAGCGCTTGTTGGTGCATTTAAATGGTATTATTTTAACGATTTGCATTAGAGTATGGAGTTAATCAAACTGACCTCTGAAGATAATTATTTATTATTCAGTGACCAAAACATTTTGCTCGATTAGCGGTGTTAACCTTTGTTGTTTAGGAAGGATTTTATTAATATAAAAAGTTATGACTGTCCTAGTGTTTTTACACTTAAATTTAAGATTTTCCAAAAAAGTGGAGTTAGTCAATGTGTGCAGTGAACGACTCAATTCAGTAGCCAATAACTGGATGATGTGTTAATCGTAAAAATGAAATCACCTTTATGCTAAATTCTTGAATATAATGAAAAATGGAATGGACAATGTCAAAAAGAAAACTGCTCCAGGAAGTAACGAATCTTCCATTATTCGTAACGGAAGTAATATTGATTAGGAACAAAGAAAAACATAAAAGTGTTGTTTTGGATAGTTCTCTTAAACAATTGGTTTTAAAAAATTTATTCTAAATCGAAGTATATTCCTATAGATCAAAGTGCGAATATATAGATAAATGTCGGCCGAACCAGATAGGCTTTTTAAAAATAAATAGCTTTATTGAGAAAGTACAACTGATAAAGATACATAAACTTACAGAGTAACAGCCTTATTCTAACTAAGTGTAATGGGAACTTTTTACATCCATTAGAGGAGGGGAATATGTAGGAATGGATATGCTTAACTTTTTTTTTAGATTAATTTATTGATATTTACAACTATAATAATATTACATCAAGTTAATTTGCTGATATGAACAAATGACATGAAAAAAAAACACTTGTGGAGAAACTACCCATCGGCCATCTATGCTTGACTAAATTCTATGAAGGACGCCTGCAAGTTCATCTATTATTCTAAGAAAGACACGTGCAAGCTGATCTATTATTCTAAGAAAGACACGTGCAAGCTGATCTATTATGCTAAGAAAGACACGTGCAAGCTCAGCTATTATTCTAAGAAAGACACGTGCAAGCTGAGTTATTTTTCTAAGAAAGACACCTGCAGCTACCCTTTAACTATATAAGACCTTTCTCCGACCAATATTTTGGACGCTTACGAAGTGACAAGAGAGTTTCATTAAATCTTGGAAGAGGAAAATCCTGAGAAAAATATATGGCCCAACCAAAGTCGAAAATATATAAGGAATTAAAACCAATAAAGAACTTGGATACCTGTATAAAGGCCCCGATTTAATCTCATGTATTAAAAGTTTGCATTGGTGAATCTTGGACAAACCTGCACTCTTGGTTTAGACACTGTCTCTAGCATGTACTGAGCCCTAGGCCCTTCGTATGATATAGTGTTACGGTATTTTTTTTCTTTAGTTTAATTATGGAAAGGAGCTGCAGAGGATCGCTCTGAGTGGAAGAGAATTGTTGAGGATGCAAAGGTCCTTCAAGGACCTTAGCGCTCTCAGAGATAGACAGAATGACTTTCATCAATCTAGTCTTATAGAAAATAAAGCATTTCATTTTTCTTAATATACCTGGTATTTTCTTTCTCTTCTTTTCCGATACCAGAACCAATAAACCACGTCTTCCTCACTTGAACTTGTTTTTTCAACTGAAGCGGTAAAATTGTGCACATACCAAATATTTATCACCCAGGTCACACCGATTTATCCGTTGCTTTATATAATCGTTCTTATAATAAATCGTCGGATATAGTCCTTACGATATATCGCTGATCTTGTATAGACTAAGTGTGAAAGCGGCCTTACTGATATGCTTTGCAACGAATGAAGAAAAGACCACCAAGGATGATAATGGCGGGACGCCCAGAAGGTAGAAGAGGAAGAGGCAGACCCAGGATACGACGGCTTGAAGATGTCGAGTTTGACCTACAGCTTCTGAGAGTGAGAAGATGGAGAGGAGCTGCAGAGGATCGAGTTAGATTGCTTAATATTCAAGATATAAACGGCAGAGACATTATATATTATAAATTTAAACTTTTTATTGAAATATTTGTATATATAGTATGTATAGTTGTCGAAGATATGGCCTCTTTTGTTCGTCATAGCTTCTCACATGTGCCTATAATTATGAAAGTGGTCTAAGTCACATATTTTTTGCTTCGAGATATTTAATGAATAGCATTTGAATAAATTAAAAAATATGTTTACAAAAATTGCAACCACTATCTGAATGTTCATTTTCGACGATATCGTAAAAATTACGTTGAATAAATTTAGTTTAAAATAATGTGGTGTGAAATAACTAATAAACTAATAACCTCATTTTTTTAAATCTTGACTTAGACCACTTTCATAATTATGGGGACATATGTTCGATTATTATTAGCATTGTCAATAATCTATTTTAATTATTGATTTTCTTTAGAATAGCTTTATTATGTTTTAATAGTATTAATTAATTATTTTGTTTAGATTTTAGCGTATAGTTTAATTCGTTTAATTATCATTTCGTAACAATAAAATGAGTTTGTATAAATTTGAATTAATTTGAAATTTCAGTTTCATATTTTTAAGTACCAGACTGAAAAGGCAAGAAACTGCTCGACGTTTTCGCCTACTTCAACATTTAATGGACAAACGTTTTAAGCTCCCAATGAATTACAAAAGACTCATTTACACGACAGTTATCAGACCTATTTGGACATACGGAGTTAAGCTTTGGGGCTCTACTAAACCATCCAATTCATCTCGTATCCAATCCCTACAATCCAAAATCCTTCGTAAAATTCTCAATGCTCCTTATTATGTCACAAACAAACTCATCCATTATGATCTTAATATCCCATATGTTGCTGATTTGGCCCAAACTAGATACCTATCCTTCCATGACAAGCTCCATACACACTTGAATCCGCTAGTCTTTCAACTTGCTTCCCATACTATTCCTATAAACCTCCGAGGCGTCTGAAAAGAAGATGATCTCGAGACCTTCTACTATAAAACTTTATTGGAGTGCTACCGATGGGTGTATTTTGTTTTCATGTCATTTCTTCATATCAGAAAATTTACTTCATGTAATATTATTATAGTTGTAATTATCAATAAATTAATCTAAAAAAAATATATTTTTAAGAAAGTTTTTCGTTAGTTCGTTTTTTTTTTAAACACTGTACAGTAAACTTTTTTATTGGAGTTGACAAGTCAGTAGCTTAAATCTACATCCCCAGTGAATAAATGGATAGGTCAAATATTGTCCAGAGAGAGTTAACTGCTTTCAGATAACCGTAATCGTTTCATTCCTGTTGTTTTTGGCTTTAAATAGAGTTGTAATATAAGCAATAACTCCTTTTCAAGCCAATGCCTTACTTAGCCCCTTATTCACTACTACAATAATTCGATACCGCTTACCTAAGTACAAGAACCTCATTTTGGAGAAAATTATATACTTAAGCACTTATTCACCGGGCCTGTAGAAATACAGTACACCTGAACGGCGCTCCAGATATACAGAGCCCGCAACACTTGAAAGTGTATCGCTAAAGTATACCTTTCCCGCCGTCTTAGCCAATGTAACTGATCAATAATGTGTATACTGTATACCTTGGATGGTTAGCAATAATTTAAAGTAGAAATAACATTATTGTTTTTCTTTATTCTTATTTTCCTTAACTTTATAAAAAATCTTTTTCCATAGACAGTTTTTAATGTCAGGATGTGCGCTGGTTTTTGTATTATTAAGCTAAATTGTATCTGACGTTGTTTCTTCTGTGTTCCTTTTCTGACGTTACTTTGCTTGCGTAGTGACTTCCCATCGCATTTCCACTTGTTCTCTGCTAATTAAAAGACCTCATTTCAGTGTCCCCATTATGTTTATCTTGTAGCAGTTAACTTCTTTTCAAATTAGCTTTTTGGTTGTTTTGAAGTCTCCTTACTTGTAGGGGAGTTAGAAGGGTCTAAATAACGCATTTAAAAAAACAGGTCGAGTAATCGTACATTCGTTGCTTCAATAGTTTTCATTGGTCATTTTTATGTAACAAACAAAATTACGTTCTCTAATTAATATCACTATTGAATACTGAATCACTATTAAGTGAAATGTATTTGTTGCCCTCTGAAAAGGACAAGCTATTTATTTATTAAAGAATTAATTATGTATTATAAAAAAAAACTGATATAATTTATAAAACAAATCCGGAAAAATTTAAAAGAAGTATTACAAATAATACTTGCCTTTATTTGCGGACATTATTTATCTATCACTGATGTATTTGATATACAGTTGTAAATTTCAATAATTACATATTTTTTTTTTAAACATTTTGTTAAATGATACATTTAATGTTGTAGTACTGAGTTTGCTTTCAAACGTTCAGGATATTTCTTGACGGATATTTTTCTGTTCTGGGTAAAGACTCCCTTCACGAAAAATGCGTATTTTTGTGCTTGTTTTTCATTTAATCTATTTATTATTGTAAAATCTTGAAATGATTTATATTCAATTATTTTAAATATTAAAAATGAATTTAACCACTCATCGTAAATTTTTATATAATAAATACAAGTAACTTGGAAATAAAGATATTTAAGTGGCACAGTCTGATTTGTGAATTCGCTACGTTAAACTTTTGACTACAATTCCGTTTACAAGCGAAGTGCTTTAAGAGCTTTCTTGATGGCTTGGCTTGAACACAACTTTTAATGTTTTTCCAAAGTAGTTTGTATTCCCTTTTATTATTATTTTTCAGGGACTTTAAGAACTTTCAAGTTGTGGCTAAGTGGTCAAAGCCCAGTCAGCTTTAAGGCCAGAACGATGTCACTACTTATTTGTTTATTCTGAAAGTTTGCCTGGTATCCGAGGAATGTCAAAGATTGTTGACAAGTTGCCGTGACAGTTGGTATTGGATCCTTATTTGCCTTAGAAGATGACAGTCACCTCTCCCTCTTGCTATATTTATCGATGTCATCGCCACAATAAGATAGATCTTTCACAACAAATATTTTTTTTTTTAAATGTAATTATTGAAATTTACAACTGTATATTGAATACATCAAGTAAATATAATGAAAGGTTCATAATATCCCGAGATAAAGTCAAGTAGAGTTAAAAGTTCAACATAGAAGGTCACGAGGCCATCTTCTTTTCAGGCACCTAGGAGGATTATCAGTGAAGGAAGAAAACTAAATTATAAATAGGAAAATTAATTCGCAAATGTTGAACACTATACTTAATTGTATGTTTTAAATCATGTTTTCTATATTTTTTTTATATTATCTATTTGTCTTTTACTGGGCATCTGTTTTTTTTTTTTTTATATCTTTGAGGCTGACTCTATACTTTTCTCTTAAATACATATCACAAGTCTCTTCCAGATGTTCTCTTACATAAACCTTCTCAGTAATTTAATCTGATTAATATAATGCTCAAAAGATGTAAAAAGAATTCATTTCTGATAGATGAGATAATGATGCAATTAAATATCTAAAAGTTCAAAAAGTTATTTTGTATACAAATCTAAATGAACTGTTATATTAATATTATGTAAATAAATATAAACTGCGCAAAAATGTATAGGGATGTTGCTATTTCTGTATTATACACTTTACCTAGCATTTAAGTATATTATTATGGAAATTTTCACACTTTACAATATTTAATGTAGTACAATTTCTAATGAATATTAATGTTTTTTATTTTAAAAATAATATTAAAATGCTAGGCCAAGTAAATACACTAAAATTGTTGGTACCCCTATTTATTTTTGCGCAGATTGTGTGCTACAGAAGGCGTGCGTTAATTTTGGAGGAAGGGGCATCTAATTAAGATATTCAGTTATAGTCCATTTTTTTTTTTTTTTTTGGAGGAGGCCTAATGTCTGTAAAAAAATCGATTATCTCAAAAAACCATTAAACCTTCACCAGTACATTACGATATCATTGTAGGTCAATATTTCAATATATAAATTATTATTTATGGGCTCAATGGCAAAGCTAGTTCACATAACAAGGAAGAGTGTCTTTTTTTTGTGCAATAAACAAAATTAAACTCATGCGCTTCGCCCACATAAAGAGGTTCCTGAATGGTACTTACGCAATGTTAGAACATAAAAGTTGTGTAATATAAAAGGGTGTGACACTTTTGTTATAGCCTTCCGTTATAACCCAGCCATGTGGTGCGACTGATTAATTTCCTACATTAAGCTACCGAGCTCCATTCCGGTCCATCTTACATAAACTTTAAACAATTTATGTATCTTTTATTTTTCGTTAGGGAGTAGAGTACTAAATAACTGAGCTGTAGGTCTCTGGTTAGGAACCGGCTGAGACAGATAAATTATATATTCTGTTAAAAGCAATAGAGCTATCCTGTGTGATCTGCAAATTCTACAGGGGTTCACCCAGCCTTATATATTGGTTAATTCTAGCAATGGCGTTGGACAAATCACCTCCCTTCACTATTGGTTTGGACACAATTCCTTTGTTGAATATAGCTTCCAATCAGTTTAATGATTAAATAGTGGAGGATTCTATTTCGATATATTCCATTGTTGTTTGGCATTACATATATAAATTAATTTAGCTTGAAGTATGATTAAGAATTCATCCTTTCGTAATTAATAAAATTAGTTTTTTCTTTATTATATTTTCCGTTAATAATTTATAATTTTTGAACAAAATAATATATATAATATGTTTTTTTTTATTAAACACTTTATTCAGACATTACAATCTGCCACTTGTGGGCAATAAGTAATGGTGCTATGTAGCTACAACCATTCCATAACAAAACAAAAAAGTGGTATAAACAAAATAAAATAAGTGAATGTAATCAAATATATACATGCGGTAAAAAAAGGAAATTAATCCAAAAATGATAATGAAATAAAGTCTAGGTAAACAATAATAAAAATAAAAATAAATAAAATAATGTACACATTCGAACCCTATTTACAATTTGTCTGGGCCCCCGAACTAAGCTTCTTCCCCAGGAATGAGAGCAAAGCAGGAGTCCGGGAGGCCCGTGCCCCCTTTTCCAGTCGCGTCACTGGAATTAAACTCCAATGGAAGCTGTTAAGGGCGCTTCACACACACACACACACAGGTCGTGAGTGGAGAATCTGGCCAGTGCCAGTACTCCAAATAACATTATTATAACAAGTCTCGGGGCCATTGCTGGTAAATATTACTATTATTTACAATAACATTGAATATGCACTAAATTATGTTTCCCTTTTAACTTTTCTATATATGTAATAACGCAGGCCAACAAAAAAGATTTTTTTGAAAACTTATTTAACATTAATACTTGACCTATATAGGTTTTTATGTGATGAATCTGAAGCTCGCCTTAGTTTCTTTTGTATCGCCCATTGATTTAGCAGTACACTAAATCCTCTTCTTGTTCAAAAAACTTGGAAAATTGTTCCTCTCTCTTCCTGTACACGTAAATGCTGGTCCCAACCGCCAACAAGTTCTTTTCTCATAGTCTAGAGCCAAGCAATTCAGATTTTATTTCGTTAAGCCAAGATTCCTAACCAAGTCGTTAAGCTCGATTTGAGTAAACAGCTTAGGCTCTATATTTTCTGTAAAATGTTGGAATTTTTCATCATCTTGTTCATCTAACTCCGATTGTACATCAGAAAATACTTCTGTTGGAATAGAATTTGGAAGTTGGAATAGAAGGTTAGGACAGCTTATTTATTACCTTCTTGTTTTTTGAGTTATGACCAGTAATATCGACACTGAAAAAGTAGCAATTATCTTAATGATTTCTTTACTTCCTCCATATCATAGGAACAACAAATTTAAAGGTGTTTTTCTCCTTGTCGACCATTTTCTTGTATCTTCGACACACACATAACATACCTTATGCGGGGCCCAAATATCCTGATCACCAAGTTTAGTTCCGAAGTATGATAGAAAACCTTTTTGACAAAGTCTGTAATGTTTCTTTGGTGTTTTTTAATCACAAAATCACCAAAAATGTAACAAAAATTGTCAGTAGAGTTTTTACAACAGCGATTAGACATTGTACTGAGCACATGTACAGGAAACGTGAAAGTGAGGTTAGGTTGACAGTAAACAAAAAATCAGCTGTTAAAAGAAAAAAGAATTAACATTAATGTCAAGAAATTGTGGGTGATACAGCTTTTTTAATGTCGTATTTGGATTCAGCACCCTAAAAACTATAGGAATAAGTTATTTTCTGTACAATTTTTTTTTTCATCGTTGGCCTGTCTAATAGGAATTGGGTGGCTCAGCTGTACCAAAGGTCGTGGGTTCAAATCCCCCTGCTTTATTTAATCTATTTAGCGGCCGGAAATTAATCCTATAGGACTACTTATTTACCAATTAATCCTATTGGGCCTTTAATTGGGGGAAAACCTGGCCGGTTAGGCGGGATTTGGAACAAAGCACCTCTTTGGACCCTTGTTCAAGAAACAGTACAGTCTCTACCACGCTCTGAACCCAAGAAATAATATATATGCCTACATTAAATGTTAACGTAAATGCATGGAAATTCCATAGCTTGGAAA
The DNA here is from genome assembly GCA_037127475.1 of Arma custos. Taxonomy (NCBI): domain Eukaryota; kingdom Metazoa; phylum Arthropoda; class Insecta; order Hemiptera; family Pentatomidae; genus Arma; species Arma custos. The sequence goes on along the minus strand of CM073760.1, from coordinate 126,380,579 downwards.
ACGGTCAGTATTGAAAAGTTTAATCTTCCATCTGCCACAGTGGTCGGATTAATCATTCTTTCCCCAGCGAAGAGGAGACTCGCTTAATTAAAAATTAAAGCAATTAGTAAAGAAGAGCGTCTGATTCATTACGTAATACCCGTTCGCTTATTTTGAACCAGGGTAGAAATATAAATTTATTTTGTGAAAATAATTAAATGTCTTTCTTTATTCTCGAGAGCGGAGTGGCGGAGTGGTAGAGCACTGAGTTGCCATGGTAATGGAGCGGAGTGGCTCAGTGGTAGAGCACTGAGTTGCCATGCCGAAAATCCTGGTTCAAATCCCACTGCAGGAAATATTGATACTTTTCTTCGATAGTTCTGAAAAAAATTGTCAAGTCTACATTCGGCGTGTTTTATTTTCTCTTCTGTAAAATCGCTTAAAGTGTACATAGGCGATTTTTTTAAAGCGGCGATATGCGGAAAAAATTATTAAGAATGTATTTTATACCTACAAATACCATATACCTCTACATACTGATTTATAAATAAAAACCGATCCCGCGATAAGCTACTAACTTTAGTGGTGAATAAAATAAATCTAAATAAATAAAAATCATGTATTAAGTTACTTATAAATTTACTTGAATATAATAATATTAATAACATCGCAGAAAAAAAAATATACTATACCTAATGATTCTACTTAGGCAAACATTAATCATCCATTCTAATCCTCCTCTACTTTATAAAGGATTCTCTTTTAATCCATGAGAATCTTTAAATCCACCTCCGTCCCTCGTGTGTTCTATTTTCTTGTGTTTTTTTGTTCAATCCACTGTTTAATCTTCTTAAATAGTTTATAAGATTTAAATAATTCAGTTTAGACTAGGTTATAAATAGATATGTTTTATTTATTTATGTGTTTTATTATTTATTTATTTCTGATTTTTACATTAGTAAAATACAGAGAGTTCGGTTAGAGAGTTACAAAATAACATAAAAATTTAAAAAAATAGATCATTATAATATCAATCTTCTAGGGTACTGGACTTTACAGATATATTTTTTCTAAGGGCGTATAATAATTTTAAAAAACCTTTAGTCCAAATTCATATATAGTATCATTTTCTATAAACGTTTAGACCCTCGAGTGGTAATTTTCAATACACGCTTCACATCACCATTTAATCAGTACATCTCAATCTTTTTTTTTTTTTTCTGTAGACTAACATTTAAAGGAAGCTGGGTGAGGTCCACCTTCTGTATTATTTCTGTGGGTTGTTTTATTGGAGGAAACAACTATTTGTTTGCTGGGGAAAACTCTAATTCGGCTTAGGAGTCTTATTCTCTATAGAGGTAGATCTGATGTCAGGTATGGCTGAACTGAATTTATACGGAATAAATCTTTGTGTAAAACATTGTACTGAGAAAAAAGTGCTCTATTTACATCTTGTTCGCATTACATTTCTTGGTAATTATTTATCATTTCGTTTTTATGTTTCAACACTAATTGGGAGTATTGCTCAGCCCACAGCCAGCAATATCCCAAGTTAAATAAATCAAAACTGATAACAGACTATCTTATCTTGACGAAATCGATAAATTGATAAAATTTATATACATATCTTTTCATTCTAATTTTCATTTATCTTTTTGACATTCTGAAAGCTGGGTCAATATTTGATGGGTCGGTTTGGTCTGTTGTTGTGAGAAGTGCTGCATTCTGTCTCATTTGATGTGATTTTCACATGAAATGCTGTCCTGTGGATGCCAGAAGAGTATACTGGTTGTTTTCGTTCCAGTGTATTGGAGACTCAAGACATCGTTTTTAGGATTTCTCATTTTACCTATTTCTCTTTAAAGTGTTGCGGTGAACTAATAAAATTAATAACTTAATAATTAAATCAGCTAAGCTATTTTACTTTTATGAGAGGAAAATAGATGGCTGGATGATCAAATGTAGAAAGGAGATAGTTGGGGGGTGCAGTAAAAAAAAACACTGAATAAGTACTAGACTTATATTTATGTGCCGACGTTTCGACCTACAGTGTAGGTCATCTTCAGGGCTATGAGAGAGAAACAAACAGAACAAAAAATATAAAAACGTACAGTAACAATATTATGGTGACAAGTAATGTAGAAAATTAAAATAGTGACAGATATGAAAATTAAAGATAACGAATATTAAAAAAGTGACAGAATATAATAAAATTAAGATATAGACGGATTTAATAAAATTAAAGATAATGAAAAGAAATTAAAATAGTGACAGATATAATAAAATTAAGATAAAGACAGATATAATAAAATTAAGGATAATGAAAAGAAATTATAATAGTGACAGATATAATAAAATTAAGATAAAGACAGATTTAATAAAATTAAAGATAATGAACAGAAATTAAAATAGTGACAGATATAATAATTAAAGATAACGAATATAAAATAAAATACAGAAAATAAATGTACAGAAAGGATAGAAAAGTAAAAATAACATAAAGGGAAATAAAAAAGGAGGCAAACCAAAGATACAAAATGAATGAAATGAAATGAAATACAAAATGAGAATTTCTGGATCATTGGTCAAAATTAGTTCTTAACGAAGAACGAATTTTAAATACATACTGTATAAGATAACATATCCTGAAGTACCGACCTTGCAAAAGACGCATCGCCTTCTCCAGAGGGCGCCTGTAGACGACGAAGACTAGAGTGGCCAGGTAGCACTGGACCCCGGAGAAGAACTCGTTGAGGTTGATGAGCATACCGATGACGTCGCCGGCGAGGAAGGTCCTCTGGCTGTTCAGAAGCTCGGCCAGGAAGAGACAGAGGGTCCAGAAGAGGATGGTGTAGGATGCACCTCTCTGCAGCCAGCCCTTCAGTCCCTTGTCCATGGGCCAGTGCCCGAACCAGTTCAGTTTGGACAGCTAAGAAATTTACAATATGAGTTTATTATATAGAAACACTTATAATCTTTAAGAATGAAGGAACAATTAAAATTATTTTTGTCTATCCGGAGAAAAGATAGTTTAGTGTATTACATTCATGATTGAATAAGCATTGCATGAAGCTAAGGACATTCCTTCGACATGAAAACGAAATAATTATATGGGATTTATTAACATATTTAGCTAAACTTATTAATATAGTGTGGAAATACCGTTAACTATATCACATATTAATTACAAATGAAAGTATAATAATATAGGAAAGCATAATTGAATTATAATATCTAGAAGGACATATAATAATTCTTAGGACAAGATTAGAAAATAACATACAAGAAGCCATATGTCTCGAAAATAAAAATATCAGAAGATGCCGAAGTATACCAAATCATAAGCAGCAATGCGTGGATTTCTATCTTTTAAAGTCTCCTAAGTTTTCTCAAGGTGGTGGTTGGCTGTTGGCTTCTCAAACATATTAGCTTTATATTTTTTTACATTATTTTAATATTTTTAAAACTTTAACATAATAATAGGCCAGAAGAATAAGTGGTTAAGTCTATTTTTTTTTCAAAAATGAGTTTTTTGTACACGTAAGCAGAATCGAGTTATTTTCGTTGTTTTTAAAATGTTTTTAAAAAAAATGTAATTATTGAAATTTACAACTGTATATTGAATACATCAAGTAGCTATAATTATAGATAAATAATGTCCCGAGGTAAAGTCAAGTATTATTTGTAAGTATACTTCATTTGAATTTTTCCGGATTCGTTTTATAAATTATATCAGTTTTTTTTAATAGATAATTAATTCCTTAATAAATAAACAGCTTTTCCTGTTCAGATGGAAATAAATACATTTCAATTAATAGTGATTCAATATTCAATAGTGATATTAATTAGTGAATGTAAGTTTTTGGTAGATAAAAATGACCAATGAAAAATATTGAAGCAACGAATGTACGATTACTTGACCTGTTTTTTTTTTTATTGCATTAGAAGAAACAAGTAGGCAGACTTCAAAACAACAGCAGAAGCTAATAGAAAGAAGTAATGATAAAGAAGTTAACTGCTACAAGATAAAGATAAAGGGGAAATTGAAATCAAGTCTTTTAATTAGCAGAGAACAAGTGGAAATGCGAAGGGAAGTCACTACACAAGCAAAGTAACGTCAGAAAAGGAGCACTTAAAGGTACAAGTTAGCTTAATAATGCAGAAACCAGCGCACATCGTGACATTAAAAACTGTCTATGGAAAAAGATTTTTTAAAAAGTTAGGGAAAATAAGAATAAAGAATAAATAAAAACAATAATGTTATTTCTAATTTAAATTATAGCTAACCATCCAAGGTATACAGTATACATATTATTGATCAGTTACATTGGCTAAGACGGCGGGAAAGATATACTTTAGCGATACACCTTCAAGTGTTGCGGGCTCTATATATCTGGAGCGCCGTTCAGGTGTACTGTATTTCTACCGGCCCGGTGAATAAGTGATTAAGTCTTAATTTCTCCAAAATGAGTTCTTGTACTTAAGTAAGCGGAATCGAGTTATTTTCGTAGTGAATAAGGGGCTAAGTAAGGCATTGGCTTGAAAAGGAGATATTGCTTATATTACAACTCCATTTATAGCCAAAAAATACAAAAATAATACGATTCTGGTTATATGAAAGCAGTTAACTCTCTCTGAACGAAATCCGACTTATTCACCGGGCCTGTAGATATAATACTTTATAATATTACATCGTAGGTTCCATTACAAAGATGCTAAAGTATTCAGTGTCTTTAACTTCATTCAGTTGGGTTCTACCTGGAACCGTTCCCCAAGTGTTCTTCTTAAGTATATTCGCATTGCATTTTTTTATTCGATTTTAATCGTTTTCCGGAACTGCCACAGAAGGAATGACGGATCAGCCAATATGAAGTACTGTTTTCTTTAAAGAGTATAATAGCGGATTTTATTTCAAATCAGATCCATAAACCCTGCATTAAGTTGGGTTTTTTTTACTTTTAATATTTATTGAACATTATACCTTTTTTAATTTTTGTTTTAGTTTTCGTATTGATTACTTCCAATCACGTTACGACTTTATTTTCCTCTCCGTTCACCGGCACATTTCTTTTGATTCTATGTCCAGCTTCGTACAGCTTTCTCTGGCCTTTTTTCATCTCGGAACCCTTCCAGATTTTTCTCTTGATCTTGATATGGTTCTTTATAAATGCTTTTCGTGCTCTTTTTGCTTTCCGATTTTAAGGAGTGAGTTGATATTTGTAGTCCCAATAACATAAGTTTGAATCTCAGCTTGGAAGGTGTTTCAACATCATAGATGTTCACTTCATCTTCATCATAGATGTTGAGACTCCCATGGACATGCTAATAAGCCTTATTCATTAAATAAAACAATACAATTTTGATTATTCCTAAATATTCTGATTGTATGTGCAAATTATACTTAAAAAATAAATAACTATTATAAAGAAGCTGGGTGGTACAACCTGGGGCCAGATATCGCTCATGTCGTAGCATTGACTGTGCACAAGAACTTAGTGCACATCAATACAACGCTATTTAATTCAACGAATTGGCTATTTGATGAGTCTAAGGTAACCATCAACCAAATGGTTTCATGGAACGACCGAAGGTGTTATTTTTTTAACCGAAAAATCCAATTAGGGGACCCAGAAGAGGAATTGTGCTAACAAGCTAACAGCGAAGACACCATTAGCGTATCTCTCCGCCTCGTCATTACCTCCTCGCTGTTTTGAATAATGAGTTTAGATACAGCCTTCGATGAAATGAACCTTAAGATCTGAAATATCCTTTTTGAATATTGTAGTTAAATTTTAATAAAACTAATGTGCAATGTAAAACAGCACTAGAACGGAAGTTTTCCGATTCCAAAATGAATAATTTATTTCTTCATATACTTTGAATAGTATCGCTTTGATAAATCGAAGCTTCAGACTTCGGCCTAGGTAAGGCCTAGAATAAAATTTTCTATTCCTAAATTATTCCACGTAGGATTGCTGAAGAACCTTTAAGAGTTATGTGTTGTTCTTTTTTATTCAGATTCTGATCACGTTCAATTCTTGTATTTGGAAGTATTTCATCCAAATGATAAAAAGAGATTGTCTTATTTTTATGCGAGTTAGTAAAATTTTTTAGGGGAGCGGAGTGGCTCAGTGATAGAGCACTGAGTTGCCATGCCGAACACCCTGGTTCAAATCCCGCTGCGGGGACTTTCATTTAGTCTGTTTGAAGCCGGAGATGGATCATAAAGGAACAAGGACCCTCCTGGGGCTCACCCAGCCTAAAAATATTTTAAAAATAGGGTACCCAAATAAGGGGAGGGGGAATTTGGCGGTTGAATGTGACCTAGGAAAAGTCATCTCCTTGCAGAAACGTTGTCCATGAAACAGTACAGTCTCTACCATTTACTGAACCCCGGACCCGTAGACGGGTTGTAGTGGTCTAACAGTCTAGTACGTCCAGTAAAATATGAAATATATAAAATAAAAAGAAAATTAGAGGAGACAATAATACGTTCTTTCATAACATACTGTGTCATATAGAATAATCCATTTTATTTAGCCTGTCCACCCACCCGACCAATATGGAGAATTTTCTCTACATTTCACTGGTCACAAGTCACTTATTTGCTCAGGTACGTGTATTTTTATCTATATTTATTAAATTCTACAACGGCCTAGAATGAGAAACGAAGTAATTGCAGTGTGCGACAACCTTCGCAAAAGATACCATTATTTTGAGTATTATTAATATGGGAGCGGAGTGGCTCAGTCGTAGAGCATGCCGGAAATTCTGGTGCAAATCCCGCTGTGGCCAAACTTTTATTTAGTCTGTTTGCAGCCGGAATGGTTCATATGAGATCTAGGACCCTCCAGGAGCTCGCCCGGCCTCAAAAATATTATAAAAATAGGGTACCCAAAACAAGGGGGGAGGGGATCTGGTTGTTGAGCGTCACCTCCTAGCAGAACCGTTGTCCATGAAACAGTACTGTCTCTACCATTTACTGAACCCCAGACCCGTACACGGGTTGTAGTGGTTCAGGTTTTTTTCTGTTAATAATTATTACTTCAAAGTAAAGTTAAAAGTATTATGTAATTTTAGGCGAAGCTAGTTCGGGTAATTGACGCTTTATTGCATATGTTTTAAAATTATTCTATATCACAATCTAGCAAAGTATCCATTCTTTTTTAACGATGTTTGATAATTAGATGTGCAAAAATAATAAATGAATTCATAACGTTCATAAATGGTATCCTCCTGATACACTTTATTACACTTTTATCTACACTGAACGACTGAAATTCGTTTTATTTTTTTTGTATTGTAAATGTGGTTTAGATTACAACTTTCTTTTACATATATAACATACATGAGAAGTTCAGAATCAAAAGCAGATCAAGCTCCAAATTTCGAAAATTCGCTACCTTTGTATTACAAGGTTGTATGTTACAAAATTGAAAAATCGGAGATCTTGATATCAAACGGTTCTATAGAGCTTATAACGTCAACAAATCTGTTCCACGTTGTACTCTCAAAAATGTACGACTTCAGAAGCACTTGGGCCCTTTATTTAATTCGTTAAATCTCCGAATGTTTATCCTCAGTACAACCGAAATGATTAATTCGCTAAGAAGAGGGAAAGGGAAAAGAAAAAGAAATAGAAACAGCGAATAGTTTTAATGCTTTTTCTTTTGATTAATAATAGACTAATTATAGATAGAAACTCTGAATTCCATACGTAAGTGTACGCCAGGATTGGATATTCAATTTTATGAAATTAGTTTCGCCAAAATATGTAAAGATGTGAGGAGAAAGTAAATTTATGCATAGACATATAATGGTTCTATGTCACATTGTAATAATTATGGTTCTCATTATGGTGTAACAAAGATATGTTATTTTATTTCAACAATAACTAATACAGGTTGTATAAAAAAAAAAATGACCGTTATATCGAATTCCATAGTTCAAAAGTCTGTAAATATTTTAATGCTATTTATTATTTACCAACACTTAATAATCCCTGTAGAGCAATCTCTAAGCTCGTTTACTAATACTGGGCTTTTTCAAAATAAACCTCAGTTTAGTTATTTATTTCAAAGAAGAAACATGACAGTGTCCTAAGAAATCCTGGTCATTTTAAGACATTGCTGGGAAAAAAATTTCTCAGCCGCTGAAGCAGCTCGTGAAATTGTTAAATATGAAGGGGAAGGTGTCCTTGACCAGCACACTGCGCGGCGTTGGTTTGAAAAAATTAGCAGTGGAGATACGACGTTGGAAAGGAAGAAGGGCTCCTGAAGGAAGCTGTTGAGTCAAATCCGTCCACTAGTACTCGCGAACTAGCCAGGGAGTGTGGTGTGTCGAAAGATATTCTTCGTCACCATCTTGTCTCCATGGGGAAGGTGAAAATGGCCAGTAGACGGTCATTTTTTTTTATATACCCTATTAAGATCAATTTTTTACTTCAAATAAATAGCTCTATGATTTTAGCCATTTGTAGATGTGGATGTAAGTAGATCGTCGTTTCTCAAGACGATTTTTTTTTTATCTCTGGACATAGTCCTCATTTACTCTTCAGGGAATGAATGGTGATCAAGTAAAGGGTAGTCATTTGATTTGTCATAGTTTCCAAAGTGGAGATACGACGCTGGAAAGGAAGAAGGGCTCCGGGCGACCATTAATGGATATTGATTGGGGTCCTGAGGAAGCTGTTGAGTCAAATCCGTCCACAAGTACTCGCTAACTTGCCAGGGAGTGTGGTGTGTCAAAAGATATTGTTAGTCGTCTAACAAGGAATGATAATACAAATATTTGTATTATCCATTATTATACCATTGCATTGCATTATACCATTATTATCATTCTTCCATTTTTCATTAATAGTTTTCATGCGTTTCTTTATCTGCTGCTCAATGTCAATGCTTCAATGTTATTTCTACATTCAAATAAAACTATAATTACTGACTGAGTACCTCAAATTTATCTTCAGTCGTTCCCTATCAATTTAGTGAAGGCCTTAACTACTGATACCTGGCCATCGATCGCCCTGGATACAGTTGGCACTTCTCAGTGGTTATTGCCTATCGTAAGAACTTGAGGAAACTGTTAAAAGTTGGCTGGCTTGATCCCGGGAAAACAACTTGTTATTGGCCGCTTCCTAAGCCCAACTAATTGATAAGACTCGGTCGCTTATTCTTCCACGATCGTTGTGAGAGCCAACTTCTCAACGAGAAGCTATTCCATTGGCTACGATAAATGGTGAAATCCAATTAAATAGTTATTAATTTCTTTAATTAAAATTGAATTCTTTGAGTGGAAGTTGGAATTCTGACCCATAGTTCAGTTGACAAGGTTAGTGTTGTGAAAGTCACCACACCCACTTTATTTGGTTTGTATACATTTTAATATACTCCTATCTTCCCTTCATCCTTCTCCTTTTCCATTCTTCACACCTATTTCTCCCTTCACCTGTAATGGCATCCATCATATGTTGTAATAGAATCATAATTTTATTTTACTGTTAATACCATTCTTCACATATTATCATATGTATCACACAATAACAAGTCATACTTAATACCACAATTTCTGTTATATTACTTTATTCCATGCAATTTGCATTATTCCAATTCTATGTAGTACGCATCCTTGTCACATTATTATTTATCATAATTTTTTTATCTTTGTTTATGTAAATAGTCAAACATTTTTATACCACTAACTATTATTTAACTGTTTCCATATTTTTAAGTCTCACCAGTTTTACATAATGTACCTTAATTTTTTACCTTTTCATAATTAATCTTACTCTTTAAGTTCTCACATTTTTCTTTACATTTACATTATTATCGATTCTGTACAAAAATCTATTACTCATACATATCCCAGTATTTTTTACTTGGTACAGCAAAGATTTATATAATCATTTTCTGTTTCTTTCATAACCCTGAAGATGGTCTACATCTTGGGCCGAACCGTTGGCACTATTAAAAAAAAAGTTTTGCTTATTTTTCTGTTATCATTGACTGCACCCCCTCACCAATTCAATCCATCGTTATTAATTATTATTGGTCGATTAATTAGGGAGAAGGGGTGTGGAAATAATGATAATCGCGTGGTTCTTAGGCCGCTCCGTAAAAAACAAAAAAAAAGAACCATATGAAAAATCCTCGACGTATGAGTACGTTATTTGCCTAGAAAACCCCTATTTTAGTTTTTCTTTAATACCTTTCTTCGAATTTACGCCATCGTTTGTCAGTGGCAACATATCCATCCTTCACTGACTCAATATAGATCGCTCGGAAAAAGAAAAGAAAATGAGAGAGAGGGAGTGATGAACTGCAACATTCGGTACGACCTAGGAATTATTATGAAGGAATTTTATAAGTGAGATAGTTGTACCAAAAGGTCATAAGTTAATTATGCCTATTTCATTTACTATAAACATAATAAAACCAATAGTATGATTAAAAATGTTTTTATTACAAATACTAACGTGGGTATTAACCAACCTTATGAAATATCGAACCAAGCTCATCCTCCTACACATTAAAGACGAATTAGTACTCGGTGAATTCTCCCATTTCTATTTCATTCCCGTGGTCGTATTGAAAACCGGTGGGGGTTAAGTAAGGACGTATTTGACGCGGGTTCTCAGAAGTTGGATGAATAAACTACTTCATACATATAGATTTCTCCGGCACAACCACTTCTCTCTTAGCAAAGGAATAAACGGTTGGGTGGAACTTAATAGCTTTTCAACAGAAACCTTATTGTTAATATTGTAGACGGCTATAAGTCACTTGTCTGCTTTCAATTTAAGTCCATCAAATTAAAATAAGTTTCCCTTAGCTAGAGGTGTCGGCTGATTCATTATGCAGCGGTTTGACATTTAGCTATGATTAGGTCAAAACACAAACATCTGCCAGCGGAATACTGAATGAAGTTTCCAGTGGCAATGCTGTGCAATAGCTATTTATCCCTAAACCCATAGTTTTACATTGATTATTTGTTAGTTAACCATTCAAGTGAGTAAATTAAAACCTTGTTCCAGTCATATATTATTTTTCTTTATTTAAAAACGTTTCAACAATACTACGTCATTCTCAAATTACATTATTTATAAGTCCTTTAAGGTTATTTAATTTTAAAAATATTCTCTAATTTTTTTTTATAAATTTGTACATTTTCAACCTAAAATAAAAGACAAATCAAATAAATACATAATTTTACATACAAACATGTCCCAAAAATACTGAATAAAAAGTATAGATACCTTTTTGGTTGATTGTCATATAATTTAAAATATTTCTTACAAAGCTTAGAGTTACAGCGTACTCCATGGTCATCATTAACAATTTTTAGAAGCATTATACATCAATGACAAAATAGATAAGGTGGTAAATGATAGGAAGGAATCTAACGAAATACGTAAATTGTACTCATCAGTGATTTTAAAGTTAAAAATGAAATAAAGAAATATAGAAGTCTACACTTATTAGATAACACAGATAACATAACCTTCTCAGGAACCTCATGATATTGTTTTCATTTTCCAATTTCTTAATTCATACAATTAACTTTTTAAAATATATAAAATCGATCAATATAGATCAAAAATCACTAATTTATATTAATTGGCCATTCATGATGGTCATATTGGGGAAGAAAACAAATTAAAATACTATTTTAATAATAATAATCAAAAACAGTCCAAAGTGCAATGATTGAATGGTCATGAATGGCCAATTAATATAAATTAGTGATTTTTGATCTATATTGATCGATTTTATATATTTTAAAAAGTTAATTGTATGAATTAAGAAATTGGAAAATGAAAACAATATCATGAGGTTCCTGAGAAGGTTATGTTATCTGTGTTATCTAATAAGTGTAGACTTCTATATTTCTTTATTTCATTTTTAACTTTAAAATCACTGATGAGTACAATTTACGTATTTCGTTAGATTCCTTCCTATCATTTACCACCTTATCTATTTTGTCATTGATGTATAATGCTTCTAAAAATTGTTAATGATGACCATGGAGTACACTGTAACTCTAAGCTTTGTAAGAAATATTTTAAATTATATGACAATCAACCAAAAAGGTATCTATACTTTTTATTCAGTATTTTTGGGACATGTTTGTATGTAAAATTATGTATTTATTTGATTTGTCTTTTATTTTAGGTTGAAAATGTACAAATTTATAAAAAAAAAATTAGAGAATATTTTTAAAATTAAATAACCTTAAAGGACTTATAAATAATGTAATTTGAGAATGACATAGTATTGTTGAAACGTTTTTAAATAAAGAAAAATAATATATGACTGGAAAAAGGTTTTTATTTACTCACTTGAATGATTGACTAAGAAAGATGTACTCCAGTAACAAAAACAAGATAATTAAAATAAAAAATTGATTATTTGTTAAAATAATTATTTTAATTTACATTGTATTGGTATGTAAAAATATACCAATATATTATGGGATCGGAGTAGCTCAGTGGTAGAGCACTGAGTTGCCATGCCGGAAATCCTGGTTCAAATCCCGCTGCAGGCAAGACTTTTATTTAGTCTGTTTGCAACCGGAGATGGATCATATGGGGTCTAGGACCACCCTTGGAGTCACCCAACCTCTATAAAGTTGGTACCGAAATTGAGGGAGGAAATCTGGTGGTTGAGCGTTGCCTAGGACAAGTCACCTGCTTGCAGAGCTGTTGTCCATGAAACAGTATAGTCTCTACAATGTACTGAACACCACACCCATTCATGGAGGTTTTTTTATCTATATAATATAATTATTTTTACCTGTTGCAGGTACAATTTAGTGTTCCTGATGGTGACCTACCTGGGCCCTGTGGTGGCGATGGCTGTCTGCTACTCCCTCATGGGACGAGAGCTCTGGGGTTCCAAGTCTATCGGGGAGCAGACACAGCGCCAGCTGGACAACATCAAGTCCAAGAGAAAGGTAAGAGTTCGCCGAACAGTTATCTCTGCCAGGATTCAGCGGTGTAGTGTAGTGTAGTAAAAACATATATTTATCTGGGAGAGGCAACCGAACTGTACCACCCCTAAAACATGTTATAATATATATTGTAATTTTTTCAATATTATTTTTAAAATTTTCACATTATTTTTCAACTGTATCACAATTTAAGCCTGTTAAAAATTGTTCGTATCGCATGAGATAAAGCTTATCTAATCAACAACATCATTATTTATATTTTAGTAAAATTTTATGGATATATTTTAAAATTGTATATCGTCATAGACATCCATATGTCAAGAAGACATTACATACCCAGAATACCTTCACAGGAAACTTTTTTTATTAGTTATTTCTTGGTTTTAAACTTGTTCATCTGTTTTAAATATAATTTCTCATAAATTAATCAATAGACCCTTATAGGAAATTAGAGAAAGGAATCATTAATTTGAAAGTTGAATCAAAATTATCCAAACTATTATCAAAAATAAGATCTACCCCGAAAATAGGACCGATATTATCTATATTTTCTGGTTTAAGTTGATTTACGATAAAGTAGGTAAGTCACCAGCTATTATTCCTAATTTTTTTTAAAGTTAATAGAACTAAGTTATTTATTCCTAGTACTCGAATATTCCTAATAGTGCTACTATTCTTAACGTACACTCTAAAGAAAGTAACATATACTGCTGTATCGGCTTCACTGCCCAAGCTATGATCTCAAGGAAAATTCGGATCCTTTGATCTAAATATATATAAATAATAAAATGGGATGCCAACCTGAAATCGTTATACTTAATATATAGTAATTTTATGTTATTAATAAATAAGAGACATACAGTCCCTGGCCATATTAATGTGACCACCAAGAAAGATTATTTTCTTTTTGTTTTTTTCTAAATTTATTTATATACTTTCGGGTGTCTTAATAAATTGCTGTTTTAAGTAATGGAAACACTGTTATAAGTTTTTTAAAGTATTTTTTTTTAATAATGGCAGTATTGGTTTTAGTACAGCCATTTTGTTTTACGAGTGACGGCATGCATAATTTGTGTTTGAAATTTTTGTGGATTTATTGTTTCTTTTTCATTAAATACAAGTCGGATTCTGTAAGTTTATTATTGATTTATTATTTGTATCACATATTTTAACTATTTTGTTAGTATTTTTTTCATCAATATGTAAAATAGGGTGTAAATAGGGTGATTTTTTTCAATTTCATATTATTATCAGATAACTAACTTAACTAAAAACTAATAAAACTAATATTTAAACTCGATTTACATCATTACGCATAGAAAAAGATAATGCAAACATATAACAAGAGCGAAAATATCCAGTGGTCACATTAATATGGCCAGGTACTGTATATACTCTTCTCCAAAGATTAACGTGGTTGACTGACCAGGAGTTGTTTATTAAATAAGAATAATTATTGAAGAACAATATATTTATTTGTGATGATCACAAGATAACTTATAAAACTACTTACAAAGAAAGGGAGACGCTATATGTGACTTGCTAATTCTCGACCACCGCTCCATCCAGTTCCTTCATCTTGAGTTTGAGCTGCTTCCCGATAACTCCCTTATCTTGAGGGTAAAGGTAACAAACCCTAAGGGACACTTACTTACCTGAAGGTACCTCAATGCCCCTTCCCAGGTACTCCAGATGTTCTAGATAGCGCAATACATTCCATACATACACATAGCAATACATTCCATATCAAAAACAATGGCAGGCTAATGATTTTCACCTTCATTTTTATTCACTGCAGTACAATGGTATCATGAAACTTTTAGTATGATTACTCCATCGTTATTAAATTATTGACTTTTTTTATTGAAACCGTTGTAAATATACTTTTTTAAAAATGATTAAGCAAAAGTTATTTGTATACCATAGATTCATTAACGTAAATAGTCCGTACCAAAGACTTCAATATAACCAGCAATATATACTATGAGGGAAGCAAACGCTAAAACTTCATGCCAGTTTGAGATAGGCCAGAGATGAGCGTATCTCACTAAATACAAATAAATACTTGGTGATTTATTATATTTTTTATTATTTTTAATAATTTATTCAATGAAATTTACAATTGTATTATACTAATACAACAATTAAATAGAATGATTGGTACATATTAGTATGAAAGACAAGCAGAGAAACAACCCAGTGCTAGTACTCAAATAAAAAGCTCAACGGAGGATTATCGGGAATTGAAGAGGTTGCTAGGTTTGAAACTAGTGGGAATGAAGTTTGTCATGAAAGTATTGATATCGGATTCGGGCTAAACCTGCAACAAATGGGACATTAAGGTCATTATGGATTACTTTGTTCGTAACAAAGTAAGGAGCATTGAGGATTTGACGGAGAATTTTGGATTGTAAGGATTGAATGCGAGAAGAAATCGATGTCTTAGCCCCAAAGCTCTACTCCGTATGTTCAGATGGGCCTAATGATTGTCATGTAAATGAGTCTTTTGTATATTTATTATATTTGAATCAAAAATAAAGAAATAATGGTTGCTTCAAATTGTATTTTGTTGTAAGGATTATTATTTAAATAATTTTAATTATTAAATTATAACCCAACTTATGTATTTCAAGACTCATTTTTAATTTTTATTATATTCCACTGCTCGACGATTTCGCCTACTTCAACATTTACTGGACAAACGTTCAAAGCTACCAATTAATTACAAAAGACTCATTTACATGACAGTTATCAGACCTATTTGGACATACGGAGTTGAGCTTTGGGGCTCTACTAAACCATCCAATTCATCTCGTATCCAATCCTTACAATCCAAAATCCTTCGTAAAATCCTCAATGCTCCTTATTATGTCACAAACAAACTCATCCATCATGATCTTAATATCCCATATGTTGCTGATTTGGCCCAAACTAGATACCTATCCTTCCATGACAAGCTCCATACACACTTGAATCCGCTTGTCTCTCAACTTGCTTCCCATACTATTCTTGATAGCCCTCCGAAGCATCTGAAAAGAAGATGGCCTCGAGACCTTCTACTATAGAACTTTTTGGAGTGCTACCGATGGGTAGTTTCTCCACAAGTGTTTTTTGTTTTCATGTCATTTGTTCATTGTATTAGCAAATTTACTGGTTGTAACATTATTACTGTTGTAAATATCAATAAATTAGTTAATCTAAAAAAAAATGAATTCTATTTGAAGATTGATCAAGTTCAAATATTAGGAAATAATTTAGAGACAATATAATAGAGTATATGTTCCCAAAGGGGCGGAAGTGTTGGGGGTGGCACACCCTCCTAGCTCCTCCCGCCTCCTAAACTCCTGATAACGGGGTCACCAAACTTCAGGCCCCCACTGGCCTTTGATACGAGCTGGTAGATAATTTAATATCAATGCTAAACGGCAGCTTTTTTCATGTCCTTTGTTCATACAGCAGATTTACTTGATGTAATATAATTACAGTTGTGAATATCAATAAAAAAAATATATATATATATATATATATATATATATATTCCAAAACGGTAGACAGTAACAAAAATGTAATTTCTCCGTAACTTTCTGAAAGAGAGTACTTAATTTCTCATTTCACTATTTTATTGTTATTATTATATTATTATTATTATTAATGGAACAATAACAGATGTTAGGCCTCGTCCTGTGAAGTTGCTTAAGTTATTTTTAAGTTTTGATTATAAAATATTTCATATAAAAATATAAAGTACATATTTTCCTTCTGTACGCTGATGTACTCTATCAGAGCCATTCAACTATCTTGTTTCCATCGAGTATGTATGTTTCTCAAAACTCAACAAAAGCCGAAAAAAAGTTGTTTTTTTCCATTGCACGTGTCTTCAACGCCTCGATCACTGACCAAATAATTTCCTGAATATTGCTAAGTATCTTAATCTTAAAATATTAATATAGTTACAAATTTATTATGATACTAGTTTATGCCCGCGGCTTCGCTCGCGTGGAATTTGGTCTGCCACATAAAGTTCAAAGTTTCGTGAAAGATCATTTTAAATAAATAATTTACTTATTTTTTAAAATATAAGTTACTCGTACATCCAAAATTTCAGATGTCAAACTTCAAAACTGACGGATTCTATACAATCTTTGAACCCCTATTATATTAAAGGGGAAACCTTTGGGGTGGAATTATCCAAATTTCTATATATACAAAAAACCTATCTACAAATTTCAAGATGCTAAGTTCCGGATTTGCCTTTAATCATGTACTATAACGGGGGGAGCACATGCCCCCGTGTCCCCACATAAATCTACCCTTACTGTAGCCTATGAAGTATAACCTATTTTACTCAATGAGTTTCATCCAAATCCGTTTAGTAGTTTTTCCGTGAATGAGTAACAAAAAAAACTATAAACATTCCCATTTATAATATTAGTAGGATATCAATACAATAGTTTCACTCATGTTCTCTCTGTTATTTTAACAACTATTATCATGAGATTTTCCTTTAATTATGTACAATAATGGATTCTCCAAATTACCTAAAAAACTGTTGGAGGGAGGGCACTTGTCCGCGTGCGCCACCCCCCCCCCTAAATCCGCGCTCGCTATAGCCTATGTGTTATTCTGATGTAAAACCTATATTACTGTAAAGTGTCATCCAAATCCGTTCAGTAGTTTATGCGTGAAAGAGAGACAAACATACAAACTTTCACATTTATAATATCAGTAAGATTAGCATAGTTACAAACGAGTAGTTATTAGCCACTTGATTCATCATGACCTCCAAAAGAGAATAACTTGATTTCGTTCTGGAACTACGATTGCCTATAATTCATGTGGTGTTTACTATGTCTTTTTTCATTATATTTATTGGTGAATATCCTAAAGTTTTCTTCAGGTTTCGAACAATTTAATTACCAATTTATGGTGCTGATAAACGTGTTTGCTGCCTGCCGAAAGTTTGTTCACAGGACAATGTTTGTTCTGCGAAGCCGAGAAACTGAACACCGACATGGAAGTTAACGCCTATTAGTACAAAAACAAATAAAGAAAGACTGGAATAAAGGGCCAGCGTGGTATTGCTCTATCCCAACTTTAATTTCCGGGAAGATGCTCTCGCTTAACTCAAGTCCCCGAGGCCCAATAACCTTTTTACTCCTGTCGTAAAAATACTTCTTAATAACAAAAGTAAAACTGGGTCTTGGTAAAGCTTACGTAGTGTTACGTATTCAAGATACCGTACCATCTTATGTTTCCACTGTAAAGCATCAACATTGTCTACCTCAATTACTTCTCCGTCTGATTAAAATTAACGTATCCATATATAGTTGAAAGTTATTATCTATGAAAAGTATAAAGTTTCAGCAATAGTACTTACATAAAAGTAGATGTCTCCAAGCAATTTCAAAGTATTTTATTATTCACCCCACGGTAAAGATAATAAACTGAACTTTAATAATAATAACAATAATAAATAAAGATTTATTCTGAGAAAAGTCCCTAAAGAATAATGATTCGAAAATTAATTAAAAAAAATTAAAATGTAACAATTAAATAAATATAAAAATAAAGCCGATTGGTTTGCTCTCTATAATAATTTAAAAGAAAGAAAAATGTATGTCTATAATTATTATTTGTCGTAAAGCTCCCAAAATGAAAGACACTAAGTAAAGGTGGTTTACGCTTGCGGCTTTTTGTTTTTCTTATTTTCCCACCGGGTTTTCATTATTTGCGAGAATTCAGCTTTTCTTTCTTCGCTCCATTCTTGAATAATTTTTACTAACTCATTTCTTGAATTAGATCCTAGACTCTTGAAAAATTCACTTGGTTAGATTTGAGTTTCTACATGTGTCTGATCATTTCTTGTTCAGTTGGCGGTATAGCATCTTGTTTTTACGGGGCTTTGGTGCTGGATATTGGAAGAGCTTCCAATGTTTCTGGACAGTTTAGTAGAACTTAGAAATATTTGGCTGATTATTCGCCGCATAGTGCCAGATTCCCATCTGATTTCAGGAAACAGACATTTTGAGGGATATAGCCTTTAATTTGATTTGTAAAAGTTTTACAGAATCCGTGATTATTATAATTTTTAAAATCTATGTCTATTGATTTCTATAAATATAGATATTAAAAAAAATTAACATGTAAACAGATTTATGAAAAAAGTAATGAAAGAGAAAAATCAACTTTATGGACCAAAGGGAGCGGAAGTGGCATCTGTTAGTACCGGGCATGAATCCTATGGGATCTAGGACCCTCCTGGGAATCACCCAGCCTCTATAAAGTTGGTATCCAAATTAAGGGGGGAAATCTGGCGTTCGATCTTGATCTAGAACAAATCACGTCCCTGCACAACCGTTTTCCATGAAACAGTATTGTCTCTACCATGTACTGAACCCCAGGCCCGTTCATGGGATGTAGTTGTAAATACTGTTTTGTTTTGTTTTTTAGCGACCAAAACAATTTTTTATCAATATAGATAATAAATCCGAACAAACAGAATTATCAAAAATAATTAACTAAAATTTTTAAATATTTGAAGTTGTTTAATTTATGTGAAGTTGTTAATTTATCAAAAGAATCAGTTTATAAAAAAAACTGTGCTATGAAATATATTTTTTATTTAAAATAGCAACATCCTACTAGTTCTAGCTCTTCCCTAGATTGCTGGATGGAAACTGATGTCTAAGAACTACTGTCACAACTTATAGTTGTGACGAATTTCCTAAAATTTCCTAAAATTTTCCGATCGTCCCGGTTCAAGTAAGAAGCTTATTTTTTCCCCGCCAATGTTGATCTAACTTCTTGTATGTCAAGGTCGAAAATATACTTTTGAAATAAGAAAGCGGTATTGGATAAACTCACTTGACAAACACTTCCCATGTTTATAAAAACATGCACATCAAAAAAAATGTTTAAAAGGAACAAACATTTCATACTCAAGTACTGACAAAGCTTCTTTACGGTTTAAATGTGAAATCAAATCTCTTGAACTTAATTTATTTCGTTGTAAAATAATCTACTACATAATTAGTGGATTATTTTACATTTTTTATTAAGTATGTACGACAAGTGGTTTTCTTTTATTTTATGTACATATAATTTCATAAATGAAACATTAATTAAAAATTATATAATTTATTAAGTAATTTCATTTTAAAATCAGCCCGTTTCATTTGCGGATCTTATACAACCCGATGTCCTAAAAGCATTTACATTTACCCCAGAGGGACCTTATTGCATATTCCGTTTATGATTCTGCCGCGGATTAGAAAACATGTACGAGCTTTAGTGTTTTAATTTATTAGTGTTATAACTTCGTGCATACTTATCTTTATTGAAATTGATTACTTATTTTTTTAAATATGCGAGAAATTCATCGAATACAGCTAAGACCTATGTATTTGACAGGGTACCTTGGAATGAGCTATGGACTTCATTCAGGAATATACATGTATCAGAAGCTCTTATATAAAGAATTAAAACATTCTATAAGACATGCAGAACTTAAGTACGAACATCCCATCATGCATCCGCCGAGTTTGTCACTACAATGGGGATCAGACAGGGAGACATATGGAGTCCTCTTAATTTTATTACCCTCAAGGATGATGTAATTAAAAAATGGCGAACCAAGGATACACTACTTGGATATTGGAAGTCACATCCTATACTGTACATTACATCACTTGCATTTCCTGACGACATTGCAATAATGGCTGAAAGTGAAGAAAAGCTACAGGAAAATTTAGATGTCTGGACAGAACAATTGGCAAAGAGAAATATGGTTATTAGTACTTCCATAACCAAGTATTTGCCAAAACAAAAAAGTAAATGAATATTCAAATTAATGGGATGACTAATCAGCAGGTCCACGCCTTTAAGTATTTGGATGTGATCATAAGTGAGAATGGTAAATCAAATAATGAAATCAGTGCAAGAATTGCCACTTCAAGAAGGATGTTTTCTGATATCAATAAAAAAATTTTAAGTAAGAAAGAAGTCAAAAAAGAACCTAAATTGGCTGTTTACCGCTCCACAGACGTTCCTATTCTCACTTAAGGAAGTGAATCGTGTGATCGGAGCCGACTCCAATGCATGGAAATGCGGTAACTGATGAAAGCAGAGGGGAAGACCAAGAGGGACAGGATAAAAAACAAGACGATAAGGACTGCACTCAAAATTAAACCTGAAATTGTTGTAGTGTCTTGCTGCACAGTTCACCCAGCCTCCTCTCCCATTAGCCCTGAAGATGACCTACAAAGTAGGTCGAAACGTTGGCACACATAAAATATAAGTCTTGACTTATTTGGTGTTTTCTTGACTGCACCACCCAACTATCTCCATTCTCCATCAGAATTGAACCCCTTAATCAGATAATCGAGAAAGGACAGAGTCGATAGTTCGGGCATGTAATTAGGATGGATGACTGCCGGACAGTGAAAAAAGCTGCGGAGGTTAAACCAACAGGAAAAAGACCCAGAGGAAGGCCGAGAGAGCCTTGGAAGAATAAACTCCAAAATATCCTTAAAGAAAAAGTGATTGGATGGGCGGAAGCCAGGACTTGACACAGAGAGATGGTGCTCCTTGTGCAAAATCTCTGCACCGCAAGGTTGAACAGATGTCTAAATAAGAAAGAAAGATTTTTTAAAACAAATACAGTGAAGAAATAAATAAGTGATTAAGGAGTAGTTTATATAAGAATGAATGTATATATATATATATATATATATATATATATATATATATATATATATATACATATATATCATTTCCAAGTCTATTTGAACCTTTTCCAAGTCAACAGTAACATCTTACATATCGAATGCAACCCTTTCCAATTGAAATTGAACCCTTCGATTCAATTGTCACCCTGTTTCTTTCAATTGTAACCGTTTCCATTTCAATTGTCACCCTTTTTATTTCAATTGTAACCGTTTCCATTTCAATTGTCACCCTTGAAAATGTTTTGGAAATTTAACTTAATTTTAAACGACACTGTTTATTTTACTATTTTACTTCTCTTTAGGAATAAACACTTTTTTTAAAATGTGACAATGTTCAGTTCAGTTTCAATTTTTTCATTTTTTTTTTTTTTATTATTTACTTCTTGAAAAAACATAAACTTTTTATTTTAAATTTTTTGTAAACAAGAATATTATTATGTCATCATTTTATTACAGAAACTATGAATATACTGTTGTTAAGTTCAGATTACATGTTTTTACTTCTTTTAAATAAACTTTTTCAGAAACAAAAGATCAAA
Source organism: Arma custos (assembly GCA_037127475.1). NCBI lineage: Eukaryota > Metazoa > Arthropoda > Insecta > Hemiptera > Pentatomidae > Arma > Arma custos. Next base: position 126,358,387 of record CM073760.1, on the reverse strand, counting down.
TATTTGTTGTTTTTTTTAATTATTTTCCTCATTTCTGTCCTAACAAGAGTTGTGATGATTTTATCCTGGCGAGTTCTGAGGCCCTAAATTTCCCCGTTCCCCAATACGGGAAATTTTCAGAACATTTTCAAAGGTGACAATTGAAATGGAAACGATTGTTAAGTTGACCTGGAAAAGGTGCAAAAGACTTGGAAATGCTATGTAAAATTGAAATTGAATAGTTGTTCATTCTAAATATTAAAGTCATAGTTATTCAATCGCGTTTTATCGTCCCTTCTGGAAGACGTTTGAAGTTACAAGAAGTTTTCGATACAATTCGTATTGTTTAGAAAACTCAAATATTGAATTTTCATTTGAGCTGTGAAATTCATAGAAATTCAACTAATAACAGACGAAGGAAGGGTTTAATTGAGATTATTCGAACAATATATGTCGAAAATTGTGTAGGAATAAAATAAAGCTATATTTTACATTTAAAAAAATTATTATTGTAGTTATTAGTTGTTACAATATAGTAAATTTAACTAAAATGCATTTTACTATCAATGTCATCTGGCAGTGTCTGTTACAGGGCCCTACTCTGGAAAATAATACCTCACTCACCTTCTAATTACATTTTAATTCTTCAATATTTTTCCGTTGGCAGGCTGTTCTGTACTTCCGGGTTTTTCTCAGTTTTCTTCTTCTTCTCTCAATTTAAGGGTGTGCCACAAGTGACTTAAGCCCTATTTTCTATCCTCTTTAAAATCCTTAACTTCACTGACAATACAGCCATTCTATCATCCAGCAAAGATCATCCCTAGATACCCTGAATAGCTCTTCAAAATCATCTTCTTGATATTAAAACAAGTGGTTGTTCTAATGAAAAATCAAATAAACTTTCTTTTTTTCGAGTTTTTGATAATGTACCTTGTAAAACCTAGATGCGTTATCTCGGACTACACTTAAACAAACGACAAATCAATATATATACACAATACTATACACAAAGGCATGAACATTCCCACTGCAAAATCATATACTCACAGCAAATTCTTAACATTTCACAAGTCCTATCACCAAAATTCTGTTGTTCATTCTCTTTCCTTCTCTATCTTACCTGGACTTTTTAGGAGATTATAAATATACTGGCCTATAGACCTGCTCAGAAATCAATAATCAGCTATCGAATATTTCATATTTATGCAAATCTAGGAGAGGGAAACCATCAGGCAGGTAAAAATATATTGATATATATATACATATATATATATATATATATATATATATATATAACTAATTATAATTAAGAATAATAATAGTAAGATGAACTAATACGCATTAGATTCGTAAAAAAAACATATTTAGGAAAAATTATGCATTATTTCAAGAAAAAAAAAAGTATTATAGTTTAAAAGCTCTTTTATCAGTGATATGTAAAAGGGAGCGGAGTGGCTCAGTGGTAGAGCACTGAGTTGCCATGCCGGAAATACTGGTTCGAATCCCGCTGCAGGCAAGACTTTTATTTAGTCTGTTAGCGCCCGAAGATGGATCATATAGGATCTAGGACCCTCCTGGGGCTCACCCAGCCTCTATAAAATGTCATCAAAATAGGTTACTCAAAATAAGAGTGGGAATCTAGCGGTTGAGCGTGATCTAGGATAAATCACCTCCTTACAGATCTGTTGTTCATGAAACAGTACAGTTTTTTTTTTATCTAAACGGAAATGGACAAAAATACAGCAACAAATTATGATATTATATTAAATATTTTATTTAAAAAGAAAAAATATGTCCAGGACCGGGATTCGAACCCGGGTCTATATGATATATACAAAAATATGATGTATAGTTTCCCTTTCCATTAAAATTTTTTTTAAACTATTTCCTTTTAATTTAATAGACTTTAGTCACTAATCCCCATTCTAAACTTACTTGAGATTTACTTTTCGGAAGTCATGTGATATCCACATGAGATGTTTCTTGAATTGTATGTATATATGTATGATACTATGTATCCATAAATGATAAAATAATCATAATAGGATGTTATTTATAGTAATTTTATTATTTTTTTTGGAAAGCTTGAATAAAGGAGTGTTGATTTCGGCCTGAAGAAAAATAGACTAACAAGTGAAACTTTTCCTGAATTGGCCGCACTTCCCCCACCCTCTCCTTTCATTCCCCCCTAACTTTGTCATAAATTTGATCGAGGGCCTATATATCTTCACCAATATTATTATATATCAATATTATTATACTAAGGTTTTGCCAATCAACCCAGTGTTATTTTTTGGGGGAGTATTTCAAACTAGTTGGGAAGTAAAAAATTCTCTACACTGCCAAACAACATCCTTGGTAATAGACCCTTTAAATTACCTTCCTTGAATAATGTTTTTCATAAATAATTCTTATAGGGTATCTAGAACGGATATTTCATTTGTAATAACAAATATGAGAGAGCCCATATTTTTTTTTATTAAAATTTAATATTTATGGTCATTTATCTTACCTAGAAAATCTATGGCTTATCTCAGAACTAGGGTTGTTCTTAAATTATTTTTATTTCTTAAAATTTGCCTCAGGGGAATATATTATCGCTAATACTTTAATTACATCTAGGCTCCTCCGTTATGCTTGAAGATAACGAAAATTTATTTAAAATATAATATTTAATAATTAATTTACTTCGAGAAGCACTAAAGATTGATAACTATTGTTCACTATTATTACAGGTCCAACGCTAGCTATCTGAGATCCCTGTCCGAGATACTCCCATTAGTAATCACCTTATCTCGGACAGCTATCAGAGTGACTTCTGGAAATGTTCTAGGCAGCCTGACGTCTAAGGCTGATAACTAAGATAGAGTCTGGCTATTATGTCATGTAATCAAATGCTCTATCTTTGTGTTTTTCATGGAAAATTAAGAAGTAGCATAATACTAAATGATAAAATATATTTTGATAAATACACATGATTCTCATTGATATTTACAGTCCCTGGCCATATTAATGTGACCGCTGGATAGATTCGTTCTTGTTACATGTTTGCATTATATTTTTGTATTACGCATACAAATCTACAATATAAATCGAATTTCAATACTGGTTTTATGGGTAAGTTAGTTATCTGATAATAATATGAAATTGAAAAAAATACTGTCGAAAATAAATCTTTATTTTTATTTAATATTTTGTGGTGTCACCCTATTTACACCCTATTTTACATATTGATGAAAAAAAAAACTATCAAAATAGTTAAAATATATCATAGAAATAATAAATCAATAATAAACTTACCGAATCCGACTTGTATTTAATGAAAAAGAAACAATAAATCCACAAAAATTTAAAACACAAATTATGCACGTCGTCACTCGTAAAACAAAATTGCTGTACTAAAGCCAATGCTGTCATTACTAAAAAAAAAAAATACTGTAAAAAACTTATAACAGTGTTGCCATTTCTTAAAACAGAAGACACGCGAAAGTATAAAAAAAAATAAAAAACAAAAAGAAAATAATCTTTCTTGGTGGTCACATTAATATGGCCAGTGACTGTATATGACACCTTGCATATATGACAATGGTAAACGACAAGACTCCTGTGAGTGCTACACTTCAATATCGCTTTACAACTATTTTGGAAGTAAGGACAAGAATTTTAACAAAGCGGAATATTTGGCTTATGACATCTTAAAAAAAATAAAGTTGTTAGGGGCACAATAGAACTTTTACTTTTGCCCGCGCTAGTATGTTATATCCGGTTAGTGCAAATGGTATTTTAATAATAAAAATAAGACTTTATAGCGAAACAATAACATAAACTATTTATTTTAGAAAGTAAAGGTAAGAATTTAAATTAAAAAATAATAATATTTAATACAAAATAGAGACTAATTTAAAAAATGTTTAAGATAAAGAAATGAATTATAATAAATTATGATAGATTGTGCATATATATATATATATATATATATATATATATATATATATATATATAAATATATATATAAGAACCCATGAAATCAGTAGTAAAGACGCCATAAACTTCTATTCACAAAAGTTAGCTGCTATCGATTTATTTCCGCTATTTTAATTATTGCAGCCAAAAATAGAGACTAAACAAAATTAAAAAAATAACTGAAGACGTAAAAAAGTTTTCAAATATGCCTTCACTCTAACCCCGATCATTTTCTTCATTACTCATTACATCTACGGTCGACAATTTCCTCATCGATATAAATATAATGTTAAAGAATTCTATTTGAAGGTTGATCAAGTTCAAATAATAGGAAACGATTTAAAGACAATATAATCGAGTCCCCAAAGGGGCGGAAGTGTTGGGGGTGGCACAACCTTTTAGCTCCTCCCGCCTCCTCAACTCCTGATATCAGGGTCACCACACTTCAGGCCCCCGCTGGCCTTCGATTTGATATCAATGCTTGACGGTAGCTTCGGGTTGATACTAGTATCTGAATAGTTTTTGATACGGATACTTTTGTAACTGATTACTTAGAACTGATACTTTCTTACGTATATTGATACTCATTAAATGGATCAATTGGTCGTGTGTAGCAAAGACAGTAACTGTATCCAACCATTTTAACTGGCCGGACATTCTGATAATGGATTCAATAAATGTTTTAAAAAACCTAATCATATAAACTTTAACTACTACGAACCATGAATGGTCTAAGTCCAGTTCATGATAGATGTTGGGTATTCCAAAACATTCATCTATATTGTAAATTATTGTACATTAAAAAATATGTAACTTAGTTTATAGAATATTTATTATATTGATTTAGATCGGGAGAGAGTAGAGTAAGCGAGGGAGAGAGAGAGAGGGTATTTATTGTTGCTGTTAGTGCATCTTGTAAGAATTTGCGTACTTTAGCCAGTCTTGCTGTATCCAGAGCACTTGGAAGTTGATGCCTCCACGGCCTTTGCGGAACGAGACTCTGCCAATTTGTCTGCTCGTGACGAAAATTACTTCGCCTCAGAAGACGGCAGTGCCGAATATTAACTTACTCAGTGAAATTAAAATATCATATCAGGTCAGACCTTTTATTTTCTCTCTCTCTCTCTCCCTCGATTAGGATTAATACAACATTTTTTTTTTACTATAATTATTTTCATAAGAAGATTTTTTTTGTATGTACTTTTACTATCAATAGAGTCTAACTAATTTGTAATTTTAAATGTATTTTGTCAAACTTATAGTGATAATGGAATTATTTCAGTTAAAATTCTTTTAAAAATAAAATATTTTCTGTTATTTGCTTATTGTATATTTTGTATGTTTTATTTTGTTTGTTGCTTTATTATACTAAAAGGAGACAGACAATATTATCGGCATTATTATCGGGCGCCCCAACATTTGATATAGTTATAATTTATTAATTGTAATTTTTAAATATTTTTGTGTTGAAGAGAAAAGATTTGCTCGGTCGCAGTGCTCTAAGCCACTGAGCTACCAGGGGTTGTATCCAAGTCAGACAAATCCGTTCTCTTCACCGATCCTATATCCCCGTGTTCTCCCAATTTTAGCTGTGTATGTACACGAGGAAGAATGCTCATTGAACATTATTTTACATGAAATCACATTGAAAACACAATTGTTTCAGAATAACCGGATACTGTTATTTTATATATATTATGTAGAAATACATTTAAACTTTGCTAGATATTTCACAATATTTCTCAACTTTGTTGTTGGAATTGTTACAATGTTAATGAAACTAGGTCATCATACCTTCATGTCTTCTCAACATCCGTTAGTTTTTCATCACGTTATTACAAGAGCCGTTTAATTAGCATGACTAATAAGTAATTCAATTAGCAATATTCTAAGGGTAGATATAGAATCCATTACAATTTTTTATTATTATTAATCATTTATCATTATTTTTATATCTAAAAATTTGTTATCCTTACTTTCTATACATTTTTTCTATATTTATACATTTAAATCATATTTTGTATTAATGTAAATTCATATTTATATAACTCCCTACACGTTAATTACACAGGTAGACAAAAATGAACTTTTTTCTTTCAAAAGAAAATAACTTTTTCCAGAAGTATTTTTCGTGCTGAATTCAAATATAACTTTATTTTTTCTCCGAAAAAGGAGACTTTTAGGAGTTTTGTGTGATATTCATTTGAATTTGATGATTATCGAACATTTCATATCATCACTTGTAATTTAACGAGATTTTCCATACATTACTTTCTATATATTTCTTCTATATTCATACATCAACATCATATTTTGTATTATTACTTATTCATATTAATATAACTTTCTATTACGTAAATTATCAAACATTTTATATCATTACCTGCAATTTAACTAGATTTTCCATAATTTTAAGTCTTACCAGTTTTACATATGAGGAGGTGAGTTGCAAAACTCGTTTGTTCCACAGGAACACGTTTTTCAGGAAACTTAAAAAACTTACCTCGTCTCGTAGAGTGGCCAGATAAAAGTTTTTTTTTTGCTTTCGAAAGGTACAGCTTCCCTGTGGAAGTGAGCTTGGAATGAAAAAAATTACTGATTTAATGAAAACAAAAAAAAGTAACTAAGTATGAAATGAGAAAGTTTTTTCAAAAAAATGGAACGAACGAGTTTTGCACCTCACCTACTCATATGTACCTTTCCCTTTATTTTTCATAATGTATCTTACTGTTTACCTTCTCATTTTTCTTTCTCTTTGTATTTTTTACATTATCACTTTTCTGTAGACATATTTGTTATTCATATATATTCTTAATAATCTATCCGACTTTCTGTATTTCTTTACTTTTCTATAAACTCTATAAATTAAATAGTTTGCTGGTAAAATAGGACTTTGATAATAAAGTCTTAAAGCCAAATTTTCGAAAAAAAAAACTCTATAAGTTATTCTATAATTCTTTCTAGGTACTGCAATTTTTTATAGTTATTTTTCTGTTTTTTTCCATAGCCCTGAAGATGATCTACACCTTAGGCCGAAACATTGGCACTATTAAAAATTAATTTTTTCTTATTTTTGTATTATCATTGACTGCACCCCTGACCAATTCTATCCTTCATTAGAACTATCCAGTCAACTATTTTCCTCTCTAATATTCTAGATAGTTAATTAAAGTATTTTTTAAGTATCGATCTATTACAGTGATTGGTATTCCACTTATTTTTAATAAAGCATTCAATTTATTGATACAGAAATGGTATAAATATTGAACTTTATATTTTATTCACAAACATTTTTTATGTGCTAACACAATAATGTCCGAAAAGCAATATACACAAATAAGTGTCGTTTAATGTTTTTTTTAAATCCACTTTACATCCAGTGCATCCAGTTATTAGTAATATACAATAATACAATCGAACGTGGAGAAGTGGAATCTGTTGGTGACAGGATTTCAATTCCACTAATAGACGTATTCCACATGAACATGGCTTCACTTATCCAGGTCATTAAGGTTGCCTGTACCACTAAAACAGATTCTCAAACAACTTGTAATATTTATAAATGAAAAATATTATTAACTTAAAGAGCCATACATGCATAAAATATTGAAACAATCCTTTCAATCATTACATTATTTTGTAATATGAAAATAAAACAATTCGGATTACACATAAATGTACAATTTTATTAATGAAAGTAGTCACTTATTTTGTTCTGCACTTTATTATTCACTTACTTTGGCACTTAATTAGGTTTTCTTCTGTCATCTAATTTATCAAATATTTCATCATTAGTTCCTTCATTCATTTCAAAAAACGTCGGCAACTTCTCAAATGCAATTGAGTGCATCATTATTGGTGATCGGTAGCCTCTCTGATTCTTCTGCAATTTCTTGGTCTTCTCCTTCTTGGTCGGGATTGTACAAATTTTAATTGTAATAATAAAATGCTGGGGTAGCAACTTTTGTACTACTTATGCAGTTACCACTTATCAAGGTCGCACTGTATTCCACTCGCCCCCTTGTGACTGGGCTAACTTATTCACATATTATGAAAAAAGTGCCACTTCCTCTATTGCAATATTGCAATATCCCTCTTATAGTGAAAGATATTTTTTATGGAATGTACTTAGTATATTTCAACGATAAATGAAATAGGACTAGCCCAATGTTATCAAAGGCACTAGGATACAACGAAGCTACCACCACGTCGGTATTTTTATTGTGTTTGCTATTCATCGACAAATATACTTCTTCCTTTACTTCTTCTTATGCCATTTCTAGCATCGAGGAGCCTCGAGGCTATTTAGTTTGCTTTGAATAGATTTTCTACCATGCGGGTTATTAGCCCAGCAATATACCCGCCCCCCCCCGACAATTTTCAACATTGCTTAACAAACGTTGCTCAATCGAGTACAGCACAATAAATTTATTCCATTTCATTCAATAGTACAAAACATCCTCATCAAATTCATAAAGTTTATGTTTATAAGTTAACATAAAAAGATTACATTAGACTAAATGATCTTTTTATGATTTTTAAATTATGACTTTTAAATCATTATTCATAAAAAAAAGCGAAATTTTGGTGATATTGTTGTAGGATAAAGTTCTTACATTGTTGATTAAGTTCTTACACGTGGAGAAGTTTAAGTACTTAGGGTCTATAGTAACTTAAAAAAAACGAAATTTAAGAGGAAATGAAGGCTTAAAATTATTTAAATTAAAAGAATTACCTGAACATATGGTCAATCCACCAGATCTCGAAATTCCTCTTTATTCTTCTTGAATTTTCTTGAAGAATTGCCTCTTATATTATAGATTTTCGGACATATACTAAGGTAACGCAATTTTTTTATCTTATTTCAAATATAATTTTAATATTTTGTTATTGAGTTTCATCATAAAATATAATATATTATATTAGGCATTTTATAAGCAATAATCTTTTTGAGTCATTCATTCAAGTAAGTAAAAAAACCTTTTTTCAGTCAAACATTTTTTCTTTATTTAAAAATACGTTTCAACATTCTTCAGTCATTTTCAATTTACATCTCTCATAAGTCCATTTTTTATTTAATTTAAATATACTTTTTAAATACTTATAAATTTGCACATCTTTAACCTTTTAGTAGATTGTCAAATAATTTAAATTTTTCTTATAATACAATTTACAATGTACTCCATGGTCATTATTAACATTTATTTATAATTGTAAAATAAATGTTGAAACGCATTTTTAAATAAAGAAAAAATGTTTGACTGCAAAAAGGTTTTTTTACTAACTTGAATGAATGACTCAAAAATATGTACTCCAGTAACGTAAGCAAGAGAATTGCAATATTTTTTTTGTGGTTGCAACTGTTTGATTTTTTTAATTTTTTGTGATTGAGTTTTATCTCAAAATAAAAATAGGTATATTAAAAGCAATAAGCTTTTTGTGGTTGTGATTGAGTTTTCATACAAATATACTTAAACATAATTTTCGAATTAGTTTTTTGAAGTGATGCACTTATAAAAAAAAAGTATAAATTTAAATTTAAATATTTAATCTCTGTATTAATGCACATAATAGAAAAAAAAACTGGAATGTGAACAGATATAGTTATAAAGAAAAGTATGTATTTAAATTTAAATATTTATTGAAAATAATTCTCTAATTAGCTTTGTGAACAGATGCAGTTACAAAGAAAAGTATATATTTAAATTCAAATATTATTGAAAATAATTTTCTAATTAGTTGTGAACAGATGCAGTTACATAGAAAAGTGTGTATTTAAATTTTTTTTTTTTTTTTTTATTTTATTGAGTTGTACAACTGTAATACATACATCTAGTACAATTGCTATAAGAGTAAATAATACATGATAGCACATGTAGAGATACTACCCACTGGCAGCACTCTAATAAAGTTCTATAATAGAAGGTCCCGAGGCCATCTTCTCTTCAGACGCCTAGGAGGATTGTCCGGGATGGAATTGGATGCAAGGATGGAAACTAGTGGGTTTGGATGGGTTTGAAGTTTATTGTGGAATGATAGGTATCTGGAATGGGCTAAATCGGTAACATATGGAACGTTAAGGTCATTGTATTTAAATTTAAATATTTATTTCATTATCAATTATTCAATAATTATAAAAATTCAATCCGGCTATTTTTTTTATTTATTTTTTTTTTTTTGTTAAAGTGCAAAGAAAGTTCTTACGGAGAGAAAAAACTTAATAATTACGAGGGAAATAATAAAAACAAAACTTTTTTTTCCATACCTAGCTGTGTATCTGTATAAACAAAAATGGAAGAGCCCCGTATACTCGGGACAACTGGTCTCCTGAATATTTTTGTTCCCTCAGGAGAAAGGCAGAACGGGCTATACCCTCCGGTACTGGGTTTTCCTCGACCTGGAGGACAAGTGGCTAATTGCAATCAGATGACTAGGCGATGACCATAGGGTTTTAAACACAGACAAACGTTTTTCAAAAAAATTAAAATTGTAATAATTTGATCATTTGGTATCCAAACTGCGTTAGACTATTAAAGACAAATAAACATACATAAAAGTATAGATACTTACATATAAATACATAGACGTAAATACAGGATCTGACTGACAGCTAGACAACGGATTATCATTTTAGGTTCTAAGATTGGGTTGATGACCGAAAGTTATTGTGGGAGCGAAGTGGCTCAGTGGTAGAGCACTCAATTGTCATCCCCAAAAATCCTGGTTCAAATCCCGCTGCAGGCAAGACTTTTATTCAGTCCGTTTGCAGCCGCAGATGGATCAAATAGGATCTAGGACCTTCCTGGGGCTCACCCAGCCTCTTAAATGGTCACCCAAAAATGAAGAAAAATCTGGCGGTTGAGCGTGATCTAAGACAAATCACTTCCCTGCACAACTGTTGTCCTTGAAACAGTACTGTCTCTACCATGTACTGAACCCCAGACCCTTCTTTTCTTTTAATTATTATTAACTTTATTATACTAGCTCTAATATTAGAGAAGGAGAGATGGAGATAGAGAGCAGTTAGATTATAATAATTAGATTATAGTATGTAAATATAGTTACCGCTAACTTATAATGTTACACCATAGTTGTTGTTTGTTCATTTAACACCACTTTATGCTGCTATGGCTAATCGGACGATGATACAGTGGGAGCTCTAAATTTTGCCTATCCAGGTTTAATTAGGATAGGGATTTTTAACGAGTACCTGACATCGTGCAGGCTCGGGACCTTTTAACGCTTAACGTCCCTTCCGAATGACTAACTAAGGATTTTTTACTCCCCTAAAAAAATCCTTGGGCCACCTGCCGGGCTACGAGCCCGCGATCTTGGGTTTAGTAGTTTGTTACGCTAACCATTACACCACAGGTGGCCGTTTACACCATAGTTAATATGTTTAAATAGTTAGATTCTAATAAGAAAGTTGCTGTATATCTGTGTTATATACATTCTATGTCACACTAAATCTTTCTTACAAGTCGTCTATCGTATGTTCACTATTTGTATGTCCTAAAGTTGTAGAGGAAAACACAGGCTTGCAACAGTGTTCGCAAGAAGAACTAAAGGACTCTAACACATAAGAAACATTCCTCCACTTTCTCTCTACTCCTGACCTGAACTTTTTAATTTGTAAATTGAAGAGTGCCCTCTCTGAAGCGGGAACGAGCTCCTTAGAGAAGAGTAGCTCCTCCATCTAATTCCCTAAGAGGTCTCAAAGAGCTCTTAAAGAGTTTCTTTTATTTCTCATGAGTTGTTATCTTGCTTCTAGCTATGATGATGGTATTGGTGTAACGAGCTATTTAACTTTGTACAACTTCAAGTTATTGAATATTCAAACGATAATTGGTTGTAATTTTTTTACAAGAATACGTTTCTAGAAGAAAAAACCCCTCTATCTTGTATCTTTATCTATATCTGAATCATATCTTAGATCTCTTTTATCATAACTGAAACTTCGTAATCGAGAAAAAAATACTATCATATATATGAGGTTTTTGGCAGCAAGATACATTCCAAAAATCGAATAAAATAACAAAATGTAGTAAAAAATGTTTTGGAAAAATATATATATTATAATAATAATATATATATAAATTAATATAATTTATATTATATTATTATATATATAATTAATATAATATATATATATATATATATATATATATATATATATATATATATATATATATATAGTTATAAGTGACACAGATGTGCAGTTCTAGGAACTCTAATCGGCTACTTGCTGATCCTTTATAACGGCATAGAACAAAGGTGCAATAGCCAGTCCAGCCTAGTTGATTCCGCTCCAGGCCGTCATTATGCCCGTTTAAATATTGTTATCATTAGTTTATTATATCATTCTTTCTGTATTGTCATTTAAAATAAAGTTCATTTTTTTAAAAACTCGTTTGCAAAGTCAACATTTAACTATATATATATATACATATATATATATATATATATATATATATATATATATATATATATATATTTCATTTTATTTTTTTACGATAGAGATACTAAAATGTTACAACCGTTCCTTTCTTATCTTGCATATCTCTTTCATTTCAGAAGTGAAGACCTTCCTTCAATGCCACCCTCGAGGTCTTAAATGCCCTTTTTTACATATTATTACATTTATTTATGCAATCACATTCATTCATAGATTGGCCACTGTGCTGTTTATAAATAAATATATACATAATAAATATATATATATCAAAGTATTATTACAATTTTATTTTATTTTAACTTTTGATTGGACTTTCTTTCTTTGTAATGCAGTTATATATTTATGCAACTATCCTTATATATATCTTAATAATAATATAAGGATATAAATAACTATCCTTATAACTATCCTATACTCTTTGTTGAATGATTTTTTCCCCCCCAAAATGTATGCTACGTTCGCCTCAGGAGGAAATCTGAGCCAGAATATTGCGTTGTTTAACCAAACATGAAGTTTTAAACCTATTAAAACATGTGGCGTGTATAGCGCTTGTTAGAGAACAGCCATTACGGCAAGTTCCAGTGAATAACAAATTTGTAAAGCTAATATGATACTCTCGCCTTGTTAATAATCTCCATTCAGAAGATGTGTTGTTTTCGTTCTACATTGTCGACCAAGTTTAATTCAATGCGTAGATTTTCCCTAAGTTTTAGCCTTAAAATAGATTAGTGTTGACCGTTATCTTTTTGATGTGGCCAATTCTCCGTCACATTTTATACAGTGGCGTATTGTTCCAGACCTCTTAAACTAAAAGTTTTATAAACATGACTTTCCAGATGATAGGGGATTCACCACTCTGGGGAATCCCACCCTTTAATACTTTAAAATTAAAATTAATTAAATATAGTTAAATTTTAGTGTGGTTAAATATTCTCAACCAATTCTCAAATCATGAAATAATTTTCACAGGTGGATCTAAAATCTGAGAACAGTGTGGAGTGTTGTGATGCAAGCAAACATAAATCAATGAAGATTAAATTTACCTTATATTATTATTATTATTTACATTCCTTAGTCATTTGAATTTTTTCCTAAACGTCTAGTGGAGAACTGCCCTTGTAACTTTGATAAAATATTGATACAATTATTCAATATTAAGTTTTCAATTATTATGATATAAAAATTATTTAATTATGAAATTATATTAACCTAATTATATATATATATATATATATATATATATATATATATTATAATTTCTGGAAAAGAATCTGACGGTTGAGCGTGACCTAGGACAAGTCACTTCCTTGCAGAACCGTTGTCCATGAAACAGTACAGTCTCTACCATGTACTGAACCTCAGACCCATTTACGGGTTGTAGCCGTACAGGTTGTTTTCTTTTGTTATATATATATATATGTATATATATATATATATATATATATATATATGTATATATATATATATATATATATATATATATATATGTATATATATATATATATATATATATATATATATATATATAAATAAATTAAATAAAATACTTACTTTTATTAACAAAACTTAATAAAAATTACAGCGTCTTCTAACAAAATTATGATGAATTACAAAGAAAAAATTCTTAGATAATGCATCTAATTGACATTCTGTGTCTCCATAGTTCCCTATTATATCTACCACACGAATCCGATATTCGGATGATTTACTTAGTACCGATACGGTCAGCTGTGGTCTTGTGGTTAGCGTAACAAACTACTAAGCCCAAGATCGCGGGTTCGTAGCCCGGCAGGTGGCCCTAGGATTTTTAAGTGAGTTAAAAATCCTTTAACGTCCATCGGAAGGGACGTTAAATGGGGGTTCCGAGTCTGTACGATGTCAGGTACTCGTTAAAAATCCCTATCCTAATTAAACCTGGATAGGCAAAATTTAGAGCTACCACTGTATCATCGTCCGATTAGCCATAGGAGCATAAAGTGACGTAAAATGAACAAGCAACATACTTAACGGGGAAATCTTACGGTTGTGTGTGATCTCAGACAAGTTATCTCCCAGTACAAACTTTGTTTTAGAAAAAGTTCATCTACCATGAACTGGACTAAGACCATTCATGGTTCGTAGTTTACAACAAGTTTATATGACTATTTTTTTTTAAAAATATTTATTGCATCCGACCTGTTAAGATGATTGGATACAGTTACTTACTGCCTTTGCTACACACGACCAGTTGATCCATTTAATGAGTTTCAATATACGTAAGAAAGTATCAGTTCTAAGTAATCAGTTCCAAAAATATCCATATAAAAAAGTATTCAGATACTAGTATCAACCCAAAGCTGCCGTTTAGCATTGATATTAAATTATCTACCAGCCAGTATCAAAGGCCAGTGGGAGCCTGAAGTTTGGTGACCCCGTTATCAGGAGTTGAGGAGGCGGGAGGAGCTAGGAGGATGTGCCACCCCCAACACTTCCGCCCCTTTGGGAACATATACTCTATTATATTGTCTTTAAATTATTTCCTAATAATTGACTTGATCAATCTTCAAATAGAATTCATTTGTTTTAGATTAATTAATTTATTGATATTTACAACTGTAATAATGTTACAACCAGTAAATTTGCTAATACAATGAACAAATGACATGAAAACAAAAAACACTTGTGGAGAAACTACCCATCGGTAGCACTCCAAAAAGTTCTATAGTAGAAGGTCTCGAGGCCATCTTCTTTTCAGATGCTTCGGAGGGCTATCAGGAATAGTATGGGAAGCAAGTTGAGAGACTAGCGGATTCAAGTGTTTATGGAGCTTGTCATGGAAGGATAAGTATCTAGTTTGGGCCAAATCAGCAACATATTGGATATTAAGATCATGATGGATGAGTTTGTTTGTGACATAATAAGGAGCATTGAGGATTATACGAAGGATTTTGGATTGTAAGGATTGGATACGAGATGAATTGGATGGTTTAGTAGAGCCCCAAAGCTCAACTCCGTATGTCCAAATAGGTCTGGTAACTGTCATGTAAATGAGTCTTTTGTAATTAATTGGGAGCTTAGAGCGTTTGTCTAGTAAATGTTGAAATAGGCGAAAACGTCGAGCGGTTTCTTGTCTTTTCAGTCTTGTATAAAAAGAATTCATTAAAATTATTTTGATATCGATGAGGAAATGGTCGACCGTAGATATAATGATTAATGAAGAAAATGGAAATGAAATTTAAGATGAAAAGTAGCTAACAAATATTTAAGCATTGTATTTTTTATTTTGCCCGTTATCATATTATGTGATCCTATATGAGTCTTAAATAAATGTTTTTCGTCTGTTTTTAAAATATATAACACCGCCTCCAAATATATACCAAGTCACTTTTTTTAAATAAAAATAAACATGCTTTATTCTTTTTATATTAATTTATCGGAACTTGATCGAAATAGTTTTAAAAATAACAACATGATTTTTTTTAATCAAATAATTTTATGTGATATGGCATTGAAAGATTCTTATACGAAAAATAATTTTTAATTTTAATTAAAATTTTAAAAATCATTATCATCAAAAATTTCAAACATTCGTCTCTAAAAACAGACAGTAATTAGCATCGATTTAATCGCGTAAATAAGGATTTAATTTCTAAAATTGCGCTAAAAAATCCTGATCCTTTTATATCAATACAGTGTTTCATTACAAATTTTATCTTACGGTAGATTTAATAAATGAAATGCCCCAATACGATGATGAGAAAATCCTATGAAATAATTACAAAGCCGTTTTCCTTAATTGGATTCTGCTAAGGCCACATGGTGTATACTTTAAGCATCGCTGCCATCGCCATAAATTTTAACTGGCTGGAAAATATCCATAAATTGAAGGAGAACGGGTATAGTGTGTATAGTGCCATAACTTGCAGTTCTCTAGGGAATGGCCATGGCTTACTATCTCTATTTCATGCCATAGTGAGGGGGGTAGTGCTTGAGATTTCAGTGTTTCCAGGTATATAAAAAAGAAAATATATATATATAATGTTACTAAAATAGAGCCAAAAACTCAAAAAGAAACACTATTATTTATTATAATGCAATTGGGAAAAACCACAATGCAAAGCCTTATGTTCCAAATCCAGTAATACACTCACTTACCAGTCGACGTTTCGCCTATTCAGGCATTATCAAGACACCAAAAACAAAAAGGGGGTTATGTGAATCACATCTCGAAGAAAAAGGTGCAATACATCCCAACGATCCACAGCCCAAACAGGCTCCAAACATGAGACAGCACCCCACCACCAAGACGTTCAACTGAACGAAAGTAATACGCAACCAGCTGGGAAGGTTATAGAATCAGCTGATCCACAAAACATATCAAGTAATATTAACCTATAAAAATTTATACATATTAGCAATGTTAGCCAAATTTTTCTTTTAAAATATTCAACGTTTCCGAATAATATTGGTTCAAATTTCTGCAATCTGTTTTATAATTTACTGAAATGTCAATCTTTTGTGCAATCTGCATGGCCTCGAACAACATCATTCTAGAGCCATCACTCTCCTTGTAAATAACTTTAGCATTCTCAAAATCAAATTGATGCTTACAAGTTTTGGTATGCTGGGCCAATGCTGTGTTAGGTTCCTTGCCACCAATATTTTTACAATCATATTGATGCTGATACATTCTTTTGTGCAACAATTGTGATGTTTCACCAATCTAACAACTAACTAAATAACAACACACAAATAGGAATACCATGGTAACCATATCAGTCTCACTCAAATGAAAGACGTTTAGTGTACGTCTTTTATATATATATATATATATATATATATATATATATATATATATATATATATATATATTTATTTCTTCAATTTTCTTCATTGCTGACTTCTTAGCAATTCTTTTTTGGAGTGACTAACTTCTGGAGACACGCTCTATCCTCAACACGAATTATTTAATTTGATGCATTGTTTTATGTATATAGCTTTTTTTAACTAGATTTTAATAAAATATATTTATTCAAATGAAAGTAAAAAAGGAAAGTTACATACGGTTAAATACTGAACGGGTTTTTTTTTTTTTAATTTTATGGGCGTTCCAACAAAATCTTTTATCTTCAAAACAAAATTAATTACTATAAAAATAACAATTAAAAAAATAAATTATAAATAATAAATTGACGTATGTCAATAAGATCCTATTTAAAGTAATGTTCAATGAACATTCTTCCGCGTGTATATTTCGCAAAAATTTCGAGAACACGGGGATATAGGATCGGTGAAGAGAACAGATTTGTCTGACTTGGATACGACCCCTGGTAGCTCAGTGGTTTAGAGCACTGCTACGGAGACGTAGACGGGGTTTGAATCCTGGCCAGGACAAATACTATATTTCAAAAACAAAAATATTTTATATTTATTTTCATCTTCTAATAATAAACTTTGTTATCTTTCCAGGTGGTTCGAATGTTCATCACGGTGATCGCCATCTTCGCCATCTGCTGGCTGCCCTACCACGGCTACTTCATCTACGCTTATCACAACCGCTCAGTTACGTTCAGCACTTACGTGCCTCACCTCTACCTAGCTTTCTATTGGCTCGCCATGTCCAACGCCATGGTCAATCCGATAATCTACTACTGGATGAACAACAAGTAATAATAATTTATCTCAAAATTATTGTTAAATGATTATTACCGGCTAATTCTCTTATTACTTTCGGGGGTTAATATTATTAGAAAGAATTTTAAATATTACATCTTCTCACTGACGATTGCCATTGACAACTCATTCCCAAAGACTTACTCATAAACTATTCATCGCCCTGTCGAGAGGTCACTGATGGATAGGGATTCGTAAACTCGAACTCCGATCATGACATGCACATGATGCACACATGTCTTATAAACTATTCTAAAAAGGATGACATCGACATAGAGGTTGTATTTTTCCACGGTTCTCTTGACATTCAGTTGTATTTTTAAATGAAATTGAAGTTCTCTGGTGGTCTCTTAAAGAGGCGACTTGGGTTAGCCAGCACAGTCACAAGATTAAATCTACACAATTTTTTTTCTGTAGATATTTCTTAAGGTAATTTAACAAAGACCTCATTTTTTTTTTTTTAATAAGGATAGAGTATTGCAGAAAAATGATTTCATGATGATTCATTCCGCCCGAAGGAACTAGAACAGTAATGAAATATTTTCAAGATCTTTTCTTTGGAAGATATTATTTTTAAATCTTGAAGAAATAAAACATTTTTATTAGAAATAAAATATTTTTAAGCATTCAAGCCCTTTAAAATTTGTAAATTTTTTTCAACTATAGTCAAACTATACTCCCAATATTTTATTTAAAAAGAAAATATATGACCAGGACCAGGACCCGAACCCGGTTCTCCCACCTATCCATGGAGGTGCTTAACCATCTCAGCCATCCTGGTTCGCTTATAGGTCAGTCATGTCCATTCTTTTCACTGATCCTACATCTCCGTGTTCTCGCAATTTGCGATGAATACTCGGGGAGAATGTTAATTGAACATTACTTTTATTTTGGGATCTTGTTGACTTAAGTCATTAAATATTATTATAATTTATTTTATTGTTATATGATATAATTTTTTTAATATTTTATTTGACCACCACCAGGGATAGGTGGGAGACCCGTATTCGAGTCCCGCTCCTGGTCATAGCTTTTCTTTTCAAATAAAATATTTAAAAACTTATATCATATAAAAATAAAATAAATTATAATAATATTAACAACTTAAAGTCAACTAGATCCAAAATAAAATAATGTTCAATTAACATTCTCCCCGTGTATACATCGCAAATTGCGAGAACACGGAGATGTATGATCCAGTGAAAAGAGGGGATATGGCTGGCCGAGAACGTGCCAGGGCGGCCGAGATGGTTGAGGCGTCTCCACGGAGAGGTGAAGGTCCCGTGTTCGAGTCCCAATCCTGGCCATATCTTTATTTTCAAATAAAATATTTTTAAAAAATTATATAATATAAAAATAAAATAAATTATAATATACTCCCAACAGCAAACACCATATGGCTCCTTCAAAGAAAAACGATATAACTCCATAATGCCAAGTTTCAAGCTTTCAAAAATGTTCTTATGGTTAATAGAACTTCAATACCATCATTACAATAGAATGTGATACCAAAATAAATTTGCTGTGCCCATACCCAAATTTTTATTTTTTTTTAACTCACCTGGAACTTTCAAATATCTCCATTGAAAAATTAGTTCTTTTTCAGTTAAGACGTGTTCTTTTGAAGGAGCAATACACAATCCACAAATATTTAATTAAGTGTGTTCAAATCAAATTCTTATTAATTTACCACTGTTATTTTTTTTTCACTCAATGTAGATCTCAATTATAATGCAATTGGGAAAAACCACAATGCAAAGCCTTATGTTTCAAATCCAGTATACACCCACGTACCAGTCGACGTTTCGCCTATTCAGGCATTATCAAGGTACAAAAAAAAAGGTTATGTGAATCACATCTCCAAGAAAAAGGTGCAATACATCCTAACTATCATCAGCCCAAACAGGCTCCAAACATGAGACAGCACCCCACCACCAAGACATTCAACATACAACTGAATGGTCAGTAAATAGTCAGTTATATGTTGAACGTCTTGGTGGTGGGGTGCTTGCTCATGTTTGGAGCCTGTTTGGGCTGATGATCGTTGGGATGTATTGCACCTTTTTCTTCTAGATGTGATTTACTTAACCCTTGTTTGTTGTTGTATCTTCATAATGCCTGAATAGGCGAAATGTCGACTGGTAAGTGAGTGTATTACTGGATTTGAAACATAAGGCTTTGCATTGTGGTTTTTCCCAATTGCATTATAATAAATAATAGTGTTTCTTTTTGAGTTTTTGACTCTATTTTAGTGTAGATCTTATTTTTTAATAATTTACTGACTTCAAATTTGATTCTGCTAGGGGAGGGTTTAAGAGTATTTTTGTTATCCACTTAGTGTTTCCATTGATGTAACAATCCACTTTTCCAAAATAAAGAGCTTTTGCTAAATTAATTATTAAGAGGGAGTTCGTCCCTCAAATCCTTATCGCCATCCCCCAAGTGAAATATTGGCATTAGGATATCTTCATCAAGACCTTGGAATATCATAATAAATAATGTGCTACATTGGCTTTACTGCTCAAGCTATGATCTCAAGGAAAAGTTAGATCCTTTGATCTGAATTCTATTTAAATAATAAATTGGGATGCCACCCTGAGATCGTTATACTTAATATATTTTAAGTCTATATCATTAATAAATAATGGTTCTCTCTTCTCCAAAGGTTGACGTGGTTGACTGACCAGGAGTTGTTAATTAAATAACCATAATTATTGGATAACGTTATATTTATTTGTGGGGATCGTGGTTGCAAAGATTTCTTATAAAACTAAATACAAAGAAAGGTGGAGGCTATATATGACTGGCTATTTTTCGACATTCTTCATCCAGTTCCTTGCATCTTGCTGCAATCCTGAAAACTGATGTTGAGAGTAAAGGTAAAAAACCCTATGGGACCAGCCCTAGACCCCTTGCCATTTTTACTTAGGTAATTCTAATGTTTCAGACAGTGTCACAAATAGCAACTGATAACAAACCACAGCAGATTACCGACTTTCAAAAATGGCTAGTATATCAGGCTCATTAAACAGCCCAAATAATGGATGATTTATTCTATCCTAGCAGTCAGTCTACCTAATTAGTTTCTTATAATAATAATAATAATAATGTCTTTATTTATTCTGGAACAAGTCCCTATAGAATAACAACCCAGGCATTTTAAACTATTATGTCTTAGAGTGTAAAATAATTACATTTAATTAATTATTACAATTAATTTAATAAGTGAGAAAGAATAAAAAAAATTAACAAAAATAAATTAACAATAGTTATATAAGGGAAACAAATTTATAGTCACATATATATCAAATTTATACCAAGAAAAAGACAAAAAAATTAGACAAGAAGAGAAGAAAAATTAAATAATATTATCCGAGATTTACATTTCATCCCCTTTTGTCTTTTTTAATATTTATTTATATGACATTAATAATACATATGTAAGTGGTTTAAATTCCACACACTCATATATATGAATACATAATAACACACAAAATGTACATAAAAAAAAATCATTCATTCATCGAATAAGGAGAACATTAAGTCAAAACTGATCCCCTACTATTTTCGATTTTTTGGGTATTGTAGGGATAATAGGTGCTGGAATATAAGGGATTTGAAGGTTGAAAGATTATTGGAACGACGAATGGAAGAAGGTATAGAGTTCCAAAGGGAGGAGGATCGGATAAGGAAAGCTCTGTCAAAGATCTGAGAGCCGAGTTGTATGTTGCGTGTTATATAGTAGGTTGTTAGCTAAACACCCACCAAGCTTTGCCTTGTAACTTTCTCTTATTGAGTAACTTATCTAAGCAAGAGATCAAATGCCTCTAGACTGATTAATTATAAAAATGAATCTATACGTTTTTAGCTTTTCAGCATTGAAAGCCTACAAACCTATATGTAATAGCAACTCACTAACATAAAATGAAATTTCCAAAATGGGGGAATTTTAATTTTAGTCTTTTTTTTATTTGTCATATTTTTTAATATAAAATATACAATTATAAATAAATCATAAAGGTTAAAAAAAAATCAATATTCCTGTCATTTCCCTCTTAATGTAAAACTAAAAATGAAAGTTATA
Source organism: Arma custos (assembly GCA_037127475.1). NCBI lineage: Eukaryota > Metazoa > Arthropoda > Insecta > Hemiptera > Pentatomidae > Arma > Arma custos. Next base: position 126,336,254 of record CM073760.1, on the reverse strand, counting down.
AAAAATTTGAGAAGAATCAAATCTGCATTTATGCATAATAGGCTTAAACATATAGTTTATAATGTCTAAAATTTTATAAATACATATATAGTATTATATATTATATTGTATTATATATCATTTATTATCTATCTAATCCAGGTTCAGAGTGTACTTCAGGCAGGTGATATGCTTCTGCGTGTGCATCAAGCAGCACAACATCCAGAACGAGCCGCAGAGCCACCAGGTCAACATGGAGTTCATCCGCCGGTCGAAATCCTGTAAGCGAATGGGGTAACTATGCTAACCTTCACTGGCTCCCTCAATATTTCTTCTCGGGTCTGGAAGCTATTCAGCTATTTTTTATCAATCCCTCCCAATCACCTGAAAAATTTTCGTTTTTATCCTACAAAAACTTCTCTATATAACCATGTCCTAAGAATTGAAAATATGAATGAAGGAACAGGATTTTATGATCTGGGTAATAAAGTGACATTTCAAGGTCAGAAAGGAAAACTGGAAACTGAAAGAATGTACTCGAATTAATTTTTTTTTTTTTTCTGTAGTAGGGAATGCAGTAAGGTTCTGGTGGTATGAGAATTTCTGTAAAGTTTAGATTTAATACTTTTTTGGAGGGTACTTTGGATTGATCATTAGTGCCTGATCGATCCATGAATTTCTTCATCCTATCTAATCTTCTTCTTCTTTCTTCGTAGGAAATTTTGAACATGGGATTTTGTTCTCCCCTGTAACCTTGTCCTCTATGTCAGTTCCATCCCTATGCATATCTTCCATAACTCCGCGTTCACTCATGTCCCGCTCTGCTTACTTAAACCAGTTTGGTTCAGATTTTTTAATTTTTAATCTTCTTTTTGTCAGCCTACTTGCATTCATTTGCATGATATGTCCATTGAAATTAATCCCTTTTTTTCACATTGTGTCAGAGATTCTTTCTATTGCTTTGTAAAGGTTATCATTTCATATATAAACTAATTTATCATTGGAGAATTGAGGGCCTGAAATTTTTTTTAATATTTTTAATTCTTTAATCTCCAAACTTTTAATTATGCCCTCATTGGTGATGGGTAGCGTTTCTGTTGTAAAGAGGGCTATATTTATTACTTTATTAATTTTATTTTGATTTTTTACTAAACTAAATTTTTTTTTATTTTAAATATATGGCTATATTTATATATAATGATTATGCTTTAATTTTTATTTTAGAATATTCAGGTTTTTCAAAACCAAAATTGTTAGTTAATCATAAAAAATAATAAGAAAGAAATTTTGCATTCAATCATGCATTTGATTATTATACACCCTAAGAAAAAAATTTGGTTAATGTAATTGATATTATAGCTGTTGTGTACTCATATCTGTTTTGCTTACATATGAGTTTTAATGCTAAAATATTATCACTTACTTACCACCAATGACTTACCAATAATGACTTACCAATAATGAATTTTTTGGGGGAGCAGAGTGGCTCAGTGGTAGAGCACTGAGTTGCCATGCCGAAAATCCTGGTTCCAATCCCGCTGCTGGTAAGACTTTTATTTAGTTTGTTTCCAGCCGGACATGGATCATGTAGAATCTAGGACCCTCTTTGGGCTAACCCAGACTCTATATCCAAAATAAGGGGGGAAATCTGGCGGTTGAGCGTGATCTAGAACAAATCACCTCCCACAGCTGTTGTCCATGAAACAGTACAGTCTCTACCATGTACTGAACTACAGACACGTACACGGATCGTTGTGGTACAGGTTTTTTTTTTTAATGAATTTAATTAATAAAGCAGTTTCATTTGTGATGAATAATAATGATTGTGTACAATAATATACACATTCAGTCATGATATAAAGTTAATGGCTATATGAATTGGTAATTTTTGTTGGTTACAAAATATTTATAAATTATTACTGTTGTATTTATCTAATGTTTTCGAATATTTTTAGTCCACTCTCAGAAGTCAGCAGACTGGCGTCAGACATGTCCAGTTGTTCGTCAAGCACAGTCCACGCTGAAGCAGTCTGTCTCCGTATTGACCAATATCCAAAAAGAAAGTATTCAAAACAATACCTGGACTCCAGGTACAATTAACTCAATGTTATAGCACAGAGCGAAACAAAAACCAGAAGTGAATTTATCAAACACATGTATATAAGATTTTTATAATATTTTGTAAATAACTGTACATATGAATATATAATGGTCTAAGATATTGATCTTTCTATTACTTTTGTTATTGAAGTAATTATATTTTTATTGCGGTTAAAGTGTTCTTTGCATTTTACGTATTTCAACTTTGTAATGTACAAATAAGAACAGTTTATTATGAAAGAATATATATATTAGAAATTAAGGTATTTATGAATAAACAAGCTCTATCTGGATTGGGTTAGAAAAAGTTTCCTATATGATTTATGCCTGTCAGCTTCACACACACATACACTCTTGCAAAAATTCTTGTTACCAAAGTTTCAGATCACCTCTTTCCTATCATTAACCCAAATATTTTGAAGCTTTTCGCCATTTTGTTATTGAACTACTGAAGGTCAGAAATTTTTTTCAGTTTTACCATAAGCCATGGACCTCATGATTTATGATTCATGATCAAATTCAATATTTAAGATATTGCACTCTATTGGTGTTATATGGTAAAAAATTATGAAAGATGTATGAGAATTTGAAGAACAATTATTCTCTTGGGTTATAGAGTATGTCAAACCTTAGTCATTTTGATACGATTTTTTATTTAAAGATTTTTGAAGTGCTGTTACCGACTGAAATTTTAGGAAGAAAGTTTCCATTTTCTGAAATTTAGCTCACAAGGAAACACTACATTGGTTTTATTGAAAATTTTTGTGATACAAATATGTTCGATACATGTCTGGTGTATTCATACCATTACACTAAGAGTAAAAAAAATATATAATTTTAAAAAACATAAAATATTATTTACTATCTTTGCTTCTTTAGATTCCAATGTTCTCATATAGCAATCAATTTGTTTAAAAATATATCACTGATTATATTAAATGTATGAGGAAAATAGTTGACTGTATGATCAAATGTAGAAAGAAGATAGTTGGGGGTGCAGAAAAAAAAACACTGAATAAGTACTAGACTTATATTTATGTGCCGACGTTTCGACCTACACTGGAGGTCATCTTCAGGGCTATGAGAGAGAAACAAACAGAACAAAAAATATAAAAACGTACAGTAACAATAATAGAGTGACATGTAATGTAGAAAATTATTATATCTGTCACTATTTTAATTTCTGTTCATTATCTTTAATTTTATTATATCTGTCATTATCTTAATTTTGTTATATCTGTCACTATTTTAATTTCTTTTCATTATCTTTAATTTTATTAAATCTGTCTATATCTTAATTGTATTATATTCTGTCACTTTTTTAATATTCGTTATCTTTAATTTTCATATCTGTCACTATTTTAATTTTCTACATTACATGTCACTATATTATTGTTACTGTACGTTTTTATATTTTTTGTTTTGTTTCTTTCTCTCTCATAGCCCTGAAGATGACCTACACTGTAGGTCGAAACGTCGGCACATAAATATAAGTCTAGTACTTATTAAGTGTTTTTTTTTTTACTGCATCCCCCAACTATCTCTTTTCTACGATTATATTAAATGATTATATCATTTTGAGACAAAGTTCCTAATTATAATATACAAAGTTACAATAATAAAATATACAAAAGAGGAGTGGAGTGACTTGGCTGCAGGTAGAGCACTAAGTTGCCATGCCAGAAATCCTGGTTCAAATCCTGCTGCAGGCATGACATTGCAGTGGGAGATGGATCATATAGGATCTAGGACCTTCCTGGGGCTCACCCAGCCTCTATAAAATGCTATAATAGTGTACCCAAAATAAGGGGGGAAAAATCTGGAGGACAAGTCACCTCCTTGCAGAACCAGTGCAGTCTCTACCATATACTGAACCTCAGACCCGTTCAAGGTCTGCAATGTTACAGTTTTAATATACAAACTTTATTTATATTTGTCTAATTTGATGCTTCTTACTATTGCAGTTATCTTGTTGAATTATCTAGTTGAGATGTAAAACTTTTGTAAATCCAATTTTCGGTGTCTGATTTGGCAAGCTTATAAAAATTGCTCTGGAACACTTTTACATACCTAGCCCAGGGAGAGCCTTTGAACTAAAGATTATGTAAATTTTTGTTTTAATTTGAATTTAAATTCAAGAAAAGGTACCTTAACTTTCGGGAAAAAAACTTTTTTGGATAATTACCATCCATAAGTGTTCAACTGGTAGTTTTAAAAAATGCATTTCTTTCACTTCATAGCGCTAATTTATTATTATGATTTATTTATTAGGATTTATTATGGAAACTAATTTTCCCAATCTGATAAACCATCACTTTAACTCAGATCATTTCTTTGTTCTAGTTATTGATTATTTTTTATTACATAGAACAGTATAATCACGAAACCTGTATAATATAAAAACTACCAAAACATTCTATACTTGATGGATTCGGAAACAAAATAAAATATGAAATGCTTGATATGGAATAAGGAAGCAATAAACCTTTTATGATTTATTTTTCAATTGAGGTGAATATCATCAGTTAAGTAATGATGTAAAAGCATAGAGTGTATATTAAATATTGAGTTCTGTTATAAAGCTGGAGTTTTATTATTTGTTCATTAGTAATTAGTTTTGATAATTAAGCATTAGCTGTTTCTTATTAATAATTACAATTTTGTTCAGGGATAGTAATAGAAATGATCTCTAAACATCTAATTAGTAAAGATAAACATTTAATATTTTTAACCATGTATCCGTTGAATAAATTCTAGTATTATATATAATATTCTCTTATTCTTATTAAATTTTATATTCACTTATGGCACTCCTACATTTAATACCAACATTTATTTCTCTTTGGGATGAAAAAAAAAACCTTCAATCCAAGCTGTTGTATATCATTATTTATTAAACGTTTCGACCTGTATGGTCATTCTCAATATATATTGGTCTAATATGTATCTTATCTTATCCCATAGTCAGTCTACTGTAAGATATAAGATGGTAAGATACACCCAACACATTTCAGTGATAAATCAAATATTTCTTATATAATGACGTTTGGAATTATTATTATCCATAAAGAAAAAAATTTTATACCCGTATTGACTAATGTATTTCTGACATAAGAGATGTATGATGAGATCAATATATATTGAGAATGACCATACAGGTCGAAACGTTTAATAAATAATGATATACAATAATTTGGACTGAAGGTTTTTTGCATCCCAAAGAGAAATATCAAATTTAGAATCTAGTATCCAACATTTATTGGTATACTATCGTAACTACTAAAAATATTCACATAAATAAATTTTGCAAAGGAAGTCATTTAATAAATGGTATCACTCATAGTGAATGATAATTATTGTCCTTGATAATATATGTGGAAGAAAGAGGTCCGGGTAGAAGTCAATGAATTTCTCTTAGAATTGGAGAAAACTTTATTAAGTAGCCAACATTTCGACCTACTTTGTACTTCTTCAGGGCTGTGGAGGGGAGACCAATATGTGTTCTATGTAGAGTATGTGTTTTATGACAGAGTATGTGTTTTAAGCAAGTGTAGGATCTTTCAAGTCCCCTGGTCCCCCCTCCACAGCCCTGAAGAAAACCTACAAAGTAGGTCGAAACGTTGGCTACTTAATAACGTTTTCTCCAATTCTAAGAGAAATTTATTCTCTTTTTTTTATTATTTATTTATTTACCTCTTTCTTCCACAGATATCACTCATGGTTTAACTTGTTCATACTTGGTTTCTGATACTGCTTATTAACCATAGATATGGGCAATATATATCCGTTATATGATTTGCTTTTGTAGTTCTTTTGTTTTTCTTTTTGTAGTATTTCAAGATATTTAAAATCAAACTTTATTCCACTAATACATGGTTAATTCCTATCTTCTTTGTAATGAGTGAGTTCAACATATTTGGACTTTTATTTATTAACTAATAAAAATTAATCAGGACATTTAATTTTTAAAAAAAGCTTAGGTTTTTAAGAAAGTTCAGACGTTTGTTGTTCTTGAATATTAATCAATGTAAATTAGTTTTTTTAATATTAACATAAATATATTTATTAACTGTGCATTTAAAATTGGAGCTCAATAGGGCATATTTGATAAGTGTTATCTCTCTTTAACAATTCATTGTTTAAGAATTTTAAATAAAATTGTGACTCTCTAAATTAATCAGTGCTGTCGTAAGTGATTATTTGTCAGAACTTGAGAAGACATTTGCGCTCAAACAACTTTTAGACTTTAATAAGATTTTAATGTAAATATTTTGAACAATTGTAAAGGTAAATATCTAATTGTTTAGAATTTGACTGATATTTTTAAAATATTTTTCTTTAATAATATCTACTTAATAAAAAAAAAAAAATCTGTGGTACTATATATTTTATTTCTTAGCTTTGATAAAGTACAGAAATCTTTGTAGATGTATTACTCTTTTCAAATTTTTGGCTGTTGTTAGTGTTTAAATATTGTCGTTAGCTGTATGGAAATTGTTATTTAGATTTAATAATTAATAGCATAATTGTACATTATGGTTAAATGATATTGTTAATTATATTTTTGATCGAGTGAAAATATGTTAGTGCTTTGCACAAAGTTATTTTTAATTTTTTTTTGTTACAATTTATTGCAAAATAACTCAATATTATCTTGATATTTCCACATAACAAGCCAAAGATATCTATAGTCCGACTAAAGAATCCCAATAGAGTATTTGGTCATAATGAAAATTAACAAGACAAATCATTAATAATAAATTGATGACTTAATGGCATAAATTCAAGACGATAATACCTAAATTGCACCTAAACTTATTATATTATATTTTTATTTTATTTTTTTATTTTATTTTATTTAATTTAACTTTAGAAAAACAGGTCAAGTTATATTGACAGTCTCACAGATTTTATTGGCATTCTCTAGCAAACGGAGTATAAATTCATTTAAAACATATAATAGGAATATTTACAAAAGCTCATAATAACATTACTTCCAAACATAATTCTTTAAAATTACACCATTCTTTATTAATCATTGATTTATTTCATAAAATTTTCTGTTAATTCATTCCCAATATTTAATAATAAATACAGAAATTGATAACTTGGTACTTGATACCCCATCCATGTATGTACGTTATGGAGAGATGTACATACATAGATCGTAAGAAAACTGAAGGGACCTGAAAATGTGTAAATTTGCTCAAAATTTACATGTGAAAATATACATTTCACACTTTATCAAATAATTTATATATTCTTTATAATTTCAAACTGTGTTAGAACCCAATAAATTCTCATCAACTAAGACAACATTTGGTATTATTTTTAATTTTAATTTTTCTACAACTTTTCGTTAATTTATACTTCCTGTTATTTTTGAAATTTTTAGTTTTGTTTTATTTAAATTTTTCCATTATCAAAGATTCAGTTTATTTCTTTCCTATTTTAAAGCCTCAATCTTATCAGGCTCATTTTAGAAACCGTTTTTTTTTTTTTTTATAGTATATAGAATTATAATTCATTTATAAGAGTAAATACATTCTTCTGCTGCAGGTATTACAAGATTTTTTTTGTTTACTGACCAATTAAAATGTGCAAGTTGCTTTGCTACTAAGTTGTCTTGTGGTGCAAAATCCTCACATAATCTTCTCATTTAAAATCCTCTCAATAAGTACAAAATTTCCAACTCCATTGCAGGCTACCCATCCCCAAACCATTACATTCCCACCGTAACTGTAACATTTTTTCTCTTCAATTCCTCATTTATTAAGGCACTGCCATAAACATTTTTTAAAACAAAGATTTGTTTGAGTCAATCATTGTTAAAATAATCTGCACAAAATATTTTGATTATAATAATTTATTTTATTTTTATATGATATAATTTTTGAAATATTTTATTTGAAAAGAAAAGATATGGCTGGCCGTGAAGCGAAGCCTGGATGGCCGAGATGGTTGAGGCGTCACCACGGAGAGGTGAAGGTCCCGGGTTCGAGTCCCGGTCCTGGACATATCTTTTCTTTTCAAATAAAATATTAAAAAAATTATATCATATAAAAATAAAATAAATTATTTTGATTATAGTATTAAAATACATAATGAAAAAAGATGAATATTAAATATAAATAATAAATGTTTTTTGATTAATGTACAAATTGTATCCATTTAATATTAAAAGAAAGTTTTAAAAATAAATTTCAAATATTCTATCTGATGTTTTGTAATAATAAGAAATAAAAGGTAAAAAAAAAATTGCATGAAAAACAAATGTCATTATTTGAGTTATTTTTGCAGCTTATGCTAACTGTTAAGTACATTTAAGCAGTAACGTAATCAATTTTATTGAAATTGTTAATACCTCCATCATTTCATGCTTATTAACTAACAAGAAAAAATGTATTTATCAATGTTCCCTAGTAGAAAAATAATTCTGTGATGTAATTTTTCTTTTGTAAATATAGTTTTTTTTTTTAAATTCATACTTTAATATAATTTTTGCAATATTTAGAAAACTTATTATTCTATTAAAAGAAACAAATAAATATTTTTCACTAAAAAAATGTTTTTGTTGTCCTACCAGCTGTTAGTAGATACTTTATTTGGATGAATATCAATCGGCATAAATTATTTAATCCTTAATTAGGCAACCATTTAACTATCATTATAGTTTTTAGTGACAGTAAATTCTTGTTCAAGTACATCAAACATTTTTTTAACATTTGCAATTCATATAGTCACCTAAGATTCAATGAGAAAGAAAAGAGTTAATCTAATATCAAGATCATATGCCAAATTATTCCGTTTATGCTGTCAAAATGACTTATAATTTGTTAAAAAGAATAACATATTATTCATATGAACATTATTGCAATCTAGAATACAACTCTCAGTTAGACCTACTCATATCCACCTTAAGGGGCCCATACATGGTCACTGTTACTGACAGTATAGTCAGATACTGTCAGTAATATTGATCCTGTATGGGCCCCCTATAAATAGAAAAATATATTACTATTGTTACAAAGGATTGGTATTATAATGATCCATCAGGGCGGTATGGCAATCAGAAATCCCAAAGTTACTGTTACGGAAGATTGGATCACTATTGGCAATAAAATAATGAAAAAATATAAGTTAAGACTGTGGAAAAATTCCAATAAAAAGCCCTTAAGTCTCCAAACTAAAATAGAAATTCAAAATATCTGTCCAATATTTCGCCTATTTAGGCATCCTCAGGGTAAAATACTCTTTCTACCCTGAGGATGCCTGAACAGGCGAAATATTTGACAGATATTTTGAATTTATGTTTATAGTTTAGAGACTTAAGGGCTTTTCGTTGGAATTTTTCCACGGTCTTAACATTTATGTAAGTTCTCTTTTTACCTTTCTCTTTTCAAGAAAAAAATATAAGTATACCCTGAGATTTTTCAATTTAAAAAAGAGCCAAATGGTTTTAGTCAAAACAATTTAGGCATTTATTAGGAAGTTGTTGCTTAAACGAGCACCCGCAGACAACATTACATCAAAGAAAAACCTATATCTGGTAATCATTTATAATTGAAGGCAATCAATGGAAAAGTAGAAGCAATTGGAAACTATCTGATGAGCCAAGAATATTCCATTTTATTAAGCTTGGAAGGCTTAGATGTGTGGGATAAATTTAAACTGAACAATGAGAAAGGATGGCTGAAGAATTACTTTAAAAAAATTGAAAAGTGGCTGCACCTTTTTTATTGTTCTGGGATATGCACTGCAAGATTGAGACGATAAGGTTGAGCCAAACACGGTAAAGAATTTTCGAACATAATTGGATAGAAGAACAGAAATGCATGGCGGTTGCTGATAGAGAAAGCCAGGACCCTTCACGGATTTAAGTGTTAATAAGAAAGCTAAGTCTAAGATTCCGAAAAATATTCAAAGTTATAATGAAAAAGAGTTCTATTGTTCAAATAAAAAACTGTCATTATCGAAGTATACACATTTCGGTAAAAGTTCGTTTTAGCGTCCCCTTGTGAGGTGGCAACCATATGTATCAATCAAAAGCTCTTTCGATTTGTAGTCGAATGACATAAACTCCCAGCGTCCGCAAAGGTCAAATAAAAAAGCTAGGCGTCTGCAAAGGTCAAATAAAAAAGTTTCTTAAAAACGTTCAAAACGCTAGATACCGTATGTAACCACCTCTAACCATCTAATCATCAAAAAAACTTAACCTAATCTAACCTAGCCTAACCTAACCAAACCATGAAAAATCATAAAAAACCCCCACCAAACCACCAAAAAACCACCTAACCACCCCTAACCAAATCACCCCTAACCATATAACCACTTCTAACCATCTAACCACCAAAAAAACCTAACGTAATCTAACCTAACCTAACCGAACCATGACCAAACCAAACCATAACCACTCCCAACCAAGGCACCAAAAAAATCACCTAACCACCCCTAACGAAACCATAAAAAACACCTAACCATATATATCAATCGATTTGAAGTCGAATGACATAACTCCCAGCGTCCGCAAATTTCAAATAAAAAAGTTTCTTAAAAACGTTCAAAACGCTAGATACCCTACTTAACCACCTCTAACCACCACCCCTAACCATCTAACCACCCTTAACCATCTAATCACCAAAAAATGAACCTAATCTAACCGAACGGACGCGTAGTTCTTTAATTTGACCTTTGCGGACACTGGAGTCATGTCATTTGACTACAAATCGAAAGAGCTTTCGATTGATATATCTGTGGCACCTGTGCATAGTGGGCTTAGTCGATTTTTGTGAATTTCAAGCTATCTACTTAGAATCGTGATTTTTCTGAACTTATTTTAAGTTCAAGATTGGACTATCAGCCCACGATTCACGAAGGAATGTCCTTCATTGCAATGGACGGAACACTTAGCGTGTTAGACACAAGGAAGGAGAAAAAAATTACGATTCTAAGTAGATAGCTTGAAACTCACAAAATTCGACAGCCCGCAATGCACAGGTGCCACAGATATATGGTTGCCACCTCGCGAGGGGACGCTAAAACGAATGTTAGCCCACATTTCCCATAAGTACATTCCCTTTTCCATACTTAAGCTCACAATAACTTGTATTATTTGAATATAAAAAAGAAACGAATGAAAAGTTAAAACTTGTGATTCAACTCGAAGCGACAACCAGCGGAATAATTACCGGAATATTAACAATTATTTATGTGAATAAAAAACTTGTTACTTACATAAAAGTAAGGAAGCTACTCTTGGTATTAAATAATCGATTTTACTTTTCCCGCCAATAATCGAAATAAGGTTTCAACCAACCCGTAAGGTTATGCTAGATTAGCTATTGTTGTATGAACGTCTTTTTTCAAATTTCATACAAGTTGGCTGTCAGTGAATAAGTCTTTGTCAAATGCCAATATCGTTTATACTCCAACCTATGTCATTGTGTTGTTTTTATTTGTTTGTTACTTATTTATCTTAATATGAGTTTAATTACAACGAATTGGCCCAGTGAATTTTCAGAATTAAAAGTGAGTATTACAGGAGTACACTAATCATTTATAAAAATTTGTTATTCTTAATACATTAACTCAATATTTTTATTTCTTTTAGAAATTGGAAGGCATCCTACATTGCCCTATTTGTTATGAGTATATAAATACTTGTATGATTACACCATGTTCACATAATTGTAAGTGTTATTACGAATAAAAATTTTATATTAATAGTTGGTCTGATAATTTTATTGAGTACAAATTTTTTTTTTCAGTTTGCTCAGTTTGTATTCGCAAATACTTGCAGTTTAAAAATCAGTGTCCAACATGCTCAGAAGAAACATATGCAGGTGACCTAAGAAAAAACAGACCTTTAGATGAAATTGTCACCATCTACACTGATGTCAAGGAACGCCTTTTGTTTAAATTACGTGTCATTGATGTCACTCAATCGATTAAAGGATCCCAAACAGATAATTGTAATGATATTACATTGACACCAAAGAAATCAGAATCAGATACCAGTAGTGACAAAGAAACACCCAAGAGTGAAAAACCCAAGAAGAAAGTTGTACAAAAGTTATTTAGCGAAAAAAAATCTAATGAACCATTGGTCGTTAATGGTCTTACAATTCCAACAATATTCCAACCACGAAAAAGCCCTAAAAAGAATTTGGTTTTGCCTAAACCAGACACCAAACCATGCCCAGTCTGTAATGTTGATGTACCTGTAAAAAACATTAATTTCCATTTAGATTCATGTCTTGCTGCTGCAGATCCAGTCGTCAAAAAGTGAGTTAATCATTGTTTTGTATGAGTTGATTTGTGTAAAAACAGTTAATTAATTGATGTATACATTTGTTTCTAATTATTAAAATTTGTTAGGTGTGTAAGTTATGGCTTTCATTGTCAAATAGATTTTCAGTTTCCCATATCGCTGTTCCGGAAGTATAATGACGCAACTGTAAAATTTTGTGAAATTAACTTTATTGTCTTTGCAGGCTCATATATGCATCTACTAGATGTTTGTAAATCTACATAATCCATATATGTTTATAAACTACTCTAATAATAGAATAAAACCTATCCATAGGCCATTTTATTAAGACAAACTGGAATTACATATTTTTCTTTTGCTTGCACTGTAAAATTTAATTTTTGCAGTTGTGTCATTATACTTCTGGAGGAAGGATACGTTGTTGTGGTAAATAATTAAGTTTGATTTCAGGCAAATAAACAAAACAAAAAACAATCAATGAATTTTGTAATAATCTTGTCCAATATATTTAAAGATAAAAATAAAGAGAGAACTTAAAAAAAATACCTAACATAATTATAACATAAGCTTTCATTTTATTTTGTTTTTGCTATAGTGATTCTTTAATTTACAGACCTAAACCACCAGCAGAGAAACGGAAACCCCTTACAAAGCTGGTATATACTATGATGAAAGATAGAGAACTGAAAAAATGTCTTAAAGATCATGGCCTCAACTGCAATGGGGACAGGAAATCTTTGATCTGGCGGTTAAATAGGTATACATAATGTAATAAATACTTTGACTACAATAGATTTTATTATATTTGTGTTTCCGTTGAGTGACTGTAGATCTCTGCTCTAAATAACTTGCTAGAAAACCCTTTTCTGATCCAGGTTATGATTTTTTTCTTCATTAATGTAATTCCTTCTTATATATTAGTTTTTTCTTGATTTATTTTTGCTTAACCATTTTTATATTTATTAATTAAAAATCAACAACATTAGCCTTTAAGTATTAGGATATGATGATGTAAACATAAAACTATTCCTCATCATTATTTCATTACTTAAATAATAGCAATTTGTTACTATTGGCCGTTGTTGATGCATAGAGTTTAATCAACCTAATGAAATGAAATTATGATTGTACCTGTTAATCATAGATTGATTTTTTTTCCTGTGTTTATCATTAGGTTGTTTTTTGTTTTTTTTTATATTACTTAATATTTCCTGTAGAAATATATTTGGAATATTCTATAAATTGCTTGGATCTGTAGGTACACTGTACTTTATAATGCTGAGTGTGATTCTGAACATCCGAAGCCAATCCCAGAAATATTAAAGCAAGTCGAAAGAGAGGAAAGAGAAGAAAAAATGACTCCTTTATTTCAGCCTCCTAAAGCTGTAAGATATAAATTTAAGTTTTATTGTTTTTAGCCTTTTAATCATTTTTGTTTATGACATTTAGGTATTCCTTGTTTTTTCAATCATAGTAATAAAATTTAGTGAGGAATCATCTAAAAATCATTCTATTTAATTTTTTTATTTTTATTTTTCAGAAAGTAGCAATTGATAAGAATACTGATCCAGAAGTAATTGAAAAACACAATAAAGAATATCGTAAGTAAATTTTTGTTTGATGAGATCTTAGATATTAAAAAAGTGTTAATAATCTTACAAGTTCTGTTTTACAAAATTTATATTACTAAAACATATTTTTATTTATTATCTTATTATAATGCAATTGGGAAAAACCACAATGCAAAGCCTTATGTTTCAAAAAATACACCTACTTACCTATACTAGTCTGGACTGGTAAGTAGGTGTATTTTTTTAAACATAAGGCTTTGCATTGTGGTTTTTCCCAATTGCATTATAACAAATAATAGTGTTTCTTTTTGAGTTGTTGGCTCTATTTTAGTGATTTTATTTATTATCTATTTACTTTTTATCATGTATCAATTTTTTCTTTTAGATTAGTTGTTTTGTGCAGGATATTATGTGCTCTGTGAAAACTTGTTTCATGCATATTACTTTGAGTATCTTAACAGAATTGTTATTGTTATAACTTTCTATTATTCACACATACAAACATAATTTAATTTCAATTATTGTAAAATGATTTTTTTTTTTTCCGATTTATTATTGATTTGTAAAAGATTCTTTTAAAAAGAGAGGTAATGGGTTCAGATGATGAGCTTAGTAAAAAAGCATTCTCTATCATAATTTTTTTTTATTAAATATTTTTATTTAGATTTAAGTATTTAAACCCCTTCTACACAGTCAGGACCGACCACCATTGACCAATTTTCGTATTCGTTCTACACGGTCGGTGGTTGACTCAACTTGTTAGTTCTTCTCCAGTATTCGGGATGGCTCCATGCTATGGAAAAATTTAATTATTGTAGAGAAATCTTCAGAAATTTAAAAAAATAATGCAATCTATAATGTATCTTATTATTAATGGGAGAGATGCAGCTATGAAATATATTAGATATTGAAAATGGCAAGATGAAGTGTGCCAGGCATAAATAAATATTAGATTTCTAGGTTTTGAACAATTGTTTACAATATTCCAATCAAAATTTTTAGAGTTTTGTCCAGCTAGCTCCTACTGTCCTAATTGAAACACTGTAGTCGGCTGACAGCGTTCCAGACGGTCAACCGACTTCTACGCTGTCTGTTTACATCAACCCAACCAAGGTTACGATGGTCGGCGGTCAATCCCAACTGTGTAGAATGGGCTTTAGTTTCCCTTATTTAATATTTTTACTAACTATTGTTTTTTTAATTTTATAGTTGAAGTAAATAAAGATCACTTCAAGGCATTGATAGAAGCCATGAAAAAACGTCAGGAAAGGAGCATAAAACCTTCTAAGCCGATGAACAGGATAGATAGTGATGATGAAAGTAAGCCTGATATCACTTCTTCCGTCGATGATCAAGTACCATCCACCTCTAAAGCGAGCAATGTAGATTGCTCAGTTTCTATTTACTCTCAAGTTACCGTTGTTGATTCTGAATCTGATAATGACATGTTTGAAAAATCTCCTATAAAGATAGAGGCTGACGTGCACCGGATCGATTGGGACAAAACCAAAGTTAACGAAGAAAATACACAAGAAACGGGTGTTAAAGCTGAACCTGTAAGGAAGGAAGAAATTCCAAGTAAAGAGTCAGATGATTCTGTCTTACACGACGAAGATTCCAATTCATACGAATCAGTTTTTGATAAGTCTGGTAGGAGTGATACGTCATTAGTGAAAACTCCAGTCGGCAAAGCACATTCCCTTTCTGCGAGAAAGAAAACTAAAACTCCATCACAAGCAGCTAACGGCTCACCTTCTAATAACAAAATGGAAAAAATGGTGGATGAAATTTTTAAAACAAATTGTGGTATGTTCTTATTTTATGTTTTTAATTATTCTTATAAATTTTGAATTATTTTTTATAAGTTATATTCATACAGAAAACTTTATCTTACTAGTGAAATTGAACATGTAAATCCTCACCTCAGATTGAGTAGGATGCTCAACTGATTTTGATAAAACTTTTTTCCCTTGTTATAAGGAAACATGTTATAGTCCCATATTACTCTTTTAATTTACATATACCTATCATTCGTTTCCTTTAGATGAAATGGCGTTTCTTCAAAAACCTAAATACTTTATCTTTTATTTTTAGAAAAATGGCAAAATCATGTCAGACTAAACTTAATGTTGTTTATAGCTGTTATAAGGTTACCACATTAAATTGTTATCGAAATCCTATATATTATGATTCCTTATATCGGAAATAATTTTTTCTAGGTTTTATTTATATTTTATTGATAATGAATTACTCATTAATTTATGAATTTTTTAATAATTTTTGTTCTTTATTATAATTTTATTTTTACCAATACATGAGTAACTACTCGAGTTTTTTGATGTTGGTAGAAGACTCAAGAATTTTTTATAATTTCTAAAAAATCATTAATTCTGTTTTTTTACTTTTTTTTTCTTTGATCATTGCACTCTCATTTTTTATAGTTTTGTTAATAATATAAAAATAAAATTTGTGTCTTTAATGAATTGTTAAGATTGTACTGTTTAATGCTGTAATAATAAAAAAAAGTTGAGCTTATAATTTTATTTACTACTCAAGGCTTAAGATAAAGTTTCATTACCTGAAGGAAATAATAAATTAAGGTTTTATAATTTATAATTTTTTTTTTCATGCTTCAGATATGTCTGAGCAGTTAGAAGAAGAATCGGAAACCGATGAAGATGATGATGAATCAGAAGATGAAGGATTCCAATTCACAACTCCTGTGAAAAATTATGATATGTCTCCAGAAATTAGTCCCATGAAGACTCGTTCAAAACGAAAATGTGCTCCTTCTACTGATGAAAAGAAACTTACTAGATCTGCCAGGCAACAGAAGCGTGTAAAACGCTCCATTTCACCTTGTTATTAACCAACCTATGACGGTGTATAATTCATTGTAATTAAAAACATTTTATATTCTTGATCAAAACTATTTTAATATCGATAACATCACTGTAATTTCGACACCTACTGTCTTATAAAACAGATACAAGTGCTTTGTAAAAAATAAAAGTAACTTTGTTGATTAATAGACGATAGCCAGTAGAGTTGTATATATTATCATAACAATGCTATTTGTAAAAAGTTCACCTAGTGACAAATATAAATACTTTTTGAATTTTTTTATTTGTTCAATGCCTTGAATTATTGTTTCTTAATTAATTTTCCTCCAAATTATTTCAATCTAAAAAGAGGTTGAAAGCTCGAAATGATTGCAAGCATTGATTTGCTTTCTTTTACTTCAGCAAGCTATTCTTAGGAAATGGATTTTTGGATCTGCAAAAGAGATCGTACCGTATGATCCTGTTTAAGGGAGGTGTCCTTGAATACCTGATGGAGTTGTGTGTATTCACTCCTAACCTGAGTGTTACTTATTAATAGTCAAAAGTGATATGTTTCAACTTTCTGTAACCTATCAGGATATGAAAAGGTCATAACCTCTAATTTTAAAAGTATAGTTTTGACTAACTGGCTTTTTTTAATGTTCCTATAATATCTGGCATATTATGATGAAGAATATTGGTATTTTTAATTAGTAAATCAGTAAAAAAAAAAGATTGTTTTTATCCAGTAACTCGAAAACAACTTAAGGTTTCTCAGTGTGATATTAATCTAAATCATTTTATTTTAATAGTCGCTCCTCCAAGTGTATAGTCACTCCCACTAATTATATATATTTTTATATGCATATATTGTTTATAGTGGGAGGTCTAAAGTTTGAATATTCAGGCTTAATTAGGATAGGACTTTTTAACGAGTATCTGACATAGTACAGCTTAACCGTTTAACGTCCCTTCCGAAGGATGGCATAACTAAGGATTTTTTAATCCCTTTAAAAAACGTAGGGCCACCAGGCCAGGCTGCAAACCCGCGTTCTTGGGCTTGGGTCGTTATTAGAGGTTCAGTATAACCTCTAGAACACAGGTTACCCTGCTGAGGGCATTTTTTTTTCAGTTCTCTTCTGTAAATAGCAGCTTTCATAACATCCCAATTTGGTGTCTTTGGTTCAATTTTTGTTTGTAAGTTATTACCAGAAGGTGACATCGCTTTCCGAAATTACTCTTCACCTCATATCTAGTCCAGAGTGTTAAGAACAATAAATAAGTTTTCTGCTAGTGTTCATTCTCGAAAGGCTAGAAAATTCAATGCATTACTGCTAATCCTCTAAATGTGTTATACACTAAAAAAAAAAATTGTTTATCCAAACCTGGAAGGGTTAAGGCTACTTCTCTAACAAAATTGATCATAAATGCATATTGGTATATATACAATACGTCAAAGAAGGTTATATGGAAATTGTGAACTGATGAATTTAAGTAGCAAATTTAATAATGATTAAATTAGTCGTATTTTTGGTATTAATTTTTTCCCCTGGGCTCAGAACTAACTATGGAAGATAAATTATTTGTTATGCTATCTACAAAATGATAACTTATCTCCTTCCTTCCTATCCATTAGCTTGGAAACATTACAGTTACTTCCATGTACAGGAACCTTCATAGATTGTTGTATTACAGATTTTTTTTTCTCTATTTACCCTAGAAATCGGCGACGTGGTACACAGCACAGTCTTTTATTTGCCAATTCTTATATACAGTTCTAGTATTCTATTTTTTGCCAAATAAAAAACAAATTTTAAAAATTTACAAAAATGCTCAGGGCAGATTTTATAGTTTATCAGCCCGTACAAAAAAATAATTTATTAATTCATTATTCAGGGCAAATTTATGATATTGAAAACTTTAATTTTAGCACTACACATGATAAAGGCGCAGTTTTTGAGAAACTTAAAATCCTAAGTAAAAAAGAGTGGAACAATATTATTTATAAGAAAACTTGGGTATGGTCTAGGAAAAGTTTTTTTTAGTTATATTAAAAAGGTTATTTTTAAATATATTCAATTATATCTTGCATTGCAATCATTAGTCTAAAATTACATAATTTTTATTTAATGTAATTTCTTACACTAATGGTCAAATCACCTTTCTTCTTGAATATTATAATCTCTATAAATAGTATAGATAAAACCTTTGTTGTTATTCAAAGTAAAAATTCCATTAATTTTGAACCTAACTTGGGTGAAATCTCAGTAAAACATTTTATTTGCTATATATAATTAACTAGGGTGTAGGATATTTGGGTCTAAGGGTTGTCAGAAATAAACAAGCTATTTTTCAATAATTTATTATATAAAGTAGTGATAGTTTAGGAATAACATTTTGATATATATTTATATAACCACTCATGGAAATGTCTTCTTTTCAACTTTTTTTTTCTAAAATTTTTAACATCACAATTTTTAACATCTATCATAAAATAAAGCATTATATATATGTGTACATACATATACATATATGTTTATAATATACTTTTTTTGTTGTTTTAAAAACGAAAATAAACTTCTTTAATTTTTTATGATATAAAAACATTAGCAACTACTCTTTCGCTGATTATAAGTAAAATAATGTATAGATCACAATAAAAATTTTAAAAATAAAGGAAAACCCTGTTCAATAGAGGATCAATATGATATTATACGATAATATTTTATCCTTATAGAAACTTCCGTTACTTATTATCTACTCGAAATGATTTACAAAATTTCTATCAGAGAGACTACTGTGAAATAAGTCTATTACTAGCCTAGATGGTTTTCAAGATAAGCTGGTTTTCACTCGAAATGCGAACAATCTAGCGAATTATTAGCTGATATTTACAACTAACCATTAAATATGTACACTAAAGTTCACAGTTCGGAACACGCTGATGAAGAATATGATATGTTATACGACTTGAATTATTTTTATAAAAGATTTAAATGGTGCAGTTGATACCAAATATTTTATTAATGTCATTTGAACTAGCTGTTATTCTACTTTTGAAAATTTTTTGTTATTAAAAATAACTAAAATTTAAATTAGTGAAAATTTCATTTTGTATGTTAGCTGTATTTATTTGATTGCTATGGCATTGAAAGTTCAAAATGTTTAAAGTTATATTTGTTTGTCGTCAATAATTAAGAAGTCAGAATGGAATTGCCAAATGTTTTTAAGTTACATCCTTTTTTGAAACCATTACCTTTTAATCATTCTATATACTCAATCAGAATTTTTTTTTAAATGTTCATTTAATACTTTTATTTGCTTACATAAAGTCAAAACTTATTTTTTGGATGCAAAAATGAAAGTTTTTTTTTTATTTTTAATTGTTCCAATTAATGAAAAAAAAGTCATTTTTTAGTAACCAATAGTACCAGTTCTTAGTAGGCTGAGAACTATTAAGAACTGGTTTTAACTAATTTTCTGCAGTAAAGATTTCAATTCAAATGATGCAGTTATAATTTTTATAAAACCTTTTTTACAATTGTTCTCTGTAATAAAGCCTTAATTTTTTAAGGTTAAAAAAAATAATAAATACCTAAATCAGTTACCAATAGGGGACATACCTCAAATGAATCTAAAATATTTATTTCGAATTGTTTTCTTTCTAGTAGAAAATTAGAAAGTCAAAACTGCAAAAAAGGAAAGTAGATTTTTTAAAAGAAAGATGATCCTAGTACAAATATTGCATGCATCGAAAGTTTTGAATTCATTTGACAAATTTTAGCATGTGCTCAGAATGAAGATGGCATTTTTTTTTTAAGATAAGGCATAAATTTACTTTTAAATAATAACAAAAACGTAAATATTTATTTTTCTTGAGTTATTCCCCAAGTGCTAGATCTACAGCTCATTCATTATAACCAGCTCAATTTTTAACTAATATGTAATATGATCACTTCAAAAATAGCGCATAAAAGGCACTGCTTATATATATATTTTTTTTTTTAATTCAGAAACTTCATAATTTTGAAATTTATTTAAAATTATTCAAAAATATAATTTGAAATTCATTTAAAATGTTTTTTTAACAGTGAATGAAGCTTATCCTAGAAACCATGCCTTCAACCGTGACCCTCCTATTTGGTTAATATAAAAGGCTAGAAGAGTACAAACTACCTAACTGCTATGGGACGAAAGCACAATCTCAATATATATTGGTAACATCGAACCCTAAGTACCACATTGACACCACGATCAATATTAGATATTAACCATGTAAATATTTCTTTCTTTAAAAAATTATCTTTTTATGTTCCAATTAATATTTGCTGAGCTTTGGGCTTTTTCTTACATTTTTTTTATAGTTTTAGTTATACTTTAAAATCGTACTTGTAAGATGTAACTGTAAACAGCCAAATAAATAAATTTAGTTTATTTTTTATATCAATTTTAAACAAGATGCTTGGTAAAATAACTTGAAACTATATGCTTGGATATACTGAATTAACATAATTGTAATTGACTTTTGTCTATATGGTTTTTCCTCCACCTTTTATTAAACAGCTCAACAACTACCTGGTCAAATGAACAGCAAAACAGAATCACTAATTTACTTAATTAATAACATTAATTCTAACGAATTAATTAATTAATTTATGAATAAAAATATACATTTATTATAATAATAGTTCTGATCATATAGAGTTTTTAAGTACAGAAATAAGAGGTCAGGCCTTTTGACCAGTAAATGTTTCATTAAAATAGATTTGAGTTGATTTTGCTTCACATCGTTATTTGGAATAATTGTCTATCAATCTAAATTTGATATTGAGAAGAGCTTTTCAGTCTTTACAATAAATTTAATTTTCGGGAAATAAGCGAAATGTAGTCAAGGTTGAATAAATTTCATTCTGAGAAATTAGCAAAATTTTTTCAACATTGAAAGGTGAAAAAAAATCAGTCCATCTCAAGTTTATAAAAAAAAAGAATAGGCTGAGAAATGAAATTTGATGGTAAAATTCTTGATTGGAAGCATTTAAAGTCTTCTTCTGGAGCGAACCTGTAACAATAAAGATGTCATTAAGCTTATTATAGGCATTATTACTATTATTATAACTAAATTTATTGAAGTTATTTTATTAATTAAAAAGTCCATAATCTGTCCAATACATAAAAAGGGTGATAGACTAGCCTGCAGCAACTATAGAGGCATCTCCCTACTTTCATGCGCATGTGAAGTGTTGTCCAACATTCTCTTTCAACGATTACTCCCATTTACAGAAATGTTCTTGGGCCGTACCAGTGTAGTTTCCAAAAAGGAAGTCTACTATTGACCAAATATTCAGCTTACTCATCATACTTGAAAAAGGACACGAATATAAGCTTAAAGCATATAATCTTTTTGTAGATTTTAAAGAAGTGTATGATAGTGTTCATAGGGAACAGCTGTACAAGGCGCTCATTGCTTAAAAAGCTCTCTCATAGAGCTTGAAACCTGTAAATCTTATTAAAATGGTGAGACTCACCATGAAACAAGTGATATGCATGGCGCAGATTGGAGGATCAAGATCTGAAGAATTCACATCTGGTAAAGGACTAAGGCAGGGGGAGGCATTGGCATGTCTCCTATTCAATATTGCTCTAGAGAAGGCCATTAGAGACTCTGGTATCCAACGGTTTGGTGGAATGGTTTTCAGCCGAACAATGTAACTTCTTGCTTACACTAATAATACAGGCTGTCTCCGATGGATTCCTAAAACTAGCAGAAGTAGCAAGAAACATAGGACTGAAAGTAAATGCAGCAAAGACCAAGTATATGGTCACAGAGGAAATCCCCAGGCCTGGTGAGGAAATCACAATAGGAGAATAGTCTATTAAGAAAGTCACTGAATTTGTTTATCTCGGATTCCTCATAACCCATGACAACGTAGTAGACGCTGAAATAAAACAAAGAGTCTTATCCGCCAACTGCTGTTATTATGGCCTCAGTTCATACTTTAGGAGCCGTGCTTTGACTAAGGACACCAAAATTCTTCTATATAAAATAACAATTAGGCCAATTCTCCTACATGGATCAGAAACATGGACCGTTTCTAAAGCTGGTGAGCAGAATCTAAAAATTTTTGAGAGGAAAAGCATAAAGCGTAAAATCTTTGGAGCTGTGAAGATGGATCAGGAATGGAGGCGCCGAACAAAACGAGGTGCTCAAAGATTTAATTAAAGAATCCGATGTGGTGCAGTTTATGAAACTCAGTAGGTTGAGATGGGCTGGGCACTTTGCTCGGATGGGCAAGAATGACCTGCCAAAGAAAATAATGACAGAGGTGATGTATGGGACAAGACACAGAGGAAGACCTCGGCTTCGATGGAGTGGTGGTATGGCTGGAGATGCTAGGTCCAAGTTGGGTTCGAGGAATTGGATGACGACGGCACAGGATCGAGACAATTGTTGGAAACTGGTACAGGAGGCCAAGACTCGAAATCGAGTTGTAGCACCGAATAAATGAATTTTATTTATTTATTCTGGTTTTTAATGGATATTTTGTCATTTTGACAGCATGTTTTTTTTTTAATCATAAGTGAACTATACTAACAAAGTTCTCAACAAACATCTCTCCAATGGACACTGATCTCTAACAACAATTCTGAAATAAACTTGTGTGTAAGTATATGCATGTAAGATATCTCTTCAAGAGATGCAGACTAATATTTTCATCACCAAAAGATAAATTCATCCTTATTTATGGATTTTATCCCTCCCCAAGAAATTTATGGTTAGCTATTATAATCAAAAGTTAATTTTCATTTCCCTAATTGAAATGGAAATTTTATTTTGAATAGGATGATCAAATTTTTCAAATCATGTTCTCTTGTCTTAGTAGTTTTCATAAAGAAATGCAGAGCTTGTTTACCATGCTATAAATTTATTTAAATGATATTCACTATGGGCATTTTATTTAAGAGATTATGCATATTATAATTCTTAAAATAAATGAATCCTTTTCAATTTGGGAATACAGTTTTTTTTTTTTTTGCCTTTCAGGTTTTGGTGAAAACCTAAATGAGGGTGGGAAAAAAGGTTTGAAGCAAATATGACGATCGGGACCCCCATCACATGAGTTTGAATGTAAACAGATGGGAGCGTTAAATAATGCTCTCTGACCAGCTCTAAAACTCACATAACATTATATAATGCTCTCTGCATTGATACTGGTAAACTAACATAGCTTATTATGAGGTTAGTTTTCTGATAATATAATTAAATAAATTTAAAATTTAAATGGAGAACGGAGATAATTGGGGGTTGCAGTAAAAAAAACACTAAATAAGTACAGGTCTTACATTTAGTACGTGCCGACATTTCGACCTACACTGTAGGTCTTCATCTTCAAGGCTATGAGAGAGAAACAAACAGAACAAAAAATATATAAAAACGTTACAGTAACAATAATATAGTGACATGTAATGTAGAAAATTAAAATAGTGACAGATATGAGAATTAAAGATAACGAATATTACAAAAGTGACAGAATATAATAAAATTAAGATATTGACAGATTTAATAAAATTAAAGATAATGAACAGAAATTAAAATAGTGACAGATATAATAATTAAAGATAACGAATATAAAATAAAATACAGAAAATAAATGTACAGAAAGGAGAGAAAAGTAAACATAATTTTAATTTCTGTTCATTATCTTTAATTTTATTAAATCTGTCAATATCTTAATTTTATTATATTCTGTCACTTTTTTAATATTCGTTATCTTTAATTTTCATATCTGCCACTATTTTAATTTTCTACATTACATGTCACTATATTATTGTTACTGTAACGTTTTTGTATATTTTTTGTTCTGTTTGTTTCTCTCTCATAGCCCTGAAGATGACCTACACTGTAGGTCGAAACGTCGGCACATGCTAAATATAAGTCCTGTACTTATTTAGTGTTTTTTTTTTTACTGCAACCCCCAACTATCTCCGTTCTCCATTTTATCATCCAGTCAACTATTTTCCTCTCATAAAATTTAAATGTTTACCTTTTATGATTATTGCGATTTTCGAAGTAAAGTTAATGAAATACTTCCACGAATTTTTCTTAATAGGTCGATAACTTCTCCTGTAGTCATGTCTTCAATTCCTTCATCATTGACCTACGAGATCAAATCAAGTGTAAGCAAAGTATTCAGTATTAAAAATAAAGTATAAAGATATGTAATGTAATAAGAATAGTCTTACATTAATTATTCTGTCACCGATCCTCAGCCTGCCATCCCTGGAGGCAACGCTATCTGGATATATGGCACTAATAAATGATCCTCCGTCAGAGGAAGGTTGAAGGCTGAATCCAAGTCTGCTGTTCCAGCCCCTGTTCAGCTCTACAATAACCACCTGGGTAAAAAGAGACAACAAAATGGTTAAATCATAACTCATTAATATAACTAAAATCTATATATTTATATCCCTAGATAAAAAGATTGCTAATATAAATAATTTATTATTTTTGAAGATGCAAAGATGGTAGTCACTTCTTTTCTCAAAAACCTTGGAGCACAAAGAATCTACAACATTATTTTTGGTCATGATTGTCAAAAATTATGATAATTAATTTTTTTTTGGTTTATTTACGAGGTATATAGAATACTATTATAATTAAATTTAACAATTAAGAGTCAAAATTAATAAACCTGGTATTCAGGCTGTTCCTGTGGTGGCAGTTGTTCATCGAGTGGCTGCAGTTTCTGACTAGATGCCACGGAATCTACTTCTTCCTGAGAGTTAGAAGTTGAAGGAACGTTTTCATTCTCAGGGAAGAGAACTCCTTTCCATTTTAAGAGACCTTTCGTCCCGCCACCATCCACTATCGCTGTTGGGATGTCCTGTTCAGAGCAACCAGTTTCATTGATCTCCTATAAACAACAAGGTAAAAAGTTAATTTAAAAAAATAAATTTAATGAAGCTTGTAATGTAATAATTAGCTATAATCAGAAAACTTATAGTATGATTTTTTTTTTTAAATTTAAGAATTATGCACAAAGTATTTTGAAAATAAAAAAATAAATTAAATGTTAGACTGGAAGAAAATAAGACCATATATTATTAACACTGATTAACTTTTTTTCATAGAACAACAAAGTTTAGTATAGTGTGGGTTTTTTTTCATTGATCAGAATTTTAAATGTCATAAATATATTGTCAATCTAGATTTTATTGAAATCTGAAGAAGAAAAAAGAAAAAACTTTCTGTGAAAAAATGGGAGAATAGCCCAACTACCAAATCCTTCAAAATTGTCCAAACTTAAACGATTTGTAATGATAATCAAAAGAATATCCTTCATAAGAAATAATAAATTCACAATGTTAATTTCAATTTGAACAGATTCGCCATAGAAACTCTGCCACACAGTTTATGAGTACAGGTCTGGTTTAATGTTTTGGCAACTAGAGGGGAAAAATCTTTATTTCCCAACAACTTCCTGAAGAGTCTTTGTTATTTCTACAGTCAGAATAAGTGGTTAGGTCTAATTTTCTTCAAAAATAGTTTCTTGTACTTAAGTAAGCAGAATCGAGCTATTTTCGTAGTGAATAAGGGGCTAAGTAAGGCATTGGCTTGAAAAGGAGTTATTGTTTATATTACAATACCATTTCAAGCAAAAAACTACGAGAACTATATGATTCCTGCTATCATAAAGCAGTTAACTCTGGACAGAATGCGACTTAACCACTGGGCTGTAGATTTATTAGCAATTTATAAATATCATTGAGTGGTTAAATGAATTATTTATTAGAAAATAAAAAATACCACTCAGAGAGACATAGCTTGAAACTTAAGTAAATTTATCCAATTCACAGGCAGTATTTCATTTAGTTTTCCTCTCAAAGAAATAAAACCAAAAATAAAAGTATTGAGATGTGTTAAAAAAGATTTTTCAATAACTTTCACATCGAATACGCCCATCCTACATAGTTTCTGATTATTTTAATATCTTTTATTAATAACGATAATTCATAACCTCAACTTTTAAAGATTAGAGCTTTAAGCACTTCGTGGTTATTAAACTATTTCACATTGAAATTAACTATTTCGTGGTTATTAAACTATTTCACATTGAAATTAACTATTTTATAGTTTCTCTATCCGAAGCAGTTGAAGCAATCTGATGATATCCTACAATATAAGGTTACAATCCTTCACTGTTTTCAGTAAGTCTTTTAGTCTTATAAAGGAATGATTAAGGATTTTTTTAATTAGCTAAAGTCTAGTATTGTACTATAGATAGTCTTGTATAGATTATTTTGGTATTTATTGTTATTGAGAAAAGTTATTAAAGAAACATTAATACAAAGTGTTATTCTTTTATCCTTTTTTAAAGGCTGCTTTCAGAAACAGTTGACAGTAGCATGTGCTTATTAATTCAAACATTGATTAGGTTTCAAAAGATAATTTAGGTTTTTAGAAAGAAAACCAAATAAAGGAAATAATTTACATTAAAAGCTTCATGAGTCGTAAGATAGTGTTGTTAATTCTTATCCAGTGCTACTGTTATCCAGTTGAGAAAATAAACTACTTTCCATGCATGGAGAAATGTGTATATTATTCAGGATTTTTGTTAATTGATCTACAAAATCTCACCCTACGGCATTTTTTCAAAATGCTAGACGTAATTCCCATCTTTGATCAAAAGAGGACTGTCAATTAAGCAATACAAATGATGATACTAACGACAACAACTTTGATAAACAACGTTTCTGATTTCACAGAAATGGACGTAACAACCATTCAATTTTTTATCACTCATTTCAAAGCACATAAGTAGATATTTAAATTGAAAGTTTTTACCCTATCAATAATTTGAATCAGAATCAGTATAACGGCCTTGAAATGCACAAGAGTTAAAATAAAATCTTTCAGTTCTTTTTCATAATATTTGACTTAGCTGATGCCGGTATCTTAGAAACATTGGATTGATCTAGTCAAATGATACAAAAAGTAAAGGTTGTAGTCCGAGGCAAACGGAGATAAAAATATTTATTTATAAAAAGCTTTAATCTTTATCTTGATCTTTCATTTTTATTTAAATGTATATTTATTTTTATAGATTATTCTAAACATAAAAATATGTTGGAATTAAAATAATATCTTTACTTATACATTCAAATACAAATTTCCCATCATTAAATAAAACGAGCTTAATATAAACGATTAATTTCATCTTTCTTTCGAGCTGTAGTAAATTACAGGGTAATAATTAAATAAATAAGATAAATTAAAAATATGTTTCTTATTTTTTATTATTAATAAATCTAATTTATTATTAATTTTACAGGTTAATTTTCAAGAGCATAGTTTTGACATATTTTAAAAATGCTAAAAGCAACAACAACATAGCATCAATATTTAACGGAGAATAGAGATAGTTGGGGGGGTGCAGTCAAGACAACACCAGTCCTGACTTATTTGGTGTCTTGACTGCACCCCCCCCCCCCCAACTATCTCCATTCTCCATTATATCATCCAGTCAACTATTTTCCTCTTTAATATCAATATTTAAGATAGAAAAGAAATTAGTTGACTGGAACTTCTAATGTAAGGATAGAGATAGTTGGGGGTGCAGTCAAATGAAACACCAAATAAGTGAATACATATTTATTAAGTGTGCCGACGTTTCAAACTACTTTGTAGGTCATTTTCAGGGAAAATAGGAGCTGCTGCTCGGGAATCAGGTAACAGACAACTCAACTATATAACTCATATTGATATAATAAAAAAGAACCGAATTAAAAAATTTAGCAGTTGATCACTTAGGTAATCATGAATAAGACAGTCTAAGTGATGTTCCAGAAAATAATTTAAAAATACTAGTAACTGTTTATTATCTGGTAAATATTGTTGTTTCAAAAAGCATTCTTTTGTTCATTTATTCAATTAGATATTGTTTAAAATAAATAGTAATAGCCTTTATCAGGTTTAATGTAGCTACTGGATGTTGGAAAAAAAAAATTGAACATATCATGTAAAGAATTAAATTTAAAAATATAGTAGAATTTTAATGTCTTCGTTTTGAGTTTGGATTTAAAAAAAATTACCAGTGAAACAGGATTTGGAAAGATATTTTCTTAGTAATCAAAGAAGAAAAAAGAAGGCCCATGAAGCCCCAGTTAAAATTTGGAAATTTCAGAACATTTTTGAATCATTAAAACTTTTTTGTATACCTGAATTTGTTAATTCTTATTATTTAATTTATTATTTTGCTGTAATTAATTTATCAAATTTTATACATAATATTTATATTAGACTTGTTTATTTAATCATAAAAAATGTCTTTTCAAAGAGATACAATGAAAGAAAAAAAAATATTAAAATTTAACACATAGTCCACTTCCAAAAATAAAACTAATGAATAATATTTATGTAGGTAAAAAATATTTAGCTGGCTGTGGATATTGAAAAGTACAAATTAGTTTATTAATAAAATACATAAATAGATATAATTAGTTGAAACAAAACTTATTTTTAAAATTCGACTTTTAATTTGCTTTTTTTCATGAAATAATTATTAATTTAGCAAAATGTTTGTTTTTTATATGAAAAGATAATTATACTTATAAATTTTTATTTCTTTTCTTTTTTTTTTAAACTGGATTTAATTCTTCTTTTATTTAGGGTAAGAGAAATAAAACCGTTTTCCAGTTATTGTTTATTCTTAATTTTCAATCCATTAGAGACGTTTCGACACTATGGCGTCATTCTCAATCTTTTCTTCTCCTGCATCTTTTAACTTTAATAAATAAATTAACAATAATTACATTACTATACATAATTTAACATAAATGTCCAAAGATAACATACTATAAGTATAGGTACCTGGAAAGTCATACTTTTAAAAATTCTTAGGAGATTATTAGTCCTCCATGGTCAATAAAATAATATTACATTAAAAGACCAAATCTTGATCTTTGAACTATTAGATCCTTTTTCAGTTCTATGAATCATTTGACTTTAATATAAAATACCAAAATATGTTCTAACAGCACATCAACAAAAAAATGACCATATAACCTACTAGTAGATTTTATAAAATTTTTCCATATATTTTATAATATTTCATAATTAATTAATTGACTTGATAAAATATTTCTTAAAATTATATATATAAAAAAATAAAAATAATAATAAATAAATGTTTATTTAAAAAAAAAATAATTATTTTTTACTTTATATTATTTTGTTGATGTGCTGTTAGAACATACTTTGGTATTTTATATTAAAGTCAAATGATTCATAGAACTGAAAAAGGATCTAATAGTTCAAAGATCAAGATTTGGTCTTTTAATGTAATATTATTTTATTGACCATGGAGGACTAATAATCTCCTAAGAATTTTTAAAAGTATGACTTTCCAGGTACCTATACTTATAGTATGTTATCTTTGGACATTTATGTAAAATTATGTATAGTAATGTAATTATTGTTAATTTATTTATTAAAGTTAAAAGATGCAGGAGAAGAAAAGATTGAGAATGACGCCAAAGTGTCGAAACGTCTCTAATGGATTGAAAATTAAGAATAAACAATAACTGGAAAACGGTTTTATTTCTCTTACATAATTATACTTTAAATTTTAATTTTTTAGAAATATATTTAGTACAATATTTTTTATAATTGATATTGTTTATATCAAATAAATTTTAATGTAGGAGAAACATTAAAAAAAATTAGTGATAGTAAAACTTATTTTACACTTTTATTTGAACAAAAAAATTTATGTTTATTTATGGCAAAACCATAAAGTAATTATAATTAAGGAAAAAATGTTAAAGATGATAGTCAATAAATGGATTTCTCAAATCCTTCATCATTTCTACGGTCTACCAACAATAGCTCAGATATGTAAATGTTTTTTGGTTTTAAATTGTATAATATTCAATTAGGTATTAGATGTAATAAATTAAATTAAATTTTAATTTAATGGACATTTTTCACATCTAATTTTTAATTGAAAAATATACAATTTAAAGCCAAAAAAACATTTATTTATGTACTTGAGTTATAATTATAATAAAGTTATTGGTTGACCATAGAAATTATTAGAAATATGAGAGATAGATTTCTCGACTATCATCCAGACCATTTTTTCATTTATTAATTATTTTATGTTTTCGCATTAAATAAAATAAAATAAAATTCAAATTTAACTGACATTTGTTATATTTTATGAAAAATAACAAAATTATGAAAATATGTTATCATCGAGTATCTTTCAAAATACAAAAGAAATTTCATATCTATATATTTAATAGATGACATTATATTTTTATAATTTTACGATTTTTCAATAAGTAAAAATTAATATTTGTTCATTCAATTAACTCTTATTAACTTATTTCTTTATTTATTACATAACTATTTATATTTATTACCTACTCGAATAATATACAAATTGTTATTTAGTCTAAATAGCATATATGTTAATAAATACACACACACACACACACACACACACATATATATATATATATATATATATATATATATATATATATATATATATATATATTTTTACATTTTTTTATTTCTAAAATAAATTAGTAACTTGTATTTATTATCGATGAATGAAAGCATTATCATATTACCTGAGGTACCAGAGGCCTTGTCTGTGGAGGATTGGCCGATCTGTAGGCAGGATTCCTGTAAGAGAAGCCGGTGTCTTGGTCGACCGAGCCAAGAGGTGGCATGCTGACGGGCTCGTTTGGAAGAGGCTCGCTCCCGCACAACCCCCCGCCAACAAGCTCCTCCTCTGTAAACATGAGCTCTATCAGTGCTGTGATAGCACCAATTGTGACACCCTAACCAGAGGTGAGTCAGCACTGGTCAGTAGTGCTGATCTGGGTGACCTTGTCTCACTACGGGAGTGGGGGCTCTGGAGGGGATAATGTTTAATGTTTACACTTTGGGTCAATCAATTCTGTCAACAACAACAATAAATCTTGTTTTCACCCAAAAAGGAACCTATCGACTATTGGTCATGAACAATTATATTTGCTGAAAGCAAAATAATATCTCCTCAAACTCGCATGAAAATTTTGAGAACAGTTAACTTTTAGAGCTCTCTGGCTTTATATGGCTTGGATCATATTTAATCCATAAACCTTGAGTCAAGTAATGAGAGCTTACTGCTGTTCATAATCCTTATTAATTAATTTTTATCATAAATACTTTTCTTATTTCAATACTTTTGAGATTGATTATTTATCAATAAAGAGAGGTAAAACACTTTGGTAAAAAAAACCATAAAGTTAATAGCTAAAAGCAGATTAATAATTCCAATCATAATGTTATAAAAACTGGGTACCCAAAATAAGGGGGAAAAATCTCGCGGCTGAGCGTGACCTAGTTCAAATCACCTCCTTGCAGAACCGTTGTCCATGAAACGGTAAAGTCTCTACCATGTATTGAACCCCAGACCTGTTCACGGGTTGTAGTTGTACAGGTTTTTAAAAGCAGATTAATGTTATGTTCCATTTTAAAGTTTTAAAAAAATTAAAATTATTTAATATGGTATTTTAAAGACATAATAAATTGCAGAATTATGCAATTACAATTAATACTAACCAAATTTAAGAATATAATAAATTAATTTTTTAAGAAAATAACTTTTTAAATAACATGTTCATCAGTTCATCTAATCATATCTCTGATTTTTTTTCTCACTTGAAATTAAATTATTGTTATTTATTATACATTTAATTTAATTTAAACATACTATATAAGTAATTAAATTAACTGGAAGTAAAGGTAAATAATATAATGAATGAGTAAAGCATGAATAATGGAAAGACACAAAAATATATACCTCTATAAGGTTTACATCTTAAATGTTTACAATAAAAAATATTGCAACTATTTTAAGAAAAATTTATATTTATAATAACATTGCAACTTAATAAAAATTACCTAGTTTTTCATATATTTTTGGGGGGGGGGATTCAATGAAATTTTCTTAACACAAAAAAAATGTTATACATGAATAATATAGAAAATTATAATTGAATAATTGACTTACCGTATAAGTAGACTGGATCTGATTTCCAGTATTTTCGCAAAATATAATTCCTTATTTCAGAAATAAACTTTTTTAAAAGTCTTTTGCAATAATTAAATTAAATATAAATTTTCTAAACTGGTACATATAAAAATAAAGATTTCAATAACTTGGTTTAGAGTATCCAAAATGATTTTAAAAAATAAATAAACAAAAGGCTTCACAAGGCAAACTTACTGAAAGAACCTTAAGAATTTTACAAAAGATAGCTTACTCCCAATATAGCATAAAACACAATGACACTAACTCTAAAGTATAACGACTATTAAGAAATATTTTCAATTCCCAGCTTTAAATAGCATTATATATTTATTGTTTGGAAAAGGTCAGTTTACAAAAGTCAACCCAGTCAGCAGTTAATTCCAAGCATAAACTCTTGAATGATAATAGTTGACCTTGTATATATATATGTGGAAGAAAATGGTCAGGGTCGAGGTAAACAAATTTCTCTTAAGTAGGGAGAAATGTTTATTAATGTTTTGACCTACATTGCAGGTCTTCTTCAGGGCTGTTGAAGTAGCAGGGGGAGGAGGCGATGTGAATTTGTCGCAAACACATAACTAACAGCTCGTGCATAAATTCACAACAGGCCCCCCGCCCCCTCCTCGAGAGCCCTGAAGAAGACCTGCAATGTGGGTCGAAACGATGGCTCTTTAACCCTTTAGCGACCGTGAACTACTATAATAATCCGAGCGCGCCGTGCCATGGGGACCGTGGACTATTATAATAGTCCGGTGTCAGGTGGGCTCCACGGACCATGGACTATTATAATAGTTTTGCTTCTCCGGCGTTTCTAGACCGTGAGCTACAATAGTAGTTCAGTTCCTAGAGCCATTTAGTTGTCCCCATGATAAGCTGAAATACTTTTTCTTGACAACAGATGTCGTACTAATTCACTTTGGGCTATATTATTTTTCGTAAAGTGTGTCTGTCGTGTTCGGCATTATCACACTCAAAAGAATTTTTAATTGTATAAATTTGTATATAGACATTTCAAAAAAATAAAGTATATGTATAAATTTGTATATAGACATTTCAAAAAAATAAAGTATATGTATAAATTTGTATATAGACATTTCAAAAAAATAAAGTATATGTATAAATTTGTATATAGACATTTCAAAAAAATAAAGTATATGTATAAATTTGTATATAGACATTTCAAAAAAATATAGTATATAATTGTATAATTTTTTTAAATAAGTAAAATTAATTTACAGTAATTAAAAAAAATTTTTTTTTTTAATATTTTTTTAAATTCACCAGTGCCAGTCCATTCACCATTCCAAGTCCGGATCAAAAAGGATAATGGGAAACTATAAGGAATTAAATAAAAACCATGATTTCAGAGTCAAAAAGTAATCGGTTCAGCGGGCACGGTTGACTTTTCTACCACTCGGTCCAGCCAGCCCGTTCTGGCCTGGCCGTATTCGGTCGCTAAAGGGATAATATGTTCGATATTTAATAAAATATATCAACAACATTGATGCGAGTCCATTATAATAAAACTTGTTGAAAAACAAGATTGCTTGTGGTAAGTTTTATATAATACTGACCTGATGATTGGGCTGCTAAATTTTGTGAGAAATGGTAATTTTTTTTCTGCTCATCTATGACTCTTAGCTGCTCAGGCCTGTGTGGTTTTATTTCATCAGTGCTATCGATGCTATCTATACTGTCTGAAATTAGAAATATATTATTAATATTTCCGAAGAGCAAAGAATATTGTAAATATTTTTAGCAAATTTTGTTTCTTACCTGCTGGAGGGGGTGTCCTAGTCAGCCTCCTCTTCCTCGGTGAAGAGCCCTTGCTTGAGCCTGACGAGTCTTGAGGTGACTGCGACTTTTTCACCGCCAACTCACTAAGCATGTCCTGAGCTTCCTTCCTGAGATTAAAAAAAATAAATAAAACCTATTAATAAAAAAAATAAAATTTACCAGCAACATTAATGTCAGTCCATTGTGAAGCTAACTGAAAAAAAAGACAGTAGCAAAGAAGAATTGGCCTATCCTCAAATAGAGAATAATTATTTTTTAAGTCATTTCATATCAAATGCCCGTTTTCTTAGGAAATATTATTAAGTAAAACAGCTTTATGAAATCAAAACGTTTTTGTTCAAAATATTTACCTACATTTTCCACTGTTATCAAGTTTTCAATCCCAGTATAATGTCTGAAAATGCATTTTGAGTTGAGAATCATTTTCAATATTTCACAGTAAAGGAAATAGTCCAAATTTATGAAAGGATGGAAATCTGTTTGACATAAGTATGGCGAATAGGGTGGATGCGAGCATAGGCGGATCGAGTGAGGGGCACAGGGGCACATGCCCCCCGCCCCCGACTTTTTTTGAGTACTGTGGAGAATCCATTACAGTACATACTTATAGACAAATCCTGTGATGATAGTTGTTAAAATATATGAATAAAATAACAGAAATAACATTATTGAAACTATTGTTTAGATATTTTAATAAACCTTTGAAACCTTTCTATAAATACTACAAGTTTATATTAGTTTGATTTTTTTGCCTATCTGCCCGTTGTGCTCCCCCAAAAAAATCCTGGATCCGCCCTTGGATGTGAAGGAACTTTTTTAACCAGCTTGTTTAGTTTCTATACTGTCTGTCATGAAGCATGAGGCATTTCTGTGTAAGACTATTCTTTACTAGGTCCCTTCTGAGTAAACAATGCAGGTTGTTTTTTATAAGTTTATGTTTAATAACAATATCCCCTGCGGTGCGATGCGGATGTGATGGTGTCACCTCTGGGTAGGATGTAGAAATGAATTATTCCTGCCATTGACCAACGGAAAATCATCTCTTCTTTACAAGACTTTTTCCGAAGCACAGTGGTAATGTTTCTAGCACCTTGGGCTGCCGATATTCAAGGTTTAAACTCATTAAAAAAATCACACAAAAATTGTGTTCTTTCAAGATCATATTTAATAACATACTAAACAGTGTCTGTTCAGTTTAGTGATAGTAAATATTATCAAAAAAGAGTGGATAAACAAGAGCTCATTACAATCTGTAAACATCAACATAAACATAATATACAACAGAGGTTTTCAATACCACTTTGAATTTTAGAAATAATAAAAACAAAAAGTTCATTAGAAACAACATTATATATAACTTATTGATATGTAGGAAGAGAGAAATATACTTCATTAGCTTAACTTAAGGTTTTCCAATTCCTTTAACATTTCCTCACATATCTGTGTACAACTATTATCATAGCAATATTTGACAAATCACTTTTTTTTTTCTTGTACCATACAGATTTAAAAAAAACAACTTAAAATGAGATCTGTCAAAAATGTTATACCTGAGAATGGGCTTGAAGGTGCGATGAGAATGCGTTGGAGAGTGTGGCTGAAGAGGAGTCTGAGCAGGGTCGCGGTACAGCCTCAGCCTGACGAGGGAACCGCACTGCCTCAGGTAAGCCACCGCCTCTTCGTGGCTCAGGCTGGACATATCTACATCATTCACCTGAAATGAGGTAATTGAAGAGTAATGAATAAAACATTTTCATGTACTTGATGTTATAAAAAAGTATTTCATAGTATATTGTTTTTTATCTATTTAATGTCACTTTATGCTGCTATGGCTGATCAGACGATATTAGAGTGGAAGATCTAAATTTTGCCTTACCTGTTATAATTAGAATAAGGATCTTTAATGAGTATCTGATATTGTACACTTATTTTAACCACTTGCTCTCAGGACTCTGACAAACCATTCACAGATCCCCAGGGAATAGATTCTTTACTTATATAAGAATTAATTAAACTATTTTATAAATAATAGATACTTACATTATAATAAGAACTATATAAAGCCAAAAGTATAACAAATTTCACATCTATTACTTGTACTTTTATACCTGATCTCATTTAATCTTCCATCTAATTGGCTAAAGCAATGAAGCCAAATAAATAGAAATGCTGTATTTTATGTCTGTACCTTAAATTATGCCCTTACTTCTAAAATAAATATATAACTACCTCTACTTATGAGCTTTTTAAAATAAAAATTATTAGAAGCTTCAAATATTTTACAATGTTTTAGAGCATGGTGTACTAAATTAATGTAGATCAAAGGGGCCCCTCTACGACTTGTTAAATAACAATGAATCATTACAATTACAACACTAATAAAAAATAAAAATTCATGGTTATAACATTGGTACACAATTATTATATCACATGATTATTTATGTCAGGGGATAAAATTATATACTTAGGAATTTTTTTTAAAATGGAGTACACATTAATCATAAAATTAAATTTTATTATAAATTTTGTTTTCTTTGTCTTGAATTACTTACAGCTACTATCTTATCTCCTGGACGAATTCGTGAGTCGGAAAGGGCTGGTTCTCTCACCAGTGCTCGTACATAGTGACCAAGTACACTTTGGTCTTCTTTTCTCAAGGTGAACCCAAGAGAGCCGTTCATTTTTTCCATTACGATTTCGAACTCCTGCAATTTTTTTTTTTTATTGCATGAAATAACAAATATAGCTTTAGAGATGAAATTTGGACAGTTTTTTTACTTTTTATTTTTAAATATAAAAATAATTAACCAAGATAAAAGTGATACTAATTGTCTCTCATTTATCTGGAAGAAGAGTACCAGAAGTAGAATTTTAAATATGCATTGAAGTTTACCAATGTCAGGATCTGAGGGATTCTAACAGAAAAATAATCCAAAGATTTCAAAATAAAGTCCTTAGGGAAATTTTCAATGCATTCTTTTATATTCTTTTATTTTATATTCTTATATGCATTATTTTATATTCTTTTAATTTTAATGCATTCATGCAGATTCTAGAAGTTTGGAAATGACATTTTTAATTCAAATCTACAATTTGGGAAAAGTGAAAATTAAAAAATTGGCCGATTCTCATCAATAGTGACAACAAATGCAGAAACTGAACAATTTATTTACTTTAATGTCCCAGTCACAAGACTAAATTGATAGAAGCCTAATGAGCTTGTGTAAAGTAATTTAAATTCCAAACAATGATAATACAAGGCAATATTGTGATAAAAATAAAACAATAATAAAATATTCAATTATAATTTTTATCAATAAAGTCAATATTAGCATTCAGAATCAAAATCGAATAACTCCAAAAATTTACTTTTTCACATTTTTCGCTAGTTTAACCAAGCAATTTTATCTAAAATGAGTCTTATTCGGTTCTGAACCTGAAGTTTCAGAAACATAAAGCATTGCTTGACTAAGCTAGTGAAAAATATGAAAAAGTCAATTTTTTTCAAAATTCGGAGCTATCAACTTTTGGTCCTGAATGCTTCATATGCTTGATTGGTAAACTTATAATTTTTAAACTAACAATAATTTTCCATAGCAGGTAATATCGAAATTAAAAATCTGACATTTATTCTTAAAGCGATCTCAATCATTGGAAGTTTTCTAAGAAAAACATAATTTTTTTGTATTGTGACACTCTTCTCCCAATTTAATGATTTAAATTTCTTAAATAGTTAAAAAAAAACAACTAAATTATAACGAACCCCATATTGAGTGGCTGGAGGCAGCGGAGGTTGATCCCTCGGAGGTGGTGGAGGGGGATGACTTTCAACCGGAGGGAGAACGGTCTCTGGTGGCCTACACACTGTCAGTTTAACCTCGGCTGGTGCTGACCGCAGTACCTCCAAGGCTTCCTATATAACAGAAAATCAGTTTATATTTTAGAAATTGGTACTGTATATTATGTTTTAAATTATTATAACAAACCAACAGTACATTTTCCTGAAAAAAAAATTAAATAGAATCAGGAGGCATAATAATGAACAAAGTTACTTAATTCGAACTTATAATTTTCTGTAAAATAAGTAAGTTTGATTAAGATAAAACAGAAGACTGGAAGTTTGTCCTCTTTTTTCCTGCCTATAGGTTTCATGCAACATAAAACTTTAAATCAACAGAGCAATATTATCCTTTAAAGTGGGTTTCCCAACCTGGTGGGTTTGAAGACAAGACAAGGGGGCATGGGACCTATTTAAATACCTCCCTCGCCTCGAGCGAGTCAGTCCTAGTCTGAGAGCAGACCACAAACAGTGAAGATCTGTGATAAGTGAGTGTCAGTGTGATAAACTAGTCAGTGTTGAACCGGCCAATGTAATAAGTGTATCAGTGAACTGTGACAGTCTCGCGAGTGTAATAAACTGTTTCTGTTAGTTACTGTGTGTCAGTTTGTCATACTTGGAGAATCTTATGGTCGGTGGACTAGTGAACTGTAAGTGTTAATTAGTAGTTAATAATTGTAATAATAATTAGTAGTGTAATTTTATAATATTCATACAAATTTATGTAAATAGTTAAGTCATTTAGAATTAGTAATGTCGTGTATTATTGTAATAATTAAATAGCAGTTAGGCCTAGATAATAAATATTTATATCAGTTTATATTATAAATTTATATCAGTTTAATAATTTAATTGTTAATAGTTTAATTTTATCACTTTTGTTAATAAATATTAGTATCTTTAATTTAAGGAATTGTTTAATTAATTTTAATACCCAGTAGCCCCTAACATTATCTTAAATTGAGGCTTAGTAAAGTTTTCAATGTAATTCTTGTTTGTTTTTTAATATACCCATACAATTTATTATGTAAGGGGGGTATGAGAGGCTTTCATTTGAACAGGTAGGGAGAGCTTGGTGCAAGAAAGGTTTGGAACCTCTACCCTAAAGAAACCTTTTACTCCTGTAACCGGAATCTTTCTACTTGTACTTCTTTTGTTTGTCCTTGTACTTTTACACTTTATTATAAAATAGGGTTCATGTTTGGCACCTTTTTTTTTTTTTTCATGTGATATGTATTTGACACAATTATATTAGACAGAAAAGCCTGAAACTTAGACATCTGGTGAGATTACTTACATAGTTGGTGAGGCCGAGCAGAGGTACCCCACTAGCAGCCAGGAGGATATCCCCAGCATTGAGGAGGCCGCAGTGGGAGGCTGGCTGGTGCGGGAACAGTCGCTTGATCCGGATCAGTCCGGGCCAAGGCTCTCCTCCGCAGACCGACAGTCCCAGTCCTCCGCTCCCTTTCTTTACCGTCACCCAGAATACTGAATCTGCAAAAAGGAATAAACAAAAATTATATGTCCTCATACTTAAAGTATTTATACTTATATTAGATTAGAATTAATTTAAATAATATATTAAACAGTATGCAGTGATGTGATAGTTTAATATTAAGAGCCATTGTGATAAATAATAAGGTTGTTAAAAATCTAGGCAATGGTCGAGGCGTTGTAAACCAATCTGTTCTCATGCTTATATATATATATATATATATATATATATATATATATATATATATATATATATATATATATATATATATCCATTGAAAGTAAAATTTGAGTAAGCTATATTATTTATTCTAAGACAAATGTATGATTGCTTAGGACATTAACAAGGCTATATACATATGTATATATGTAAGCATGAATGAAGCTGCACTCAAAATATTGCTAATTTTGTAATATATAAAATACCTAGCATTTATATTATTATATATTTAATAACTACATTAATATTTAATGTATTATAAATTCTAATAAATATTAATGATGATAACAAAAATAATATTAAAATGCTAGGCAAAGTAAATACAAAAAAATATTGGTATCCCTATTCATTATATATATATATCCATTGAAAGTAAAAATTGAGTAAGCTATATTATTTATTCTGACATATGTATGATTGCTTTGGACATTAACAAGGCTGTCAGAAGGGATTGCCTTTAGCGAGTATTATATTATTCAGGAGATGCGATGAATAATTAATGGCAAGCTATTGACTGAGGTGGTCCTCCTTACTGCTATCAGGCCATTCTATTCACGTAGCGCTCAGCGCTCACACCCTGCGCTCCCTAAAGCGCGTGCTGCAGCTCAGAGCGCTCTGTAGTTAACAGCCAATCGTAAAGCCCTGTAATCATCTCCTTCTACGGTTTGAACGGATCCACAGGAATAATTACAACCAGGGGTCCGTGAATCACCACCCAGTAATGGCTCACGGAACGGCAGAGTCTCGGATATAACGATTCCGATTTCAGCCAACGAGCTCTAACACGAGTTCTTATCTCGAGTTGTTATTCCGGAGGTCACGCAATTAAATTAAAAAAAAGAAAAGAATAATCAGGTTCGTTAAGAAAAAAAATAAGGGGAAAGGATTTATAGGCGAGTTTCCGTTTTAGCTTTATGCCTGATCAAAAGGCTGCTTATTTTCTTAAATGGATGAACTAAGCAAGCTTATAACTTAGTTAAGTTATTTGGGGATGCTCAAGAAAAGAGAGAACAATGAAAGTATAATTGGAACTACTACTAATGCTAAAACAACTGTACCAGTACAACCCATGATCGGGTCTGGGGTTCAGTACATGGTAGAGACTGTATTGTTTCATGGACAACGGCCCTGCAAGGAGGTGACTTGTCCTAGATACTACAACTAATACTACTTGTATATCTTCTCCAGCCCGGGGTGGGCGCTAGCTCCCTCAGCAGTTTTTATTTCCACTCTTCTGAATTCTGACTTTCTGTTTCCTTTCAGTGAAACTTAATACTTTGAATCTTAATTATTACACAGATTGTTGGTTCAAGTAGAGTCACAACAAGTTTTAACTTTTCATCCTTATACCTTTTAATAATTTCCAAAAATACAAAGTTAAAAAAGAAATTTAAAATAATTTATTCAATGAAATTATACTAATACAAAAAGTAAATAGAATGATTATTACATATTAGCATAAAAGACAAGTACAGAAACTACCCAGTGGTAGTAACTCAAATAACAAGTTAAACTTAAAAGGTCACGAGGCCATCTTCTTTTCAGACGCCTAGGACTATTATCAGGAATTGAAGAACTTGCAAGGTTTGAAACTGGTGGGTTTGAGTGGAAATGAAGTTTGGCATGAAAAGATTGATATCGGAATCGGGCAAAATCAGCAACAAATGGGATATTAAGGTCATTTATGTATTACTTTGTCCGTAACAAAGTAAGGAGCATTGAGGATTTTACGAAGGATTTTGGATTGTAAGGATTGAATACGAGAGGAATTAGATGGCTTAGTGGAGCCCCAAAGCTCTACTCCTTAAGTTCAGATGGGTCTAATGATTGTCATGTATACGAGTCTTTTGTAATTAATTGAGAGCTTAGAGCGTTTGTCTAGTAAATGTCGAAGTAGCCTGAAACGGTGAGCTGTTTCTTTTCGTTTCAGAAAAATACAAGTAATCACGATCTTAGAATAATGAATGATAATGTATTTAATCGAAATGTTAGTTGAAACTTTTATTTCTTAATGAAATGATTACCGAAATATACCAATTACATTCTCTTTTCCCTACTACAGCTCAAGGTAACTTGTATTTTTGGAAAATATTGAAACGAATAAACAGATAAAACTTGTGACTCAACTCTAAGCGACAACCTGCGTAACAGATTTCCTTTGAGGTCCTCTTCAAAATCTTATATCCACGCGGTCATCCAACTCTTGGCGAATTATAGCACCCTGGAGGATTTTGCTCGGTATTCTTCTTATTTAACGATTCTATACGGCGTGCATGAACTGGGTCTCATGGGCATCATTATACTAATGAGCGATATATCCCTCTCTTCTCCAATTGTTGACGTGGTTGACTGACCAGGAGTTGGTTATTAAATAAAGATAGTTTTTCATTTAATTGTATAACTTAACATTTATAGCCTGCTGAATATATTTACTTAACTTATAAAACTACTAACAAGGAACAAAGAGTCCTTTTGCTAGCTAGGTGTGACAGGTACATGGTATGCTACCTGCTCTATGATCCTTACCATATTTATTTAGATATTCCTGACTTCCCATTGCTTTTTTTTACAAGTTTTTTTTCTCATTAACTTATATTGAGGATGGTTTTTTTACTTATATCATTCAGTGTGAATAGGAAATTAGAGTAGCCGATTAAATGTACCCCTTTATAGAATTTGGGAGAGCTCTAAGAGCCTGTATTGATCTCACAGATCGATTCACGGACACCTAATGATTTAGAGAGCAGAAGGTTGCTGAGCTACGCACTCACGCTTCCTCCTATTAATGTTCTAGAATTAATTGATGAAGTCACGGCAAAGAAAGATGGGCGCTACTGCCATAGCTTACTCGGTATACATCATTATTCCGTAGTCATTTATTCATTTAACGCTCCCTTAGGCCGCTATGGCTAATAGGATGATGCTAAAATATGAATCCTAAAATTTGCCAATGAGTAACTGAAACCGCCCACACTTGGGATTCCAATTTGACGTCCCTTCGGAAGGATAGCATAACCAAGAATTTTCAAGGAATTGTTAATTTTTTTCAGATTGAAGTTTCCTTCAACCAAAAATTTCATTTAAATATTTTATTTGAAAAGAAAATATTTGGCCTCGAACCCGGGACCTGCACTTCTCCGTGGTGACGCCTCAACCATCTCGGCCATTCCGGCTTCGCTTCAAGGACAGCCATATCCCCTCTTTTCACTTGATCCTACATCTCCATGTTCTCGAAATTTGCGATGTATACACGGGGAGAATGTTAATTGAACATTAGTTTATTTTGGATCTAGTTGACTTTAAGTCGTTAATATTATTATAATTTATTTTATTTTTATATGATATAATTTTTTAAATATTTTATTTGAAAAGAATTCGAGTCCCGGCCCTGACCATATCTTTTCTTTTCAAATAAAATATTTAAAAAAATATGTCATATAAAAATAAAATAAATTATAAAAATTTCTTTTATTTCGTTTTCCATTTTCTTCCATCTTGTACATCTTCCTCCTCCAGACTCAGACCATGGATACTTTTATAAATTCCTCCTATCCATCTTTTTCGTAGTCATTCACGTCCCTTCAGCATTCCAATTGAAAATTAAACTGTGCAATCTTTACTCCTTCATTCTTCAAGGAAGACCATACCATTCCAATCTCTTTATCTGTATGAGTGATTAAGGCGAAGGATTTAAATAACAATAAAAACTAAAGGTTCAGTCTGGAATAGAGATTGATGGAAATGAAATCCTATTAGAACAATGAGGATAGATTACACAGCAGATTATCAATCTATTCTAACCAGGGATTACGAAATACAGTCAGGCATAAAAATAAAATATAAAATTGATTACAATTAAAAAATCCCTGGGTATAAATTGACAGGATTTACAAAAAACTAATTACATTAGCGAGACTAGGACACACGGAATAGTAATCAGGTTGATTCGAATTAAATCCTAAAGGCGAGGGAAATCGAGGGAAACAGTAGCCGCCATTTTTTTAATGAAACAGACTTTTCACAGAAGAGCAAACCTTTTGAAGTTGATTGATACAGTACAGGAGGCGAGTGTGCAACGCCACCACGTGTCGGGGCAAATCTCTGCACAATTAGATGCTCGCTTTGATTGTAAACCTTGGATAAGTGGAGTCCATTGTTCTCTTCTGCTCCTCAAACAATGGGGCGAGGATTGAATAGTCATCCAATGCTCAAATGAAGTGAGGAAGGTTCCATTGTAAGTCAATCGACAATCAGCGGTCGGTCAGCAGAGTAATTCCGGCATGACTCTCTCCTCCCTCTCCCTCACCCTCCCTCCCTCTCACTCTCTCTCCCTCTCACTCTCTCACTCTCTCCCCCCTCTCTCCCTCCCACCCCCTCCCTCTCACTCTCTCACCCTCCCTCCCTAGTAGTAGTAGTTTATTCATTTAACGTAACTTTATGGCTAATCACTATAATAATTACGCTCAAAATCCTAAGTTTTGTTATCCAGGTAT
The DNA here is from genome assembly GCA_037127475.1 of Arma custos. NCBI lineage: Eukaryota > Metazoa > Arthropoda > Insecta > Hemiptera > Pentatomidae > Arma > Arma custos. The sequence goes on along the minus strand of CM073760.1, from coordinate 126,291,582 downwards.
AATTACGATCAGGGTCTTTAACGAGTATTTGGCATCTTACAGGATCTCTTTCCACAGCCTCCGCTTCTTATTCTGTCATTTCTCTCCTTTGATTTAATCTTCCTAGCTTCCTTTCTTTACCAAGTTATCCTGCCCCGCCGACCATTATACAATCCCGACCTACTTAAATTCAAAACCTCTGCCCACTAAACCGTAACACCTGCTCTCGGCTCTCAGACCTATGTATAGCATCCTAACGAACAACTGTTTTTGATAGAGCTTTCCTTATCCGATCCTTGTCCCTTTGGAACTCTATACCTTCCTCCTTTCGTCGTTCCAATGATCTTTAAACCTTCAAATCACCTTTATCCTAAAATCCTTACAATCCCCAAAATATCGGAAATAACATACTCAGTTTTCAGATTAAAATTTTCCAACTGATAAATGAATAATGTGTTTTTATTTATATATAAGCGCGTTTTATTTATATAATTGACGCTTCACTCATCCAGTTAGATATTGTTAAAAACAAGTTATCTTAGTTGATATTGTTTGTGTTTTTGTTTTATTATCTGCTTTGTTTGTTTCTACTTGACATTGTAATTTGCATACATATGTAATTATCTGTTCTTTTTCTCTATAGAATTATTGTAATCTTATTTCTATGTTATTTTTTATTTCTTGTACTCTGTTTTTTTTATTTTTTTTTATTCTTTAAATGCTATCACTGAAGGTAATTCACACTTTTTTCCCTTTTATTCTTTTTCATTTGTTAATTTAACTGTAATGATTAATTAAATGTAATCATTCATACTCTAAGACATAATTATACCCTGTATAGAAACCTGTACTGTTTTTCTATAGGGACTTGTCCCAGAATAAATATAGACTTTATTATTATAATTATTATAAATCCGTACCAGTTGGAACAAACCACAATCCGGCTCTTAATGTAGCCATTAAATTCTGCTAGAACAATTTAACCATATCGTTTCGTAAATGCGGTTACTTTAATGATATCATCAATTAATGCCGCATAGAAATCAGTCAATCAATGTTTTTTTTTTTATTCACTAAATAATGTATCACATATTTTATGTCTGTTCATAGTAATTGCGATGTCATTCAGGATTCCAGTAAATTTAGGCGGAATAACTTGTTATTGTTGTTCCTGGATTCCGTACTGAACTAATCGTAATAATTTAAAATACTTGTATGAGGTATGTTTTGTACAGTGTAGATATAAAAGTCCTTTCTTGTGAGAATTTTAACTAAAAAAAAAAATTACAATTGTGTCATAACAATACAAAAGTAATTATAATGAATGATACACAACGCCAAGGATAAAGGAAATTAGAGAAACTACCCGATGGTAGTACTCAAATAATAACTTAGAAGATCAAGAGGCCATCTTCTTTTCAGACGCCTCGGAGGATTATCACTAATTGAAGAAGTTCATTTAGAAAATGGTAGGTTTGAGTGGGAATAAAGTTTCTCATGAAAGGAATGGTATAGGGTTCGGTCCTAATCAGGAACAAATGGGGCATTGAAGTGGTTATGGATGATTTTCTTTTGAATGGTAACTTCTATATTCATTTTCTCATGAATTTAAAAGGCCAGTAAGTTGAAGAGAACCCAGGAAAAATAAAAAACCATAACAAATATAGAACGAAAAAATAAATTTTGACACAATCGTGATCAATATTGAGTTATACGAATTTATGAAAATGAGAAAATAAGATGTCTTACTTTGTAAAGTTTTTTAATCAAGTAACCTTCACCCCGAAAGAACCCGACAGGGACTTTCTTACCTTACCGAAATATTAAAGGCAGATCAAACAAGATTAAATTTCATATTAAATGATCTGTCTTAGTCTTGTCTAATAGATTTCAAATACTTGTTTAACTCATGAATTTCCATGCCATTTCTAATAATTAACCGGGAGAATTTTCAACGGGTCAATAGAATAATCCATTCTATATATTTTTTTATATTAATAAACTAGAGCCACAAGCTCAAATAGAAACACTATTATTTATTATAATGCAATTGCGAAAAAACCACAATGCAAAGCCTTATGTTGCAAATTTAGTAATATACCCACTTACCAGTCGACGTTTCGCCTATTCAGGCATTATCAAGACACAAAAACAAAAAAGGGTTATGTGAATCACATCTCGAAGAAAAAGGTGCAATACATCCCAACGATGCTGTCTCATGTTTGGAGCCTGTTTGGTCTGTTGATCGTTGGGATGTATTGCACCTTTTTCTTTGAGATGTGATTCACATAACCCTTTTTTGTTTTTGTGTCTTGATAATGCCTGAATAAGCGAAACGTCGACTGGTAAGTGGGTGTATTAATGGATTTGAAACATAAGGCTTTGCATTGTGGTTTTTCCCAATTGCATTATAATAAATAATAGTATTTCTTTTTGAGTTTTTGGCTCTATTTTAGTGATATATATATATATATATATATATATATATATATATATATATATATATATACTTTGATTCTATGGTATCATCAACACTCCTTTATGCTGCAGAAATTTGGAGTTTAAACTATTATACAAACATAGAAGTAGCACAATTAAAATTCTTAAAATACCTATATTATTGGCCGAAATGCACTCCAAATTATATCCAATTATATTATAATAAATAATAGTGTTTCTTTTTGAGCTTTTGGCTCTATTTTATTGATTATTATATTATACTATTGTTTATTATTATATAATGGTATATCAGTATATATGATTAGTATTTTATGTTTGATTTATGTATAAATGTATTCGTGTAATTATGTGTAACCACCATTGCTCAAATCAAGGTAAACGCTAATAATATATTTTTTTCTTAAATACCACCTCTATACCAAATAATATGTATTTATTAAAATTAGATCAGAGAAAATTGAATGAAAAAATAAAAAAATTAATTATATCTGATGAAATGTTAAAATTTTTTTACGGGGTTAATTTATCGAGCGAAATGTTTAAATTATAAATTAAGATAAAATTATTCATAAAGTAAAAATAAATTTAAAAAATATCCAAGAGAAGAAAATTTAATTGAGGGATAGAAACTCGTAAAGCTGTGAGACGCCTTCAACAAGCCCGCAATACAACACTGATTTGCTGGTTTAATATTTTCAAGGCGTTGATTCTTAGCCGGCTAACTAAATGATGGTTTGTAACTAAAATACTTTGTACTATATCAACTATTAAAGTACAGTAAAGAATTAGAATAATATGAAGGGGATGATTATTTTTGGCTAGAATAAATTTAAAATGATTCTTAGATACATAACAAAAAATAGGACTACAATAACAAAAACATCAAACAGACATGTATATTTATGTGTTTAGTATATGTACACAATATACAATATTTATATAAATTACATTAATATTATATTGGAACTTTTTTCCAAAGCTTGTATTTAAAAATAATAACGTGTTAAAATGCATGCTTATAAGAGCAAAATGCATAATTATTGAATACTATCTTTTTCCCGCGGCTTCGTCCGCGTTGATTTTAAATATAAATTTATGTTGAATTTAAATGGAGAGGGGATTTTGAATTCCATAAATGAACTCTATATTATAAACTATGACTTTAAGCATTTGTGAATTCAGCTAGCCTACCAATGCTTATCCCTTCGTTGATAGATTTTAATAAACGATCCTATTAGATATTAAATGGCATAGATACAGAACTATAGGTAAGATTTCTATTGAAATCCACTATGTAATGTACAAAACTGTAATATTTAGGGGTTGATTTTGCAAAATACTTGTAATAGTTACCTTATTATTATGTTAAAATATAATGCCTGCTAACTTAGTATTACATCTCTAACTTAACATTTTACGATTTTTCGTATTATACGAATGAAAAATTACGCTTTTGTTTTTATTACAAAGGTTTGTCACTCTTTTCACCTTCTTAGGGGACGAATTTTCAAAAATACTTTCTTAGTGCGCGCTGGTCTTATAAAATGTACCTAATGTCCATATATCGAGTCTGTAGCTTATGCCGTTTTGGCTCTGCGATGCTGTTTTCAATCAGGACGAACTCTTCTCTCTTATATATAGATAGGGACCGAACTCGAAATCTATAAGTCCTAAAGAGCTGCGGTTAGGCTCAAATCGTAGAACATTTAATCTACTTTAAAAACGGTCACTTATGTTTTTTTTTCAAAAACGCACTGATTAGGAGATACAGGCCAGAAACTGAAACAACTCCGAAAATTTCAAGTTTTTTCGGGCACCGAAGGTTTCCCCTCGCCATTATACGGTTTTTCTCTCCATAAGAACCTTCTTTGCGCCTTAGAAAAAATATGAAAAAAAAATTAGCCCAATTGGTGGAGCCGTTCTCGAGTTTTGTGGTTAGCAACATATTTGGCGATTCATTTTTATTTATATAGATATGATATTATTGGAAATTGGAAGTTTAAATCACAATAAATTTGAATATAATTTAAAGGACACGCTATATATGTGTTCTATAGAAAAAAAAAACAACTATATTTAGCCTAACAGAAATGTTTAGAGATCAAAATGGAAACAGTACACAGTCAAGAACACGTGAAACAATCGTATATATTTATAACACTTTTCAACCTACATTGCAAGCCATCATAAAAGTTTTAAATAAATGATTCTGGCTTGTATTTTGATTTTGTATATCGAATATAAAACAACATATAACAAAAAACCGATTTAGAAAAATCTTACTAATATTATAAATGTGAAAGTTTGTATGTTTGTCTCTCTTTCACGAAAAAACTACTGGACCGATTTGGATGAAACTTTACAGTAATGTAGGTTAGACACCAGAATAACACATAGGCTATAGCAAGCGCGGATTTATGGGGGGCACGTGCCCTTCCCCCCGACAGTTTTTTAGGTACTGTAGAGAATCCATTGTAGTACATAATTAAAGGCAAATCACATGATCATAGTTGTTAAAATAACTGAAAAAACATGAGTCAAACTATTTGTTTTGATATTCTACTAATCTTACTAATATTATAAATGTGAAAGTTTGTATGTTTGTCTCACTTTCACGCAAAAACTACTGGACGGATTTGGATGAAACTTTACAGTAATATAGGTTATACATCAGAATAACACATGGGCTATAGCAAGCGCGGATTTATGGGGGGTGGGCACGTCCCTCCCCGACAGTTTTTTTTAGGTACTGTGGAGAATCTATTATAGTACATAATTAAAGGCAAATCAGGAACTTAGCATCTTGAAATTTGCAGATAGGTTTTTTGTATAAGACTTTGTATAGGTATAAGAAAGAAATTCGGCTATGGTAATTGCTCCCCCAAGGGTTTCTCCTTTAATATAATAGGGTTTCAACGATTGTATAGAATCCGTCAGTTTTGAAGTTAGACGTCTGAAATTTTGGATGTACGAGTAACTTATAGTTAAAAAAAAATTAAATTATTTATTTAAAATGTTCTTTTACGAAACTTTATGTGGCAGACCAAATTCCATGCGAGCGAAGCCGCAGGCAAAAGCTAGTAACATATAAAATAGAAATGATAAGTGAGTTACAGATAAAGCACTATTAAGTGAAGTAATAGTTTTTACATCAAAGATTTTAAATGTATTAAAAATACATTGCTATATGTACTTTCTTTTTTATGTTGTATATATATAGAAAATTTAAAAGAAAACGTTAGTCGGAGATGGAAGCAAATTCACTATTTTATCGTTACCTGGGTGGGTTCAAAAACGGAAGTGGGAAACTCAGAAGTAGGTCTTTTTTATATAATTCCTAGCAATAGCGAAGAGAGGCCTTCTCAAAGCCAAAGGAATTAAAGATTTAAGTCGTGTTGAGATAATTAAAGTTAAGGGACATATCTTAAACTTTATTAAGAAGAGTACATCTTCCGTCCTGGATTGACCTTTTCCCGTTTTTTAACTACTTTAATCCACTTGCCCTTTATTTAATGTTTTATAATTATGATTTATTTCTATTTTATTTTGCGGGGATAGCTCAGTGCGCGCAGTTACCGGCTTCAAATCCGACTGTGCCAAATAATTTATTTAGTCATTTAACAGCCGAGGATGGACAGTGTGGGATCCCGAGACCCTCCTCGAGCTTAATACCACTATAAAATTAAGAGAAAACATGGGGTTGAGCGTGATCTTGGAGATATCACCTCCCTCCAAACCTCTCTCCTCAAAATACAACCCCCCCAAAAAAAAAATAAAAACAGACAGCTTGCTCTGTTTCTTCAGGTTTGGTCGCATCATGGCCTCTCCCACCTTCCTGGTACAGGAGCTTCTCACGAAGAGATGAGTTGTCTCTACAACTGTTACCCATTCAAACACGGAGTACCTTCTATCGCTTCCTTCATGCCGCGTAGATATGCTTATGCCTATGGTATCACGAAACTAGGACATGAAGGATCGATATTCCATCTCTACTCAAGCTTTGCTAGATATCCCCAGTTGGGAGATCCCATAATCCTTTACAATCCATGTCGTTGCTAGTCACACATAGAGTTGGGGATAAATTTCCTCAGGGTAGCACCTTTTTGAATCATCAATCATGGCCTGTTCCATTTATCAAGGAGAAACTCTCGCAGAATTTCAGCGGCCAGGCTCTTCGGTGATTATCGTATGGATATCCTTCTTCTTCTGATGCCTCAACATGTCCTCCTGCAAGATATCCTTCAGCTAGTACCTGTGCAGCCTCATGACGCTAATCTGTAAACACTGGTGACTCAAGAATCTTCACAAATTATTATCATTTATTCATTTTTAATATTTTTTAAATGTCCGTTTTTATTATTTCTAAAATTCAAAATGGAATTATTGGACTTGTATTGATTATATTTTCAGATTGTAATAAACAGTTTATTAATCCTCTGTATTTGACAATATTTACTATCGTTGCATTAGAACGAGAATTGTTTAGTGTGCCATCAAATATGAACACGAAAACACGATTTTCGGTTAATTTTTTTTTATGCGTTTAAAATTGGACACTCAGCCTAAAAAATATTACCACTGCGTTTGGGAAAGGGTGCTGCAATGAAAGGACCATTCACCATGTATTTGAGAAATTTTCAGCTGGTGAAACAGACTGATTCATTTCTCCTTTCAAACCCGAGGTGAAACCATCACATCCACATTGTACTGCAGGGATAGACATAATGCAACCAATACTTATAAAAAAAAACACAGCCTATATAGGCTAATCGGAAGGGACTTAATCTTACTCGACAACGAGCTGGGTTACGAATCTTCTCACATCCACCTTATTCACCAGGTTTATCTATAACAGATTTCCATCTGTTGAGAAATTTGGAGAACTTCCTTAAGGGTAAATTCAAAATTATTCTAAAGTCAAAAACGCACATTATTTCATCCTAATACCCTAAATTTTTCAGTTTTCGCATAGAAAAAAATCGATGACAAGTTGGGAATAATGTAAGGGCAATAATAGTAAATATTTTGAATAAAAATGTCTTGATTTCATAAATTAGTTCTACTAAATAACCTTTAATTCGAAACAATCCACTATTTCCTGTTCATTTTTATACCTTTTTCCCTCCTACATTACTCCTTTTTGAATATATATAACATGTTATAAGTATTTTTCGATTGGATAGCTTTAACAGATCTATAATTAGTTAAGACCGTGGAAAAAATCCCAACGAAAAGCCATCTAGTCTCCAAACTAAAACAGAAAATTGAAAATATCTGTCCAATATTTCGCCTATTCAGGCATCGTCAGGGTAGATAGAGAAAAAAAAAGAACAAAAACAAAACAAAACACGAATAATGCACCCAAGAAGCATTCAAGGCTCAAATGCAACTTATGAATCATAAGGAAGGTTGAAATGAAAATGAAAAGAAAAACAACATTATCAAGACACCAGTGGATTTATGGCTATTCCACAAAATATTGAAAAATGAAAAGAGACCTTACATAAATATTAAGACCGTGGAAAAATCCCAACGAAAAGACATCTAGTCTCCAAAGTCCAAACAGATATTGGACAGATATTTTCAATTTTAGTTTGGATTTTTTCTACGGTCTTAACATTTATGTAAGGTCTCTTTTCATTTTTCAATATAATTAGTTAAGTTAGTCTTAATTAAATTAATGAAAAAATGTGCTTCCACTACTCATGAAGGGCCTAGGGCTCATTACCTGGTAGATACTACACTGGTTTTTTTTGGAGGCGATTTGTCCTGGATCACGCTCAACCGCCAGATTTTCCCTTATTTTGGCCTTTATATTGGCTGGGTGAGCCCCAGGAGGGCCCAAAATCCTACATGATCCATCTTCGACTGCTAAAATATTAAATAAAAGTCAGCCATAGCAGAGGGATTCGAACCCGCAACCTTCGGCACGTAAACTCAGCCCTCTACCACTGAGCCACGCCGTTCCCTAGATACTAAAACTGACTAAATTAATAACAACGGTTAACATTATCCATGTAAGGAAGCGTAGAGGCTAGTAAATATAGGGAGTTTAAACTATTTATCAGAGCTGACGAGGCAGGCAGTCGGAGGGCATTAACATTCTGCGGAGGGCTACTACTACCACCACACTACCAATACACTAGCAAGAGCCTCGTAGTTACACGAAAGGGAGGGGGGAGGAGGGGAGGGAGTAAACCTTGATTAATAGCTTCGCTGGAGGGCTATATTGTCTTCTTATGCCTCCCCCGCTCTATCCCCACTCCGTAATCCGGATAATGGTCCTACTTCCAGGGACTGCTATATGTTCAAGACAGTAGCATGAAGCAGTTAATAAAATACATTAAGTTGATCCTGAGTCCTTATAGGCTTACAGATTTTTTAAATCGCCTTTTACAGTTGTTTTCATAGCATGTTTCTGCATTAATATTAACGAATAAGTGTTATTTAGGCTATGTGTGTGTGTGTCTATCAGTCCCTGGCCATATTAATGTGACCACTGGATAAATTCGTTCTTGTTACATGTTTGCATTATCTTTTTGTATGTGTAATGATGTAAATCGAGTTTTAACATTAGTTGTATGGGTAAGTTAGTTATCTGATAATAATATGAAATTGAAAAAATAGTTTCGCAGATAAATCTTTATTTTTTAAAAATATTTTGTGGTGTTCGACCCTTCGCTTCGATAACCGCCTTTACTCTTCGTGGCATGCTGCCAATGCAATTTAAAGCATTTTGCTTAAGTTTATCATTATAGTTCCAATTAAATATGATTTTTTAAATTAAATTGGTTTTGTTAGTGATTTTTTCCTTCGAAATTTCTCTTTTCAGACGCTCCCAAGTATTTTCTATAGGGTTCAGGTCCGGTGAATTACCCGGATAATCCGGTGAAATACTTTAAAAAACTTATAACAGTGTTGCCATTACTTAAAACAGCAATTTATTAAGACACGCGAAAGTATTATATATAAAAAAATTAGCAAAAAAAAGAAAATAATCTTTCTTGGTGGTCACATTAATATGGTCAGCGACTGTATATATATATATATATATATATATATATATATATATATATATATATATATATATATTATATATGGATAATTACACGCGGGGATAACACCTGAGGTGCTATATACCAGTGAGACGACATTGTCATTACACTCTAAGGGTGACCTCTAAGGGTAAGATCCTCACAGAAAAATTAAAAAAATCATCAGAAAACATATCGTACCAAAAAACACAGACGAACGATATAGGCTTAATTCTAGAGACACCACAGAGAAGTTTACGAACCTCACACTAGACATCAGAAAAAGGCAACTATAATTTTACGGCCACTTCAGTAGACTCCTACAGACATAATTCTTGGATATGTAAATTCTACTAGCGGATCATGACTGCAACACCCTGGATAAGACTAGTCAAAATTGATCTGAAAAAAACAGCAGGTAGATTCGGTAAGTCTTTGCACACAAGTAATACAAGAGGGTAGTGATGCCCGTGAAGACAGGTCCCACAGCCCGAAGACCAAAGTGGACCAAAGAAAGGAAGAGGGCCTTTAGTAATCCAAGTTTAAACCAATTTCAGGCATCAACTGGGCATAAACCAAAGAAAGAATTACATCAATGAATAGCTATTGCGGTACACCTCACACCAATAGTCCAAAGAGACTCATCGATCGGAGTTTGCAGCCTCATTCCAAGACATTCATCTTTCTACTCCAAAAAGTATAGATTGAGAAAACATTGAGAGTGTGGTTACTTTTCAGTATTTTAGACACTCGAGGCTTTGCAGTTTTCAAATTGCATACTAATTATATATTTCGATGTTTTTAAATGTTGGTATTAAATTCAAATTTCAAAAATAATACCAACACAAACAAGATACCATTTACAAGATAAAAAAACTACAACGATTCCTTTGGGTTCCTTTATGAAAATATAAGGTATGTTGAATCCTTACAGTATATCCTTAACCGCCTTCTTTGGAGTCAATTCACCAATATTATTTCTGCCAACATAAAAGGTCAAGAACAGTGATAAATCGATCTAAGAGAAAAAGATCCGTGGATTATGGCTATTCGGTGTAAGCAGGGAGCTATATATCTTTCCCCGAACCAGACCGTCACTGGATCAGACATACCGGCGGCTATTGGCATCCTGGAAAACCACAACACGATTCAGGCAGACAAGGCCCTACGTTCCCATGGAGGTGGGAGAATGCTTTAGGAATTATATGACCGGGGTTTGAACTCACTGTAAGCAGGTGCACTTATGCAAGCCTGGGCAACCCGATCTCCACAGGTCTTTATTATTCAAAAACAAATGTAGCATTGAATTTTAGCATTATTTTTTTAATTTAGCCTAAATTCCATTTCTGAATATTTTAAGACATTTAAATGTCATACCTGGAAAATAAACAAATATAGACCTGAGACTGTTCTATATTTTCTTTTTATCCGCATACGCCCTTGAACGTCCTTGGGTACTAGCGGCCAGGGGATTCCAGCTGTTCTGGATGAATTGTGAAATCCCTGACGATGGGTCAGCTAGAGGTCATGGAGGTGGCCATAGGATTAGTACTGGTACCAGTAGCGGTACTCCCTGGGCAGGAGGTGGGAGAATACTCCCCAGGGCGGCCTGATCTACGGCCCCCCCAACCAATTATAATAACTCTCCCTCCGAGGCCCCAGGGACCTAGCACCTACCATGTCTACTTTATTATTACTGCCCCATCTCCCCTAGTACAGTTTTCAACCTAAGCTTCTTCCAATAATTAGAATAATTTTTTTAACTATTTTTTTTATATTTTGGCAACATGTACAATCAGGATTGAGTGATCCGGGTAATTAGTTGTCGAACAGTTTAAAATCGTAAACTCTGCTAGAGAAGATAGTAGTTAAATATGCTTAAAAAAAAAAAAACTACGAAGATTAGATAAAAGTGTAAAAACAGCACTCGCATACAGTGCTTCTGGTTTCACTACAGTGTTGTTGTGCCTAAGTTTTGTGTGTAGTGACAAGAAAGCCCTTGAAGAAAGCCATCATAATTTTCTGTTGTCTCTTTTTTGAAAAGGGATACCTTTTGATTTTCCCATACTTTATATTAAATTTTTGTATGTTTATTTTTGTGCAAACGAATTCTGTTTTGTGTGAAGGAGATTTGTAGCCCAACTTTTTCTGCGCACTCTTTGAGGACTTATCTGTTTGATTGCTGTTGCTTCATTGTCCGTGAGTATTGAGATATCGTCTGCAAAAACTAGACATGAGATTTCTACTTTATCTTTGATCCTTCTTAATTGTGTGGGTCTCAATATTTTTGAGCCTTTAGCTAATTTTCCCATTCGTACATCACTTTGTCTAGAGCAGCATTGAAGAGTAGTGGGGACAAGCCATCTCCCTGTCCGACACCTGTTTTTATCAGAAATGGTTCTGAAATTTATCCCATGAACTACACTTTGGGTTATATACAAATATGCATATATAATGTTAACTTTTTAAATATTTTTATTTGATTAATATTTTCGAAAAGCCTTGTTTTTACACACTGGGCAGATTCTAAAATAAAATAAAATATTTTTTCCACTTAATTTTTTACATGTAGAAATCAGATTACATGGTAAAATCCATGTTAAAAATGTATATATAAAAGGTATCTTTTATATATACATAAGCATTTTATTTTTACTTTAAAAAATTTTTTTTGCTTTTATTCTTTTTATTTATTCTAAAACAAATTAGCACAAATTTCTTTAATATGATTGATGATTTTAAAAAAATAACCCGGGGATTTAATTCCTTTCCTATACTTTTGCTATAAGGTAGGGAAGAAGGAAAACGGCGCCGATATTCTCATAAAAAAAACACTTTATAAGATTATTAAAAAAGTTACAGTGAACAAGCGCTCACTAAGCAAGTTAATTTTCTCTTTAAAGTTCTCATAAATGAAAATTGAATATAATTTTATAAATTTCGTAAGCCGCATTTCATCATTTATTAGCTCGTTTCAACACTGAAATAGAAAAGAACTTATATTATATTAGTAGAATAGTCTATTAATATCCCCGGGAGCGGAGTGGCTTAGTGGTAGAGCACTGAGTTGCCATGCCGGAAATCCTGGTTCAAAACCCGCTGCAGGCAAGACTTTCATTTAGACTTAGTAGGTCCTTATGCTATCCACGAGACCACAGGCCGTGAGATATAAATTAATATGCTAGTGTTTATTATGTATTATGTAGGATCAATGCATTTTTTAATAACAATATAACATATAAAAATTTGCTATCCAAATTTAATTTAATATTTATCAATCGATAAGGCTAAAATATTAATTTTGTTAAGTTGTAACAGCATGTATATAATAATGTCTTTCGTATATATGTTAGTATTATCAAACTGTAGTTAATTATTTGTAAAAATGAATTTATAAGGCACATAATATACTCAAGTATGGAATGTGGTAATAAATAAACGGTCCTTTTCAAAGGGTCACTTTGAAAGAAAAAAAAAAGAAGGCTAAAATATAAAAAATTAAGTGAGAACGCAACCTAAAAATAATTTTCAGATTACAATTAATTAGATAAAATATATTCCGTCTTCCACAAATAGTATGATAAACGAATGTTTCTATTTCAACGGCTATCAACTAATTTATTCACTAATAAAAAAATATTTAATAAGTAAATAATATTCCCTTCTTTTATTAAAAATAAATAATGCATAATAATTGACTGATATAATATGCTGACCAAAATAACAGGTTAAGGAAGAACAGGTTTTAGGGTGGAACGGGATTACGGAACGGAGCAATTACTATCGCTACGTAATGGAAACCTCAAGTGGGAAGTTGGTTTAATATGCATAGGAGAAAAATGGCCGAGTATCTATGAATATTAATAACAATCTTTTAGCGAATTTAAAATTCAAATATATCCGCGGGCAAACGGTTGTAACCAAATGCCAACTCGTTGAAGCGGACAATATCTCTTCAACTTTAGCATTCATTCAGCTCTGACTCATAACGCCTTTCTTACTAAAAATATTGGACTATTAAGATAAAATTAACGCATTAAAATTTTCATTTCATAAACCCTAATAACGAATCTAAAATTTATTGTAGGGATCACTCAATCTTTTAGAAGATTTAATTGAACGTCCTTTATAGATGTGATGAGTCTCTCTGGCTGTTGATATGGGACTGATCATGGATCTTCACTGATATGATTTCTTTTGATGACTTGTTAAGCATTTCCGAGTATTTTAGACTTTTTTTTTTAGAGCATTCTAATTGCATTCTAAAGTACATATGAGGCTGTCAGGATCAAAACTGAATAACTAATTACATAAATTTTTCAAATACTTTATGCTCCCGGAGCTTCAGGTTCAGGACCGGGTCATAACCACGAGTAACAAGGCGATAAAGACAAAATCGTGTCTTCAAAATCAAAAAATTCGAAAAAGTAAATTTGTGAAGTTTTGGAGTTATTAGCTTTTGCTACTGAAAGCCTCATATAATGAGTAATTGTAAATACTTGGCTTTAAGTTCAGTTGATTTGATCTGAACACAACTGAGAATTTTATATAAATTACTAGCGACCCATTCCTCAGGTAAAAAGGCATATTACATAATTTGTCTGTGCAATGTATTTCTTTTTTTATCACGTAGCGGCCACTAAGGACCACGCGAATATCGTTGGTTAGGCTTCTTTGGGAGTCTTGATTTTCATTCTTCCAATCTCAGCTAATGTACTTTATTATAGAGAAACTTTATAAATAAAAACAAAATCAAATATATCTGTATATTCGAATTTATGGTCTTGCACGTTAGAAAATTGCACGGGATTAGGCAAGCAGCGTCTTTGGTGAAACCCATCGATATTCCAACCCATTTGCATAAAACCTCGACAAATTATATACATAAACCTTCCTGGTGAATCACTCTACCTATTGGTGAAAACCGCATGAAAATCCGCGCAGTAGTTATTGAGTTTATCTCGAACAAACGCGGCCGAGAACTTTGTTTTATAATATGTATAGATAGACGATCCAGTAAAATTTGTATTAGAAATCGACTAGTTCTAAATGGAATCGGTTCACATTTTGAAGAGATGATAGATGCAATACAACCAATTAAATAAATGTTCCATCCATTTAAGAAATATATATATTTACTACCTTATGCCCGCGGCTTTACTCGCGTGGAATTTGGTCTGCCACATTAAGTTTCGTGAAAGATCAGTTTAAATAAATAAATTAATCATACTCGTACATCCCAAATTTCATATGTCTAACTGCAATGCTGACGGGTTCTATACAACCTTCGAACCCTTATAATATTAAAGGGGAAACCCTTGGGGTGGAATTATCCAAATTTCTTTCCTAAACTATACAATGAACCAATCTACAAATTTCAAGATGCTAAGTTCCTGATTTGCCTTTAATTATTTACCATAAAGGGGGGTGCACATGCACCCGTGTCCCCACATAAATCTGCCCTTGCTGTAGCCTATGATGTATAACCTATTTTACTCAATAAGTTTCATCCAAATCCGTTCAGTAGTTTTTGCGTGAATGAGTAACAAACATTCGCATTTAAAATATTAGTAGGATATCAAAACAATATTTTCTTTCTGTAATTTTAACCACTAGTATCATGTGATTTGCCTTTAATTGTGTACTATAATGGATTCTCCACAGTACCTAAAAAACTGTCGGGGGGCACGTGTACCCCTGTGCCCTCCCCATAAATCCGGGCTTGCTATAGCCTATGTGTTATTCTGATGTATAACCTATATTACTGTAAAGTTTCATCCAAATCCGTTCAGTAGTTTTTGCGTGAAAGAGAGACAAACATACAAACTTTCACATTTATAATATTAGTAAGATTATAAATTATATAGGTTCACTTGGTACATTGGGTTTCTTACATAAAGGAGCATTTATTTATTTGTATTATATAATAGTGTTTACCTTTTCTGTTTATAAGGCTGGTGGAGAAGTTTAATTAGAGAGAAAAGCTACCTAAATTCTTAATGATGCATAAAAAAAACTCTAAAACTTCTTGAGCTCAGAACGTAGCAGAGCCTGTACTGTTCTAGAACAAAAGTTGTGCGGGAATGTGATTGGTCCGAAATCACGCTGAACCAGCATGATTTCCTCCCCTATTATGAATACCAAATTTATAGATGCTGCCCCTAGTCGCACAGGATCCATCTCTTAGCTGTCAACAAATTAAATTATTATCTGTCACAGCCGGATTTGAGCTTGGGATCTTGGGCAGGGGAACTCAGCGCTTTATCACTGAGCCACAATGCTCCCTGCTAACGATAAATACTGAAGTAAAATATTAATATCTATTAGTATTGTCCTAAGTATCTCCTAAGTACTCTTATGTATCTGATAAGAGATAAGAACATATAACAAAAGGACTTACTTGAGTTGATGAATGGGTACTTCTTGATGAAGTGGGCGTGGTGGACGGGGCAGGCGGGGAAGGGGGGCGCCTTCTCCTCTTCCTCGGGGCTCTTCTCGCTCCCGTAGCCGAGGTCCTTGGGCTCGTTGTTGTTGTCGTTCGGGAGGTCGAGGTGGTTCGGCAGCGACCCGCACAGCTTGTACTTGTCCTGCAGCTTGCTGGTGCTGCTCAGGTTACCGGAGCTCTGCGACCGCCGCTTGCTCAGGTTGCTGCCCATCTCCTCATGGCCCCGTCCGGCCCCTGTCAACACAACACCAATCTCATTAGTAATAGAGCAATGTACGTACATCTGTATATAGGGATGTATTTTGTGCTAGAAATTTACAAACCTGTGGAACATATCTTAAGGTATAGTGTTTGTGAGGGAACACCAGTAACAATTATTGTTTCTCTCACTTAACTTACCCTTTCATTGCAATATTCCATGGTTTAGCAATAGTAAGCAGTAGAAAAGAAATTTAATAATATACTTTATTAACTGATAGTGATTTTATGATCATATAAATAATGATAAAATTAACTATTACTCAAATTATCTCCTCATGAGGTTGTTGTAATATTCACTATAAAATATATCTAGTAATAATATATTGCAGCAAGGAAGTTCAATTGTCTACAAAGAAAAGACTTTACCACTCCTTTGTCAAAAGTGTGGCATTATATGGCTCAGAAACATGGGCCATCACTACCAACTTAGAAAAGAAACTCCTAGCGATGGAGATGGACTTCTGGAGACGTAGTAGTAGCATATCGAAACTCCAGCACATCCCTAATCACGTGTTTAGAGAAAAAGTACAGGAACCCCACAGTATCTTGTACACTATTGAGACAAAAAAGCTGAGCTGGTACGGCCATGTAATGAGAATGTCTGAAAATCGATGGCCCAAGAGGATAATTAATTATGTTCCTAAGGAGAGGAGGAGAAGAGGACGTCCTGCAGGAAGGAATGGCAGTCAGAGGGCTTACAGAGGAGGACTGCCAGGACCGAGAAAAAATCATTGTCAGCTTGTCTTGACAGCTTGTCAGATTGTCTAAGACATATGACAATTGTTGTAATAAAGTCGTATTAAAAAATATATATATATTGTAACATAAAAAAATCGCCATTATACATATGTTAAGGTAAATAATGTGACTCTTTCTTTTTCGATTTCATCTTTAATTTAAAAAAAATGTAATTCTACCCTTAATTTTTTAGGCTGGGAGTAACACAAAAGATAATCATTATGCAAAAGACAACCTGTTAACTTCAAGGATAATGAAACTTTTTATCGTAACAATGGGACAGAAAAAAAACAACACATTTTTAGAATATAGTCCAAGGACACAATTATAGTCATTTGTTTGCTTCAAAATAATAATTAAGATGGAACGTTACACTAACATGGTGAGGCCTTACTGATGTGATGTAACTAATTGGACAAATCTGTGGATAAATATTTCTCTTGGGAATTATAACCTTAACGTTATCGAAGGATTGCCTCTTTCAAATATTACGTAGCGCTTTACACACCAAAAAAGAAATAATATTTGGGAAAATTTAAAAGAACGTTGAAAAATTGGAAGCTGCTCTGGGCCCGATTATGAGCTTAAAGCCAATCTCACCAATCAGCTGAGAGCAATCTGAGCACATGATATTTTTCCTTCGGATATGTAGTTCATTTAGGAAGTTTAGTTGTTCGGAAACAAGCTTTATTAACGGAGAAATAAAGGCGATTAGGCCAGGGACAGTAGAATTGACAATTTCTTTTATAATGATCCAGCAGGCAGTTGGAATACAATAGAATAGCAGCCCATCCTACTTAATACTTTTCGAAAGAGAATACCAATAGTATTAAGGGGTATAGATTGTCCGGGGGTGAAGTCAAAATAGCAGGATAAGTAGACATAACCTATTTATTATAAGTGCCAACGTTTCGACCAACGTTGTAAGCCATCTTCAGGGCTATGAGAGAAAAATAAACAAAATAAAAATAACTACAAAAAAACATTGCATTACCAAGATCGAAAACCAATTGTATTTTTTAACTATTAAATACAAAAATAACTATATTTTTTTCTGTTCTTTTGTTAATGTTTAGTTTGTTTTTCTGTCACAGCCCTGATGATGGCCTACAACATAGTTCGAAACGTCGGCACTTAGAATAAATAACGTTTTTCTTATTTAGTGTTATTTTGACTGCAGCTCCAGACTATCTGTATCCCCCATTAGATCTTCCATCAACTGTTTTCCTCTTTAACAATAATAACATTAGTACCTCTCAAGATGTTCTAGTAGTTCTGTCAATAAGCATTCTATAATAGCATAATATGCCATTGTCTTATTATTCGAGATTAGCAACAGAAAACCTTTTAGAGGCTTAAGAGATGAATAAATTAAATATTAACAATATTTATAATCCCTTCATTAAGCAGGCTTTTCTGTTCTAATGTAATATTCAGCGAGTTTCAGCAACAGCAAACCTTAGAAAAGCAGTCCAATCGCAGACCTAATCCCAAGTTCTGAGTGAGCATTACACTCAGTGATATGAACTTCTGGTGATTAAGTAAGTGTTAGTGTCGAATTTCGTCCAGAGAAATTTGATTGTAGTTTTTACTCGAAATGGAGCTACAATATAAGCAATAACTCCATTTCAGTCCAAGGCCTGACTTAGCCACTTATACACTATGAGAATGATACGATTCCCTCATTACAGTTAACTAATTCTGAACGAAACCCGAATTAACCAAATAGTCACTAGGACTGATTTATAGCACATATGATAAATAATATTAACAATAGGATTGCATTTTATAATAAAACAATTACTCTGTTATTAGCATTGCCTTCAATTTTCATGGTTATAGGTATAAAACTTTTTTTAAATACTTTATTCTCCTCAAGGTAGTATCCTTGGTCCAATCCTTTATACAGTTTATACAGCTAACATCCCGACTCTTCCTAATACTATCCTTACCACGTATGCTGATGATAGTTGTGTATTATCAGTCAACACCAATCCAGTTATTGCATCCCAAAGCCTCCAATCGCATATCACTTATCTTGAAGAATGGTGTCAAAACTGGAGGATTAAAATAAATTCTCAAAAATCGCATCAAATCACTTTTACCTTACGTCGTAAACCAACGACTTCCTGCCCTTCAGTATCCTTTAATAATATCCCACTGGTACCTGTAGAACAGATCCGATACTTAGGGTTGCAACTTGACAAACGATTGACTTGGAATCCTCATACAAGACTGAAAAGACAAGAAACCGCTCGACGTTTCAGGTTACTTCAACACTTACTAGACAAACGCTCTAAGCTCCCAATTAACTACAAAAGACTCGTCTACATGACCATCATACGACCTATTTGGACTTACGGAGTAGAGCTTTGGGGCTCCACTGAGCCATCGAATTCCTCTCGTATTCAATCCTTACAATCCCAAATCCTTCGTAAAATCCTCAATGCTCCTTATTTTGTTAAGAATAAAGCCATCCATAACGACCTTAATGTACCTTTTGTTGCTGATTTGGCCCGAACACGGTATCTATCCTTTCATAACAAACTTCATTCCCATTCAAACTCTCTAGTTTCAAACCTAGCTTGCTCTTCCATTCCCGATAATCCTCCGAGGCGTCTGAAAAGAAGATGGCCCCGTGACCTTCTTAGTTGAACTTTGATTTGGGTACTACCAGTGGGTAGTTTCTCTACTTGTCATTATCATGTCAATATGTAGCACTTATCCTATTTACTTGTTGTATTATTGTAATACAGTTGTAAATATCAATAAATAAATTTATATATAAAAAAAATACTTTATTCAATGAAATTTACAACTGTATTATACTAATATAACAAGTAAATAGAATGAATGATACATATTGTCATGCATAAAGACAAGCAGGGAAACTACCCAGTGGTAGTATGCAAATAGCAAGTTCAACTTAAAAGGTCACGAGGCCATCTTCTATTCAGATGCCTAGGAGGATTATCAGGAATTAAGGAGGTTGCTAGGTTTGAAACTAGCGGGTTTGAGTGGGAATGAAAAGATTGATATCGGATCGGGCTAAATCAGCAACAAATAGCACATTAAGGTCATTACGGATTACTTTGTTCGTAACAAATTAAGGAGTATTGAGGATTTTACCAAGGATTTTGGATTGTAAGGATTGAATACGAGTGGAATTCGTTGGCTTGATGGAGCCTTAAAGCTCTAATCCGTAAGTCAACATGGGTCTAAAGACGGTCATGTATATGCGTCTTTTGTAATTAATTGGGAGCTTAGAGCGTTTCTCTAGTATAGTTTCGAGATTCCAAGTTAAGCGTTTGTGAAGATGTATTCCTAAGTACCGGACCTGTTCTACAGGAATCGGTGGGATGTTATTAAATGATACAGGAATGAAAGTCGTTGGTTTACAACGAGGGATAAAACTTTTAAATTTAAAACTAGGCTAGGTTTAGATGCACGCAAGAGATACATATGCAAACCACAGTTGTTAAAACTTATATATAATGTTTAAGGGTTTTCATAAATGCCAGCTTCTTTATTAAGTTGTGAACTAATTCTCTTTAAGTTCAATTGCAGTTAGCAGAGCAGAACCGTCTCGGATTCCTGCTCCGCAAGGTATGCGGAGGAGGGGGTAGGGTAGTGCCATGGTCGGCCAGAAGTTTGGTAATAAGTTGCTGTAGTTAATAAAGTATTTTAAAGGATTAAATTTCATCATAAAACGTTCTCTTGAAGTTCTAGGTTTCAGGTATTATTTATTATGTTCTTATTCACGCCATATTTTAACTTAATATAAAACAGCTGTTATATGTACAAGGGTTCCCAGGTTTATAACGACTATACTTATATTGAAGGATCGAGTATACTCAGACTTCAGAGGCGATGTAAGGTCACGAAGGAAGACAGGTGTCCATAATCTCAACTTCATGCGGGTGTTAGGTTGGCTACAACTTTCTCCAACTAATAATAATAAACAGCATGTTGTATAACAAGGAGATGATATCATAACTGATAACTCCGTCGGATATACAACACAGTATTACCTAAGTAAGGTACGGTTCCTATATAATTATTTTAAATGAGACGTTCACTGCACAAATTGACTAACTCCGCTTTTTGAAAAATCTAAAATTTAAGCGTAAAAACACTTGGTATAGTCATGACTTTCTATATTAATAAAATCGCTCCCAAAAAGTAAAGGCGAACACCATTAAACGACAAAATTGGCCACAGAATAATAAATAATTATTTTCAGAGGTCACTTTGATTAACTCTGTACTCTAATGCGAATCGTTGAGTAATACCATTTAAATGCACTAGCAAGCGCTAAATGATGATTTTATCAAGATAGAAAGGTCCAAACCACACATTAATCAATTTAAATATGACCAGGTATAATGAAGATTCAAAATTTAATGCAACCAATATAAGGAAATCTGTGGCAGATAGACCACTAAGTTTGAAAAATGTAGATCAGCCTTTATTATATCCTAAAGGTAGATCTGTAACAAGGGAAAAGGAGAGGCATGATGGATCTGCTGAAATTCATTCCTCCTGTTAAACAGATTACTTCAAAAACTTGCGATGAAATCGAAATGATGAGTCCTTACATACAGCTGATGAAGAAGACATCATTTATACTGCTGATGAATTAATCACAAATAATAATATAATATAACATAACAGATATCAATGTTTATGGAAAATTTGTAATAAAAATATCTAATAATTAACTTTTTCTATGATAAGAAACCTATAAAGTTAAACCCTGAGTTTAAATTTATTACTTTATTCACTTGCTGAATCGATTAACTCCGCCGGTCACATAAAAATTGTTACATTTCTGACGATAGCTTTTTAGCAAGTCTTTTTCATTAATTTTACATAATCTTAGATGAAAGCTACATCTTTATTTATGCATTCTACAATATTTATTTGAATTTCTATTATAATAAAGAGAATTTTAAAAAACAATGCGCACTATTTTCTCGCATATCTCCACTTTTTGTTTTATGGAGTTAGTCACTTTGTGTATCGGACAAATTATCCTAAACCTTATTAAAACTGGATAGTCAAAATTTAATAGTAACACTGTTGTGCATCATCTAATCAGCCATAGCAGTACAAAGTGATGTTACACATACAAACATTTTATAGTATAACCCGCCAAAGAGGATATTAATAAACACAGAGCTAATTAACTGGCTAAACTGTTCGTATGATAGAAAGACCAAGTATTCTTTGTTATTAACTCTTTGTTTAATAAAACACGCGTGAAACCATTGGCAAAGACAGGTATATTAGTACCACTACAATCTATGGGATTGTGCTCAGTACAATTATTGTACAATTGTACAATACAATTGGGATTGTGTTCTATTCTGTTTTCAAGCCAACAGTTGTGCAAAGCGGTAGTTTTCCCATTAACCAACAGTTTTTTCTTCCTATTTAAGGGTACTATTAGGCACACGGACGGATCCTGTTTATAAGAAAAATATTTCAATCTTATGTGACTGCATTCCCTGTATTAAAATGACTGTCCTAAATTCGAAAATCCCTTCTTTCCTCGGTCCACGCTATTCTTTTTCTAACATCACTCTTTCCCACAAGGATCTTTTAGTCTTTTCCCATAGTCATACCTATCAAAACAGTCTTGGTCTGTTATTTTCAGTCTTTCAATTTCTTCCTTCGTCTGTTTCATGTACCCCTCCCCAGCATTCTTGTATCCTCTCATTTTATAGAAGACTAGCTTATGCCCGCGGCTTCGCTCGCGTGGAATTTGGTCTGCCACATAAATTTTCCTATAAGATCATTTAAAATAAATAATTTAATTAGTTTTTAAAAATATAAGTTACTCGTACATCCAAAATTTCAGATGTCTGACTTCAAAACTGACGGACTCTATACAACCTTTGAACCCCTATTATATTGAAGGGGAAACCCTAGGGGTGGAATAATCCAAATTTCTTTCTTAAACTACACAAAGAACCTATCTACAAATTTCATTATGCTAAGTTCCTGATTTTCCTTTAATTATGTACCATAACGGGGGGAGGGCACATGCCCCCGTGCTCCCACATAAATCTGCCCTTCCTGTAGCCTATGACGTATAACCTATTTTACTCAATAATTTTCATCCAAATCTGTCCAGTAGTTTTTGCGTGAAAGAGAGACAAACATACAAACTTTCACATTTATAATATTAGTAAGATTAGCAGGATAGCAAAACAAATGGTTTCATTTACGTTCTTTCTGTTATTTTAACAACTATTATCATGAGATTTGCCTTTAATTATGTACTATAATGGATTCTCCATAGTACCTAAAAAACAGTCGGGAGGCCCCGTGCGCCCCCCTAAATCCACCCTTGCTATAGCCTATGTGTTATTCTGATCTATAACCTATATTACTGTCAAGTTTCATCCAAATCCATCCAGTAGTTTTTGCGTGAAAGAGAGACAAACATACAAACTTTCACATTTATAATATTAGTAAGATTTCTCTATTTAATCTCTTTGGTTATAACTACGTAGAACCTCGCCATATGTCCGTAGAACCTTAATCTTCTTATTCTTATGTCCAAATCATTTATTTCTTTGTATATTTCCTTATTAGGCCTCAACCAATAGCCTTCCTGTGTCTTCTTTGGGCCGTAATTTCTTCTTAGTATTCTTCTTTCTATACATTAATAACATTTTATTATCTTCTTTAATAACATTTTCCTTAGATTGGGGAGGAAGCTTGTTTTATTTTTTTAAAATCGATGCATTTATTTATTTTCGGTTTAAATTCAAAAACAGTTCTATATTACGTGTAACAGCTAAATGAAGTTAGGAACAGTGGCTTGTTATTTTCTAATTTTTTTTTAAAAATTAAACTGACCGAGAACAAAAAAATACTAGTATTAGTAATTCCTCAAACCGTTGCTAGACCAGGCCGGTGAAGTATTACAACACTACAAAGGTTTTAATAATTTTTTTGAAGTAATTCTTGCCTCCTAAATATATAAAATACGATCATACCGTTAGCCTTGACGAACGCTCATCTCATGGCACAGATAAGAGACCCCCAATCACATGGTTTAAAGCTGACCTGAATCCCACCAGACTTGATGAACCCACAGGAGGAACAAACAACTCCTGGAATGAATTTTAACTCGGTTAGGGATGATGAGTCTGTGACCGGGATTTGCCGATATCAAGAAGCTGAGTCACGGTTTTGTAGCAGCACTAGCTCTCTCTCTGTGTAGGTCATGGATATCTACTATGTAAGGTTATGACATTTCAGAGTCATAATTTAGTTTATGTTCGCTGAAATTTATTCCGGAGTGGCACAGTGTTAGAGCGCTGAGTTGCCGTGTCGAATGTCCAAGAAAACCTTGGAACAATTTTTTTTTCTGATCCTCCTTTATTTAAGAATTGTATATGTACTAAAATGTATATACATATACAGGGTGCCCCATTTCAAATGGATCAAGTGTTTTTAACTTTTAAACTAAACAAAATTCAGAAAAACGGCTGAGGTAAAAATTGTAGTTATTCAGGTCCAATTTGAAGAAATAAAAAAAAAACATTTTGTATACACAAAACTTTAGAGGTTTCTGGTTGTTAAATTTAAACATTAAACAACAACTTTAAACATTTAACATAACGTTAAACAAAAACATTTTTTGTTTTTTCACTTTAAACGGTCAATATCGACCTTCAAAAAAATGTAGTTACCTCTTAACCCCCATTTATTTTTATTTTTCTGAAATGTACAATCCAAAACATGGAAAAAAAGTATGTAACATTTTTTTCTATCTTTCATAGTTTAATTAGAGCAAGCATTCAAAGTTGACTACTTTAGTATTCCTTCTTTACGAGGAAACGTAATGTAGCATTAAGTTATTTTATTTAAGAGTTTTTAGTCGAAATAACTAATTAAACTAATCATATGAGGTATTTTGAATCTTTCAGAAAATGTCTGGACATTTAAAAACCTTCTGTGAAGACAGCATACTGAAGTAGTGAGCTTCAGATACTTCTCCTACTTGACCTATGAAAGATAGAAAAAAATGTTACATGCATTTTTTCCATGTTTTGTATTCTAAATTTCAGAAAAATAAAAATAAATGGGGGTCAAGAGGAAACTACATTTTTTGAAGGTTGATATTGACCCCTTAAAGTCAAAACCAAAATATGTTTTTTTTTATTTCTTCAAACTAGGCCTGAATAACTACAAATTTTAACTAAATCGTTTTTCTGAATTTTGTTTTGTTTAAAAGTTAAAAACGTTTGATCCACTGAAATGGGACACTCTGTATAGCAGTGCTGAAATTTTGCCTTTGAACTATTTCCGATATATAAATGTATAAATATGACAAGCTGTTGGGATCGTAATGGTTGGTGTGAAGATGGTCTCAATACAAATTTAAAAATGTAATATGCTAAATCGAAACATAAAATATCTAGAAGGAACATCAGAACTTTATAAATGATAGGACCGTCTAAAATGGCTTCAACCTTTGCTCTAATTAACAGGTAAAACCACTCAAAACATCTAGGTCAAAAGCAAAGGCATCTGAATGGATTAGGTCATGTTATGAACCGACTTCTTAAAACCAGCTTTAAATATTTAAGTAAAAATTTGAAGAGCATTACATATTTTGCCAGAATATTGATATTAAGTGTTTTTTATATCAGCTGTAGTTCAATGAATATACTATATTTATTACAACTTTAAAAAAATAAAAAAACAGTTCTCTATCTTCCATCATACTATTCAGGACTCTACCTTTCCTTTTATAGTTTATCTTTGATTCATATAAACAGTGTTTTGAGGCCACACATAAAAAAAAATTATTTAATTTAATTTTAATATTTTAAATTAAATAATTTAATATTGAAAGAAGCATTGTGCATTTTTTTTGTAAAGATGTGTTTAATAACAGATGATTGACTGTCATCTGTTACTCAGTCTAAGTGGCAGGATTAAATGTTCGAGTCATAATTTTTGTCTAAAAAGTGTTACTAAAGAATTTTTAAAAGTGTAAAACACAACACATCGGCTCAGGGGCTTATCTCCACAGCTTGTCCACGCAGCGTGCACACGCCAACAAACAGCTCGAGCATCGAACAAGACTGCCATTTCTTATCATCATTCACTTAATTTATTTCTGGTGCAACGAAATGAGATTGGTTAAATTTTCCTGTGAAGAACTTAAAATATCGAGAAGAGCGTTTATAGATTGGAAAGTGTTATTAATTCTATAATTTGTATTTTGTTATTCATTATAAATTTTTTTATTGTATTTTATATTGTATCATTCGTTTCTTTCATTTTCAGTACTATTAAATTGTGCTATTATTAAATACTTCTTCTTAATATTAATAAAACGGTCCTTTTATTGTAATTACTATTATATTATAGTGTTAATAACATTAGTTATTTGAAGGATATAAAATCATTTTCACATGTTCTACGTTTGTGATGAATGTGGTTACGTCAAAACTCCTTAACAGCGGGGTTAGCGTCCGGATGTAAGGTTCAGAAAGCTTGTCACGGGGGCCCCTCTAATGGGCAAGTACCGTAATTTCAAACCTAGCTTTCCGATAATCGTCCGAGGCGCCTGGAAAGAAGATGGCCTCGAGATTTGATTATTACTATGAAGACTTCATTATTTACTTGATGCATTATTACAATACAGTTGTAAATTTAAAAAAAAATTAAATATAGAGAGTAAATAATTAAAACATGTAAATTACACTGCAAGGCTTTGATATTTTTAGCCATGTACAATACTAAGGTATTTCCAGGTCGTTATGTAAAGTATAAAAAGCCTGTGACAAAGAAGTAATGACTGACCTTGCTCCAGAGGAATATCCTGAGGGAAGAAAAAGAAGGAGGGACAAAGGACTTACTCCTTCAGGAACGGACCTTTCCAGGAGGCCTTTAATCATCATCAGCCTTTGCTAGCGAGTTGTTGAGGAGAGGTGAGGAGGAAATGGGGAACGGTGGGGGAACAAAACTTCTTCACAAATTTAATATAAAATACACCGCTTCCCTTTCTTCTGGACTCCCCAGCGTCCGCGACCAACACCAACTGCACCTTTTATTTTTCCGCTACTGGTCCTTTATTCTGATTTATGTCTTCTACCTCTCTATGTCACGATTTAGAAGGACTTCCAGGATTAAGAATATAGTATTCTAGTGTAATAGGATCTGTGGATGTAGAGGAATTATAAAAATAGAAGATAATAATAATAATAAATTGTTTATTTATTCTGGGACAAGTCCCTTTAGAATAATGTAACTGTACATTAATGTGGGCTTTAGAGCCTTGGAGAACAAAGAAAAAAAACAAGTAGAAAAGTCAATCTATAAAGCTGATTAAATAATAATAAATAAAAAATAGCTTCTTATGATAATGAAAAAATGAAGATTTCACATAACTTCACATTAAAAATAAAAATAAAAAATTTGATACCGGATTTTCGGCATGGCAACTCTATCACTGAGCCAATCCGCTCAATTGAAAACTTAAGGAAACTGAAATTAAGATAAAGTCCCTAAGAACGAAGAAAATGACTCCGAAACGTTGTGTTAGAAAACAAATAAGATATACAATGTAAGGAAGAATTGTTTAATTTTACTTTAAGATCTCAAGCGCGATATGGAGAACCTCCTGAGGCTCACCTAGCCTCTATGTAGTGGCTACCCTTTAATAGCGGTCTAACATGGTGGTTGAGCATGATCTCTGACAAATCACCTCCCTGCACAACCATTATCTTAGAAAGACTACAGTCTCTACCACATGCTTAACCCAAGACCATTCATATGTTCTAGTACAAGTTTTACTTTCAATACCTCTAACACTTTATCTTATATTATAAATAAAATAAATAATGTTACATTTATTAGAAGTAAATTTGGAAATAGAAATTAAAATATCTACAGCCCCGGTGAATAACTGTTTTTTTTTTAATTTAATTTATTTATATTTACAACTATAATATTATTTAGTAATTTATATATAATAATAATAAGTAAATCTGCTAATATGTACAATATGACATGAAAAACATTTGTGGAGAAACTACCCATCGGTAGCTCTCCAATAAAGTTCTATAGTAGATGGTCTCGAGGCCATCTTCTTTTGAGACGCCTCGGAGGGTTGTCAGGAATAGTATGGGAAGCGCGTTGAGAGACTAGCGGATTCAAGTGTGTATGGAGCTTGTCATGGAAGGATAGGTATCTAGTTTGGGCCGAATCAGCAACATATGGGATATTAAGATCATGATGGATGAGTTTGTTTGTGACATAATAAGGAGCATTGAGGATTTTACGAAGGATTTTGGATTGTAAGGATTGAATACGAGAGGGATTCGATGGCTTAGTGAAGCCCCAAAGCTTACTCCGTAAGTCCAAATGGATCTAATGATTTTCATGTATATGATTCTTTTGTAAATAATTGGGAGCTTTGAGCGTTTGTCCAGTAAATGTTGAAGTAGGTGAAAACGACGAGCAGTTTCTTGTCTTTTCAGTCTTGTATGAGGATTCCAAGTGAGACGTTTGTCCAGATGGAGTCCTAGGTAGCGTATCTGTTCGACAGGGTTCAGTGGAATATTATTAAAGGATACAGTAGGGCAGGAATTCGTAGGTTTACGACGTAGGGTGAAGGTAATTTGATGGGATTTGTTAGGATTTATTTTAATTCTCCAGCTTTGACCATTCTTGAAGGTTGAATCAGTGGTTAAGTCGGATTTTGTCCAGAGAGAATTAACTGCTTTCAGATAACCGGAATCGTATCATTCTAGTAGTTTTTTGCTTGAAATGGAGTTGTAATATAAGCAATAACTCGTTTTCTAGCCAATGCCTTACTTAGCCCTTCATTCACTACGAAAATAACACTTATTAAATTATATCCATATTATAGGATTATATCCATGAGTCGTATGATCCAGAAATGTTGGACTGCATTAAGATACATGAAATGTATATAACCAATGTAATATAAGTAAATATAAAAAAATAAGATTGCTATGAAAATTATTTATTTTATATTATAGCTCAACAGATTAAATTAATGGCTTTTATTAGTTAAAAGAAGAAAACAAATGGAACCGTTATCCGAATCATTCAATGCACTCCGAATTAAATAGACCTTATCACATAAATGGCCTCAACGCTATAAAGAATATTTCCATTTAGTGTTAATTTAACAATAAATCTCTTGGTTTTTTTCATATTTGCAAATTAACGTTTATTTTCGTCGGTAACAAACGATTTTTTGTATTCGTTAGAATTTATTTAACAAAGGAAAAAGAAAAACCGTTTAAAATTTTGCTTGTTCTCTTTTGAAGGATAGGTTCTGCATTGCTGGCTCTGATTTGTTTCAGTTTATCAATATAAAAATAATTTTGGCTGTCAACACCACGCCTTTTAACTCAATTTTGTTTTTCTAAAGGAATATTTAATTCGATTTCGTATGGGTCTTGATAACATTTAACCATAAATGAAAAATATAACGCAGTATATGCAATTGCTTTAGATAATGTGGCTGTTTAACTATAATTTATGTTAATATGTTGCAATATGTTGATTTCATTACATTGTTAATTACGGTTGATTTTGCCCTTGTAAACCGTAGTTAGTTAAGCTTAATAACCAACGGGCGTTGATGACCTAGATGTTCTACGCCCTCTAAACTCCAGGAAACAAACAAACAAACTTTCATCGGATATTACATACAATATCATTAGCAATTTAATATAATAATAGTGAAACGATACAGTTACAAGAAATAAAAGTTAAGGTAGAACAGCTGTGTGGGAACTGTCTTATGTCTACTGCAGATCATATCCTCTATTAATCTCTAGTCCGTCTAGCAGGGATCAGAAGGACTATCTTAAATTATGCTCATTTTTTTTTTTGTTATTGTTAATTTAAGTAATTTAAACATAAAGGTGGAAACACATAGTGTTTATTGCTAGGGGGAATAAAGACAACCTCAATAGTGTTTCCCAACCTTACATTGGAGGGAACCATGGTTGGCAAGGTGCAACGGCAGGCAGCCCTTAACTTCAACAGCGTTCTTCTCTCAGACATACAGTCGGATTCAAGGGAAGGAAAAATCAGTGTAGATCCAAGGATCAGGTTTAGGAAGCGCACGAAGACCTATACTCTTTGTCCTGAAGTAGACCGTAGTACAAGGAGTTAGATCATCACTCCTAGGTCCTTTTCTCATGGATTGGTCTCAATACTGGGCTGACGTCACTAACCGAGTAGTGAGGGAAGTTGCTGCATGTTTCTGATGCTGCCACAAGCTTTATTCCTACTGAAAGTCTCTAAACGTGGCTAAATAATTCTTCACTTCAAACATTTAATTGACAAAGTATCGATTTTATTCCGATAATTGTTGGTATAAAAAAACCTATCACGCTCAGGAGGGTCCTAGATCCCATATGATCCATCTCCGACTGCTAATAGACTAAATAAGTCTTGTCTGCAGCGGGATTTGAACCTGAATTTTCGGCATCTCAGTGTTCTACCACTGAGCCACTGAGCTTCCTATAATTGTTGGTATAAATAAATAAAACACGTTCTGTTATCAGTGATTTACACCACTCCCCCATTGGATTCATATTTTTCATGTCTGGCAGAAAACATACTCGAACGTAAATTATACAAACATTTATTGTAGTATTTATACAGAATTCTGATTTAAATATGGCATGAGAGAGAGAGAGCTGGGGATTGAACACAACTGACAGGAACAAACATCTGGCATTGCTGAGTTAGAAAATAAATGAGCACCACCCGGGGGGAGGGAGGGGGGAATGGGCCCCCCATCGGATGAAATATCGGGCTCCTTCGACCCAGTTATTTCAACATGAGATATTGTTCCACTCCTAAATATAATACTGTCCACATTTATAATCCCATATACTACCTCATTCAATAAAGGGATATTGCAGAATAAATCGCTATTTAATAATAGTTGGAGAATATATATAACTACTCATTTATTTTTGTTATATATCAATTTGACTGAACAAACTTCCTTCTGAATCAAATGATTTGTTGTACCATGAGAATATCAATAAATAGCTAATACAATTTAAATTATATAGGCTAGAAACAAATCGATCTAAAATATATCCAAAACGGAGTTTCATGATGATTCCAATAATACTAGTGTAAATAAGATAGTTTCATAAATATGAGCAAAAACTCATAAAGAGACATACATTATAAATAGGATGCAATAAACATTAAAGGTTTTGATAGAGCTTTCCTTATCCGATCCTCGTCCCCTTGGAACGGTATACCATCTCCATTCGTCGTTCCAATAACCTTCCAACCTTCAAATCCCTTATATTCAATCACCTTACATCCTTAAAATTACAATTTACATTCCAAAAAATCAGAAATAACATAATCAGTTTTGAGATTAAAATTTTTGTAACTGATAAAAGAATGATGTGTTTTTATACTATATAAATAAACGTATATACTATTTATATATATATTTGTACCATTGACGCTTCCAGTTAGATATTTAAAAAAACAAGTTATCTTAGTTGATAATGTTTGTATTTTTGTTTCATTATCTACTTTGTTTGTTTCTACTTGACATTGTAATTTGCTCAAATATGTAATTATTTAATTTATCTCTATGTAATTATTGTAATCCAATTTCTATATTATTTTTTATTTATTGTACTCGTACACTGGAGGTAATTCGCATTTTTTTTCTCAATAATCCTTATCATTTGTTAATTTAATTGTATTAATTAATTAAATGTAATTGCTTTATACTCTAAGACATAATAATAACCTGTATAGAAACCTGGTTTTTTTTTAAGGGGCTTGTCCCAGAATAACTAAAGACTTTATTATTAATATTATTATTAAATGAAGTAACAAGCAGTTACCGTTTAGCCTTTACAGGATTCATCAGGAAACACATCAAAAGAAAAATAACAAAAAATATGTTTATGAGAATTTTTCTATTTCATCCTATTCTAAAAGTCTATTATAATCTCTCTTGTTATCGAACTTATTTTTTCCGATTTAATTTTAATTACTTAATTTCAGCCATGAAGAAGGCTTACACTTTAGGACTGAAACGCTGGTTTTGAGAACAATCAATTTACATCCGGATTATATCAATCGTACAAATAACGATCGATTTTCAAACATGAGTGATACTCGACCTTCACTTTTTACATCTGATATATAGATATTGACACAAGGTCCAACATTAAACCAGAGAATATTTACTTTAAATTATCAGGTAAAATCCTATTTAATATTAGGGAAATAAAATTTAGTGGGGGGGAGGGTAGGATAAAAGAGGTAAAGTAGATTTTAATCAGGTTAAGAAGGAGGGAGAGAGGTATCAACTAGCAGGAGATAGGGGGGGGGCACTCAGCGAAGATAGGTCACCCGATCCACTTCGGCTATGGATCTAGAGAGAGCCAACAGGTAATGCAATATCTTAGCTTCCTATTTTGGCCAATTTTAGTCTTGTTAGTACTTCGGCAGGTCCTCAGGAGTGCATAGGCGCCATTTCGAGTATAGAAAATTAAGCTTTGAAAGCAGAAATTACCTATATTTTTATGTAACATGATCATGTATGCAAACTTACAATAGAAAAACAACTGAATTTTTATTGAAGTTGTACATGGAATATTCCCGAGACCTAAAAACATTTTACTATCGAAACAGTACATCAATAATATAAAGGTTAATTAAAAATATGAAATTAAACAGTAAATGAAAATACATTTTGATATATTAAAATGTAAATGAAAATATGTCCTCGACCAGCAGGGGCCTTGGATAGCTCAATAGACAGAGCGATGTCATGGTGAGACAAAGGTTCCGGGTTCAAATCCCCGTCGAGGGCCTATCTTTTCTCTTTAAAAAATAAAAATAGTTATAACTCATAAAAAAATGACCAATAATTATAAAAAATTATAAATAATAATATGACGTAAGTCAATAAGATCCTAAATTAAAATTAATGTTCAAAGAACTTCATTCTAGTGTATTCATCGCAAAAATGGCGGGAGCACTGGGGCTTTAGGATCTATGAGAGAAAAGGTTTGTCCTCGACCGGCAAGGGCCTTGGATAGCTCAATTGGCAGAGCGATGTCACGGTGAGACAAAGGTTCCGGGTTCAAATCCCGGTCGAGGGCCTATCTTTTCTCTTTAAAAAATAAAAATATTTATAACTTATAAAAAATGACCAATAATTATAAAAAATTAAAATTAATGTTCAAAGAACTTCGTTCTAGTGTATTCATCGCAAAAATGGCGGGAGCACTGGGGCTTTAGGATCTATGAGAGAAAAGGTTTGTCCTTGACCGGCAGGGGCCTTGGATAGCTCAATTGGCAGAGCGATGTCACGGTGAGACAAAGGTTCCTAGTTCAAATCCCGGTCGAGGGCCTATCTTTTCTCTTTAAAAAATAAAAAGTAAATGAAAATATATTCAGCGTCCACATTAGACGCATCCATTGATTTTTTTTTTTCTATCTGAGGTGCATATATATATATATATATATATATATATATATATGTATAAAGGTCAACTAATATTATTCAACAAGACTGCGAAACTTCACTTTTTCAAATCTATTGTTCCTTATTCAAACAACGGAACCTTTCATTTCCAATTGTGATAACTTGTCCGTCAGGATGTTCATTGGATTTCTCGATGGAACTTGAACTGGCAGCGGTGGCCATCTCCTGATCGAAGTCGAGAGCTGCATAATACAATTTTTCCGTAATGTCCCTAACAATTTCTCTCTCAGCGGGGATTGTGAAGGTGATAGAACCTTTCAGTCAAGATCTTCATCAGGTAATCGTTAAGGTCACGTCTTGCAAGATCCAACATGAGTATGGCATGAGGTAGAGCATAACCTTCATAAATTGGTACAGTGTGTGAATCACCAACTTCTGAATCCAGAACAATACCATTTGTACGCCGAGATGCATAGAGAGACAGAACATCCTGAATAGAAACATACATCGCTGGAGTGTTGAAGGTTTCTGCCACTGAGCTGCCGTGCTCTCTATATGAATGAATATACAGATCGGAACATCATATCGTCCCAGCCATTATTAACTATCGAATGTGAAAATCGGTACTTTTGAGGAGAATTAAAAAAAAAGTTGTTTCAAGATTCAATAAAAATTAGTGCCTATAGTCAAACCAATGACATTCGTTTATATTGCTTTTGTGACTAATAGATGCCTCTATATGAATTTTATATCAATTATCAATCCTAAAGCAACTGCTATAAGTCGAAAACGAGTTTTCACATTCGATACTTTGCGATGGCAGGGACGATATGGTCAGTGAATAAACTTAAGATTGATGGCTGAATCCTTAGATTATATAATGTTTACCAACGTAAATCTTTTTAAAAGGTTTGTTTACTTTTTATGTAATACTTTTCCTTCCCATAAAGATCCCTCTGGAGATACAAAATCGATCTTGCAATTAAAACTTCTACAGGCAAACGAACTTTTTCATACCGAAATGCCGAAAATGGCAGAGAAGAAACAAGAGAGGCAAACTGAGTCTTAAATCTCGGATCCTCTGAGGCAATTAGCTCAAATAACTTCAAACTTAAAAGTTGGGACTTTCCGAATTCGTATTTTTACCTCCTAATTTATCCTGTTCTATAAAGAAATTTATTCCGGCATTTAAAAGTTATATTTGAGAGCAATTAAGGATGCCAGAGTTGAAAGAGGCTAATAACTTAAGTTAAAACGATAATCAGATCTCCTCAAGCGTATTCTGGCCTAAAGTTGAAGGATAAAACTCCCAAGCAGTGGTTCCGATAAAAGTTTGTCCCAAATGGTCCACCTCAAGTCAGCAATCCTACCATCAATCAGTAATAACTTAAAAAATGACCTTATTTATATATAAAAAGAGATAAATAAAATCAAAACATTTAAGATATCTGAAGATATTATACTTGAGGGGGTCAACTGGTATTGTAATAATTATGAATAATCTAATAATAATTTTTTTAAAACTTCTTATGCGCTTAACTTGCAATCCTCATACTATAGAAGAAACAGCTCGCCGTTTCAGGCTAATTCAACATTTACTAGACAAACGCTCTACGCTCCCAATTAATTACAAAATACTCATATACATGACGATATTCATTTCCACTCAAACCCACTAGTTTCAAACCTAGCAACCTCTTCAATTCCTGATAGTCCTCCGAGGAATCTGAAGAGAAGATGGCCTCGTGATCTTCTAAGTTGAATTCAATTTGAGTACTACCACTGGGTAGCTTCTCTATTTGTCATTTCATGTCAATGTATTTATATTCATTCTATTTACTTGTTTTATTAGTATAATACAGTTGTAAATTGCAATCTACAGACTATCCGGTGGCTCATTCACTATAAAGTGGGTACCTTCGATTGGGAGGGGGGATCTAGCGGTTAAAGATGATCTCGGAAAAATCACTTCTCTGCACAACTTTTTTCATAGACACAGTACAGTTTTTTACCATTCACTGAACTCAAGATCATCATGGGCTGTACTGGTACATTTTTTATTATAGATACTTCTTAAATTTATAGAATTTATAAATGTAATTCATTACTCCCATATAACTTAATTTACATTTTAATTCATTTCTTTAACTTTATTTATTTTATGGCCTATATCAGCAATCTATGTTAGCCGATAATGAAAACGAAATCCTATGTAACTAATAGTTCTAACAAGCATCAATAAAAAAGTTATTTTTAAAAAATAATTATTGTTAGTCTTTAATTTATTTATTGTTTGTAAGATTTTGCACCATAAAATAATTGACTACTCTAGCTAACGATCTTTACCCATGAATGCCATATTATCATTAACTATATCTATTTGTTAACGTTGGTAATTAATTAAAACAACATAACAAGACTAAGATTAATCAGGAGGCTTCAATTAATTTGCTAAGTTTCCTCAACTCCCGAAGGAGGTTGTGTAGGCTATACTCGAGCGTGTGTAGGATCAGTCATGGAAATTTTGGGGAAACTTTGGAAATAGAGACGGAGTTTCTGTGCGGTAGGATTGTACACCACAATCAGAAGATTGTACACCACAATCAGAAGATTGTACACCACAATCAGAAGATTGGTTGTGGTTATTGGTGGATGCTACATACGGAATATAGATACAGTTATACAAACTGTGGTTACATGGATGGTTACGTTTTATACATTCATTGGCATTTGCCTCATATCACCTATTTACAGCATCCCACCTTGATAGAACTTTCCTTATCCGATCCTCGTCCCTTTGAAACTATCTATCTTCTTCCATTCGTCGTTCCAGTAATCTTTAAACCTTCAAATCCCGTATTTTCAATCATTTTATGTCCTTAAAATTCCCCAAAAATCGGTAATAACAGATTAAAATAACAGTTAATAACAGACTCAGTTTTCAGATTAAATTATTCCAACTGATAAATGAATGGTGTGTTTTTATTTATACATAAGTTTATAAATACAATTGACGCTTCACTCATCCAGTTAGATATTTTTAAAAACAAGTTAAATTTGTTGATATTGTTTGTATTTTTGTTTCATTATTTGCCATATTTTTTTCCTACTTGACATTGTAAATTGGATATTTTTTAATTTGTTCTCTATAATTATTGTTATCTTATTTCTGGTTTTTCTGGTTTTTTTATTCTTTAAATGTTATCACTGGAGGTAATTCGCAATTTTTCCCCGTCCATTCTTTCTCATTTGTTAATTTAATTGTATTAATTAATAAAATGTAATATAACTATGCTGTAAGACATAATAATACCCTGTATAGAAACCTATATTGTTATTCTAAAAGGGACTTGTCCCAGAATAAATAACGACTTTATTATTATTATTATTATCTCATTGGTTCTAACGGAACAATGAGCTAATTTCAAATAAATCTAGAAATACCTTCTCCATTTTAGAAGTAATTTAAATTATTTGTAAGTAAATAACTATAAAGTTTAAATAAGTTTTGTATGCTTTAAAATATAACCTATAAAAGAATACTCTGACACATGAGCAAAAAAATAGAAAAATAAGTACAATAACAGAGGAACAAAAAAAAATTCTAAAAATACTAGTATCATCAACAAGACCACTCTAATACAACATTTTAAAAAAATATATATTTATTGAAATTTACAACTGTATATTGAATACATGAAGTAAATATAATGAAAGATAAAGGCAAGTAGAGAAACTACCCAGTGGTAGTACTCAAATAAAAAGTTCAACTTAGAAGGTCACGAGGCCATCTTCTTAATGCAATATATTAAAATTAAACAATAAATTGTATTTCAATAAACCTAAAAGATAAAATAAAATAAAAAAGCTGTGCAAGTACAACCCATGAAATGCCTTCAGTTCGGTTTCCTAGAAAATGTACTGTTTCTAGGAAATCGGTTGTACTTATTTGAAGGAGATTTGTTCGAAAACACGCTCAACAGATAGGTTTTCACCCAATTTTATAGAGGCTGTGTGAGCCCCAGGAGGGTCTGCGGGTCCAAAAGGATCCATCTATCTATCTAAATAGAGTATCTGCCACTACTGGATTTTAACCCAGGACATTTAATACGCCGCTGCCAAATACATTAAATGTAGAACAAAATACTCGAATTAGAAAAAATATATGAAACAGTTTATATAATAAGAAACAAAATATTGTTTAAGCAGAGTCTTGATTTAATTAATCGATTAAAATAAGATTTAAACTTTTGGCTAGCAACATAATTGACAATATTTTCATGAGGGTATTTAAATTAATATTTCTAAAAAGGAATATAAGCATGCATATTAATGCCAACTTAGCACACGAATAACTATTTTGGTAAAACATTATAATCCCGATTGCCAATTAACGCATATTTTGCAATAATTTTATTCTATAAAAATATTGTATCATAATAATTGATCCTTTTTTATTTTAATTCTCTTGTTTATGTAACTGGAGTACATATTTTTGAGTCACTCATTCAAGTAAGTAAAAAAACTTTTTCCAGTCAAACATTTTTTCTTTATTTAAAAATACGTTTCAACTTCTTCAGTCATTTTCAATTTTCATCTCTTATAAGTCCATTTATTATTTAATTTAAATATTTTTTTTTACTTATAAATTTGCACATTATTAATCTTTTAGTAGATTGTCAATTAATTTAAAATTTTCTTTTAATACTTGGAGTCATTATGGTCATTATTAACAATATTGTTAATGGTTAATAACAATATTGTTAATGGTTAATAACAATATTGTTAATGGTTAATAATGACCATGGAGTACATTGCAAACTCCAAGTATTAAAAGAAAATTTTAAATTAATTGACAATCTACTAAAAGGTTAATAATGTGCAAATTTATAAGTAAAAAAAATATTTAAATTAAATAATAAATGGACTTATAAGAGATGAAAATTGAAAATGACTGAAGAAGTTGAAATGTATTTTTAAATAAAGAAAAAATGTTTGACTGGAAAAAGGTTTTTTTACTTACTTGAATGAATGATTCAATAATTGATCCTTAAAAACAATGAAAATGGGCAAGTAATTTTGTTTAGCATATTACATAATGCAACGTAATACAACATTAAATTAAGGAAGATATGTTGTTCAATATTTCTTTAAAATCATTATAAATAAATCTTCCAATATAAATGAAATTATTTAATATACGTTTGAAAGATATGTTTATTTTTTAATATTCAATGTAATTTACACCTGTATTATACTAATACAACAAGTAAAAAGCACGAATGGTACATATTGTCATGCATAAAGACAAGTGGTAGTACTAAAATAAGAAGTTCAACTTAGAAGGTCACGAGGCCATCTTCTTTCCAGACGCCTCGGAGGATTATCGAAAGAGGTTGCAAAGTTTGAAACTAGCGAGTTTGAGTGGAAATGAAGTTTGTCATGGAAAGATTGACATCGGATTCGGGCCAAATCAGCAACAAATGGGACACTAAGGCCATTATGGATGGATTACTTTGTTCGTAACAAATTAAGGAGCATTGGATATTTTAAGAAGGATTTTGGATTTTAAGGATTGAATACGAGAGGAATTCGATGGCTCAGTGGAGCCCCAAAGCTCTACTCCAGATGGGTCTAATGACTGTCATGTATATGAGACTTTTGTAATTTGTCTAGTTTTGTAATTTGTCTCTAGTAGAGCGTTTGTCTAGTAAGTGTCGAAGAAACCTGAAACGGCGAGTTGTTTCTTGTCGTTTCAGTCTAGTATGAGGATTCCAAGTTAATCTTTTGTCAATGTGTATTCCTAAGTACCGGTCATTGGTTTACGACTGAAAGTGATATTTTTTAAAATAAATATAACAGTCCATCATATCGGCCCTAATAGTTATAAATATGGTGGATACACAATATACGATTTCAAATTAAAGTTTCTAAAAAAATTTTTTTATCACTATGATTTTATTAATTAAAAACAAAACTGTTTTTGTTATATTTTTACCGTGAACATGTGTTCACAGGAACATTAACAGTTCTCCGATACTGAATATCGTTGCTCAAGAGTTATGGCTTCCCTAAGTGTTTTCCAATATTTAGGTCGTACACCGAGCGTTCTAAAATAATAATATGTATTAATATCTATCCTTAACCTTAAAATATTAAAGAAATATTGCTAAGTGGTTGATGACAGCCAATTTACACCGCACAACCTACGTAAAAATCATTATAAGCTGAAAAAAATGAATATTAAATTTTAAATGAGCTGTGCTATTCATTATATGAAATGAAGGATCCCAACTCCATTCACCTTGGACGTCAGCACCATAATGACTTGTTTCCTGACGTTTGTCGACGGGGCTATTAATAATATCAAATCAGTCTAGACTGTATATAAATGTATCAATATATAATATTTATTTATATATTATTAATAATATATAAATTAAGAGAAGATGGGTACCGATTATAGTCAAGAAAAAACGCAGAAAATACCTCAAACCTGGCAGACTAAAGAAAACGCTGATTATAATTTTATTGACATATTAATAGGCTTCTCCAAACAGCCTATTAGAAGCTTAAAGACCCAGTAAAAGAGGTAGAATACCAAATAGAGGTGGAAAAAATAAGTTGAGATCCGAAGAATCAATGGAATAATGATGATATTGAACTTTGTTGGCAAAGTTTGAAAAGAATGTACTTCATTCTTCGACTGAGATATGTGGTTCGATCAGGGTAGGTAACAGGAAAAGCATATCTGCTTAGTGGACGGAGGACATAAAAGAAGCAGTAAAAGTGAATAAGATACTCTGAAAGCAATATCTCATGACCAATGACAGCTTCCATTGGCGTTTAATGCCAGTGACGCGGCTGGGGAAGGTGGCTGGGGCTTCCCGGACTCCTGCTTTGCCCTCATTCATGAGGAAGAAGCTCAGTTCGGGGATCCCAGGTAAATTGTAAATAGAGTATGAATGTATACAGTATATTTCTTTTATGTTTTATTTATTATTTTTTTTTAAATATTTTATATGTATTTTAATATATATATATTTTACTTTATTTTTGTATATATTTTTTCGCTTGTATATATTATTTTATGCATTTATTTCGTTTATATCATTGATTTTTTATGGAATGATTGTAAGCTACATAGCACCATTACTTATTGCCCACAACAGGCAGATTGTAATGCTTCAATAAAGTGTTTTTCTTCTCTCTCTCTTAAAAAAAAAAAAAAAAATGACAGATCAAAGTATGAATTCTATAAAAATAAGAGGAAAGAGGTTGAAAGGATGGTAGCAATCTAGAAGAGGAAGAACTGGGAAGAATTCGGAATGGAGCTTGAAGAAGCTATTTTACAGAAAAATAAAAAGCGTGAGAAAGGAAATGCCACCGTTACTTAAGTTTTAATTAAAGAATCGGGTTAACTGATTAGTAAATTAGAAAACAAACAACAAACCTCTGGAAATGAATCCAAATCATAATGAAGTTAGAACATTTCAATGAATAATGAGTAAAGCCATTATCATAAATAATTACCCTGGCATCCCAAATTAATTGAATTTTCCAAACATATTTATCCCCCTAAAACACAGCCCTGTTGAACTTTAACGAATGAATGAATTTATCAGAGAAAATCCAGTTACAGCACCTGTTATCAGCGCTATCACTCCTCCTGAGGAAGATGGGATTGAGAAGCGACCACAAAGAAGTTAGCTGAAGACAGAACAGGTTTGGCAGTTCTCCAACAGAGGCTAACCTAATATAATCCTTCAGGATAAATGAAAGGCCAAACTTCTTCCCCTAATGGCCTCGGGACTCGCTAAGTCCTAGTTTTAAGTCCCTGTCAAACTTCACTGCTCCGTGTTATATTGGTGTATGATAGCCGCAGATATCGAGCGGCTCCTTTATTTAAACTACTACCAAGCAATTTCCAAAGAACTAGGTGAAAGAAAAGGAAATGGATTTCGTTAATTGAAATCGCATTTTCTATCTCTTCAGCTTTATGTTATAACTTAGGTAAACTGATACTAGAAGATGTATAATGTTAAGACCGTGGAAAAATTCCAACGAAAAGCCGTTAGTCTCCAAACTAAAACAGAAATTGAAAATATCTGTCCAATATTTCGCCCATTCAGGCATCCTCATGGTTGATAGAGAAAAAACAAAAGAACGCAAAACAAAACATGAATAATGCACCCAAGAAGCATCCCACCACCTCCAAGGCTCAAATGCTACTAATGAATCATAAGGAAGGTTACTCGACCCCGGCTGGGTAAGGTTAGATAAAAACAGCTGATAGATACTTCAGAAATTCAAAATTCAATATACACTCACCAAATTTCTACGCCAATCTTCTATATAGAAGTACATGGAATGTCACTCTAAATCACTTTTACCTTACGTCGTATACCAATGACTTCCTGCTCTTCAGTATCCTTTAATAATATCCCACTGGTGCCTGTAGAACATTAATTAGGGTTGCATCTTGACAGACGATCAACCTGGAATCGTCATACAAGACTGAAAAGACAAGAAACCGCTCGACGTTTCAGGCTACTTCAACACTTACTAGACAAACGCTCTAAGCTCCCAATTAACTACAAAAGACTCGTCTACATGACCATCATACGACCTATTTAGACTTACGGAGAAGAGCTTAGGGGCTGCACTAAGCCATCCAATTCCTCTCGTATCCAATCCTTACAATCCAAAATCTTTCGTAAAATCCTCAATGCTCCTTATTTTGTTAAAAATAAAGTCATCCATAACGACCTTAATGTCCCATTTGTTGCTGATTTGGCCCGAACCCGGTATCTATCCTGTCATAACAAACTTCATTACCCCTCAAACCCTCTAGTTTCAAACCTGCTTTTCAGCTAAATAAATTCCTCTTCAATTCCCGATAATCCTCCGAGGCGTCTGAAAAGAAGATGGCCACGTGACCTTCTTAGTTGAACTTTGATTTGAGTACTACCAGTGGGTAGTTTCTCTACTTTTCATTCTCATGTCATTATGTATCACTTAGCCTATTTACGTGTTGTATTATTGTAATACAGTTGTAAATAAAAATAAATAAATTTTTAAAAAGTCGTATTTACTAATTTCTCTAATTCTGCAAATTGTATATAAATAAATTGGAATATACAATACATCATGAATTGAACATACAATTAAAACATATCCTTATCTTAGCCAAGGATATTTTAAGGAATTATTTAGTTGATGAAAAACCCAATTATTTGTTTTTTGTTTATGCGGTTGGCAGATATTATCTACGAGAATATGATATTTTTTTACGTTATTTGACTG
The DNA here is from genome assembly GCA_037127475.1 of Arma custos. Taxonomy (NCBI): domain Eukaryota; kingdom Metazoa; phylum Arthropoda; class Insecta; order Hemiptera; family Pentatomidae; genus Arma; species Arma custos. The sequence goes on along the minus strand of CM073760.1, from coordinate 126,248,858 downwards.
CCTTTTCTGGAATTTTATACTTCAATAAACTTTAAAACAATATTTTTATGCGGCTTCAAGAAATAAAGTTGCTTTTTTTTCTAGTTTTATCTCCCTAATTATTTTCCTCTATTCCTTTTTTTCTTTATCCCCTATTTTCTCTATCTCCTATTTTCTCTGCCCCATATTTTCTTTGCCTGTCTCGCTCAGTATTTTTCTATTAAGGTTAGTGACCGCACGGAGTGAGATAGAAGAAATATCTGTAATAGAAACCGGTGACATAGGTTTCCAGATGTCAGAAAGAACCGATGGGGGATTGGTCGGTTTCGGTATCCGTGTCTCGGGCCTTCACTCGTCACTACGTCTCTCATAATATTTACATTTTATTCCGATAGATCTAGACATTTTTCAAAATAAGTAGTAATTATTCACAGATAAAACTTTAGGCCCTATATGTAATCAAACAGACTATGGCTTGGCGTGCGATTAAATATATGTTTAGCTTTATTAAAAAATAAATCCTGTACCACTACAGCCCGTGAACGGGCCTGGGATTCAGTGCATGTTAGAGACTGTACTGTTTCATGGAAAACGGTTCTGCAAGTACCGTTCTTGTCCTAAGTCACGCTCAACCGCCTGATCCCCCCTTATTTTATTAATATTTTATAGAGGCTGGGTGAGCACCAGGAAGGTCCTAGATCCCATATGATCTATCTCCCGCTGCAAACAGACTAAGTAAAAGCCAGGCCATCAGCGGGAATTGAACCAGGATTTCCGGCATGACAACTCAGTGCTCTACCACTTAGCCATTCCGCCCCCTCAACTTTATTAAAACAGTATATAGTAAATATAGCCTGTTCGGTATATATATATATATATATATATATATATATATATATATATATATATATATATATATATATATATATATATAATGGGATAGGAGTTATTGACAATAACTGATAATAGTGATAAGAAACCATTGGCTCTCCACCTCCACCATTATTTATATATGATAAACTTATATTATTCAAGATTTTTATTTTCTATATTGAATTTGAAACAGTAGATCGGATTTATGATTTCGATAATCTTACTAATATTATAAATGTGAAAGTTTGTAAGTTTGTCTCTCTTTGACGCAAAAACTACAGAACGGATTTGGATGAAACTTTACAGTAATATAGGTTATACATCAGAATAACACATGGGCTATAGCAAGCGCGGATTTAGGAGGGCGCACGGGTCACGTGCCCCCCCCCCCTCACCGACAGTTTTATAGGAACTGTGGAGAATCCATTCTAGTACATAATAAAATGAAAATAACATGATCATAGTGGTTAAAATATCAGAAAGAACAAGAGTGAAACTATTTGTTTTGATATACTACTAATCTTACTAATATTATAAATGTGAAAGTTTGTATGTTTGTCTCTCTTTCACGCAAAAACTACTGAAAGGATTTGGATGAAACTTTACAGTAATATAGGTTATACATCAGAATAACACATAGGCTAAAACAAGCGCGGAATTAGGGGGGCACACCGGGGCACGTTCCCCTCCCCACCCCCGACAGTTTTAGAGGTACTGTGGAGAATCCATTATAGTACATAATTAAAGGCAAATCAGGAATTTAGCATCTTGAAATTTGCAGATAGGTCCTTTGTATGATTTAAAAAAGAAGTTTGGATAATTCCACCCAATTAAGGGTTCAAAAGTTTTATGGAATCTGAAATTTTGTACGAGTAACCTATAGTGAAAAAAATTAAATTATTTAAATAATTTTAATTATTTATTATTTTAAATTATTGTTAAAAAGCACTGTCAAGAAACTTTATGCGGTAGTCCAAATTCTATGCGAGCGAAGCCGCGGGCAAAAGCTAGTCTATCTATAATCGAACAGAATCGATTAGGATTAGGAAACAAAACGGTCTCACAGATACGAAATTCAAGTTGGCTAGGATGTATCGATCGGTTTCTTCTTATCAGATACAAAAACAGTCGATTCAGCTAAATAGAGATCAAGATACTCGCCTTAATACAGATACCTGAGGAAAGTAGCAGATACGGAAAAGTAGCAGATACGAAAAAGTAACCTTATCTTTCCTGATACAAGAATTTCCTGTATCACCTCATTCCAATAACGATGGTATGAGTTCACTGACTCATTTGTGACGTCAGCATGGAATTCCGGAATTCCCCAGCAATGACGTAGACTAGTCCGGGGATTAGTCAGGCGAGGCACCTGGTGATGAAGGTGAGGCAGAAAAAAAACGTTGTACCTGAGTTAACGCTAATTAGTAGTTTGTAGAACAAATTAACGGTGTATTTATTAATTAGTACTTTTAGAAACTACAAGACGATTTTAATTAACAATCTATTTAAGCTGCGGTCTAACCGTTCTCAGGTGGTGGTCGTTGGGAAGGTCCTGTGACACTCTTTTAATTCTTAATAATTGCTAAAATTGTTTCAATTGATATTTTACTTGATTATATTCTTCTACGACAAATAATTTGCCATATTAGACTCAAATTTATTTAACAAGATAGGTACTAGACAGTACAAATTCGTTTTTATTAATTGTATTAAATTCGATCTACTTTTATATGAGAAACAAACGACTTATCTATAACAGTATACTAAAACCTATTTGGACATATGGTGCAGAACTTTGGGGTACAGAAAAAAAGTTCACATACACAAGATACAAACAACGTAATCAAAAATTCTCAGATAAATTATTAATGCACCATGGTATGTTCCAAATCACACTATACACAACGACATGAACATTCCCACTATAAAATCATATATTCATAACAAATACATAACATTCCACTCATCGACACATTATCACCCAAACCCACTCGTTCTTCCGCTTTCCTACTCCCAATTACCTGGACTTGATAAAAAAAGATTAAAAAGACATTGGCTATACTCAACAATTGATATATATTTTTTTTCCAAAATAACTGGATGAACATGTAGAAAAGCGAAGAGAAAGACACTTCCAATTTGCTGGATGCGCAATTGCGCAGGTGCAAATGAAAATTAAATAATAATAATAAACTTTTATATGAGCCGTTCACTGCACAAATTGACTAACTCCACTTTTTGGAAAATCTTAAATTTAAGTGTGGTTTAGTCATAATTTTTTATATTAATAAAATCTTTCCCAAACAATAAAACGGTTAATGTCATCAAACGACAAAAATTTTTTGCCACTGAATAATAAATAATTTTATTCAGGGGTCATTTTGATTAACTCCATACTCTAATGCAAATCGTTGCAAGAATACCATATAAACGCACTAGCAAGCGCTAAATGATAAATTTATTCCAGTTAGAAAGGTTCAAACCACACCTTTTCCAATTTAAATGTGACTATAATGAAAATTCAAATTTAATGCAATCTAAAGAAATCAGACAGACCACAAAGTTTGAAAAATGTGGATCAGCCTATATAATATCCTAGAGGTAGATCTGTAACAAGGGAAAAAGGAAAGACATGATGAATCTGCTCAAATTCATTCCTCCTGTTAAACAGATTACTTTAAAAACTGCGAAGAAAACTAAATGAGCCCTCACATACAGCTGAAGAAGAATACATCATTTATACTGCTGACGAATAATTCACAAATAATATAACAAAACTGTTAATATTAATTTTATGGAAATTTGTAATAAACATATCTAATAATTAACTTTTTCTGTGATAAGAAACTTAAAAATTTAAACAATGAATTTAAATTTATTACTATTTTCACTTGCCAAATCGATTAACCCCACCGATCTCACAAAAATTGTAACATTTCTGACTTTTGGCTTTTTTAGCTTTTTGGATAGTCTTTCTTATTAATTTTATATACTTTTAGATGAAAGCTACAACATTCGACGGTATTTATTAGAATATATATTATAAAGGGAATTTTAAAATACAATGCACAGTATTTTCTCGCATTTCTACACTTTTTGTTTTATGGAGTTAATCTATTTGTGTATTGAACGGCTCATATATTCAGCCAACAAAGTATTTTCCTTGACACAGTTAGTCCTGAAGACTTTATTCTCAACGGAAAATAATTTATCTTGAAGAATTAAAACCGCGATGACGCTTACTGACCAAATAGCCACTTATTTATTTATAAAATGAATATGTATGCAGTTATGAATGCAATCAGAGAAATGATAAGCTTCCTAGAATGACGAATTGCATTAATTTAGAATGCAATAACATTCACGATAAAGGAATTCCAAGACGTAATTCGTATGAACGTTGCGAATAAATGTTTTAATATTCTACTTAATGTTTAAAACATATTAATATAAAACGTTAAATTACTTCCGTTCATTGTCTTATAGGTTATAATAAGATAATGTATTTTATCTCTTGGTGATATATTATCTTTGATATGTTTCAAGGATATCCTATATTTGTGTATCACATGCCAACGGAAGGAATCCTTACGGATAAGATTGGAGATGACTTATACATTTTCTATCTTATTCAGAAATCAGTGGGATTTTCGATCATCGACTTTTTATTATTCCATCCGCTTTTGGTTTTCAGTACTATGCCGTAATATACTAAATATTACGTTTGACACCAATTTGTTACGGGCTACTGGGTATTAAAATAAATTAAACAATTCCTTAATTAAAGATACTAATATTTATTAACAAAAGTGATTAAATGAATACAATTTAACTATTAAAAATTAAATTATTAGACTAAGATAAATTTATAATGACAATATTCTAATTATTTATTATAACCTAGGCCTATTTAATTATTACAATAACATAAGATATTACTAATTCTAGATAGCTTAACTAGTTACAATAGTTTCTATGAATATTATAAAATTACACTACAATTTATAACTAATAGTTAACACTTACACTAATAGTTTACACTTACTAGTCCACCGACCGTAAGATTCTCCAAGTATGACAAACTGACACACAGTAACAAACAGAAACAGTTTATTACACTCGCGAGACTGTCATAGTTCACTGATACACTTATTACACTGGCCGGTTCAACACTGACTGACACTCACTTATCACAGATCTTGCGTGGTCTACTCTCAGGCTAAGACTGACTGGCTCGAGGTGAGGGAAGTATTTAAATAGGCAAGGCCGAACATTCTAGAACACGGAGGGGCCAGATGATTCCGGAATCTTCTTAATCCTTTTCAGACAAAAGGAGACGATCTAGAACGGTCCTAATCCTATTTTCACTTCTCCCGCCAACGGATTTAAGCCGCTAATCCCTTGCTTCCGTCTCTTGTCGGCGACCGTAACATTACATTTAAATTTTTTGTTTTAAGAGAAAAGATTTGCCCTATTTGGGATTCGAACCCGCGTCGTCTGCTTTATATATACCAAAAATTTATAACTGAATATTTGAAGTCACTAATTAGTTATCCAAAATTTAAACAATTTCATTAATTATTTATGTATCGATTATTCCGACCCAGCCTTTTTACTTTAAACTTTTCAGATACCCCACTTTCACTTCGGAATGACGATCTGCTATCATATATTAAATACCTACAGCCCCGGTGAATAAGTCGGATTTTGTCTAGAGAGAGTAAACTGTTTTCAGATAACCGGAATCGTATCATTCTCGTTCTTTTTGGCTTGAAATTGAGTTGTAATATAAGCAATACCTCCTACGAAAAATAACTCGATTCCGCTTACTTAAGTACAAGATACTCATTTTGGAGAAAACTAGACTTAACCACTTATTCACCGGGGCTTTAGATAAAACCCATAAAGGGTCTTGGGTTCAGAACATTACAAAGAGTATAGTGTTTCTAAGTCAACGATTTTGCAGGGAGGTTACTTGGTTTCATGCCCAAACGTCAGTTTTATCCCCCAATTTTGGGTGCCCCCTTTAAAGAACCTGGGTGAGCCCCTGGAGGGTCTGCTGATCCCATGGACTGATAACAGAATAAATAATGTATCTGTTCCATCCATTTTTGAACCCGGATTATTCAGCATAGCAACTCAGTCCTCTACCAATGACCTAATCCGCTCTTACTCATTAAACATAGCTTTTATGGGCTATATTACACTTTTTTGGCGGGGCGTAAAGAGAAACGTACGAATTATTTTTTAAGTGAGTTTCGTGAATAATATATTTTAATTTGAAGTAGAAAGCAGGCAATATGAATATAACTCACTGCATTGGCACAAGCACACTTAGAATACCTGGAAACCCAAATAAGCTAAACCGCCCCCTCAGGTCTATGTACTATGTAGTATGTAATTTGAGTAATCGGATCGGCATAGAGGGACTTGACCGCGCTTAATTCAATTCCCGGCTAAGTCGACTTGCAATTAGCCACTTCAGAAGACATTCAATGGGCTTACTTTTGTGCTTAGTTTAACCTCCTTCTGGTTAACCGGCCTGCCTTCACCATGTGTAGGAGATAGGAAGCTTAGTGAAATAATTAATATTAAAAAAGAAATTAACGTGTTCTGAGTTAAAAGAAAAAGAATCCTAATGACTTTCAAGTCTGGACTGATGAAAAAAATGAGCCTTATAATTCCTTTAGTCGGCTAAACCTCTTGAAGTTCCAATCATTATACAAGAAAATACTAAAAACAAATAAATGATGAAAAAGTGTATTTAATTTTTATATTTCGTAATATTATTGCTTCACCTAGTATTCACAAATAAATTATTTTTTTATTTAAAATAAATATGTGATATAAAGGTTCTGCCACCGTTCAATGAAATTAATTCAGAACGTACAACGTAATTTATTTTTTTCATGCCTTTCACATATAAATCTCAAAGAGACAAAGATCATGGTCAATCGCCAGGTTTTCTTCCCAAGTTACGGTACCCACTTTATCGTTGCTGACTCCAATCTACAAAGTAGTCTACTAATGCAATCGGGTACAATCTTATCTGCACCCATGGCATTAAAATAAATATACGTTGAATCAATCAGCTATGGAGTTCCCAAATAAGGGTTCTTTAAAAACACTATAGACTCTTCTAAAATTCACAAAATGATAGAACTAATAGTATTTTATAGGTGTATACACAATCTTAGAGAGCGGAGTGGCTCAGTGGTAGAGCACTGAGTTGCCATGCCTTAAATCCTGGTTCAATTCCCGCTGCAGGCAAGACCTTTATTTAGTCTGTTTTCAGCCGGAGATCAGTAAGATCTAGGATCCTCCTGGGGCTCATCCAGCCTCTATAAAGTGTTATAAAAATAGGGGGGTGGGAAATCTGGCGGTTGAGCGTGATCTAGACTTTGGGAATTGAACCCAAGACACGTTCAGTGGTTGTAATGGTACAGGTTTTTACACAAACTTATCTTAAGCCACCCAGTGAAAGTACTATCGTATACAGTGGCATTATCAGTGGTAAGGTGATGTAGGATTGCATTATTGTAATCATCCTTTTGTTTGAAACAATCTCTTATGTTGTCAGTTGTCTTATATTGTATTTATTTAAGTAGGACTTACTTTTAGTTTACTTTTCACTTTTTTTTTTAGTAGTATTATGTGGTAAGTATTATGCCTAAAATCAAGGAGAAATTTGAATTATTTTAGTTAGAAAAGCTGTGGATGAACTTTTTGAGTAAAACGGTGAAATGTATACATTTGATTTACACGCATACTTAGTGCATTAAGTTGTTTCTACGTTGAATGACACATTTTAACATAGAAAATATCTACAGCCACGGTAAATAACAGCTTAAGTCTAATTTTCACCAAAATGAGATTCTTGTACTTAAGTAAGAGGAATCGAGTTATTTTCGTAGTGAATACGGGGCGGCTAAATAAGGCATTGGTTTGAAAAAGAGTTATTGCTTATATTATAACTCCATTTCAAGCCAAAAACTACGAGAATGATACGATTCCGGTTATCTGAAAGCAGTTAACTCTCTCTGGACAAAATCCGACTTAACTAATTATTCACCGGGGCTGTAGATACAGAAATACGATTACAAACAAAGTTGACATAACAGTATGGCGTCGACAACAATTAACATGTTCGACAATGCTATTAGACTGCTTTATAACTGCTTCCTATTTCTGAAATTCGTCAAATTTTCGATCATTATGTCGAAAAAAAAAATTTTTTTTTTTTAGAAATAATGATGGATTTCTCGAAACTTTTTCAATTGTAGATAGGAAAATACAGTCATTAATTATTTCACATATTTAATTATATAAATTGTTAATATCGTTATATTCATATTAATTCATTTTTATTTATTATTTTTTCCCAAGTATCGTAACTGTCAATGAAACAATGAATTATTTTATGGAACTGTTATTTTCTGCAACACGTTACGAAAGAAAGTGCCGGGGAGGTAAGGTCATAATTCTTTCCAGCGGTTATTTTTAGCCCAGAAAAGGTCAAATAGCCACTTTAAAGGCAAGATACTACAGGATTAGTTTCTGTAAGTAATTATCTTAATAAACGGTTATACATATAAAACTTTGTAATTATGTAATAAAATATTTACTATAATTAGTAAATTAATAATAATGCATATGATTTCATCGCAGTATTAAATAATAACTTATATGGTTGAAATTTTTTTTATTGTAGTGAAAGAAAATATTGTTCTTTGCATGTGCATGTAAAAGTTTGTCAGGATAAGTGTATTTTTCATTTTTTTTTTGCTATACACGATCTCAATTCAAAAAATATATATTTTATATGTACTTAATGATAATCCTTGCAATATAAAGTTCTCCGATTATTGCTTTCCTGGACTTAAGCAACAAAATTTTTTTTTAAATGAGGTAAATTCCTATTCTCTAATAAAAAAAAGCTCCTAATTACCTTACATCATGTATAATGTTACATCAATGTTAGATCTAAATACAGTCAATAAACGAACCTGTAAACAGAAAAAAATCATGTAAATTAGATTAAAAGACTATGATGAAAAATAAAAATCATAATTATAAAATGACAGCAATGTTTATGTTTTTTGAGTGATTAAAATTAATTATTCCACAAAATTCATATAAAGTCATCAATAAGGTAGAAATACATCCATAATAGCACACGTAAAATACGTTTCAGGAGATTTGAATGAATCTTGAAACAGTATTTTCAGTCTTCTGAAAAGTGGTGTTTTTAACTTTCGTTTGTTATACTTGTTGATGTGATTCATATTTATGTTTATTTTCGCTAGATGTTTTAATATATACACTGTAAGTATGTTTTACCACTTCAACAGTAGATTATTACATGCAAGCAGAAGAATATATGTAGATTTCATACAGTTAGTTTCATACTGTTACGGTCACAGACAGGAAGACGGAAGCAAGGGATTAGCGGCTGAAATCCGTCGGCGGAGAAGTAAAAATAGTATTAGGACCTTCTCGATCGTCTCCTTTTGTCGGAAAAGGATTAAGGAGATTCCAGAATTGTCTCCACCCTTCCGTGTTCTAGAATGTTCGACCTTGCCTATTTAAATACTTCCGTCGCCTCGAGCGAGTCTAAGTCTGAGAGTAGACCACGCACTGTGAAGATCTGTAATCAGTGAGTGTCAGTGTGATAAACTAGTCAGTGTTGAACCGGCCAGTGTAATGAGTGTATCAGTGAACTGTGACAGTCTCGCGATTGTAATAAACTATTTCTGTTTGTTACTGTGAGTCAGTTTTTCATACTTGGAGAATCTTACGGTCGGTGGACTAGTGAACTGTAAGTGTTAATTATTAGTTGTAAATTGTAGTGTAGTTTTAGAATATTCATACAAATTTATGTAAATAGTTAAGTCATTTAGAATTAATAATATCTTATATTATTGTAATAATTAAACAGGAGTTAGGCCTAGGTTATAATAAATATTTAGAATATTGTATAGTTATATTAGTTTAATAATTTAATTGTTAATAGTTTAATTGTATCCTTTTTATCATTTTGTTAATAAATATTAGTATCTTTAATTAAGGAATTGTTTAATTCATATTAACACCCAGTAGCCCGTAACAATACCCTTGTTTACAGATTAATCACTCGATCCCAACTAACGAGTAAACAAAGGTTTCTTAAAAATTGAAGATAAGTAACGTGGCTCTAGCTACAAACTTTGCCTCCACTGTAGGATGATCCATGAACATGATATTTTAATGAGAGTGATCCACGAAGCCAACGCACCCTGCCGAAAGCTCTCTCCTAATAAAGACAGTGGATTGATCGTTCTGGATGGTGATAACGCCACTGAGCTCTGAGAGTAATGAATAGTGTGTATCGGGGCAGGATTGTCTCGCAGGCTATTTGTCTTCTTAATGGCAACCTGAGAGAACACACGCCACCTACCTAGTATACATATCCGATCCTCGTTGTTCCAGAAGCTTTTGAACTAGCTTAAGTTGGATTATTGATTCTCCTCATTGCAGAACAATAGAATATAGTAGAGTTGCATTTATAGAGTAAGTAATAGGCAATATCTACATATTAAGTCATACAATCAAGAATAACACGGTGGAGAACAAAAAAAAATAAAAAAAAAAGAGGCAGGAAAAACCATCTCGAGGCCACAATAAATACCTCCAACACACTGGGTTTAGGCATAGATAGTTATTTAAAACATTTTAGTTATAGTTATGTAAAACATACCAATTTAACACTTCAGTAGTCGCACCTTAAAATGGAGCAAAAGTAGCCCCACGTCATCTGTGAGATGCCTTTTCTATTTTGTCCCATTAAACTCACAATATCACTTTAAAATTATAGAAAATTGGTAAAATGATTGAATAATTAAATCTCTAGTCATGGATGTTTATTAAAAAAATTGTGAGGAATAAATTTTATATAAAATTATGCAATAAGGAAAAATTTTAATGTATAAAATAATAAACAGAGAGGTTTGCAAAATATTTAACAGACAAAATGAAAATGAATTTAAAGTATATACACATAATCACAAATTAATTACCAATAATACGTTTTTTATGTAAAAAAATGTATCGTCTTTTTTGCGAATACAACCATCAGCACAAATAAAGGAACAATGTTCACCTAAGCATAAATACTGTCCACTATTTTTACATCCGTATTGCGTGTACTTTTTTTTTTCTATCTTTTTGACAAAGTGAACACCGTTTATGAGAATTATTTTCTGCTGCATCTTCATCTGTTTCAACAGTAGAAGCAGTTTCATCTGGTGAGATCTCCTGCAATCTGCTCAACATTGCGGAGGGAAGAGTAAGCCTTTTTCTTCTCCTCTGAAGCTGTTCTTCTAGTAATTCTATCCCCAGACGTCTTAGAAAAAGTTGCCTAACTGGTGCCTCGTTCCATTTCCATAAAATATTACTTGGGCATTGATGCCAGCAATATTTAATAAGGAGAAAAATACCACCATAGGCCAACGTCGCCCTCCCCCCAGGAGTCGCGTAGGATTTCACAGATGATTTAGCTAATATCAAGTTAATCACTTGTCCAGAAGAAAAGCAAAACTGCACTGGCATGTAGCTACTACTAGGACAGGAGGATAGAAGGAGAGAGGGGTTTGCAAGTTTGAACATATTCTGGCAACAACCATAAATGTTTCTCTGGAATCTCTCAGATGACATGAGATTACCGGAGTGTTAATAATGTTTAACAATACATAGGTTGCATTAGATAATATAGAAAGTCTTAGTTATCAAGTCTTTGGAGAATGATGGAATCATCATCAGTCCTCACTGCCGCTCTTCAGTGTGAGGTTCCTCCTGCTCAGCCTGGGCCACCCCGTAATATCCTCAGCTATTTTATACTTTTTAATTTAAGATATATTTTCGCAAAGCATTCTTTAACAGCTTCTTCCCAGGTATACCGGGGTCTCCCTCTGGGTCTTCTGCAATCAACCTTAGTCTCGTATGTTATTTTGATCTGTTGCTTTCGATTCTTTCTGCAGGGGCTAGTCAAAGGGCCAGTCTAGTTAACGAACCCCAGGAATTCCACACGGCTACACACAACAGAATAGTACATTAATCAATTATTCTGACATAAGGTCATGTACAGCAAACACCTCAGGGCCACCTTCCCCGGGAAGACTCGAGTTTGGAGAGTACAACCAAACAACCAGTTGTCCCGAGGTTACAGGGTCTTTCTTGCCGGGCTAATCACCCGTAAGAGAGTACATTTGATTCAAAGCAACTCAAAGAATAGCCTCCGAATGGCTAAACGCTCCCCTGTGCATAGAGGCACATAAGGCTATTGCGAAAGAGGAGAAAAATCAGGTTTCGTTTCTTAGGACATGCCCAAACCATCTTAAACTGTTTTCCATAATAAATTTTTCTGCTGGTTCCATGGTTTTGATGTAATGGTTGAGTTACGACTGCTGCCTCGTCTGGTTTTCACTTCTATCTTCCAAAGGAATCTCATCTCTAAACTTTGAAACTTAATTTAATTTTTTATTTATTAAGTATCCAGAATACTGAAACAAAAACTTGTTATTTTTGTTCCAGTTCTTTGATAACTTAAGGCTTTTTTTCTATATAATGTATGCCCCATTTTGAGTTTTTGCTAACTACTATTGGTTTAAGAGTACATTCATCTACATAGCCCATGTTTCTTATATTTTAAATTGAACTGCATATTACGGAACATATTATGTACACACGTAGATATATGATAATAATAATAATAAACATTAACTTATGCATATAATAAAAAAATAGCAGCTATTAATGGGATACGATAATTGAAGAACTTTTCTAAAACACAAAATAAACTAGAATCCGACGTTTTATTGGAGTCCAAAACAAAAATGGAAAAAATTAACACTTAGCAATGAAAGTATAAAACAAACCCAAAAACAATAATAAAAAAGATACAAATTTCACTTTTTTGCTGCCTAATATTTCCACCAAATTTCATAATGCACAAATATGAAATACATTCTGTTCCATTATTATTAGCCAGGGCGAGGCCTAGTCACAGACCTAAGAAGTAGCTTCTTCGAGGACTTTTTCAATCCAAATAGATTAAGGAGGTCTCTTTATCTTTTCTCATGAGTATGATATATGAATTTTCTTATTTTAGTTTATATTTTAGTACAGCAGTAAGGGCGCAGTTGATTTGGAGGGGGTTGATTATTTAACAGAACCTACAATTTTTTCGAGATATTCAAAATATATAATACAATTGTAAGTTTTATCTAATCAGACAATACATTAGCTCATAAATAGAGAAATATCCAACAATAAAAAAGCCTTAAGCCTAAAAAATAACAGAAAACAAGAAAATCTGTCGCTAAATGGCCAATTAAGGACATCAGGAGAACAATTTTTAATTTCATTATGCTCCTTATGTCATGATGATGTGAATGATGATAATGATCTCAATTGACTAAATATTGATTGGTTTCTTGCTGTCCATTATTTTTGAGACCAAAGGGTTCTTTGTATCTTAAGAACAAAATAAAGAAAATTATATTATGAAGATGAATTTTAAATTAGATAGCAGGATGTCACACTTTCCTACTGCAAATAAGTAAGGAAAATGTATTAAAATAGAAATTTCGATAGGCGGATTTTAATGGATAATTATTCACTTAATAATTAGGACAACTTTTTATTTTTTTTTCTATCTCATACAAGACTGAAAAGACAAGAAACTACTCGACATTTTCGCCTACTTCAACATTTACTGAACAAACGTTCTAAGCTCCCAATTAATTACAAAAGACTCATTTACATGACAGTTATCAGACCTATTTGGACATACGGAGTTGATCTTTGGGGCTCTACTAAACCATCCAATTCATCTCGTATCCAATCCCTACAATCCAAAATCCTTCGTAAAATCCTCAATGCTCCTTATTATGTAACAAACAAACTCATCCATCATGATCTTAATATCCCATAGGTTACTTATTTGGCCCAAACTAGATACCTATCCTTCCATGAGAAGCTCCATACACACAAGAATCCGCCAGTCTCTCAACTTGCTTCCCATACTATTCCTTCTACTGTATAACTTTATTGGAGTGCTACCGATGGTAGTTTCTCCACAAGTGTTTTTTGTTTTCATGTCATTTGATCATATCAGCAAATTTACTTGATGTAATATTATGACAGTTGTAAATATCAAGAAATTAATATAAATTTTTTCTATTCGAAAGATGAGTAACCTATTAAAACAATATAAAAAGGTTTTGTGAGGAAATAGTGGTATGAACAATTATAAATACATCATGACCATCGTCGATTAAAAACGAAAAAAAAACATTTAAAAAGTATATTAATGACAATTAGGACATTGCCTTCTGGAATTTAATTTAATCATGTTATCGTTGTTTTATAAATTTTCATATCGGGAAGAGATGTAACCTTAGAGAATCGAATAATTGATATACATTAATATAAAAGGGATCGGAGTTGCTCAATGGTAGAGCACTGAGTTGTCGTGTCAAAAATCCTGGTTCAAATCCCGCTGCAGGCAAGACTTTTATTTAGTCTGTTTGCAGCCGGAGATGGATCACTTCGGATCCAGGATCCTCCTGGGGCTATTTGTAATTGAGTCTGGTCTATAACTTAAGGTATAAAAAGCTGTATCGTCTGCAAATAGAGATTTTTGTACTTTGAATATATTCGGTAGATCATTAATATAAATACAGTAGAGCGTTGACGATAAAACCGCGCCCTGTGGGAGCCCAGTAAGTGTACGTACTGTGGAGTAGTGGCCTTCATTAGATACTTTAATCCTGTGGTTTGCTAAGTATGATTTAATTAGTGATATTAAATATGAGGGGAATTGTAAAGTCAGTTTCAATATTAGCCCGTTATGGCAGATACTGTCGAAAGCTCAATATACATTAAGGAAGATGTTGAAATATTTAAGAAGATGCGTAAACTTTGCCATAAATATTAGAATACCGCCAGGAGCAAACTTTTTATTACTTAATGGCCTTAATATTTCTAACGTGAAAATATATAATACATTTTTTTTTTTTTTTTATATTAACACTTTATTGAAATATTACAATCTGCCACTTACGGGCACTAAGTAATAGTGCTGTTTAGCTTACAGTCATTCCATAACAAAACAATAATATAAACAAAATAAAATAAATAAATATATACATGCGGAAAAATATATACATGCGGTAACAGAAAGAAATTAATGCGGTAATAATAATAATAAAGTAAAATAAATAATAAAGTAAAGTAAATAATAATAATAATACTAATAACAAAATAAAATAAAATATAATGTACACATTCATACCCTAATATAATAAAATTAAAGATTGAATTTGTACAACATCGTTTGGAAATTACATATTTGTATAAAGATAATGTAATTATGTCTGAATAATAAACAAAAGTTTGAATATTAAATAAAAATTTCATTATAAGAAATATTTTTATCGATTCTCTTATTAAATATACGATCATCTTTCTTAATTGTAGCATTTTTCTTAATTGTAGCATTTTTATTTAAAACTGTAACTTTCATAAGATGAATAATTACCTAAATTGATCGAATATTTTATAAATTGAAGAAATTATTTACACTTAACAAATTACAGAATTCAATTAAAAAATATAGAGAAAAATTAAGGATGGAAACCTTACAAATGACAATAAAATATGGCACTGCTACATTCCTTGATGGCAAGAACTAATTCATCAACTCGTTTATTTGCAGAAAGTCTTGTATAATTAAATATGCGAATTGTTTGTATGTAAAGGATTTCCTTTTGTTAATATATATTGTTGACTTTAATCTCTAAACATTGCCTTCCTCTACGCTTTGCTTACAGGAGAGCGATAAATTCAGGATTATTTATATAAAGGAATATTTACTAATCCTACCTTTAACTGTAACAAATATAAGCACTGAATGCTTTTGTTTTATTATTTTTATAAATTTGTAAATAAGTTTCTATATCGCAATGTATGTTTTTTGAATCTCATGTGTTGGAAAATTTTGAACGGTGGATTTATTAAAACTTAACAAACGATTTCTTGTCTTCCTCATAGTTTAATAACATCACTCTGATTGATGTAGATTAGTTCCGGTGCACCTTGACAAACGCTTAACTTGGAATCCTCATACAAGACTGAAAAGAAAAGAAACTGCTCGACGTTTTCGCCTACTTCAAAATTTACTGGACAAACGTTCTAAGCTCCCAATTAATTACAAAAGACTCATTTATATGACAGTTATCAGACCTATTTGGACGTACGAAGTTGAGCTTTGGGGCTCTACTAAACCATCCAATTCATCTCGTATCCAATCCTTACAATCCAAAATCCTTCGTAAAATCCTCAATGCTCCTTATTATGTCACAAACAAACTCATCCATTATGATCTTAATATCCTATATGTTGCTGATTTGGCCCAAACTAGATACCTATCCTTCCATGACAAGCTCCATACACACTTGAATCCGCTAGTCTCTCAACTTGCTTCTCATACTATTCCTGATAACCCTCCGAGGCGTCTGAAAAGAAGATGGCCTCGAGACCTACTACTGTAGAACTTTATTGGAGTGCTACCGATGGGCAGTTTCTGCAGAAGTGTTTTTCGTTTTCATGTCATTTGTGCATATCAGCAAATTTACTTGATGTAATAGTATTACAGTTGTAAATATCAATAAATTAACCAAAAAAAAGTTTATTACTTATTTATAACAATTTTAACAAGCCATCATAAAATTTCTTTTTTATACTATTATAATCCTCTATGCTACTATAAGTCTTTGCACAAAATGTTGATTAATACAGCTCTTTTTTTTCTTTCAATTTCTAATCCGTAAAACGTTTTTATATAACACTGGGAGCTATATTTTTATAAAGGTGGGAATAAATTGAATAATATTTGATAGTTATCAGGTTTCCAATTTCAAAGAAATAAATAGTTTTTATGATATTGTGAATCACTCTTTTACAATGAATAACTAAAATTTGCTTTAAAAAATTGATCCCTCAGTTAATTAAAGGCTACTAAAATTTTTATTTTATTTTATTGATCTATAAATCAGTAGTACTTGTTTACTTCAAATAGAATTATTAAATAGAATTATAAAGATGAACTATTCTACTTAAGAATTAATAAGAACGAAAGATATATTGTTAAACAAAAAATCTTGTCCTATCTTCCAACAATTTTCCTGGCATTGAAGAAAATGCCAAGAAAAGCAATTGGTCTTAGCTTGACTCGAGTCAACTGACTGAACTTAAGTTAACGGTGCCTGAAGGAGACCGGTCTAAACCACTTTTCTCTGGAGATCATTCTCTCCAAAAGAGAGAAAAAAAGGAAGTTCTACGTGGCAAAACTGCATTATTAGTACTGATGCATTTAGGAATGAATCAAGGTAAAAAAATATGTCTTTAATGTTTAATTTTTTAAAACTAATATCATAATAATGAATTAATTATGCTCCTTATTATGTCACAAACAAACTCATCCATTATGATCTTAATATCCCATATGTTGCTGATTTGGCCCGAACTAGATACCTATCCTTCCATGAAAAGCTCCATACGCACTTGAATCCGCTAGTCTCTCGACTTGCTTCCTATAATATTCCTGATAACCCTCCGAGGCGTCTGAAAAGAAGATGGCCTCGAGACCTTCTACTATAAAACTTCATTGGAGTGCTATCAATGGATAGTTTCTCCACAAGTGATTTTTTTGTTCATGTCCTTTGTTCATACAGCCAATTCACTTGATGTAATGTTATTACAGTTGTAAATATAAATAAAAAAAAAATAAAAAAATAAAAAAAAAAAAAAAAAAAAAAAAGTTTTACTTGGCTAAACCGCTTTGTGGTTGGCTTGACTAGTAAGTAACTTACCAATTGAAGTTATCTATAGAAATGTCCATACAATTTTAATCGACGTTTTCTTATGTCTCCTGCCAGTTTTGAAATATATTCATTCACTGATAAGATAAGAGATTTATCCTAATTTTATTTCCTTCTTTTTGTATATATTTATATATATGTGTGTGTGTGTGTGTGTAATTTATTATAATGCAATTGGGAAAAACCACAATGCGAAGCCTTATGTTTCAAATCCAGTAATACACCCACTTACCAGTCAATTTCTCTTTCCTTGTGTCTAACACGCTAAGTGTTCCGTCCATTGCAATGAAGGATATTCCTTTGTGAATCGTGGGCTGATACCCCAATCTCGAACTTAAAATAAGTTCAGAAAAATTACGATTCTAAGTAGATAGCTTGAAATTAAAAAAAATCGACTAAGCCCACTACGCACAGATATACAGTAAATGCTCTTATTACAGCACTATATTTACAACTGTTTACAACGGCCTGCTTGATCATAGCACTAGACTACACTATCATCAGTCCAGTCTTAACTAATAATATATCAATAAAATAAATAAAATTAAAATAATATGTCAAAGAGTTTTATAATTTATTAGTTAAATGTAGACATATTATATCCGTATGCCATCCATTTTAAAATTCTTCAGAGCTTTAATTTTTCAAACAAATTCGGAAACTTTGTTTAATCAATAATATTGTTCTTTTTTATTAATTTTCTTAATCACTCCATAATTCATATTCATGTGATAACTAATTTTAATCTTAATAATTCTGATTTTATACTATAATATTTTGGTAATTATACGTTTTTGTACTTGGTAATTATATGTAATTGTACGTTGCATGATGTACTAATATTTTTCTCATAATTTATTATCCACAAAACTAATATATATATATATATATATATATATATATATATATATATATATATATATGTTTTAATAAAGAAATCGGTGCCATGGCACGAATATACTGTTATATTTGTCGCAAAAATAACAAAAAAACATTTGTTTCAATTTTATAATATGATTTTACAACCATTATATTAATAAACTAAACTGTATCGGGTTTCGGTTAAGAGTTTATAATAAATTCGCTGGCACGAGAGGATGGTCATTTAAGTAATTTACTTGGAAAGTCTAAACTCACTTAGGGGCTCTGAATATGCATGAAGGTCAATGAATCTATAGTTACTAGGGGACCCATCTCGAGCACCGTCCGGCATCATTCCCTCTGTTCGAATCGAGGAATACAGTTTTCCGATGAATATTCTTTACAGTTGTTGTTTGTATATTCCGTGTCTATATGTATGTTATATTAATTTGTATATATATGTACAATATGGATAAAAAAAAAATGAGCCGTTCACTGCACACATTGACTAACTCCATTCTTTGAAAAATCTTGAATTTAAGTGTAAAAGCACTTCGTGAAGTCATAACTTTTTATATTAAAAAAAATCAACAAATCAAATTAAATCAAACAAAATTTTTTTGGCCTCTGAATAATAAATAATCACTAAAATAGAGCCAAAAACTCAAAAAGAAACACTATTATTTATTATAATGCAATTGGGAAAAACCACAATGCAAAGCCTTATGTTTCAAGAAATACACCTACTTACCAGTCGACGTTTCGCCTATTCAGGCATTATCAAGACACCAAAATCAAAAAGGGGTTATGTGAATCGCATCTCGAAGAAATACAAGAGTTGTATGTTGAACGTCTTGGTGGTGGGGTGCTGTCTCATGTTTGGAGCTTGTTTGGGCTGTTGATCGTTGGGATGTATTGCACCTTTTTCTTCGAGATGCTATTCACATAACCCCTTTTTGATTTTGGTGTCTTGATAATGCCTGAATAGGCGAAACGTCGACTGGTAAGTAGGTGTATTTTTTGAAACATAAGGCTTTGCATTGTGGTTTTTCCCAATTGCATTATAATAATAAATAATCTTTTCAGCGGTCATTTTGATTAACTCCATACTCTAATGAAAATCATTGCAATAATACCATTTAAACACACTAGCAAGCGCTAAATGATGAATTTTATCTAGTTACTAAGTTCCGAACCGCACCTTTTCCAATTTTTATATGACTATAATGAAGATTCGGAATTTAATGCAATCTAAGGAAATCAGGTAGGCCACAAAGTTTGAAAAATGTGGATCAGCCTTACGACGGATCTCAAATTCATTCCTCCTGTTAAACAGATTACTTTAAAAACTTGCGAAGAAATCGAAATGATAAGTTCTTATATATAGCTGATGAAGAAGACACCATTTATACTGCTGAAGAATTAATTAGAAATAATAACATAACAACACTGTTAATATAAATTTTAATGGAAATTTATTATAAAAATATCTAATAATTAACTTTTTCTGTGATAAGAAACTTAAATATTTAAACACTGAATTTAAATTTATTACTTTTTTCACTTGCCTAATCGATTAACTCCACCGATCACATAAAAATTGTAACATTGACGATTGCTTTTTGGCTAGTCTTTCTTATTAATTTTATATACTTTTAGATGAAAGCTACATCTTTATTTATGCATTCTACAATATTTATTTGAATTTATATTATAAAGGGAATTTTAAAAACATTGCAAGCTATTTTCTCGCATTTCTCCACTTTT
The DNA here is from genome assembly GCA_037127475.1 of Arma custos. Lineage (NCBI taxonomy): Eukaryota > Metazoa > Arthropoda > Insecta > Hemiptera > Pentatomidae > Arma > Arma custos. The sequence goes on along the minus strand of CM073760.1, from coordinate 126,228,456 downwards.
TGGTTTATGGAGTTTATCAATTTGTGCATTGAACGGCTCAAATCATTGAGACAAAGAATAAATAAATAAGATATAGGTTCATCGCTCATCTATATTAGTTATTGAGTTCTTTTTCTATTTTTTTTTCAATTAGATTCTAGTAACCAACTCCAAAGAATTATCAATACAGCGTTCAGCTCCAGGATGGCGCCTCCTTATCAATTCACGGCGCCGGTGGTGCTATCTACGGCTCACATTCGTAGTAACTATCTGCTTTAGATTCTAATGTAACAATCAGTAATAATTGAAATTAAAAAAATATTACTACTATAGTTAGTTTTATATCATTTAAAACAATTGCTAGTGTAGACTTTCGCTTGTCTGGAAAGTTGTACCTAATTTAATTGTAATCATTTTAATCACAATTAGGACCCGACCTCAACTGAACAAGTTAATTAGTTAAAACACAACTGGATCTTGGTTGTTTTTAGCGAGTGAATTCGACCCTTGTTCAAATAAAACAGTAACAATTAAAATTGCAATATATTTTCTTTAATCTTACTAATACTATAAATGCGAAAGTTTGTATGTTTGTCTCTCTTTCACGCAAAAACTACTAGACGGATTTGGATGAAACTTTACAATAATATAGGTTATACATCAGAATAACACATAGGCTATAGCAAGTGCGGATTTAGTAGAGGGCGTGTGGGCACGTACCCTCCCAGACAGTTTTTTAGGTACTTTAGAGAATCCATTATCTTACTAATATTATAAATGTGAATGTTTGTCTCTCTTTCACGCAAAAACTACTGGACGGATTTGGATGAAACTTTACAGTAATATAGGTTATACATCAGAATAACACATAGGCTATATATAGCAAGCGCGGATTTATGGGAGGGTGCAAGGGGGCACGTGCCCCCCCCCCGATTTTAGGTACTGTGGAGAATCTATTATTGTACATAAATAAAGGCAAATCACATGATGATCTATGTGGGGGCACGAGGCATGTCCCTACCCCGTTATAGTACATAATTAAAGGTAAATCAGGAACTTAGCATCTTGAAATTTGTAGTTAGTTCTGTGTATAGTTTAAGAAAGAAATTCGGATAATTCCACTCCAAGGGTGTCCCCTTTAATATAATAGGGGTTCAAAGGTTGTATAGAATCCGTCAGTTTTGAAGTTAGACATCTGAAATTTCGGATGTTCGAGTAACTTATATTTTAAAAAAATAAATAAATTATTTATTTAAAATGATCTTTCACGAAACTTTACCTGGCAGACCAAATTCCACGCGAGCGAAGCCGCTGGCAAAAGCTAGTATTGTTATATTTTTATCCATTTAATGTCACTTTATGCTGCTATGACCAATCTGACGATACCGTGCAAGTCCTTAATTTTGCGTATCCAGGCATAATTAGGATAGTTATCTTTAAAGAGTAACTGAATTTGTACAGTCTCGAGACCCCCATTTTACCTTCCTTACCCTCCTAAGCCCACCTGTCGGGCTGCGAACCAACGATCATATATTTTGTTGTTCATTCATATAGCGTCACTTTATGCTGCTGTTGCTATTTGGACAATGCTGTAGTAGGTCCTAAATTTTATATATCCAGGTACAATTATAATAGCTGTACTTCAACGAGTACCTAACATGGTTCAGCTTCGGGACCCGTATATATCCTTTACGTAGGACAGCATAACAAGCATTCTTTACTGCTTTTGAAAAATCATAAGCCCACCTGTTGGGGGAACCCACGATCATGAAGTCAACCCACTTAAATAGAAAACACTTTTCAGAAATAAATCAATATTTTTGTAAAACCTTAATAAACCATATTTAGATAAATTTGTATCATAAATTTAAGTAAATCCATTGTCACATTATTTTATGTATCCCAATATTGATGATTTATTATTGCTTTAATATTCTCTAATAACAGATTCTTGGATATTGTCCAATTGTCTCCTTGAATCAATATTCGGGGAAATTCAGAGGAGGATTTATCTTTATTAAAAGCTAAAGTTGGCTTCCATTGTCGGAAATTGTTATTGATAGGGAGGAATAGGTCGGCTATTTCCCAGAACTTTCTCATCTTACCGGCCGTTCTGTACTTGTGTCCATAGCTTTTTTTTTAAAGCTTGCTGATTTATATATTTATCAACTTAAATGAGTAATAAATCAAATCTACGGATAAGTATTAATCGAATAACAAACTGACTATTTCTTTTTAATTTAAACTTATGTCAATGTCCCTATAAAACTTCCGGTTCAAACATTATACTACTGGAAATATGTGGTTCCCGAGTTAAAATGCTTCAATTAAATTTCGAAAATTTTATCAAAAAATTTTAATTTTTGAGTTATGTCGTTCTATTGAAGAAGCGAAATAAATTATGTATAACTTCCTCATTTTTTTTTCATACTTAAGCTTGAGGAAGGTTTGGAGTATTTATTATAAGATCCGAAATTTCCTATTAAGCCCTGTTAGAACAATCTTTATCACTATCATGACTCGAGCCGAACTTTAATCCATTTTAATTAAAAATTTTAATTATTCCTCAGAGCGCTCTTGTCGGCCAACTTTAGGAGATAAAATTTTACGAGCTATAGTTTTAATTTAGGGCTAAAGGGCCGGCGGAGGGAAGGGAAGACTTGGGTATTCGGGAAACGGGTGCCAATAAGAGTGGGGGTGACTTTATGGAATATTATCGTATTGCCTTAGGCAATCCTATTGGCCACTGGTTCAATATTATCCTTCAGCCTCGGGTTCCCATTGGTTAGTGGTCCAATATCGGACGGGCTGACGTCATGCCACCGCTTCCACTCACCAATCAATATTTTTTTAACTTCTTTCCATTCGGTGGCCCTAGGGGGAGGTCATTCTGTCATGATGGGAATGAAAAGAGGCAGCGGAGTAACCATATTTTGACCAATTAACACAAGTTTAATTTTTTTTTCCATGGCCTCTTCGGTACACAATTTCAAATTCTACGAAGATAAAATTTTCAACATCAGTAGTCGTTTTGATAAAAAAAGCAACAACTCATAATTTAAAGATCAAAAATAACAAACTACACTGGCTCTAATATCAACCTTTCTAACTGAAAAAGTAATTCTGTAGTCAATGCTTTTCATTTCGGATAGAAAAAAATAATTATCAATATAAAAATTTATAAATCAATCTCAACGGATGTCAACGAGTTAAGAATTAATTAATCAAAGAAATAGACCAAACAAATCGAAGACAATTTGAAAAGAAAACAAAAGTGGCTGCATCCAATTCAACATTTCTCCCTATCCCTATGCACTCTTCAGAATGAGCAAAAATGAGATTTCTCAGGAAGATTGAGGGTGAAATAAGCAAGAAGAGAATTTGCCATGCGGAACACAACTATCAGGTCGAACCTAAATGTAAAGCCAGCCAACGAGGTATTAGATGAAAACGGACTGAGCTTGCTTGAACATCTCCTGCGGATGGATCCTGACAGAATTGCTAGCGAGATCAACCGAGCCGAATGGGAGGGAAAACGAGGAAGACCACGACCTAGGAAGAAGAAGTGAAGAAAAGTTTTGAGAAGAGGGAACTCCAATGGAACAGAAGAGCACAGAAAGGAAGTAGACAGGCAGAGCTGGAGAAGGCTGTGCAGAATTCCCCTTCACACTTCTCAGGCGGTTATGAGGATTGATGATAATGATGATGATGATGGTAAAAAAATAATTTTTTTTTTATACTGAATGTTAATTCTTGACCTTGATATATAATATATGCGGAAGAAAGTGGTCTGGGTAGAGATTCTGACCTGTGAGAATCATTGTGACCTCCACAAATTTATAATTAACATTTTTGAAGAAATGTCTGGAAAATCCTTGGAAACCTGATTTAACCTTTTCTTGAATGACCCTTATAATCGCTAAGCGTCGTACAAACCATATTAATGTTTAGAAGTAATATGTTAAAATATGAATCGCCTAAACTGTCGGTTATAAAATCTTGGCCAGGTAGACAGGTGGCCCCCGGGGAGATGGTACAGAAAAAGCTATAGAGAAATGAAGGATGCTGAAAATTGGATTTTATGAGAAGCGAAGGTCTGGCTTCTTCTGATCGAGGACATGCCTACAGGATAAGCAGAAAATGTAGTTTCAATTTAATTATGTTGTTTTATCGCAAGAATAGCAATCTGAATCATTATTAAGCACGTATCATAATATATACCAAACTGAATTCAAAATAATCAATTGTATTAATAATGTATATTCATTGTAATTATTTATAATTGTAATATCTTACTTAAACTAGACACATTATTGACTGGATAAATGCAATTGTTACGGTCGCAGAGAGAAGGACGGAAGGAAGGTATTTTAAGGGGAGATCTTAATCTCGTCGGCGGGAGAGGTTAAGATTGGATTAGAGCCATCTCGAATATACTAGAACGGTCTCCCGCACTCCCGTCCTTCTGGAATATTCTACCTAGATATAAATAGGCGGGAGTGAGTCAGTCAGAGAGTAGACCGGGCACTGTGATAAGCTAGTAACAAGTGAGTGTCAGTGTGATAAACTATTCAGTGTTAAACCAGCCAGTGTAATAAGTGTATCAGTTAACTGTGACAGTCTCGCGAGTGTAATAAACCGTTTCTATGTGTTAATGTGTGTCAGTTTGTCATATTTGGAGAATCTTACGGTATGTGGACTTTGATTAGTAAACTGTAAGTGTTAATTTGTAGTTATAAGCTCTAGCGTAATTTTATAGTGTTCGTACAAATTTATGTAAACAGTTAAGCTATCATTTAGTAGTAATACCATATATTATTTTAGTAATTAAATAGGCCTAGGTTGTACTAAATATTTAGAATATTGTTGTTGTAAATTTATATTAGTCTAATAATTTAATTGTATCCTTTTTGTTACTTTGTTAATAAATATTAGTATCTTGGATTAAGAAGTAGTTTATTTCATTTTAACACTCAGTAGCCCGTAACATTATATTCATGGTTTAATAAGGATCTTAAGTTGACTGATTAGTAAATTGGTAAACCACACAACCTTTCTGGATAAGAATCATCATCTTCAATAATTACTCATAGCATCCCAAATAAAATAATAAGGTAAATAATCTCATAAAGGACATAATAAAGCGTATATTATTATTACAATATTGGCGCTACAACCCGCAAGCGAGTCTTGGCTTCCTCAAACACAAATCGCCATGGTTGTTGTACTCCAGCTGTCAACTCCTGCTTTCTTCACATCACTAATAACACATATTTATTTCAAAACGACAATATAAATTTTACATCAGAATTAATAGAGCATTTTTATTTTTTTATAATATAGAGTTTTTAATATTAATATGTCCATGTATATGCATTGTTGCCAGGTGAGCTCACTGGAGCCTTCCTTTCACCTTGACTTTGTTCTTTTCCGTTAATAGCGAAGGAACAACTCAACGTAATAACCCAATTACGATTGGTCAGAGATCATTAACCACCAACACCATGATTCCTCTTTTTGAGCTCGCAGGAGAATTAATAACGTGCCAGCCGGTGCCATGACACTCAGGAACAATTGTCCTCAAGGACCCGCACAGGAATTGTACATGAGGATAATTGTCCTGGCTCTAAGGACACCCCTTGGGAGCCCGAAGCCAGGTCCTGCTCTGACCACTTCCCTACTCCTTTAGCGAATTATATTATCCTGTTTGAAATTGAACTGTTTATACACTGCTCTTTATAGCAGAGAAAGGCTACACTTAAGTTTTCTTTTGTTTTTCTACAATGTTTGCCAGGACTAGCAGAAGTTTCTACTTTTTTCTTTCAATTCCCGCTTTGTGTTAGCTGAATGTTCTAAGAAAATTGGATGGTGCATTTAGAGTAGAAATACTAAGTAAACATAACAATGCAGAATTCAAATATAGACTACCAAATTTCGTGATGCCGTGTATTTTGAACGATTTATAATATGCTATATGAAATGTTCTATCATATATAATAAAAATTGTAAGTGATTTTGGAATAGAAAATTATTCATTGAATAGAGAAAGTTCCCTCGAAACCTAGAAAAATTAAATTGAACGCATTTTACTGTTCTTGATTGGTTTAAAGCAGTCTTTGAGGATTCCATAAAAAATAATAAAGACGTGGCAAAACTTATTTATGTATTTCCAATTTTTAAGATTGCTAACCTTTGTGTGCTTAAAATGCTCAAAAAAAGTTAATAAATCATGATTTTTTAACAAATTAATTTAATAAAATTGACAACTGTATTCTAACTATACAACAAGTGAATATAATGGCAGAAATTAAATATAATGATAAAGGCAGGCAGAGAAACGACTCACTGATAGTACGCAGACAAGAAATTTAACTTAGAAAGTCACGAGATCATCTTCTTTTCAGACGCCTCGGAGGAATATCAGGAATCGAACAGGCTGCTAGATTTAAGTGGGAAAAAAGTTTGTCAGATCAAATTAGCAACAAATTATGTCTTTACTTTATAACGAACAATGAGAATTTTACTAAAGATTTTGCATTTTAAGGATTGAATACGAGAGGGATTCGATGGCTTAGTGGAGCCCCAAAGCTCTACTCCGTAAGTCCAGATGGATCTAATGATTTTCATGTATATGAGTCTTTTGTAAATAATTGAGAGCTTTGGGCGTTTGTCCAGTAAATATTGAAGTAGCCTGAAACGGCGAGCTGTTTCTTGTCGTTTCAGTCTAGTATGAGGATTCCAAGTTAAGCGTTTATCAAGGTGGAGTCTTAAGTACCGGAACTGTTCTACTATCAGTGGGATCTTGTTAAACGATACAGGAGGAGAGGAAGTCATTGGTTTACGAAGGAGGGTAATTTTTTTGGATTTTATTTGAGTGCTCCAGTTTTGACTCCATTTTACAAGGACAGGGATATGAGATTGAGCAGTATTAATTGTGTAGAGCATTATAGGGAAGAGTATAGTGCATTGAGGAATATTCACATTTGAGTGGCCATCATTATGATTTACTTAGAATGACCTGTTGGAGAGAAAGGATTGGATAATGAGAAAGTTATGTAGGAGGTAGGAGTTTACTGAGTTTGTAAAGCAACCTGGTGTGCCAGACTCGAAAATTATTTCTGGAATAGCAAAATTTTCCCCGAAACCTAAAAAATTAAATTTTTTGTTCATTATTGATTGAAAGGAATAGCTAAGGACTCCATAAAAAAATCTATAAAAATATAGCAAAACTTATTTCTGTATTTCCAATGTTTTAAATTGTTAACCTTTAAGTGCTTAAAGTGCTCAAGAGAAAAGATATTTAACCTTGAATTAAAAACAAAAATGAATAAGTCCCCGAGCATGTTAACATTTATTATTAATATTTGACATTTTAATCCAGAGTGAAAAATATGTCAGAATTCATAATTCGCTTCCAGTTTCTTCCACTTATCTCTTACGCATTATTCCCTATCAAGCAAGGGATATTCATTTAAAGAATGAATCAGTTAGAAGATCAGCTAGAAGAAAAGGTAGTATCAATTTCTGGAATCTGTTATGTACGGAATAAATACATACAACTGTATTAATATTACAATATTTTTATCGATATTTACAACTGTGATAATATTACATAAAATAAATTTGCTGATATGAACAAATGACATGAAAACAAAAAAAACACTTCTACAGAAACTACCCATCGGTAGCACTCCAATAAAGTTCTACAGTAGAAGGTCTCGAGGCCATCTTCTTTTCAGACGTCTCGGAGGGTTATCAGGAACAGTGTCGGAAGCAAGTTGAGAGACTAGCGGATTCAAGTGTGTATAGAGCTTGTCATGGAAGGATAGATATCTAGTTTGGGCCAAATCAGCAACATATGGGGTATTAAGATCATGATGGATGAGTTTGTTTGTGACATAATAAGGAGCATTGAGGATTTTACGAAGGATTGTAAGGATTGGATACGAGATGAATTGGATGGTTTAGTAGAGCCCCAAAGCTCAACTCCGTATGTCCAAATAGGTCTGATAACTGACATGTAAATGAGTCTTATGTAATTAATTGTGAGCTTTGAACGTTTGTCCAGTAAATGTTGAAGTAGGCGAAAACGTCGAGAAGTTTCTTGTATTTTCAGTCATGTATGAGGATTCCAAGTGAGACGTTTGTCCAGATGGAGTCCTAAGTAACGTATCTGTTCAACAGGGATCAGTGGAATGTTATTAAAGGATACAGTAGGGCATTAATTTGTAGGTATACGACAAAGAGTGAACAATAAAGAAATAATTCATAAATCGTGCTGGGTTTAGTAAATTATTCAAGATAGATTGATAGTCGTTCATGTAAAAGACTAATAATGTAAAATAATCGTTGGAGTGATCCGAACATGAAACTTCACTTAACTGAGCTCACTGGACGACATTAAACTTTCTGCTTCTAGTTTCAGCTCCTAATTTAACGACAACAGATATTATTAAAGTGAACATAAATCATGTTGATAATAATCTCACCTTTCACAAATTTTAGTTAACATGGCGAACGTGAAGCATAAAATTTAATTATTAAAATTTACTCTTAAGGTAAGAAATCATTACTCATGGCTGTATAAATGAACCGAATTTCATTAACAATAACTTTATAAATATTACATTTGTAGGACAATATATTTTTTAAATTTAGATGAACAGTGTCGTGCCTAGATCAAAAGAGAAAAGATCGGACAGTTTTCTATTGTAAATTCCTTCCATTTATGTTAACAGTAAACTAAAAAAATTTTTTTATTGAAAAACATAATTCATTAACAATAGTTTACCACAGGATAGTGTGAACATTTAAATGTTTTCCCTGTAGGAAGGAGATCGGCTGCCCCACATTGTCCCTAAAGGTAATTAAATAACGGAGGTGTTATTAGGTAATTAACCTGGCCTAACAAGTTAGTTTTGAACAATCAAGGTACAACTACAACAACAACAACCTTACGCAATAACATGTTTCTGATACATATTGTATATAATACATACAAATAACATAAATTATAGCAATATTTTTTATTATTTTATTGTGATTATTTAAATGTTTTGTTTGTTGTTTGTTCATTTAAGGTCACATTATGCTGCTATGGCTAATCGGACGATGCTACAGTGGGAGCTCTAAATTTTGCCTACCCAGGTTTAATTGGGATAGGGATTTTTAACGATTACCTGACACTGTACAGGCTCGGGACCCCCGTTTAACGTCCCTTCCAAAAGACGGCGTAACTAAGGATTTTTACTCCCTTAAAAAAATCCTAGGGTCACCTGCCGGGCTACGAACCCGCGATCTTGGGCTTAGTAGTTTGCTACGCTAATCACTAGACCGCAGGTGACCGTATTTAAATGTTTTTATTTTGAGGAGAAAATATTTGAAGATTAAAATTTACGTACGTCAACCATATCGCAATTAAAGTAATGGTCAATGAACATTCTTCCCCGTATGTATATCGCAAAAATTGCGTGTGCTGGGGATGTGGGATCGGTGAAGAGAATGGATTTGTCTGGCTTGGTTACGAGCCCTGGTAGCTTAGTTGGTCGAGTACCGCGCTAGAGATGCGGAGGACACGGGTTCGAATCCCGGCCAGGACAAATTTTTTTTCTTCCAAATAAAAATATTTTAAAAAAATTGTAGCTGTTTATTGGTTATTATATCAACCTACTATGCCTAAAATCGCGGGTCCGTAGATCGGCAGCCGGCCATAGGGTATTTTAAAAGCCAGTATGAAATCCGTAGTTTTGACGTCCTTCGTAAGAGACATAAAATAGGGGTTCTGAGCCTATTTGGTACCAGATACTCATTAAAGATCCTTATCTTCCGATTGGCAATAGCAAGAATTATTTTACAAATAAGTAAAACTTTAATTTTTCTCAAACCAAGAGTTCATGTTTATTTGGCTTATCCAATGACACTTCAAATAATTTAATATAATGATATATTCAAAAAGTTCAGTTTAGAGTTACTGACCCTCAGATAAAAAAAAATACAAGAAATTTGCTGGAATATGACAACTAGCAAGTTTTATAGTACCTGCCTAAATAAGATTACTATGTTACTGCACTCCATTAAATTTGATATAATTTAGTGAATTATTTACATGGAATGTCACCCAGAGTAATAAAGAAACTACTACAGTATGAAGGAGAATGCAGATACTGTAATATGGATCATTCATAATTTCTCTGCACAACACAATACCGCACTGTATTAATTTTTCATATTCCCGCACTATTTTAATTTTTGTTTAACCCTATAGGCAACTGTAGTAACATGTAACTATTATTTCTAATGAATATATAAGTAGATTTTTGTTGCGGAAGTATTTGTTTACCGATTAAATTAAAAAATATATGTTTTTAAATTAAAAATTTAAGATAAAATAACGTTATTACATAACAAGAGCTTAATGATTCAGATATCTGTAACATGATCAAAAATTATATTCAAATTTTCCCTCCTAACGCCATTACGTTTTAGACTAAAATTGTCTATATTTGATATTTTTGTAACAATATTAGTGTACAAAAATTTAAAATATCAACTCTACTCGCGCAGTTGTCACTAATCCATGTTATCTTCCGGTATAATAATTTAGGTTCAATATGACTTTATTCGTTTTCTAAAAGTTTCTATCCTGTTTGGATGTTGACGATTATAACGATCCATATTATTTTACTGGCCGCTGCACAAAGCAAGTCTACAGGTGTTAACCCTGTCCGTTGCCTCAGGTTACTCAACCTCTGCGACGTGGACCTGTCTTTCCTCCAATCTTGCCTAGTAACATTATCTGCAGTAGGCGGTACTTTTCATTTCGCATCCCAATCATACCAAAGTATGCCAATTTATAATTTTTGATTCTGTTCAATATCTCAGGCTTTTGTATTCGTTCTAGTATTCTTTCTGTTTAGCCGCGGACCGGTACTACCCGCCAGAAGGAACAAACCGATCCTTGCCTCTGCGATCGGAAATATACTTTACCGCCAAAATCGAAGGAGAGGGGGAGTGACGCTTGGAGCGCGGCACTTTATGTTGGAACGCCGTTCTACTAGACCTTCGCAGCTACGACCGCTTGCCCCTTTCAAGCCGATATTCTTTATTTAGAACGTCCAGCGTCCAGGAGGTCTTGCAGCCTGTGACGCACCAGGAGCTCTGCTGAGACACTAGATGATAATTGGTTATAGAGAACACACACATCGTGAGTCCCATTTCATTATCATTAGGCCTCAAATCGCCGACTAATACTGCTGCTGATGATCAACAACTCATTGTGTTTATATGAGACCAAAAGACAATTCAAGCTAATTAATCGTATTAACCCTTCAGGCCCCGATCACTTAAATTCTTCATTATATCGTTCATATTTATTTGTTATATCTTGGCCATAATGGAGCAATCTCTGTGAATGTTTATTACCGCTCCTAATCAATGTTAATCTTTGGTATTAGTAATTAATCATCTTTATTCATTAGATCGCTATTTTGCATGTTTAGTCTGTAAGTCCTTCTTGTATAATTGCTACCATTAAGTTTAATCATTTTACCACATGTATATTTGCTTAGTTAAGAAAAAGATATTTCATATGTCCTTAAAATTAATAAATCTAATGCTATGCTAATATCAGAGATTTATTTAAAATTCCCGTGGTACTTCAATTTGCTTCCTATTAAATTTAATTCAGTCTAATCACGCCCTAACACTTTCGTTGCGGATATGGCGTACCAATGAAACTCTGAGAGTACGCTAACACCACACTCCGAATGCTTGTAGACGTCTACTTGAAATAACCGTAAGAATCCATGCCTCTGACCCATATAACACTTAGTACAATTAACATCTGAGTATTCTGAGTGGATTTCCAAGTTCAAATTCAGATGATTCTATCTAAGTTTCCAATCCGTAATTAAAATGTGTTTTCGAGTGATTTTATATAAGCTCTTCAACGTCGGACGTTATGTTTTAATGGAAATGAAACACAAAAAATGATTCGTAAAAATGTAAAGTATTGCTTATATACAACACATAACACCAAACAAGGTTTACACGAGATTTAATACCGGTTTACCAGAAGTCAAAGGTGCTGTAGCATTCAACATAGGCGAACCTATTTCATCACCAAGGCTAAAACCGAGACTCTTGAAAGATATTCTGATCTGAACTCTATTACCTTTCTCACCAATCGTTTTAAAAAATTGTAATATATTCCTGTTTCTTAATAGTTTTCCGTTTTACAGTATTATAGTTCCGTTCATTATTACATTACAATAATTTTATATGAAAAAAACTACTATGTATTTAATTCTTCTTTTGTAAATAATCTGATAATGTACAGTTAGGGGCTTCTCTAGCATGTAACGAAACCCAAACTTTAACCTTATGTTAAAGTTTAAAATTCATTATTAAAAAAAAACCATGGAAGGCTAGGAATAGTCGATCTGGAAATAACGAATATAATAAATAAAACAAACGCTAAACAAAAAAAAATCAATTATTGCATATACGTACATATCAATTGAAAGTTATTTCATTTAGATTAAAAAAAGAAGAAAAGAAAATTGTCCTAATTCTGTACTAAATAGATAGTTAATATATAAATACTAAATGTGTTTGTTTAATTTTATCACATCAGCGATATGAGTGGCTCAGAGTACTCAGTAGCCATACAGAAAATCCTGGTTGAAAACCCGTTGCAGGCAAGACATTCTTTGGTTGGGGCCGGAGATAGATCATATAGGATCTAGGACCCTCCTGGGACACACCCAGCCTCTCTAAAATGTTATAAAAATAGAGCACCTAAAATATGGGGGGAAATCTGGCGGTTGAGCGTGATCTGGGACAAGTCACCTCGATGCAGAATAGTTGTCCATGAACCAGGGTCCAGTCTCTATCATTTACTGAACCCGACACCCGTTCACGTGTTGTAGTGATACAGTTTTTTTTTAATATTTACACAGTTTTAATAACAGTAAATGAGACTTAACTAAAGAAAGACTTAAGTATAACTCTGGATAAATGAGTAGAAAAACAGAGAGAACAGAGATGAAGAACAAAGAGAAGTAGGGAAGAAGACAGAGCATAAAAAGACCGATTAATCTTTATCAGTTCCGAGCTTTCCCTTTAATTTTTTTGCGATTGGGGTCGACAGAGAAGAATTGGAGAGATATTTTAGGATCAATCTAAGTCGATTCAGTTTCTTTACAATTAACGGTTGTAGGGAGTATAAATATTAATATGATGTAATATATTTGTTAGGGTAATTGCTGCATTCGATAGTAGTGAAATTATGAATACCATTCAATTATTTTATAGAGGTTGCTATTTATTTGATAAACCTGTATCGCTAAACCTCTTGAATGGGTCTGAGGTTCAGTACATGGTAGAGACTGTTATGTTTCATGAACGCCATGTGAAGAGAATGAATGTTGGCCGAACCGAGTGCTGGATTGGGTTCCACTAGGAAGGATAGGATGCGGACGGCCCAGAAGCAGGTGGATGAAGGGAGTCCAGGAAGAGATGGTCGGTAGGAGTCTCCAGGAAGGGGATTGGATAGATCGAGAGGCGTGGAGCTCTGCTCTGACAGGTTGAGGCAGCCCATGTTGAAACGCCTATAATAATACTAATTTTCAATCCTCACCCTCAACGTATTTCCTGATAGGTTTATTCTCCAGTAGAAGCCGAGAAAAAGAATATATATATAAATAATAATAATTGAAAAAAATTAATAAAAATATATAACAAGCTTGATAAAAGGCCTAGAAGCATGAGTTTTTAGTTCTTTATTTCTTTTTCTTAGCCACCCTGACTTGGAGGAGTTAATGGAAATAAATAAGGTGTAAGATGGAGAAGAAGAGAAGCGGTTAGTAGAGAAGAAGGCTTTGCTAATTGGGGCCTCTTGGCATCCAGCCAATTCCAGCCAGCTGGGAGGCTTCCAGCGCGGTTTCTCCAGGCCTCAGTCGACTTTGATAGAGTAGCTCTATTGCTATATACAGTATATAGCTCTAAATCTCTATAATACAAGTATATGGAGCTTATATAGTATAATATTGTCAAATATGATACAGCCATGGTATATAGGCAGTTGTACAGTTTCCAGGTCTGTTTCTCCGGGCCTCATTCATTTTTGATAGAGTAGGTCCAACGCTCTCTTTAAGTACGTTAGTCTCAATAATATAAATACTATATATATAGCTTATATAATATTATTGTATTATCTAGGCCTAAGTCTCTATAATGTAAGTATATGGAGGTTATATAGCATAATATTTTCAGCCATGGCCAGTTCCAGGCTACTAAGCTAGGAAGCCTCCAGATCGGTTTCTTCTAGCTTTATTCTACTTTGATAGAGTAGATATGTAGATATAATAGTGATATAATGTGTGAATGGCCTTTAGAACGATAGGCTGAGGAAAAAATAAATAACATTATTCTATTAATCCGTTTATTGCTTTAATTTACTTTGTCATAAAATTGTATAAGATCATTCAATTTCACCTTGAAATTATGGAGTTATTGATTTATCAATCAGCTTCAAAAATACATTCTGAATCTATATGCACATTTTTTTCCTGAATACAGTTGAATGTCTTATGCACATATCAGATTAAGGTTACCGTCGTAGTTTAGTTGGACAGCACTGCTGAAAAAAATAAGCATTTTTCTGGTTCTGTTTATTAAAAAAATATGTTAACGTAGTACAAATGATCAAAACCGAAGAAAACAATAGTCCAAGTTAGTTTTCTTTAAATATTAAAAAATAGCATGAAGTTGAAATAATACCTTATAATTAGTCATATTTTTTAGTAATATTATAGTATTAGGTACTAGTATGTTTAAGGGCCTGCTGACATCAGCGCGCTCAGGTGTCACTTACCTCAACTATTTGGACCTTGTCAGGTTATGCACGAATTTTAAATAGGCATTGCCTTTCATTACGACATAACAGATTTATAGAAAATGAAATAAATGAGAAACATGTAGACAAAATTAAATTAGAAATAATAAAACATTTATTACAAGGAATGTTCATTAAATAACAATTTGTAACTAAAATATGATAATTTTTTTTAATTTTTAAAATAAAAAAAATTAAAAATTAAAAAAATTATCATATTTTATCTTTAAAATAGAAATATTTAAAATATGATGTTCTTCAAATGATCTTCAAAAATTGGATCAAAAGTGTCTCTTCCCTCTAACTTCGTTATATAAAATGGACAATAGTCTCCAAAAGAAATGTACTATTCCTCAACCACGTATTTAATCGAATACCCAGGGTCTTGTTGCGTCCTTTTTTCTGGCATATCCATCTAATTTTATTCCCCACTTGCAGTTTCATATCATGTCCATTTCCACAACGCATTTTCTGCGGAATGACATTCCGCTCCTGAAGAAACTTAACAGCTGATTTTTCATCGTTCACCGTGCGAAAAATCTTCTTCAAATTCCAAGTCATATTTTAAGAAAATAATCAAAAACACATTCATGTTCAACTTGACATAAACAATAACAAAACAATAGAAAGGTTACTGTAACAGTAGGAGATGGTTAAGAAAAGTGACACCTGAGCGCGCTGATGTCAGCAGGCCCTTAAACATACTAGTACCTAGTATTATTATATATAACATTATATAGCACCTGTAGGAGCTTAGCACTATATAGTTGTTAGCAATTATAATGATAGGTAGCGGTGGATCTACTCTATTTAAGTACTGGAGAAACAGGAACTGTAAGATTCCAGCTGCCAGGAATTGGTCGTATGTGAGAGTATTATCCTACATAAGCTGTGTAGTACTTTTATTATTGAAAGGTAGATATATATAGCATATATCTACAGTCCTGGTGAATAAATGGTTAAGTCTAATTTTCTCTAAAATGAGGTTCTTGTACTTGAGTAAGCGGAATCGAGTTAGTTTCGTATTGAATAAGGCTTGAAAATGAGTTATTGGTTATATTAAAACTCCATTTCAAGCCAAAAACTACGAGAATGATGATTCCTGAAAGTAGTTAAGTCTCTTTCGACAAAATCCGACTTATCCACTTATTCACCGGGACTGCAGATATATGATCCTGTAGTAAAATTTCTCCAATTGTCGTGCCTATTTCCGGGTACTTATGATATCTATAATATAAAATATATCTCAAATTCACGTCTTTATATTTTTTTAGAAAGTAAAATAACACTTTTTTTTCCTATTTTAGTTCCTTATTTCAAAAGTTAATATGAAATCCTGACTATAAACATAGATACTTTATTCTGCGAAGAGAGAGAGATAGAGTTTGACATTGCCCTGAATCGATGGAGACAGGTCTGGGGCCAGGAGCAATTCATTAATGGCACTCCAGTTGCTAATTGTGCTCTCCAATAGTCCCTTCTGTTTCCTACTTCTGTTCCTCTTCCCATAGCTCCTCCATTGTCATTAGTTTGCCGTGTCTGGTGCTAATGTGGCAAGGAAAGTACAGTGTGGGTAAATATAAAATGGACTATAATGGCCTGCTATATTTCAAGGACTTTATATCAGTATTGTAGAAAATAAAGATTTCGAAAGCGTTAGCGAAATATAATATAATATTGCTGGGTGCTTACTTATGCACTCGAGAATAATATTTAGTGCTGAAGCATAAACACGGAATTATAAATAAATACAAAGAAATTTTATGCGAACAAGATGTAAATAGAGCACTTCCACGAGAATCCCTTAGTGGAGGTATGAAAAAGAAGATCACAAATATATTTTTTGTCCAATAGCATTTATTTATATATATACATTTTTATTAAGTACTGTCACTAATCGTAATGTATAACTCATGAATTGATTTTTTTTTTTTTTTAGTTACATCATTTATATCATAAAACCTTTCATTTTTGTTTATTTGTATATTTGTTAAATTTATTTATTTTTCATTACATAATTTAGGATTACAAGTTTAATTTTAATTTTACTCTCGGAAATTATCAATTTAGTCAAACTATAAATTTTGAATTTCTTGTATTGTTAAATTTTACTAAAATGTATTCTGTAATTATGATACCAAATTGATCTGTAATTATTAACATCACATATAATGACATGTAATATGCTTACTTAAGTATGGAGCATGTCCTAATATTAATAAACGGTCCCTCCATGGGATTACCATGGGGGGAACAAATAAAAAAAAATAATATATATATATATATATATATATATATATATATATATATATATATATATATATATATATATCATTATAATGCAATTGGGAAAAACCACAATGCAAAGCCTTATGTTTCAAATCCAGTAATACACCCACTTACCAGTCGACGTTTCGCCTATTCAGGCATTATCAAATCAAAACACAAAAACAAAAAAGGGTTATGTGAATCACATCTCGAAGAAAAAGGTGCAATACATCCCAACGATCAACAGCCCAAACAGGCTCCAAACATGAGACAGCACCCCACCACCAAGACGTTCAATATACAACTGAAAGGAAGGTAATACGCAACCAGCTGGAAGGTTATAGAATCAGCTGATCCACAAAATATATCAAGTAATACTAACCAATATAAATGTATACACATTAGCAAAGTTAGCCAATTTTTTCTTTTAAAATATTCAACGTTTCCGAATAATATTGGTTCGAATTTCTACAATCTGTTTTATAATTAACCGAAATGTCAATCTTTTGCGCAATCTGCATGGCCTCGAACAACTTCCTTCTGGAGCCATCACTCTGTTTGTAAATAACTTTAGCATTCTCAAAATCTTACAGGTTTTGGTATGCTGGGCCAGTGCTGTGTTAGATTCCTTGCCACCAATATTTTTACAATCATATTGATGCTGATACATTCTGTTGTGCAGCAATTGCGATGTTTCACCAATTGCAATATCTTAGGGCATTGTAAACAGCTAATCTCATACACTGTGTAAATATTTTATCTTTTAATGGCGTGTAAAATTTACTCATCTCGTTTGTAATCCTACTCGCAAGCCTAATATCGTAAACATCGTACTCTTTAAATATATCCCTAACACATTCTGACAGGTCCTTAACATAAGTGCAAGCAAAGAAGACAACATTCACATTATCTCTCTCGGCACTACCACTATCCGACAATGCAAGATCCCCACCACTAGAAGTCCGGTTCATATTATTGTGAATCTTGTTATAGTTCAAATTCCAATATTGTTTAATGAGGAATGAAGGGTACAAGTTAATATAATTTATATATTTCTTTAGAACAATAAATTTGAAACTGTAAGAGTGTAAAGCTAAAAAAAAAAACAGAGACATGAAGTTAGAAAAATAATAAAGGATAACACGGTGCATTAGAAGGATACGGGATGACATGCACAAAAAGGGCAAAGGACGAAACAACTGCAGGTACAGGAATTAAAATTATTTATCTAAAAATCCTTTCCGGAGGTGGTAGGGAGCGGTCAAAATTTGAACTCCACATTTTATCACGCTGGAAAGGCTAAAGGCAAAAAAAAACGCTTGAATTTTTACACCAACAAAACTTTACGATGGAATATTCAGATTTTTTCTCCCCTTTTTGAGTTTATTTCGCTAGAACGGTTTGTTTGTGGTGGGGAGGAGGAGCGAGCCATAAAGTGAATCCTGTTTAATCCTCCCCACCTCCCGCCCTGTTCCTCCCTGCCTCCCAACTGTTCCTCCCTCCACAGTTACCTTTAATCCCGGACTCAGAGATCCTACAATTTCTCCTCAAGTAGCCCCTCTCTTGGGGTACTAAAAAAAAAAAAATAGGAAAACTGGATGAGAGAGCTGCTATTTTTGTCTCAATAATAAATGGAATAATCTATTTCATAAATGTCACTAATAAAACGGATCTAGTTCTAGTTTTTAGTAATTATTATTCATTTTTAAAAAAAGGTCAACTGGACTCAATCATATGATTTATTCTTTAAATAGGAGAAAAAACCTATTTCCAGTAAAAAATTTTTTTGTTCCTTATTTTCGAGATACGTTTCGGCCTAGGCCATTCTCAATCTTCCGTTTAAATTGTTTCATTTTTTCCCTATTATATGGTTAACAATTCGACCATAAGTCATTCATCTCAATTTAAGTGGTTTTATTCCATTTAATTTTTTTTTTTAATTCAGAGGGAACCATGTCCTCTATAGTCATTTAATAATATAATAATAATAATAATTTAATAATAATAACCATATAATAGGGAAAAAATGAAACAATTTAAACGGAAGATTGAGAATGGCCTAGGCCGAAACGTATGTCGAAAATAAGGAACAAAAAATTTTTTTACTGATTATTATTTTTAAATAAGGTTTCAACACCTTTCACAATACAAAAATGCAAAACTGTAAAAGAATTTCGGTTAAACAGGTATAAAAGCTGTTAATGTGAAACGTAAGCGTGAAAATCTAAATAAGTTGTGACAGGAAAATCACAAAAACAGAGCATACAGTCTCTTAAGTACTAGAGAAAGAAAAAACCAATAAATGTTTCGCCAATTTAGACCTCCTAAGGACATACACCAAAAGAAAATCAAAGAAGACAAAGTGCAGCACATCTCACCTTTGACAGACAAACAGACTCATCAAATAGAGGCCTTGCTCCAAGATGCTCGACTAACAACTGTGTGTCCTAGCAACAAAAACTTTTATAGGATTTTAACGATAAAAATTTATTTTGAGAATATTATTACTTATTGTTTAGAAAATTGTATGCATATAAAGTAATAAAGAAAAACAAGACGGGCAGTGTTTTATCTTGTTGTTTGTTCATTTAACCTAACGTTTTGCTGCTATGGCTAATCGGACGATGTTACAGTGGGAGCTCTAAATTTTGCCTAACCATGTTTAATTAGGATAGGCATTTTTCACGAGTACCTGACATCGTACAGGCTCGGGATCCCCGTTTAATGTCCCTTCCGAAGGACGGCGTAACTAAGGATCTTTTACTTCCTTTAAAAAATCCTAGGGCCATCTGCCGGTCTACGAACCCCCGATCTTGGCTTTAGTAGTTACGCTAACCACTAGACCACAGGTCGTCCCAGTGTTTTATCTTAATAACACCAACTACATCCAAACCCGATATTTTTTTCTAATCTCCCATCAAAAATTGTATTTGTTTTTTTGCATGTGCCCTTCTGCTTAGCTTTCTTCTTTTTGATCTGCGACTTATTCAATTTTCAAACATGCGCTTAATTATTTCATAGCTGAGGTTTATTTACAGTAAAATGTATTGGTTTTACATTTTTTTTGGTTATTTTTGTATAAAGAGTAAAACTAACATATTATTATATATAATAGGTACATTTTCTTTTTCTGCTTCTTTAGTATTATGTACAGTACTTACTTTGGATTCCTGAAATAGATACGAAATGCCATAAAAATAACTGAAAAATTTATCTTTGTTCATTTTTTTACTTATCCTTAATTAATTAAATATGAAACATATGTTAAATTTAAAATTTTAAAGAATACTAGGGTGTAACTAGGAAAAAAAAAAATAACAAAACTAATTAAAACACAATTTTTCATACAAGCGTAAAAAAAAGTAAATGAAATAAAAATATGAATAAATTAAGTACAAAAGGTATGTGCTAATACATAAAAAAAATTCATGTAATATAAAAAAAAAAGGGAGAGGCAGAGCTCCAATGTTATTTTCGCTAATTGGAAATATCAAAATGAGGAAGTGAAAGAAAAAAGTTGAGACCTCTAAAGGGTAATTTCAAACACCAAGTCAATTAACACAAAAATGTTCAACCCTCGAACTCTACTTGTAGGGGTTTGCAGGGGAGTATAAAATCTCATAAAAAACTGTAAACTTATTGCAATTTTAATTATAAAACATAGAATAAAGTACTTCCAAGGCAATGTGATTAAATGCTACATTCTATAATATTTTTTGTTGGAGTTACTTCATCAGTTTAATGTAATTTAACAGAAAATTAATAGAAAAAAAAATACTAGATTATAGTATCACTTAACTTTATGCCTTGTTCGCAACTCAATGAATTTTTTGATGTGAGAAATTTGTCTCCTTTATAAATTAAATTTAAATAAATATTATTCTAAAAAAATAATATTAAAAATAAAAAAAACAGATCATTAAAAAGTGATACAATTTTTTACAAACATTGAGTGATGATTCGTTGTTCAAACCCTTTTTATTGAGCTTTTTATTGAGGGTATTTGCCGGATGAAGTCAACAGTATTTAATTTTAAACACTTTAATTTTATAAAAAAAAAAGTTTTTTATAAGATGGCGACTATTTGTACATTCCTGACAACCTACCTTAAATATCTTATTAGGGTTCAGAGGAGCTTATAACCCGTCCCCCTGGATCTTTTTTTTTTTTTTTTTTTTTTTTTGAAAAGTGGCTATAAGACTTAATTGTCAAAGTCCTATTTTGCCAGTTATGTTATGTATTTACTTAGTGCACTGTTAACTTAGTTGCCAACAGCACGCGGTTTTCCCCAGATGGTTACCGCCTGTTTTTCCCAGGCGGTCACCCATCCAAGTGCTAACCACGCCCGACGTTGCTTAACTTCGGTGATCTGACGGGAACCGGTGTGTTCAACGTGGTATGGTCGTTGGCTAAGGATCTTTTTTTTTAAGTGTTAGATTCTAAATTGTTATGATCCCAACAAAGTTTCTTACTGAGTATTTTATATGGAGTGCGAAATGTGAGGGGTTCAGAATGTAAAATTGAATATTACAGATTTTTCGCTAATTAGTCAAGCAAAGTGCTACTTTGCCAACTTATTTCTCATGGTTTTAGCCCGGATCTGAACTGAAGTTTCAGGAGCAGCATAAGGCATTGCTTGATTAAACTAGTGAGAAATATTCAATTTGAGATTGATTTGCACTTTTGATCCTGAACGCTTCGTATATAGATCTGAAAACATTTTCTAGCAATATGTTTGAACTAATAATATATAGGTAATCTTTTAAGGTTTTATCGAAATTTCAGCAAAATGGGTTTCCTATACGTACTTATGGAAGCGGGATCATGCTATTTTCTTAGCAATTATGGATAAAATCAGACATAGGCTTGAAAAGAGTTATTGTTTATATTACAACTCCATTTCAACCGAAAAACTAACAGAAATACACGATGCCTCTTCCCACAGTATACTTTTCTCTGGACAAAATTCGACTTTACCAGTTATTCGCCGATGCTGTAGATATAAATGAATCAAATCTTTAATAAATTGATAACCTAAGATTTCTACAAACCTTTGAGTAAAGTTTCAGAGTAATTATCTCTGACATTACTGGAAGAGATGAGCGTGATATACATACCTGAAAAAAAAAGGAAAAAGTGTTAAAAGGTTTTGAAATAAATTACTAAATGTTATATATAAAGTTTTAAATGTTTAAGGCAACTCATTATCTTATTAAATGAGGTAGGAACAAGAAGAAGAGACAGAACTGGCTTAAATAATGGAGAGTTGACAGTGTCCCAGGGTAATACTATTAGCAGCCAAACTGGCCCTCAACTATTCCAACATCATCAAACATTCATTTACAATGCCAGCGCCTCCCCCCCCCCTCTGGACTACTCTAACTTTTACAACAACTATAATACATTAACTAAATTACAACTATTCAACTATATAGACACAAAATAATTTATCTTAGACCGGAAAAATACGCCTATTACATATATTTAAAGAGAAAAGTTGACGAATTTCCAAAGTGTGTTGAGGTAGTTTACTATATTGGTCAATTGCTTCGTTCGTTTCATCTTTGGTATCCCGAGAGACGCCCGATGTTACGAAGAGTTGAAGTGGCTTTACCCTTCCTATCGCCGTAAGTATTTCCTAGCTACTTTTCTATATTAAGCTATCCAATCCCGCCGACCATCATACATCTCCGATCTCCTTAAATTCAAAACCTCGGTCCTGTAACACCCGTTCTCGGCTCTCAGATCTATATACATCATCCCACCGGACGACTGCTTTTGATAGAGCTTTCCTTATCCGATCCTCCTCCCTTTGGAACTCTATACCTTCTTCCATTTATCGTTCCAATAATCTTTAACCTTCAAATCACAAAAAATCGGAAATAACACACTCAGTTTTCAGATTAAAATTTTCCAACTGATAAATGAATGATGTGTTTTTATTTGAAGTGCGATTTATTTATATAATTGACGATTCACTCATCCAGTCAAATATTTTTAAAAACAAGTTATCTTAGCTGATATTGTTTGTATTTTTGTTTCATTTTCTGCTTTGTTTGTTTCTACTTGACATTGTAATTTGCATACATATGTAATTATCTATTGTTTCTCTCTCTATGATTATTGAAATCTTATTTCTATGTTAATTTTTATTTCAACTGCTCGACGTTTTCGCCTACTTCAAAATTTACTGGACAAACGTTCTAAGCTCCCAATTGATTACAAAAGACTCATTTACATGACAGTTATCAGACCTATTTGGACATACAAATTATTATGTCACAAACAAACTCATCCATCATGATCTTAATATCCCATATGTTGCTGATTTGGCCCAAACTAGATACCTATCCTTCCATGACAAGCTCCATACACACTTGAATCCGCTAGTCTCTCAATTTGCTTCCCATACTATTCCTGGTAATCCTCCGAGGTTTCTGAAAAGAAGATGGCCTCGAGACCTTCTACTATAGAACTTAATTGGAGTGCTACCGACGGGTAGTTTCTCCACAAGTGTTTTTTGTTTTCATGTCTTTTGTTCATATCAGCGAATTTACTTGTAATATTATTGCAGTTGTAAATATCAAAAAATAAATCTTAAAAAAAATAAAATTTATTTCTTATACTCTGTTTTTTCCTTTATGCTTCAAATGTTATAATTATAGGTAATTCGCAAATTTTGTTCTCGTTTGTAAATTTAATTGTATTAATTAATTAAATGTAATTACATTATACTGTAGGACATAATGCTACCCTGTATAGAAACCTTTATTGCTATTCTAAAGGACTTGTCCCAGAATAAATAAAGACTTTATTATTATTATATCTACAGCCCCGGGATATAAATGGTTAAGTCGAATTTTTTCCTGTGTGAGTTAGCTGTAACTGGGAAGCGTAATCGTTCCATTCCCGTCGTTTTTGGAATGGTAAGGAATTATTTGTAGTGGAATATTCTCCTTTTCTGCGATTGTAAGTAAGAAATAGTTTTTTGATTTGTGGTGTTTTGTTATTTCAACAATCTAAAACATTTACTTACTAGTGAAAATGTAAATTGATAAAGTATTTAACCCTGGTACTTGAGTACTCTACAATTTATAAGGATCTAAAAAATTTTGTCTGTTGATTTAAATTCAAACTTTTGTACTGTTTCATCCCAAACTAAATTGAAAAAAAGTTATCATTTCCTAACTTCATCAGCTCTAATATTATCTTGAGCTTAATCACGGATGACTAGATCAAAGGAAGTCGAGTATGTAAGGCCCTGCCTTACATAGAAGCTCTTCTGCTATCTTCTCGAGAGGAGTCCTCATTGAGTAGTCACAAAGGCAAGGATTAGTATATTTGTTGTTGAGGATGTATCTTCATTACCCCCTCGCCTTATGAACTGAAGATTATGATGAAGTAAATAAAATGGAAATAAGCAAGTCTATCTTATTTTGAGTAATTCATTGACTGCTCCCCCTGACCATTTTAAACTATCCTTAGAAGTATCCACGAGTTCCAACTACCAAGCTGAGAAGTACGCAGTCGTAAAAGCGACAGAATTCCTTCTTGACCTTCCAAACAACATACATACAGACATAGTTATACACACAGATAACAAAATCTTGATACAATCAGTTCTCAACACAGACATACATGACGAGCTTACCGAAAATATCAGAATGAACTTATGCACAATTAGGCTTCTATATTTCTATGTAAAAATAATATGGGTAAAGGGTCACTCTGGTATTGAGGGCAATGATATTGCTGATAAATTAGCAAAAGAGGCAGCACAAAGTGATATGTCTCCATCTTTTCAAAAAACACCAATTTCGTTCATAAAATTTAAAATTAGGGAAGAATCAATTATGAGGTGGAATGAACGGTGGACTATTTCAAATAAATCTCCTAGTTCGCATAGGTTCATTCCAAAACTAACAAACAATAACTACAAATTAATAAAATCCACTAACTACAAACTAACTAAACATGGACATATCATACTTACACAGATTTCACATAACTAACGATAGTACTTGCTCAATAGACAAAGAAAAACAGACATTTAAACACATAATATATGACTGCCAAATGTATGAAGGACAAAGATCGAAATTAATTATCTCCACAATATTAAGAGGGAAAGTTTGGCCAGTTGCTGAACATGACCTATAGAATCACTTTCGACCCGAACTCACTAAATTTATTTATAGTATCGATTTTAAAAAGTTGACACCCATTTAAGAATAGTTATACAATGTAAAACATAGATAATCATTATGTAATTATTGTAATTTTAACTTAGTTAATTTGTTAATTGTTAAATTTGTTAATTTAATCTTGTTAATTTTGTTAAGTTGTAACAGCATGTGTATAATAATGTCATTTATATATATGTTAATATTATCAAACTGTAATTAATTATTTGTAAAAATGAATTTAAAAGGCACATAGTATACTCACGAATGGAATGTGCTAATAAATAAACGGTCCCTATCAAAGGGTTAATTTGAAATAAAAAAAAAGAAAGCATGCAGTCAACCATTTCCATTTGATTAATGATTTAGTATTTGACGACAATTAGCTGGGAAGAGTATCAAGGGACTTGAAGGATTGCAACATGACTAGAATATCGAGAATCGAGAAAAATGTACAACATGAATAATGTTACCACCGCGAAGTTCAAGGAAATGCTTTCTCGCCATTCCGCCGACAACAATCCGGAACTGGAAATAAAAACTGTCTAATTTTCCGGTTTCCGTTGCAGGGTTAACGCTCCACACGATGTCTCGTTCTGAATGGAGTTTCATGGGAAGTAGTTCTCCAGAGGTAGCCACTTCAGAGCTGTTAGGCGGCCATGATGAATAGGTGCTTAAGTCGTTTTGAGATAAAACAAGTTATCCGATCTTCAAATAATATATTTGTTAAATAAGGCCATTGTCGTGACTAAACTTTTCTTTTCACAGAAATAGGACATATCACCTTAAAAGGATATAAAGATAAATCCTTGGTTCGGAGCTGCAATCGCACCAGTCACTATCTCACGTCTCGGATGCAAGGAGGTCATGTAGCTCGAATGACACGGAAGGTGATTAGATATTTCGCGTTTTACCTTAAATACAAAGACAGAATACACGAAAAAAGAATTTTGGCAAATTGGACAGAAAAGACGCATTGTAGAATTAGCTGGGTTTAAAACGGAGCAAGACGTCACCAAAGCAGGAAAAACATAAATACCTGTAAGAGGAAAAAATGGTCTGGGTGGAGCTGAGGTGAGAAAAGATTCTCTTTAATAAGGAGAAATATTTACTTTAAAGCCGAAGTTTCGACCCACATTGCAGGCCTTCATCAGGGCTTATAAGTGGGTCAAGGTTAGCGGTTGACTAGGGTTACTACTGCGGTGTACTATACTATGCAAAGTTTATTGCATATAATATAGTTGGATGCTATAATGTTGTATGAACATCGAGTATAAATAAAAAGTTGTCAATATATAATACCAATACAAATACAATTTTTAAATAAATATTTTCTTCATCCTCAAGTTCCTTCAGCAATTTATTCGAATTTACGTGTCCCGGGTATTGCAATTAGCGTTTTTTAATAATAATAGTTACTCCTTTATTTCGAGGTTCGGCGAATTATTGTTGATAATTGTTGACCTTGATAAAATATGTGGAAGAAAATGGTCCGGGTAGAGATCACAATGAATTTCTCGCAGAATTTGAGAAAAACTTTATTGATTAGCCAACGTTTCGACCTACTTTGTAGGTCTTCTTCAGGGCTATATGCAAAGTACAGACAATATATGAATAAAAATGGTACAAATGTATTAAAACATATTAAATATAAATAAACAAAAGCAAGGTGAATTCAGGTAATAAAAATGATTTTTTTTTCATAATTTTTATTGCCTGAATTCACCTTACTTTTGTTTATTTATATTTAATATGTTTTTATATATTTGTACCATTTTCTTATATTGTCTGTATTTTGCATATAGCCCTGAAGAAGACCTACAAATTAGGTCGAAACGTTGGCTAATCAATAAAGTTTTTCTCCAATTCTAAGAGAAATTCATTGTGACCTCTACCCGGCCACTTTCTTCCACATATTTTATCAAGGTCAACAATTATCTTTCAATATTATTTAGAATATTTCACAAAATAATAGTTTGGACCCTAGGTCACTCATTGGTCCATCCATCCAAAAAAGGTAACATAATGTGACCGTCTGAGGAATTTAGTGGTCTTCGATTCAAGAGTTGGAGACTTTCATTGAGTGAAAATTATATTGACACGATCTAACCAAATTTTCCCGTCTATCAATTTCGTGTATTCATGTGGCACTCAATAACTAGACAGAACACTTACCGACATTATGCATGACCGATACCGACTACTGCAACTAATAGTCCAGGGCAAGATCGAGAGCAAACGCGAATCCGGAAGAAATTTTTGGTTCCACAACTTGTCCCTATGGAGTCGAATGACATCGGCCCAATAATTTAGAAATGTGCCTAATAAAATTAAAATCGATGTAATGATGGCCCATCTTCGTAACGGACAGGGCACACGAAGAGGAAGAAGACAGGACACTAATTGTGCGACAGGATACCTCCTTGTTGAATTAGAAGGTACCAATTTAGACGTAACATCCGTCGTTTATTAAGCCAATTAGTAGATGTTAGAGCGATGCAATAGCCCCTGAGAAGGAGCGATGTTACTGAGGCGCCTCTGAACCTAATCAAATCTCATTCATCGGATGACCCTCGCAATGAAGATGATGCCCTCAGCTGCCGGCCATTCCTCATCCCATTAGCAGATCCAGCTTAGCATCAATGATCGCTCTAGCTTTCATAATTACAGCAATTAATTGTCTTAATTAACGCCTTGGCTATTTATAGAAACCTTAATTAATATTGATTCCTCACATGAAAAAAAATCTTACGGTAGAAATAAATATCCTAACGACTCAGATGAAATTGAATTATTCTACTCCATGTCCTTCGATCATTTCTATATATACATTGAGTATGATACAAAAAATATTTGAAAAAACTTACGACGAAAAATCTTTATAAAAGTTATAACTAAAAATGAAATATCTATATAAATTCAATTACCGGGGCTCCACAATAACCTCAACAAATGACCAATTAACTGATATCGGCCAACGTATAACAAGCACAAACAGAGCATTCTTCGCTCTTTCAAGAGTGTTGAAATCCCGAAGCATCTCTAGAAACTTAAAAATAATGGTATATAATGCTGTAATGAAGCCAATTCTGATATACGGCTGTGAGACGTGGGCTATCACCGGCACCCTGGAAAGCAGAATAGAGAGATGTGAAAGGAAAATCCTTCGCACGATAACCGGAGCGGTATGGGATGAGAGTGCACTCTGGAGGAGAAGGACCAATAAGGAATTGCTCACGGAAACTGGTCAGTCGATATCTCAGGATATGAAAGCAAGAAGGTTCATGGGCGGGGCATATAGCTCGAACTAATCAAGGAAACGCAACAATGAATGCCACAATAGTTGGAAAGAAACCATGTGGGAGGCCAAAGACCAGATGGATGGACTGGGTCAACAAAGATGCTGAGGAGCTTCAAGCAGCAGGTTGGAAATCAGTGGCCCAGGATAGACAGAGGTGGAGAAGGCTGGTAAAGGTGGCCAAAGATCTGTTACGGACTGTAACACAATAACCCATGAAAGGTCATGGGTTCATTACACGGTAGAGACTGTACTGTTTCTAGAACAAGGTTGCACAGGGAGGTAATTTGATAAAAATCACGATCGACTTAATTTGATCAATACCACATTCCCCCCAATTAAAGATATCCACTTTACGATCTTATCTACTGATTTGGGATGCGAGCTCCAGGAAGGTCTACAAAATCTAAATAGAATAAATATAAATACATAAATATTGATTTAATTCTCAAAGAAAACAAAAAAATATCTTGACTGGATCAGAATATGTGAAAATTCAGCGCATTCAATTAAGGACTGAATAGCTAATATAAAAGTTATACCTGAACATAACATAACTCCTATGTTATGTTTCATAATTCATGGCGTGGTAGGGATTATAATGTCACTGAGGTATTTCATGAGCTTTAAAATCCGAAAAATGACAGGTTATGGAAGAAAATTGACGCAAATGAAGAAAAGTTAGTATTTTTAAAAAACCCTCACAAACATAAGTAGTGTAGAGACTCCTAAATAATGCCTATCCAGGTACAATTAAGGTAGGGATCTTAATGGTCAGTTTTACGTCCCATCCAATATAGCAGCAACCTTTATAAAAATCATAAGACTACCTATCTCGGGCATAGTACTTTGCAGTGGGTATGGCCAGGTTGAGACGCACAACCGGAGATTCCCCAAGATCGGCTTGAAAAAAAAATCATAACAATCTCACCGATTGTGAAGGATTCTTCCCTATTCCTCACCAGTTATTTCCCTAAATTTATAATTAAAAGTATGAAATAACTCACTTGGAATAATCTGAAGATTAGTATTCACCGCGTTACTTTATCAAAAAAAGCAGCGAAACCAGAAGAGGTAAAATGTAACGTAAAAATAATAAACTATGTGACGGAGAGATATTACCGTAAACTCCATAGCAGCGTGCGCTATAATATCCAGAGATGGACTGTAATTCCTGGGGGGTAGGGTAAAATGGACGAGGCGCGCACGTAGCAACGGATCACGTACGCAATCCTGCGCCCTCTACCTCTGCTCATAGCTCTCTTGTGATAAACTGTCCCATCACTCACTCTCTCCTGTCACTTAACAATATATCTGTCATTACTCACTGCTAATGTTCCCTGTTTCTCTCTTCTAATATAGCATTAGTCCTACATCATCTAGATTAAATGTTATTTAATATTAGAGATAAGAAATAGTGATATCGCCGTCATGTACAATGGCCTGATTCAGATTTAAAATAATAATTCTTTTAAATTAAAACTTCTTTAACAGCCTTGGGCCATTTTCGTATTAATGTGACCACCAAGAAAGATTATTTTCTTTTTGTTTTTCCTAATTTTCTTTATATACTTTCGCGTGTCTTAATAAATTGCTGTTTTAATTAATGGCAACACTGTTATAAGTTTTTTAAAGTATTTTTTTTAGTAATGGCAGCATTGGTTTTAGTACAGCCATTTTGTTTTACGAGTGTCGGCGTGCATAATTTGTGTTTGAAATTTTTGTGGATTTATTGTTTCTTTTCCTTTAAATACAAGTCGGATTCGGTAATTTTATTATTGATTTATTATTTGTATCATATATTTTAACTATTTTGATAGTTTTTTTTCATCAATATGTAAAATAGGGTGTAAAAAGGGTGACACCACAAAATATTAAAAAAAATAAAGATTTATTTTCGAAACTATTTTTTTCAATTTCATATTATTATCAGATAACTAACTTTCCCATAAAATTAATATTTAAACTCGATTTACATCATTACGCATATAAAAAGATAATGCAAAAATGTAACAAGAACGAATCTATCCAGTGGTCACATTAATATGACCAGGGACTGTATAGGCTTGCGTCACTGACATGCTCGAGACATGAGGATTGGCGACGTGTAGCGTCATTTGTAGGTGTTATACAATATGTTTTAATCAACATTAGTTCAAAAGTTAGAATTGGATTGATATAAGAATATTGATACTAAAAGTTGTGAAATCCATAATAATAATAACTTAATAAATCAATAACTAGATAACATTTTCGTTTCACCTAAAAGATTGTATTTATCATAGTTAAATATCTTGTTTTAAGTTGGTAATAGATGCAAATAGACAAGAATTTGAATGAAATACATAATATTAAAAAATAAAAAACCTGTATCACTACAACCCGTGAACGGATGTGGGGTTCAGGACACGGTAGAGATGATTTTTCCTAGATCACGCTCACTCCCAGATCCCCCCCCCCTTACTTTGGGCACCCACTGTTGGAGGCTGGATGAGCCCCAGTAGGGTCCTAGATCATATTTGATCCATCTCCGGCTGCAAACAGACTAAATAAAATCCTTGCCTGCAGCGGAATTTGAACCAGGATTTCCGGCATGGTAACTCAGTGCTCTACCACTGAGCCACTCCGCTCCCCCATGGACTACTATCCTAAACCAAATCTCTTAGATCTTACTTACAGCAAAGCTCCCACGTACTGATCTTTTAAATATTTTGAGAAATCGGAATATAACTTTGAATTTATTAAACAGGGAAGTTAACATTTAAAAGCTGTAGGTAGCCCTTGAAGGATATTTATCCATCGTTTAAAATCAAGGTTAAATGATTGACTTTTAACAAGTTTAACATTTCTAATACCAATGCTCCATTAAAATGATTTATATTTAACACGGAATAGAATCGTCAAAAAAATAAAGATAATTTAGACACCTTCATCTAAAAAGTTCGGCCTCCAGATGGAATAGGATACACTTTCCATTTAATTTTTAAATTGTTTTGAAGTATTTTTTTTTTGCTCTTTCGTAATTATATAATTATATAATTACTTAAACACATGTATATTTTGTGGTTGAGAAATAGGATACTTAACTCCGGGTTCGGGTTAGATTCCGGCTGTTCTCAGAAAAGTTATTCACTGTTAAATAGACCTTAAATAAATTTTGGAACACACCTAACTACATAAAATATTCTCTGTAATATGGATTTTAGCTAATACAGAGAACTGTAATAATGAATAAAAAATTATTAAATTGTCACATTAATCAATATTGAATATCTTAATATTTTCATAATCGTTTTATCAATCGAAAATTACTTATATCTCTTATCAATAATTATTATAAATATACTATACAACTGTAATAAATAATTTTGGCCGTTGGACAATACGTTACAATTAAAAATTACATAACAAAATGTAATAACAATATTTATTTCATATATTATATAAATGCCATTTGGCACATATTTTATTTTCGATCTTCATTAGAAAACTTCCCCTAACGGATTCTCGTGGAAGCGTGTATGGAGAAACCTCCCATTGAAGACACTCCTAGCGTGGTTCATCTCACTGTAGTAGATCTCTGCTCCAGAGACGTTTCAGTCTCCTTGTCGGATTCTTTGGTAATGTGTCTGTCAGTAATGATTGTACCAGTAAGTTTGGATGTCCAGCAAGCGAGTCATGACATTGTTTGTAGTTTTTCTTGATCGTGTCAGTCACTAATGGTATCTTGAGATCTTTGTGTAATGATTTATTAGTAATGCAAAAGGGACAATCTCTAATATAACGAAGGCATTTTGATTGAAAGATTTGAATGGTCTGTAATTGGGATTTTTAGCATGAGCCCCACACTTGCGAGAAGATTGTCACACTTCGAGTTGAGTTACAACAACTTTTAAGTGTTTATTCATTTTTAATATTTTCATAAAATACCAGTTATTTAGTATGGAAAAAAGGATGTAATTATGGGTAATGATTAGATTTCGGTAATCATCAAGAAATAACTATTTAAACTAACATTTCAAAGTATAAATGATATAGCGTTGCTGGAACGTTTATTATTAGATGAAATGATTACTGAAGTATTAACATTCCCCGCTAATTATATTCTCTTTTCCATAAGAAAGAAAAGTTTAAACTTGATGTGACCCAACTCGAAGCAACAACCTAAGGTATAACAGAAACAAATTTAATAACGCACACACAGATAACTGTAATGAGATGTGTGATAATAAGTTACATGAGATAAGGAAAATAGGTTTCATGGAGACCGGCTAATACACAACTACCGATATATATATATATATGCATTAGTCGAAGTCCATTAATAGAGGTTGCTGTCGTAAGATCCCTTCAAGATGCGGAACACGCATATCAGAGAACAACTCCTCGCAGAACTGACAACGGATGACCTGGGAAGACAATAAGGTACATTGGAGGAAAGAGCGATAGTTGGTAAAGCGTCAGGTCCTGCGCTTTGTTCTAGGCTAATAATCCTTTTGTTAGGCAGAACAATGGCGGGGCAGGACACCAATTGGTCCATCCTCACCGCCGCCTCCAAGGCTTCCCGCCCCCGAGAACTAGATCCCTTGGGCCTCTGCCAGCCTCTAGCCTCTATGGTAGCCGTTAATCCCATCTCCCTCAGGGTTACATGATCTACGTAGGATATAGCCAGACCGCAGCCTCGAAGTAAGCAGGTAGGTTTGCCTCTGCTAATATATCTGCAACGTTGGATAATAATGTAGCCTAAGCAATTATTTCACGCAGGAGAACATTGCTAACATTAGCCTAGTTAATAATATAATAATAAGGATAAATAACATTATATTTATCATTGAGAAATAAATAAAGTTAACGGTTGTTTTACATCAACACTAAAACACTAAAGGCGTATTTAAATGGGAACGAACAACAGAGGTTTTTCATACGAATTAAATCCTGAAGCTTGAAGTAGGATTCCCCCTTCCAAATACAAAGAATCTCTATATATTCTAAAAGAAATATGATAACCAGTAAAGTGTTGTAAATAAAAGTTATTCAGCATTATATCAATGTTTGAAAAGCATTTTCATCTGTCATACAGTTTGCAGCTCTAGGGAAGTAACTAATGGGACACAATCAGGACATTAGCAACGAGAAATCTGATTACATGATAATTATGGCTCAGATATGTTGTTTATTCAGTAAGTTTTAATGTTTGTTAGTCGTTTGGAAATAAGCACTAATAATGAAGAAATGAAAGTGGAGAATGAACTAGACAATTTTTTTTTAAATTACCCAAGTATTAGACAAGAAGACATTGTAGTAATTTTATATGAAATATTGAGATGGAAAA
This sequence comes from Arma custos, assembly GCA_037127475.1. Taxonomy (NCBI): domain Eukaryota; kingdom Metazoa; phylum Arthropoda; class Insecta; order Hemiptera; family Pentatomidae; genus Arma; species Arma custos. Next base: position 126,194,500 of record CM073760.1, on the reverse strand, counting down.
AACTGGTACGAATAGCATTGTGAATGCTCAAACAATTTGATGGTGACCGTTGACCAAGTAGGTGAGAGAAGTGGAGATTTGGTTTTAAAGCTCTATTTTAAAAATGAGAATTAATAAATTAAAACTCCTATAAAAATTATTAAAACTATTATTAAAGATAGAAGCTTGAATCTTTATGGAGGCTCCGGAAAAAAATCACATGAAATATAGATAACTAAAATTGTTGTATTGGGAATTGTTAGGAAAGACAGGAAAAAGCGAAAATCCCAGCCGATAGAAATAACCTTTAGATGCTTTGGCGTTTAAGGAAACGCGAAACGAGAACAATTACCAGTTACAAGAACAGTTACAAGTACCAGACGGAAGCAGTAACCAAAATTAGAATAGTAACAGCAGCTGAAACTGTAACTGTAACTGAACATGAGCGATGTGGACAGAAACTTGTACTAGAACAGTAACATGAACTGAAACAGTAAGAGGAACTGGAACAGTATCATGAACTGCGACAGTAACAGGAACTGGAACAGTAACAGGAACTGCGGCAGTAACCGGAACTGGAATAAGAGCAGCAGAAATAGATTTTACTAGAGAAAGAGAATACATAATGTTAAGAAAAAGTTCTATACACGATTTTTTGTTTCCGATACGTATTTGCAGTGATTAAATGATTAATATTTACAAATGTACTGTGGCATTTAAAAATTATAAAAGCTGTCGAAATTGACGAGTATGCTAACCCTGAGGGAACGAATATTCAACGCGAACATTTCAGAAGACGCACCGATAGCTAAAGAGCGATTCTGTACAATGAACAACCAACCATGAATACATGATGTACAAACAATCGCTTGGAGAATCCTTTTATTGAAGCGGTTATTAATCAGAAAATGAATAATGCATGAAGTGAGATAATGCTAAATATGTAATGACACTGTAGCATTGTTTGTATATGAGCCTCAATGTAATGACAAAGCCCTGTGGTATTAGCATAAGTGATAGCCTCTCCTTTTACATGCCGATTATTTACACCTTTCGTGCGTGTGTATACATACACATACCTCCCAATCCATATATATATTGTATTTCATACTTCACATTGTATTTCATACTCGAAATTTGATTTTAGCTCTAATTTATACGATATCTTTGATTTTTGTAAATAGTCTTGACACAGTGGCTGTGTTTTTGAAAGTAATTGCGGAGTCAATTTTACTTTTATGACCGGTGTGTTCTGCTAGTTTTGGGAAGGTGTTGGTATATAGAGTATTGTATAGTATTTTTTAGGATTGGTTACATTTAGCTTGTTTTGGTTAGATGGTGTTTTGTTGTTTTTAGTAAATTAAAAAGGAGGCTGTGTGGAAAACCATAATTTAATAACAGGTAAACTTTTTTCGGCTGTTTTTTGGTGTATTGGGGATGATAATTTTCTCGCGCGATTTATTAGGTATTCAGTCGTATTTATTTTATATCTTTTGGAACATTGGCTTTTGTAGTGTATGACCAGAGTGAATAGGTTTTTGCCACCATTTAGTTTCTATTTCTCCGTTTGATTTTCCGATTAAGAGAATATATATACACACACAATTGTTATATCTTGACAGCTTAACTGCCAATATTTTATCTTATTCATCTTACTAATATTATAAATGTGAAAGTTTGTCTCTCTTTCCCGCAAAAACTACTGGACAGATTTGGATGAAACTTTACAGTAATATAGGTTATACTTCAGAATAACACATAGGCTATAGCAAGCGCAGATTTAGGAGCGGGGGCACGTGCCCCCCTACAGTATTTTAGGTACTGTGGAGAATCCATTATTGTACATAAATAAAGGCAAATCACATGATGATATGTGGGGCATAGGGGCATGTGCCCCCCCCCGTATAGTACATCAAGACAAATCAGGAACTTCTTGAACAGAGCATCTTGAAATTAGTAGATAGGTTCTTTGTATAATTTAAGACAGAAATTTGGATTATTCCACCCCCAAGGGTTTCCCCTTTAATATAATAGGGGTTCAACAGTTGTATAGAATCCGTTAGTTTTGAAGTTAGACATCTGAAATTTCGGATGTACGAGTAACTTTTATTTAAAAAAAAAGTAATTAAATTGTTTATTTTTTTATTTTATTTTTCTTAGCCCCTTAAGGTTTGAAGGTTTCTAAGCAGGATTAGGATAGGTTGGAGAGGATCTCTTTTACTGTACTGCGTACATTTTAAGAGGAGGATGAGAAAATAGAAAATTGTTTATTTAAAATGATCTTTCAAGAAACTTGATTTTTTTTTTTAAGATTTAAAAGAAAGATTTAAGTCCTCTTTTATAAAGATTTTTTTTATGTGGCAGACCAAATTCAACGCGAGCGAAGCCGCGGGCATAAGCCAGTTAAATATAATTATTTTATTATCTTAATTATTTTACATATTTTTGACAATTGTAGTAAAGCGTCGAAATGCCATGCTGAAGGTCCCCGGACTCAAATTCTGCTGTGGCAGATAATTTATTTAATCTGCTAACATCAGGGGATGGATCCTGTGGGATATGGATGGCTCACCCAGGCTCTATAAAGTGGGTACCCTTAAGGAACTACCCTTAAGGATCTAGGACAAATCACCTATCGGAACAATCATTGTCCTAGAAACAGTAATATATACTATGTATTATTATTTTTATTTAGTAATATATACTACTGTACTTAAGACCCTTCATGGGGAGTAGAGTTACAGGTGCTTTATTTTTTATGATCAGTAATTGAAGTAATAAAATCTTGCAAAAAATACATAAATAAAGATTATTTTAAAATAATTTAAGTGTCTCAAATCTCATCAGAATTATCTGCAACCCTAATTGATTTTATACTTGACATAAATGCCGAATAGGAACTCCCTTAAGTGACATTAAAGGTAAAGGGCGCCGAAAGGTTGTCCTCATTAGAGCCTTTAATATCGACTAAAATACTTCAATGACACCTGCAACGTTGCACATTGCAGCAACACAGCAGGCGATAGAGCTGGACTGTTATCGCTACAGGCGAAGGGAGAAATCCTTTCCGGCCATTTTCCTCAGCAAGGGTTAATTGTCTGAAACGTCTGTAACAGGGTTAACGTACGGCACAATGCAGTGCAATGTAGAATTTCCTTCATACATACTACTCAACATTTGAGGGATTAAATTCCAAAAAGATGGTTACATTATATACTTAAAGTACCAATGCTCTATTTTATGTTTGTTTGTTCATTTAACGTCACTTTATGCTGCTATGGCTAATCGGACGATGCTACAGTGGGAGCTCTAAATTTTGCCTATCCAGGTTTAATTAGGATAGGGATTTTTAACGAGTACCTGACATCGTACAGGCTCGGGACCCCCGTTTAACGTCCCTTCCGAAGGACGGCGTAACTAAGGATTTTTTACTCCCTTAAAAAAATCCTAGGGCCACCTGCCGGGCTACGAACCCGCGATCTTGGGTTTAGTACTTTGTTACGCTAACCACTAGACCACAGGTGACCTTGCTCTATTTTATGTTATATGTGTTGATGCCTTCATTGTTAATTATATAATCAACTTTAATTGGAATAAACTATGGACAATCGTAGAGAGATGTTTTATGACCTTACAGTCTGTTTTACAGTCTGGAAAAAGTGGAAGTGACATTGAAAAAAAAAACGATGAAAACAATTAGTTTTTTAATTAATCCTGAACTAGGCCATTTCATTAGTTCATTTTAATAATAGAAGTGTAATCTTGTATTTGATTCATGATGGTAAGTAATCAACTAGGAACTAAACATCTATCATGTTTGAGCGGAAAATAGTTGGCTGGAAAATTCTAACGATGAATTGAATTGGTCAGAGGTGCAGTCAAAGATAACAGAAAATAAGTGAAATTTATTTTTTAATTGTGCGATGTAGGCCATCTTTAGGGCGAATTTGAGTGCCTGTTCAGTTTTATATTAGAGAGACAATAAGTAAATAAGTAAATTTTAAGATTATTATATTGAATCATTGGTAATTTAAAAATGAACTTATAAAATTTTGAAAAAAGCACTTTATTATTTATCTTAAGATCGTGGGACCATACATAGCATTCATCGTATATGTGATTAATATGGCGGCAACGTCTGGGAAAAATAAAATATATTACTCATCATAAAAATACTTCATCTCTATGGTACAATTAGAGATTCAAAAATATTAAAAGTAATTTATAAATTTGAATTCTTCAGTATTTACTAGACAAACGCTCTAAGCTCCCAATTAATTACAAAAGACTCATATACATGACAGTAATTAGACCCATCTGGACTTACTGAGTAGAGCTTTGGGGCCTCATCCAGTCCTTACAATCCATAATGACCTTAATGTGCTATTTGTTGCTGATTTTGTCCGATTCCGATATCAATCTTTTCATGACGAATTTAATGCCCATTAAAACCCAGTAGTCTCAAATCTAGCAACCTCTTCAATTCCTGATAATCCTCCGAGGCGTCTGGAAGGAACCTTTGGCCTCTTGACCTTTTAAGTTGAACTAGTTACCTGAGTACTACCACTGAGTAGTTTCTCTGCTTGTCTTTGTAGCAATCATTCTTTTTACTTATTGCATTGGTACCCTATAGTTGAAAATATAATTATATAAATTATTTTTTTTTAATTCTTCAATTAGTAAAAATCTGATAAACCATTATCACAATCCGTTCAGTTTTAAAATGTATATACATTTCTGTATGCACATCTATATTCACAGTTGAACGTCAAAAGGCAGTTAGTAGAGATTTTATTTTTTTATTCCAGCTGGATTAATGTAGAACATACGATATTGTTCGCCGTACCGCAACAAACTGACAGATGTTTTCTCCAGGAGACAAACCTGGACAAAAGAGTCCTCTCTCCCCCGCGTGAAATAAAATAAAATAATTGGCCGAAGAGCGCTAACTGACTAACGGAGGGCCATTATCTCTAACGACGTAGCTCCCAGGATCCTTTGTGCCGGAGGACACTATTTATCGCAATGAGCCGTCACTTGCAGGACTTCCGGGTCGCCGTTCGCTTCCGAGGGTGAAGGATATCACTTCACTTTTCAACGTAAATGTTACAGTATTGTAGCGATAAATTCATTCAGGATATGAATAATTATTAAAAAAAAACTTAATTGTGATTTAATTGGAAGATTCAAAAAAAAAAAAAAAACCTTGGATCTCTGGAATAGTAAGTTCATTATTATAGCATAGCTTGGTGTCGTCAGCGCAGAGTTTCATGGCTGTAGGTAATTGGTTTGAATAGAGTTGTTGCAGATAAATCATTTAACCTGTTAACCACTGTAACTTTCATTGGGCAATACTCCTGTCGATGGAACGTGATCTTGTCCAAATCACTGCCCTCTACTACTCTTAGCAATGTACTGTCAGAAATTATCGTATCTATCATTGTTGAGTGCATCATAACTCAGCGGGCTGTTTATAGAATTATCTATTCCCATATAAAATTTAGACCCACTATCTAAAATTAAAATATAATGAGATATTGTTATTGTGTTTACAGTTATTCATACATATATAATATAAGAATATGGATAATGAATCATCATATTTCAATGGTTAATTTTTGAATATATGGTGCAAAAATAATGCTTTTTTTGGTGCTCACACATGGCCATTTACAATAAGTATAGTTCGCAACAGTGCGATGAAATTCATGGACCCCAAAAATGTTCAGGACCGCGGGTGGGCCGCTCCTGTATTTAACCCAGGAATCTTAATGGATTGTGATACCTAGTGTTTTTCATATTTTAGCATTTGGTCATGGAACTATGAGCTACATTTTTTATTAATACTTATTACACAGTTAAGAAGTTTAATCATCCTAAGAGCCTTTCAATTCAATTCATGCGAGCTTAAGACAAGACTGACAACCTTGCAACAGAACTGGTTTTATTAAACTTAGGATTGACTTTCGCTGGAAACTCTCACCATAGATTACTACTTTAAAGGAATATTAAGGAACAAATGTAGTTGCCAATGCCTGGCAGTCGGCTGCAAAAAGGGCATCATATCTATACTGCTGCATACTGACTGCTTCCCCCTAATAAAGAGTTATTACAGCGACGCAGAATTTTTGTGAAATAAGTATGTTAATGAGAGACAAAACGAAATAAATAACGGTTTAAGAAAAAAACTGTAGCTGGTCTATTTTATTTAAGATTAAATTAATGGCGTTTGCTCAAGGTAGTATCCTTGGCCCAATCCTTTATACAGTATATACAGCTGTTATCCCAACTCAACCTAATACTATCCTTACCACGTATGCTGATGATACATGAGTATTATCAGTCAACACCAATCCAGTTATTGCATCCCAAAGCCTCCAATCCCATATCACTGATCTTGAAGAATGTAGTCAAAATTGGAGAATTAAAAGAAATTCTAAAAATCGCATCAAATCACTTTTACCTTACGTCGTAAACCAATGACATACTGCCCTTCAGTATCCTTTAATAATATCCCACTGGTGCCTGTAGAACATATCCGATACTTAGGGTTGCACCTCGACAAACGATTAACCTGGAATCCTCATACAAGACTGATATGACAAGAAACCGCACGACGTTTCAGGCTACTTCAACATTTACTAGACAAATGTTCTAAGCTCCCAATTAGCTACAAAAGACTCATCAACATGACCATCATACGACCTATTTGGACTTACGGAGTAGAGCTTTGGGGCTCCACTAAGCCATCCAATTCCCATCGTATCCAATCCTTACAATCCAAAATCCTTCGTAAAATCCTCAATGCTCCTTATTTTGTTGAGAATAAAGTCATCCATAACGACCTTAATGTCCCTTTTGTTGCTGATTTGGCCCGAACCCGGTATCTATCCTTTCATAACAAACTTCATTCCCACTCAAACCCTCTAGTTTCAAACCTAGCTTCCTCTTCAATTCCCGATAATCCTCCGAGGCGTCTGAAAAGAAGATGGCCACGTGACCTTCTTAGTTGAACTTTGATTTGAGTACTCCCAGTTGGTAGGTTCTCTAATTGTCATTCTCATGTCATCATGTGTCACGTATCCTATTTACGTGTTGTATTATTGTGATACAGTTCTAAATATCAATAAATAAATAAAAAAGAAATGGCGTACTTAATGGCATTTTAGATCACAAAATACAAATTTTAATAAAATAATATTTTAAATATAAGTTACAAATATCAATCCAAACAAACTACTAGTGACTGCTAGTTAGATCGACGAAAGAAGCCACATCACCGGACGAAGAGGGAATAAAAAATACAGCTTCCGTTTACAGTTCTCTTATCTCTTCCGGTGGCCATGTTGTTCCGCCTTGCCACTAACGTGTTAATTACTAAATGGCCGGAAAGTTAATTAGTAAATAAAAATATGAGGACATGGGCTATTGACAAGAAGCACTATCTCTGCCATTTCTTTTAGATTGGGCTGATAATGGATTCTTGTAGATTTTTAATTGCTACAGAAATCCTTTAGATAATTAATCCTGAGAGGAGTTGTGACTTTTATTGTAAAAGGTAATCCAGTATATGGTTTATTATATATTTAAAGATACATTACGAAGGGTCGAGAATATATTGAAATCATAAGTCAGGAATAAACATTGAAATACCAATATATTATCCATATATTAAACATAAATATTTGTTGTCGCACACACGTAAGAGTGAAAAAAGGTATACTCCTATAATTGGATAGGTTTAATTTTTGTCTCTAAATTTGCAACGACTATATCCTGAACCCTTGTACTTTATTTTATGTTTTGTTGGTTTTAGGTCTGCTTTACCTTCATTTCGAGCACTCCGTGCACTAAAACGGCAGCATTATAACAGAAAAACCATTTGTTCTATAGAGGGTATCTCCTAAAAATGGCTCAGAAGATTTTGGACCAACTTAAAGTATTTAACTTAAAGCTTATTAATTGTCCGTACAGATGCTGTGTCAGGATTTTCTCCTAATTAAAATATCCTCTGTATAGGGGCTGGGTGAGTACCCGGAGGGTCTGTTGATCTCACAAGGTCTGTGTCTGTTTACAAATTAAACAATATCATAGCAGTTCAGCACAGCAGCTCATCACTCTACACACAGAGCTACGCTGATCCTTAAAACACAAAAAAGGATAAGAATAAAGCTCATAAACAATTTAGAGGTGAATGAACTAACTATTGACTAACTTCCTCGATATAACAGGTTTAATTGGAGAGTGCTTGATGTAACTGCTTTCAGATAATCCTCAAAGCCGCACTATCTGTTGGCAATTTTAAGCTCAATTCTCCGTACTTCGGTCGTTTCGTATAATTAGCTTAATGAATAGGTGATAATTACTATACGTTATTTGCAACCTATAATATTATATGTGGAATAAAATGGTGGAGGTCAATAAATATCTCTTAGATATGGAGAAATATTTATTAAGTAGCCAACGTTTCGACCCACACTGCAGGTCTTCTTCAGTGCTAAATATGCAAAATACAGACCATTGAAAATTACTAAATATGTTAAAAATTACTAACTATGGTAAATATTTAAGTTATAATGTATAAGCACAAAGAGGATTAATAACAAAATGACAGAGAGGTAGTGCAAACAGTAATAAACAATGAAATACGTATTAAATTAAAGAATTAGGTAATACAGATAAAAATTAAAATTACAATTGATAAATATTAAAATTAAAATACATAAGTATTAATCATCAAGTATGTGCTGAACCCCAGACCTGTTCATGGGTTGTATTGGTACAGGTTTTTTTTTTATAGTTACCAAAACTATTACCACTTAAAATGACTTAACTCTAAGCGGAACTGATACCAACATTTTTTTCTGTTCTAATAATAATCACTGAATTAATCTAGTATTTATTAATTATTTAAATGTTACAATATCCAATGAAAGGTCTTAAGTTATATATTCGCAACAATCTTAAATTAAAAAAAACACATTGATATTGAATATTTTACGCTCTTTATATGCATTTATATATATATATATATATATATATATATATATATATATATATCTTACTAATATTATAAATGTGACAGTTTGTATGTTTGTCTCTCTTTCACGCAAAAACTACTGGAAGGATTTGGATAAAACGTGACAGTAATATAGGTTATACATCAAAATAACACATAGGGTATAGCAAGCGCGGATTTAGGGGGGCCGCATGGGGGCACGCCCCCCCCTCCCTTACAGTTTTTAGGTACTGTGGAGAATAGATAATAGTTGTTAAAATAACAGAAGGAACATGAGTGAAATTATTTATATTGATATACTACTAATCTTACTAATATTATAAATGTGAAAGTTTGTATTTATGTTTGTTACTCATTCATGCAAAAACTACTGGAAGGATTCGGATGAAACCTAGGCTATACTTCATAGGCTACAGCAAGGGCAGATTTGTGTGGGGGCATGTGCCACCCCCCTTTATAGTACATAATTAAAGGCAAATCAGGAACTTAGCATCTTGAAATTTGTAAATAGGTTCTTTGTATAGTTTAAGAAAGAAATTTGGATAATTATACCCCAAGGGTTTCTCCTTTAATATAATAGGGGTTCAAAGGTTGTATAGAATCCGTTAGTTTTGAATTTAGACATCTGAAATTTCGGATGTACGAGTAACTTATATTTTTAAAAAATAATTAAATTATTTATAAAATGATCTGTCACGAAACTTCATGTGGCAGACCAAATTCCACGCGAGCGAAGCCGCGGGCATAAGAGAGTATTTATATATAAATATATATATATAAATATATATATATATATATATATATATATATATATATATATTTGTTAAGACCGTGGAAAAATTCCAACGAAAAGCCTTTAGTCTCCAAACTAAAACAGAAATAGAAATTATCTGTCCAATATTTCGCCTATTCAGGCATCCTCAGGGTAGAAAGAGAATAACAGCAAAACAAAACATGATTAATGCATCCAAGAAACATCCCACCACCTCGAAGGCTCAAATGCAACTAAAGAATCATAAGGAAGGTTACTCGACCCCAGCTGGTTAAGGTTAGATAAAACAGCTGATAGATACTTCAGAAATTCAAAATTCAATATACACTCACCAAATTTCAAAAAGCACCACAGGAAAAATAAACAATAGCAAACATCACAAAACTTAAGACGAAAGACCATATGAAAAAATGAAAGTAAAATTGCAAGAAAAAAAAAAAAAATGAATATTATATATATATATATATATATATATATATATATATATATATATATATGTAAAAGACGTACACTAGACGTCTTTGATTTCATTGCGACAAATACGGTTGCCATAGTAACGGCTGTGAAAGGAGAACCCGGGAGGTTATCGTGATTTGTTTTGGTTATTCAGTAATTGTGTAAATAGTGTTGAATTGTTGACTTTAAAATGATGTTATCTTTTTTACAGGTAAGACTGTTTATGGTGGTGAGTTTGTAAATGAGTTACATAAAACTATTGTTATAATAAAAATAAATTTAAAACTTTTTTGCAGAGAGAATATCAATTTGGTTTTATTTCAGCACATAATAAATAGAAATAAATAGAGTGTTTGAATCAATTAACATTATTGGTATATATATATATATATATATTGGTATATATATATATATATATATATTGCAAGACAGTAAGTAACAATTACAACTGGATGCTGTCCTCTGTGTGAGAGAACTGGAAGCTGAGACGAGAACACTTAATAATAATCTGTCCCAGCGCACTCAGCAAATATTTAGTCTCACACTCAGACAACGGAATATCGTTTCTCTCCCTTAAGACTTTATTTATGTTGATTTATTTAAATAATAACATTTTATTAGAGAAAATAAGACATAGGTAAATGTTCATTTCAATTTTGGAAAAAAAAAATTAATAGTCAAATTATCCATTCTGAATTCTATTCAAGTATATATGCTGATTAAAAAATAATGGTGTTGAAAATCGATCCAAAATGAAAAAAGAAAATCCAAAATGAGTTTCTTCTAGTTAAGTGAGCGGAATCGAGTTATTTTCGTAGTGGATAGGCATTGGCTTGAAAAGGAGTTATTGCTTATATCACAACTCTAATTAAAGCCAAAAACTAAGAGAATGATAGGATTCCGGTCATCTGAAAACAGTTAACTCTCTCTAGGCAAAATCCGATTTAACCGAATTTATATATAAAGTATGAAATTAACCTCATTATATATAGAGTTTAGTATAGCCCAGAAGAGAGGATTTTGCTAACAAATAAAATTGAAATTTCATGAATACCTTGAAAATTAAATCCTAGGGTTTTTAAAAGGAAGTAAAAAATCATTGGGGTTTTGGCATCCTTCAGAAAATTCTTAAAATAAGAGTCCCGAACTTGTACGTCAGGTAGGGTAGGTCGGGGAAAGTGTGCGCACTTATAGTTTGATCCCCCAATAAATAGTTTAAATGATATTTAAGTAGCCAGAAACAAATAGAAAATAATCTTCCGGTACTTGGTTACCAAATGACATGTTATTTGCATTATTATCATTCAGTAGGACGTTTTTCAACGACCTCTTTCCTGACTAATAAATTTAATGTGAATTATTAATTACTTGTAATAGGCATACAAATTAATTTTCTACCAGATCGTGTTATGTTTCAATTGTTGTTGGAATTCTACACAGTTGAACTATCCTAGTTAACCAATACGACCGATATCGCGCGTGATATCAAGTTAGTTAGTTAACCTCTTGGCTAATTTCCTCTGCTAATTAATACGTTTATTGTTAAGATGTCCAAAATAGTCTGGTGTATGTTCCGTGCTAATTACACCTGAACCAACTTTATAATGATAAATAATTAATAACTTTATAGATAAGTTGGAGGTGCCAACATCCAGTTTATAGTTTAACTCCTCTTCACTAATGAACCAAGTCTTATACAAATAATCTTGGTTATATTCGAAAACAATTTATTTATAAATACTAGGAGGTTACACCTTATCGAACTGAGGGTGGACCGACCCCCATTTTACAGATTGTACTAATGTTCTTGAATGATAATCGTTGACTTAATATGTGGAAGAAAATGGTCGCAGGTCAATAAATATTTCTTTGATATCCAAATAAATAGTTTATTAAATAGCCAACGTTTTGTGCCTACGTTTAGCCAAGGATCTTGGGTTCAGTACGTGGTAGAGACAGTACTACGGAGCATGGAGGTGATTTTGCTGAGGCTACTTACTGGGTGAACCCCAGGAGAGTCTGCTGATCCCTTAAGGCCGATGATTGGCTGTTTACAGATTGATTTAAATGGGAATTTTTTTTTTCCATTCTACTACATTTGAAAAACAAATGAAGATAAGACTGCGTGATTCTAAGCTAACAACGAATTGTATTGATATTCGCGCGTGATATCAAGTTAGTTAGTTAACCTCTTGACTAATTTCCTCTACTAATTTATTGTTAAGATGTCCAAAATAGTCTGGTGTATGTTCCGTGCTAATTACACCTGAACAAACTTTATAATGATAAATAATTAATAACTTTATAGATAAGTTGGAGGTGCCATTTTATCCTTTTTACCTTTTCACATTTTATCCTTTCTTGACATGTATTTTTTCTATTTTATATTCGTATTCTTGTATTATTATATCTGTCACTATTAGAATTTCTTTTCATCATCTACAATTTTATTTTTATCTATCACTTTTTTAAGTTTATTATATTCTGTAACCAGTCTTATATTCTTTCTTATTTATCATATATATATATATATTCACTATTTCATCATATCTAGTCACTATTTTTATCTATTCACTATTTTATCTTTTCACTATTTCATCATATCTAGTCACTATTTTTATTTTCACTCCTGTACTACTTTATATATTCTTGTTACTGCTACGTTTTTATATATTTTTGTTTGTTTCTCTCTCTTAGCCCTGAAGATGGCCTACATTGTAGGCCGAAACGTCGGCACATAATAAATAAGTTATGCTTATTTTGGTGTTTTCTTTGACTGCACCCCCAACTATTTCTTCCATAAATGTATTGATATTCATTGTCTTTCAAGTTTATTAATCCCTCAGGAATGTAAACAGCAGGATTGCAAGTGCATCGCACTGATACGATTATGCATGGACCGTAATAAATGCATTCTAATTATAGACGCAATCACTCTCCGGCGATTTAGCCGGATTAGCGGAGCCGCTGCTATAACAGTTAATTGAGGCCCGATGCGGCAATAATTGCATCTAAAGATAGAATTAATTGCTGTGCACTTCACATCCCCGGCGCACTCTCAAGGTCTGAGAAGACTAACGGCGGCTTGGCGTAAATAATTGATGAGAGATCTGAAACATTCAACGCTTCCTCGGTGCATGTTGCAAGCTATTGCTGTTGTTTCATTAATTTATTTTTTTTTTAGTAGTTTTCGTATCATTGCTAAAACAAAACGTGACAATCAATCAACTCGACATGCATGAATGAAAACAAATTTATGAGAGAAGTGTATACAAATACAATCCTACTGGTTTTCTGTGGAACATCCTGTACGTTTTCATCAGAGGCTATGCTCTAGTAGACCAAAAATAAATCCTGACAATGCCCGGTAGCCAAAACAGCACAGCTTAGTATTATATTAGTAATATTGTAAAAATAAATTATAAAAAATAATAAGCCAAAAATAACGACTTGAAGAAAAAAAAATCAATTATTCAACGAATTAGTTCTAAGTAATCTAAATACTTGTATAAAAATATTGCTTGAACTATTAACACCATCCATTTCCAATCTTAACTACATACCAATCACCATTTAGCTACATACTTATATATTCAAGTATTCAAAAGGTTAAAGACCTCAATTTAACAATAATTTCATCGATGGAATTCAACAGAGGGTTGAATTTCTCTACAGGTGTTCAGCTGTTCAATTGAAGCACAACATAAAGACTCCAGATCAGGGGTTCCCAAACTTTTTTGTACCATGCCCTCCTTTCGTTGAAATGAAAGCTTCTCGCGCCCCCCTTAACAATAAATTGTGTGGGCCTAGGAACAAAACAAAAACAAATAAGTATTACATTGAAAACAAAACATTTATTTATACTGCGAAAAGGTACAACAATATCAGTTTTCATAAAATACAAAAATTATTAATAAGAGAAAAATAGATTAGGTTGGTTAGTGAGATGGATGGGCTTCCATTTTTCTTACTAGTATGCCTATTCGTGGCTGAGACAACGCTAGTCACTAGCAACATCAAGTTTTTTCCGATACTTTGTTTTAATTACCAAAAGTGTTGAAAATGCTTTTTCGCACAAATAGGTGCTTGAAAAAGGCAAATATAAACTAAGAGCTTCCCGTGATACTTTGAAATATTTTAGCCAAAATGAAGGTTTGTCCATGATATCAAAGTGGTCAATCTTCTTAACATCATGGTTAATTTAGAATTCTAGAAAGACTATTAAAATTTTATTTAATGTTCAACTTGTCTCGCGCCTCCCCCTGACATGTCATCACGCCCTCCCAGGGGGACGCGCCCCCCCAGTTTGGGAACCGCTGCTCTAGATAAAACTAACCAATTGATTAAAGCATTATTGAGATTAATTCTAGATAAAGTTTAGTTATTTTTGATTTGAATATAACCAATAACCCCTTTTGTAGAGAATGCCTGATTTAGTCTCTACTATTCCGTTTCCCTTAACACAAGAATATAAATTGGAGAAAATTCTACTTAACAACTATTTGGAATGGTAGGGATATATAAAAATATCAATAAGGACCACTCTGAGCAGGTAGCGTAAGTGTCCTTTAGGATCTGTACATGAGAGGGCAAAATTATTGGCGAGAAGCAAGCGTCATGATAAAGGGACCGTTATGAAGCAATTCAGGAGAAGTAATCACTCACATATAACGCCCTTTATAGTAAGTAGTTATATAACCTTGTAACCATGATCATTACATAATAAATGTAATGTTATTTAATTATGTGAAAATGTCTCTTTATTTAGTAGGCATCTCCCAGTCAGTCAACCTTCGGAGAAGAGAGGGATATGCTTTTTAACCATTCAAAGATATAATATTATCTGTATCTCACTTGTAGCGATCTCAGGGTGGCATGGCATATAAATATTTAAATATTATTCAGATCAAAGTATATAATTTTTTCCTGAGATCATTGCAATTGAAGCCAGTTTAGCAAACTATTCACCGAGGCTGTAGAAACAGTTATACAAAAATATATTAGATATGCTTAAATATATTAGATTAATTTTCTAGTTTTTCCCATCAATTAATTGTTGATGCATTCATTCCGCATACCTATTTTCTCAGATTAAAGTAACACCCTGATTTATCTTTAATGGAATTATTTATAAAAAAAATTCATTGCAAAGTTATTGCTTCCTATTTTGTACTTAGCATGGCCTAATTAATTACAGGGATGTTGAGGATTATTCTAAAATATAGGAAACGGATAAGGAACGAGCTCATCGATAAATCTTTACTTTCCAATTACAGAAGGGCGGGGGGTGAGAGGGGAGGGGTGGAAATCGGGGGAAGGGGGGAGTCCTATTATTTAACTTGGAGAAAACGTGCCTCAGGCGCTTTAGCAACTTTAGCATTCAAGTAATCAATCGCTCTTTTTAGCATAATCTAACAGCTTAGAAACTTTATCTTAACATTACTTACATCCTATAGGTTATAAAAGATAAATACAATAATTTTTTTAAACTATTTATATGAAAAAGGAGTTCTAATTTCATAAAAATATATTAAATCATCTCGAAAACTCAACAAAACGTCCTCCGAAATATAGATTAAAAATATATTAGAATTGTTTGGTCATATCAGAAGAATTATCCATTTGATTTTCAATTGGAGAGCTGAAGGGAGGAAACGACGATAAAGACCACGGAAAATATGGACAGAAATTATTGAGGAAAGTATGCACGGCCATCGTCTGAGGGAGGAAGATTACATGATAGAAGAAAATTGAAAAAAAATTGGTTGAAGGAAACCTCAATAATTTAAGGAAGAAACTAACATTCTCTAACATGAAACCTCAATAAATAAAAATTGTTTTAAAGATTTTTTTTCTGGGTAATATTACAAATTATGCAGTGTGTGTGTGTGTGTGTGTGTTTTTGTGAGCCTTGAAGTAGAATTTCCATTGGAGTTTATTCCAGCGACGCGGCTGGAAAAGGGGGCAGGGGCTTCCCGAACTCCTGCTTTGCCCTCATTCCTGGGGAAGAAGCTTAGTTCGGGGACCCAGGCAAATTGTAAATAGGGTTTGAATGTGTACATTATTTTATTTATTTTTATTTTTATTATTTTTATCTAGACATTATTTTATTACCATTTTTGCTTTAATTTCCTTTATTTTATATATGTTTGCGTATGTATATATTTATAACCACTTTTTTGTTTTGTTATGGAATGGTTGTAGCTGTAGCTATGTATAACACCATTATTTATTGCCCACAAGTGGCAGATTGTAATGTTTGAATAAAGTGTTTAAAAAAAAAAAAAAAAAATGAAGTAGAACTAAAATATTCAAATATAGCGCAATCCAACGTTGGACATTTCTTCAATCACTAAGTTCTGAATAATATTTACAGTGTATGTGGTAACATTGCACTTGTAGTTTGATTGAGTAATTTGGTCATAAACACTTTTTCATTAGACTATTAGATTAGACTAGTGTGTAGTTTAGTATAAATCACTAAAAACCTGATTTCCACTGTAAAGGCACGATTTTAAAAACAATATAATCTCAAAATTTTGTCAAAAGACTGAATTTCAAGAAATGAAAGTATATATAGTTGTTAGATCTTATAATTTTTTAAATATTTTATTTGAAAAGAAAAGATATGACTAGGACCAGAACTGGAACCCGGGTCTCCCACGTTTCGTTCGTGGTGCTTAGCCACCTCAGCCATCATGGTTCACTTATCGGTCAGACATATCCTTTCTTTTCACTATATATATGATATAATGACGTAAGTCAGCAAGATCCAAAAATAAAAGTAATGTTTAGTTAACATCCTCCCCGTATATACCTCGCAAATTGCGAGAACACGGAGATATAGGATCAGTGAAAGAAAGGATATGGCTAAGCACCACGATGTAAACACTACATTTAATACACTATATTAAATATTGTTATAATATAAATGTAATAAAATCAAAATTTTACAGACTGTTCTTATAGCCCTCCGTTTAAATAAACATCAATTTCATAATTACTTTGAACATCCCAGATAATAATTATTTTTAATGATTATACATATAATCATTTCTATAAATAATGACACTAATAAAAGCACCACAAAGTAAAATTAGGCACATTCAACACTCATTTACATCATTAAATAAATTAAATGGATGCTCTGATGCGATCGCAATTACGGGTTTGCCTCTCCACGGACCTACCAGTTTTCAATATTACTAATTAAGCATTCATTAAAGTTTGTCGTTGGTGTTATTTAATAACCTACCTAATCAGGCTCAGGTAAAAGCACCGTATACCTGGTATCATCAATAAGTTGGGATAATAAACTCTCATCGTGTGTTTTATCTCTATTACGAAATTTGTGGTTGCTGTATTAACTTTCTTAGTCAATAGGGAGGCGATGAATAAGAATAAGAATAAGAGGTTATAGCGCCGATGAAGAAGAACAAGTATTAACTTCTTTGTGTGTTTATCTGTTCTGGTTTACCAAAGCCCCTGCCAGAAAACGATATTTCATGATGAGTTCTCAATGAATTCAGAAAACAGGATCCAAAAGTTGTAATTTTCTTCTTTAAAAATTAATATAAAATTTAAATAATTTATTTTGAACAATTAATTAATTTTGGAAATATGGAATGGGTAGCTAGGTTAGATGCAGGTTCAAATCCGGGTATGGCAGATAATTTATTTATTTATCAGTCGGAGATGGACACTTTGGGATCCCTTCCTTCGGCTCACCGAGTCTCTATAACGTGGGTACTCTTCATTGGGGGGGGGGGGGGAACCCAGTGGAGTGGAGTCTTGGACAAATACGGTACCTAACACGTACATAATTACACCCTTCGTGGATTGTTGTAGTAGCGGTATTTTTTTTAATTAGGTACATTTGCGGAGGGGTTAATAACTCTGACTAGCCATCCAACCTCTTCACGAGTCTTATATGGCTAAGTGGGTAACATATAAACCTACTGTACCCAAGCTCGTTGGTTCATAGCCAGGGAGGTCAATTATGGAGGGAGTATAATTATGTTTTAAAGAGAGTAAAAAATCCTTAGTTATGACTTCGGAGGTGACGTAACGTGGCGATCCCGAGCCTGTGTGGGGTCAGATAATTGTTAAGGAACCCATTTACTAGGACAAGCGACATATAGGAGTCCCACTATAGGACGTCTGATTAGCATTAGCATCTTAAAGAGATTTTAAATGAATAAACAAACAACTTAGAAATGAAAACAATGCATCAATGTGTACTTAAATATGGATACAGTTTTCTGCCTTAATAGAACTCTCACGATGATATAGCAATGCGGTGGCAATGATCTCTCAATCCTGATAGAAAACATTATCAGGATGTGAGAGTAGTTGGAATGAGAGTAGTTGGAAAAGTAGCGGATATAGTACGGCTGAGAGAAAACTAGCAATTAGTGATACAATAAACATTGTAATTGTATAAATTATACAATAGTGCTTTTATACCGCCGCTGAAAATTCATGTAAAAGAGCAGATAAGGCTCAATAATCGACCAAAATAACTACTAATTAGATAATATTGATTTTTAGGTAAAAAAAAAAACCTGTACCACTACAACCCATGAACAGGCCTGGGGGTTAGTACATGGTAAAGACTGTACTGGTTCATGGACAAAGGTTCTGCAAGGAGATGACTTGTCCTAGGTCACGCTCAACCGCCAGATTTCCTCCCTTATTTTGGGTACACTATTTTTATAACATTTTATAGAGGACGGGTGAACCCCAGGAGGGTCCTAGATCCCATTTTACCCATCCCAGGCGACAAACAGATTAAATAAAAGTCGAAGCCTGCAATGGGATTTGAAACAGGATTTCGGGCATGGCAACTCACTGCACTACCACTGACCCACTCCGCTCCCTATTAGTTAAAATAAGGTTGGTAAATAAACAAGCTGTAATAGCCAACTACAATCGTTTAATAATGAGACTATAACGTGGCCTACATGAAGGGAGAAAACATGGCACATTTTTATCGTATTGTTAGCTACGCAACAAAATACTAGTCCAAGCATAAAATAAAATTCTAATGTAAGTATTAGAGGAGTTAACTATGGTAATTAAATAGATAAAATTGGGGTCATAAAAAGTAATCAATTCAGAGGTAATAAGCAAAACCTTTATGATAAGGCTATTAAGGAGGATAATAAAGTTTTATGAGAGTCGGATAATCTTCTTTTAATATCTATCTTCCAATTATTTTTATCATCACTGTCGATCTTTGAAGTCTACTTTCATTCTACTCAGTTCCTTTTTTCATATTTTCATAAGTAATATAACAATAAGAAGAGTGGGTCAAAACAGAAATATTATAAAAAATTATATATAATAATAATAATAATAATTATTATTATTATGCATCTGTTCTCTCGTAGTGAGGCATCTTGTTAGTCTAGTTGTTAGTAGTTTTGTTGGTACTAGTATGTTTAAGGGCCTGTTGGCATCAGCGCGCTCAGGTGTCACTTACCTCAACTATTTGGACGTTGTCAGGTTATGTATCAATTTGAAATAGGCATTGCCTTTCATTATGATACAACAGATTTGCAGATTTGCCCGGGCAAATCTTTTCTCTTTAAAATAAAAACATTTAAAAATGAAAAAAAATTATCATATTTTAGTTAAAAACTGTTATTTAATGAATAAAATATAAATATCTAAAATATTATGTTCTGATAAACAATGAAAAATTTATTACAAACAATGCTCATTAAAAAGAGCAATATCTTCAAAAATTGCATCAATTGCATCAAAAATCATCTCCATCAAATTTTATTCCCCACTTCCAGTTTCATATAATGTCCATTAACACAACGCATTTTCTGGGGAATGACATTCCGCTCCAGAAGAAACCTAACAGCTGGTTCTTCATCGTACACCGTGCGAAAAATCTTCTTCTAATTCCAACTCATATTTAACGGAAATAATCAAAAACAGATTCACGTTGAACTTGACATAAACAATAACAAAACAAAGAAAGGTTACTATAACAGTAGGAGATGGTTAAGAAAAGTGACACCAGAGCGTGCTGATGCCAGCAGGCCCTTAAATATACTAGTACCGTTTTGTTGTTATTTTGAAGGAGCGATGTATTATAGTATACATACTCAATATTTATACTAATGATTTTTCATTTGATTTAAACGACTTTAATTTATTCTTCAATTATAAATCTCAACCATTTCCACGTCAAGAAGTTCGCCAAATAAAAACCAGTTACTACCGTTCCGCAAATAACCGTTCTTTTCCCGATCACGGACAGACAAAGGCTATCCCTCCGATGCGGTACACTCTTCCAGACCGACCTGGATACCGAGAGCTGGAGAAGATCTGGCTCAATGGAACGGATTCCAGACTACTCCCCTCCAGCCAATTGAAGCCATTAGATTGTGTAACTGTTCTTTCGCCCGTAACGCTCCTTTCTCACGACCGCGGGCGGTCCTATCTCCGTTCTGTTAGGGCAGTCATCCTATCGGCATGCTTTTTATTAGTCTGGTACGTTCATGTCGGCGGGTTTTCTCCTTTTGTAGCTAACTACACATTTGACATCTAAATATTTGAGATGGTATTCTTCTTATCAAGAAAGTGAAATATGTAAGTTTTAAATGGAGCAATACAGCCTCTGGTTTGTATTATGTCTTCTCAGGAAAGAATGTAACGATTTTATTCTGACAATTACTACAGATACTCATATAACTTCAAGACACACAAAAAGCAATCTTTTTTTTTTCTCTCTCTCTAAGGGTTTCCTCAGATTGAGGTTTCCTTCAAACAATAATTTCCTTCATGTTTCCACTTTTCTCTCTCTTTTATATCTTCCTCCCTCAGAGCACGGCCATTCTTCTTCTCCGCTTCCTCTCTTCGGCACTCCAATTGAAAATTAAGTTGGGCAAGCTTTCTTCCTTCATTCTTCTGAGATGACCATACCATTCCAATCTTTTTTTCTCTCTAAATTTTGGAGGACGTTTTGTTGAGTTTGCATCCGTTCTCGGATTTCGGGATTAGTCCTTATTTCTAGCCTGAATACCCTGGAAATTCTCCTCCAATAGTCCATCTCAGTAGCAAGTAGCTTTATTCCTAGAGGAGTGCTTATCGTCTATGTCTCTGCCTTATATAGCAATATGCTTTCAATTACAGACTTTTGCCATATTGTAAATAAAGGCAATCTACTTCGGCAAAAAAATATGTAGGAAGATCATATATCGCTCCTTCAGTAGAAAAATGTCATAACTCAAAAAAACCTAATTTTTCAATAGAGGTATTTTAAAGTTACATGTCTTGTCCAAATTAAACCAGATGATTTAAATAAAAATTGTGGTGTAGGTAAATATGAAATCATTCCTATTCCTATTGGATGGTAATGGAAATCCTTTTATTAATCATTAGAAAAAATTTAATAGCTTTTAATTTTTTTTTCATTTTAACTTGTGTCATTATTCCCATAAATCTTCAAATTCAAATGCTACAAAACTCAAAAGATGATTTTATAAAAAAAAAAAAAAAAAAAAAAAAGAAGAAACGTTATCATACTAAATCATGGAAATGGAATCACAGATACGAAGTTCCTGAATTTAAAAGATTCTTTCAATACAATTGCTAGTATAGGCTAAACTGAAAAATGCTAATTCTTTTGAAAGAGCGATATTAAAATGAATTAGTAACCAATCTATATATAGAACAGTAAAATAATCTATAAATTTCCCTTCGTGTAGAGTATCTGTTAGAAAAACCCGCACAAGAATGTGACAAATTTGGTTCTTTATCTTGTTAATTTCAGTACATTACATTAGATAGTTCCATTAGCTCATAAAACATAAGCAAACTAACATAATAACTATCTATGAAGAGTAAGAACCTGGAATTTTCTACAAACTATTCATTCTGGTTAGTAGCATGCATTATACTCACCAATGAAATATCATTCCATCAATTATATCACGGATTGAATAGTCAGGGGGTGCAGTCAATCATAATAAAAATATTAAGCAAAAATTAATTTCTATTAATAGTGTCAACGTTTCGGCCTACGTTGTGGGCTATCTTCAGGGAAAATAGTGGGTGCGGTGGCTTGTAAAAACATTTTTAACTGTCAATTTTTCAACTTTTGTTGTTATCAATTAATTTTTGTTTTATCATTGACAGCACCCCCTCACCGATTCAATCCATCATTTGAATTATCCAGACATATATTTTCCACTCAACCATTAATTATACTTTTGCTTACTAAAAAAACCGGTGATCAGTAGTACTCAATTTCTTTTGACGTATTTTTCATAAAACTTAAAACTCCAAAACATATATCTATTAAAATATGCTAGCAGGAAAGAAATAATGCAGCTGATTGATTCAATTGGGGTAAAAGAATTTTAATTTCAGTAGGTGCGAAAATTCTTTAAAATCACGAAAACCGTGAAACAGGATCATGATTTCTAAACAAACATCACACAGGAAAACTATCCCATTACACGTTTTTCTTTGGTTGACTTTGTAAGGATCTTTGAACTATTGTTTAAGCAGAATTTAAACGCTTTGAGATTAATAAAACTCTAATGATTAATTGAATTGGTCACGGGGTGCAGTCAATGATAACACAAAAATTAAGCAAAACTTTTAATTAATCGTACCAACGTTAAAATTCTAAAACAATCACAGAATATTATGTTTTAACATGTCTTTTTACATCACGAAATCCGCGGGTTTCTCTTTTATCTAGCTATAAGTAACATATAACTGGGATCCGCATTGCGATGAGATATAAAGAGTTGTGACAATGAGAGGCAGCGATGCATGCTGCGTGCGAACAATGCTGTGCGTTCGTGCGTGTGTCTTCTCCTCTATCGAAACGCCACATGCACTCTGCTCGCGTATTTATGGAAATTGTAAAAGGATTTCATCAGGGAGGGTTTTCAGTTACATCAAGTATTGTTTCAGTTTTCCTGCTTTGTTTAGGATCAGAGGTGGCGATATATTGGATATGTCATACCATGGAATGCATTAAATTGGTATGATTGAGGGTTAATATTGAATTGAATTGTTTATTTTATTTTTCAAAAGAAAATTAATTAATAAAGGGAGCGGAGTGGCTCAGTGGTAGAGCACTGTTTTGCCATGCCGGAAATCCTGGTTCAAATCCCGCTGCAGGCAAGGATTTTATTTAGTCTGTTTGCAGCCGGAGATGGATCATAAAGGATCTACGACCCTCCTGGTGCTCACCTAGTCTCTATAAAATATTATAAAAATAGGTTACCTAAAATAAGGGAGGAAATCCGGCGGTTGAGCCCTCTCTAGGACAAATCACCTTACTGTAGAACCGCTGTCCATGAAAAAGTACAGTCTCTACCATGTACTGAATCACCAGACCCATGAACGAGTTGTAGTGGTAAAGTTTAAAAAAAATAATCAATACAAATTATCTTTAAGAATTGTGCATTGATTTTGATAAAAGCAGGTAATTTGAATTTAAATTAATTTTTTTTTCTTCACAAATTTCACTCCCATATCAGGATGATATGGTACAAAAGGTTGTGAAACTATAAAAAGGGATCTTTTAATAACGAATGAGTGGATTAAAGATTAAAGAATCACTTATTACAGAGTAGCGATCGGAATAGCTCCGTGGTTGAGCACTAAGTTACTGGCCCAAAGGTCTCGAGTTCTACCTGTGACAAATTTTATTTGATCTGTTATCAACCTGAGTTTGATACCTTTAAATCTGGGACCTTCCTGGGATCCACAATTGCAAAGTAAGGAATAACCTTTTTTCTTTAACATGGCTCCGTTATCATAAAAATGATTAAAATACCAATACTCTTATACCAATCCATTAACTCTCAACAACCTTCATATATCTACATTCTCCTCCAATTCAAATCCTCAGTCCAGCACTATAAAACTAGATCTCGCCTTTGCGATCTCTAAATTCGTTTCCATAGAACCAAAGCATTCAAACATTCCATCCTTATCCGCTCCACCATAGTGTGGAACTCAATCCCTCCTAACATCCGTCATGCTTCCTCACTATCGTCATTTAAATGCTTGCTTTTCCAACATCTCCTGGCTTTCAAAAATAGATTCTCTCTTTTTGCTTAGAATGAAATGTATTGAATAATTTATTTTGTTATTTAGGTGGTTACATCAAGTAAAGAAAGTAGTTAGCTCATGCAATCAATAGTTTTATCAATAGATTGATTTATCTGTTCATATAATTTCTTAATATCTTGTCAGGATTCGAACTGTTTATTTACATATTAATATTATTTATTTGCATTTTTTTTTATTGCTGTATGTCACTTATTATAAGCTTTATGATTTGTATCATGAACCTTTCTGGCTAGATATATATTATATTTGTTATTCTAAAGTGTCTTAGTCCCAGGATAAAGTTACTTTTCTATTCTAAAATAATTTTAAATTTACTTGCTATTTAGGCTTACTCGCTTAGAAGGTGTTTCTTGTGATTTGTTAATTTATGTTGAATCATAAAAATAAATAAATAAAAATATTTATAACTCATAAAAAATGACCAATAATTATAAAAAAATTATAAATAATAAAATCAGGTAAGTCATCAAGATCCTAAATTAAAATTTATGTTTAAAGAACTTCGTTCTAATGTATTCAACGCAAAAATGGCGGGAGCACACTGGGGCTTTAGGATCTATGAGAGAGAAGGTTTGTCCTCGACCGGCCGGGGCCTTGGATAGCTCAATTGGCAGAGCGATGTCACGGTGAGACAAAGGTTCCGGGTTCGTACCCCGGTCGAGGGCCCATCTTTTCTCTTTAAAAAATAAAAATATTTATAACTCATAAAAAATGATTATTATAAATGATTATTTTTTTATAATTATTGATTATAACTCAGTAATTATAAAAAAATAAATAAATGCATAGAAAAGACGATGTAGAGAAACGAGCAAATATTATATTAATTTTGAGTATACTAAATGTAATCTAAACAGCCTTGTTTTTTAAAAAAATTGAGTACGTGATAAAAAATTTTGAAGAAATTTATTGACTGATTACGAATTTATTCTGCATAAAAATATGGTTAACATTTGTTTTTATTTCATTAGCCTCACACATTTCATTATATCAAACTCAGAGGCGAATGAAGGAAAAACAAATTTTAACGAAAATATGTTGTAACGCATATTTCATCAGATTTATAATAATATATAATGCTTATCATTAGGTTTATAATGATAATGATATATATATTAGGTTTATAATTGTTTTATAATGAAAATATTATAATATTATATAAATGTTATAGCCCTAATGATTGCTCAATAATGTTGGCTTTCGAAATAATAAATTTACACCCTAATTGTTGACACCATGAAGCGAATAATTTTAAACAAATGCAGTTGTTTAAATGTACTGTAGATTTTTAAATGCTTAAAATAATTTAGCCAAAACTTAATGTACAATGTGCTTAGAAGTATATGAAACACGAAATACTAATCATCAAGATGCAACTCTACCTCTCATTAATTTAAATGTGCATCTACGAAAATAGAAGATAGTAATTACTTTTTTGAAAAACAGACTAATTAAAACTGTAGTAATGTTGCTTCTGTTAAAAAGGAAGAAAGATGAGAAGACAGTATAGCAAAAGGAGAAGAGGGACAGGAAAGCTGACCTAGAGAAGGTCAGTAATTTCACACCCTCCTCTTCCATCTTTGCTAGCATTCCTCTACCTTCCTCTCTCTCTCTCTCTCTCTTTCTCTCTCTCTCTCTCTCTCTCTCTCTCTCTCTCTCTCTCTCTCTCTCTCTCTTTCTCTATCTCTCTCTTTTACTGCCTTTCCAAAGTCTTAGGCTTTGTTAGCAATACTCCGTCCTTTTTTATTAGCCCGCATTTTTACTTCGACAAAGGGACTTTGTGGGAGGACTTTTCATTTGCTGTGTTTTTAGCTGTTTCAGAAAAATCCATTAAGGTAATCCCGACGGAATTAGTTTTCTTCCAACAGAAGTAATTCCTTGCTTGTGCAACATAAATAAATGTTATCAAATTGTTTATAAAAAAAATTAGGATTGAAAATCACTCCATTTTTTTTCCTTTTTTTTTTTAAAGAGAAGACAGGTGTAGTATATTGTTGGAGGCCAAGACTCACACAAGGGTTGTAGCACCAAATAGGCAGGTATTTTTTAAATTATATCACTCTTAAAATAAAATAATCTAAATTGGCTTTAATGAATACTTGTCGTGATTTTCAACCTTTATAGTGAAGTTCAACTTTTCCGAGGTCTTTTTAAATCAGTTTATACTCACACTGGTTCGGAAAACGGTACATTTTGATCAGTCCGGACTGCTACCATGATATCGCCTGTAAGTATTAACCATAGGGGCATAATTCATTTCCCAGGACATTATTCCAGTGAGAACTAAATATTAAATGTCCAATAGGAATCGAATCCACAACGACCCAAAACGGAATATTTTCGACCATTATGTCTTCAAATCTAGATTACATACGATTAAAATCAAACAACTTCATCGTAACATGGGGTCGGATAATTATGTCATAAAATATTAATATGAAGATTAAATCCATGTGTTAGCCTGTAAAGTTTAATTATTAAAAATGTTCTGTGTTTAAAAAAAAATGTGATACTATTGGAGAATATAAGAGATACAAATCAAGGAACGGGGGGGGGGGGAATTATGATTGAAGTAATAGCGTCGTGAAGGTTGAGATGGGCCTGTAAAGCTGTTAGGATTGATAAGGAATAAAACTGATAAGTTACAAGTACTGAGCCAACTAGTATACTTCCGAGGCGTAAATGGGAGGATTCAGCAAGAATTGATCAAGCGGATTAGAGTTAGTATAGGGAAGTTAATATCGAGGTCGATACCGACAAAAGGGTTTTAAAAACCCTTTATGGTCTAGGGTCAACCCCCATCAGACTAGCCCCGAAGAAGACCTGCAATGTGGATCGAAACGTAGGCTTTCCAACAAACAGTTCTCCAGATATAAGAGAATTTTTTTTACCTACACTAGTACCATTTCTTCTTGATTAAAATATATATATATATATATATATATATATATACATATATGGTCAACTAATAATATTCAACGTATAACATGATGAGTATAGTTCAGTACGTGAAGAGACTACGCTGTTTTTAAGACAATGGTTATACATAGAGCTGAATTTTTAGAGTCCCAAGCTCAATCCCTAATTGATCGGATTAAAATCAGGTTAAATCAGCCAACACATTTGATATTAGAATGACATGGGGTCCTCAGACATTAAGATGAAACGCCAATCTGTAAATCACCAACTCAAACTAATGTACTCGCTATTCAGGAAAAACTCCAAATTAGATTTAAGACAGAAATTAAATACGTACACTTACTTACTAAAACCAGTTTGGACATATGCTTTACAAATCTATGGCATCACTAAACAGACTCACAGAAAACGACTGCAAACTTTTCAGTCAAAAGTACTTAGACTTATTACTAATGCACCATGGTACGTCAATAACAAAACTCTGCATACTGACTTAAAAATAAAAACAGTTGACGAACACATACGAACGTACTACAAACGCTTTCAAGAAAAACTATGCGGACACCCAAACCCATTGGTACAACAAATGGCCACGACTCTCATGCCTGAGAACACTAGGAGGAGACTAAAAAGAACGTGGATGAGGGATATATTACAGTAGGAAATTAAAGCAAGCCAATGGAGAGGTAGTTGTTGGCTACTGTTCTTCGTCATGCCTTCCATGTCGTTTTGTATATTTTTTTCTTCAGTCAGCCAATCTGCTGATTGTCAATTACTTGTATTTGACAGGCGTGGATGGAAATATAAAGAGAAAAAAAAATCAGTCAAAGTCATTTTTGGAACCAGGATCATCAGAACAGCAACTCAGCGCACTAAACAATGGACTAACTCCTTACATTGAATACCAAAATAATTTTTTAAAAGTCAGGCAAATGTAATATATTTATTTATTATGTAGTACTTTGATGTTTATATTCTATTGTTGTAATATATTATTGTAATTGTAAATAATGAAAATAAAGGAGGTTTAGAAAAATGTATTTTTATAATAATGTAGTCTGGTAAAATATTACATGACGAATGACGTCACATACATAAATACATCCTTAGTAGGCCAAGGTGTATCCAAAAGAAGTGTGCCGGTTGATATAAATTACCATGAAGATCCAGGGCAGATAACCATATTTTTTAAAGGCTATATGATACTATGTTATTACAAAAAAAAATCGATGTAATGTTTTGATTGAACGGCTGAACCTATTAGCTTGAAACGACCATTACAATCAAAATTCAAGGTATTAACACCGAATAGATTTCACTGAGAGAATAATGATTAAAGCATGTCGATGCCCTTAACATAGATAGCAGCGAATGACCAAACATGACCATCCCTGACAAGGTAAGGCGATCGAAGGGCTCGCAAACGTGACTCAACTTGATTCACATTGTGCTCTCCAAGTCACTGCTTAGTCACGTAATGGTCACGAATACACACTAACAGCTACCTATGACCTTATCCCACTGTCACACATGATAATTTCTAAACTATTCCAAATAAGGTTAATTGATTACTTAAATTACATGTTCAATTAATAGAACTGACAAGACGCTATAAACAACTATCATATCTAGACTACAGATCTTCACTTGAGGAAACGAAAACGACCTATCTATAATTGTATACTAAAACCTATTTGGACATATGGAGCAGAACTTTGGGGTTCAGCAAAACAAGTCCACATACACAGATACAAACAAGACAACGACATGAACATTCTCACTACAAAATCATATATTCATAACAAATACACAACATTCCACTCACCCACAAAAGATCACCAAAATTCACTCGTTATTTCGCTTTCCTACTCTCTGTTACCTGGACTTGATAGGAAAAGATTAAAAAGATTTGGATGTACCTGTAGAAAAGTAAAGAGAATAAGACTTGGATCAAATTTGCTGTATGCGCAATTGCCAGGTGCAAATGATAATTAAATAAAAACTAATAATGAATTTATATATTCATTAAACCATATTATTGGTTTGATAATTAATTTACACATAAAATTATATTTATGTTGATTCTTGAAATCATTATATTTTCCCCTAAGGTGCTAAAGATTTCATTTTTTGTAATATCCTAAAGGGACTTTCCTTTAAATAAATCCTGTAAAATAAAACATGTACCATTACAACCTTGAAGGGTCTATCATTCAGTAAGCTATAGAGACTGTACTATTTATTGAACTACGCTTGTGCAGTGATTCGACCTAGATCACGCTCAATCACCAGATTCTTTCTACTAATTTGGGTACCCACTTTATTGTGTTAACCCCAGGAGGATCCCAGATTCCAAATTATTCATATCCGGCTGTTAACATACTAAATAATAACATCCGCTACCTCTCAGAATAAATAAAGGATTTATTATTAATAATACTTTCAATTATCCCCTCTCAGATTCTTCTGAAATTACAATGAAGGAAAAAAAACTCGAAGGAAATGCAAACAATTTTACTCACTTAAGAATTTTCTGATAATTCTACAGGTTTTCAAAAGAACTATTTTTTTGTGCTAGTTTCAACTTTTCTCAATCGAGGCCAGAAAGGTTCTTCAGTCAGAAAGGTCTTCTGTTTTTATGTGTCAAAAAAGGACATTCAATGAAATGGCTATTGGAGTCACAAGCACTTCTTCAAGGTGATAGAGTGATTTGAACTTCAAGGCAAGTTCTTGGTCCTTAAAACTAGGCTAGTATCACCTGAGAGTGTTACTTCTAATGGTTCTTGCAACTTCATTTCTTTTATTAATCAATAAACTATCCAGGTGGTTATGGAGTACTCAAGGTTCGTTACTATTTTTATTATTATTATTACTTTTAACTTTATTGTATTAATTAATGCCTAGCTGATTCCATTACAGCCTGCTTTAATAATGGGTTAATGGGATTGCGATACGTTATCTAAAACATGGAATTGATAAGATAAATCTTTTCGATTCTACAATAATGTAAACAATTCAACTTTTTCCATCTGAATAAAATTTTTTATAACGTGGTGTTATTATCAAAACGAAACTGTACATCTAATTGATGATTAAAATAACATCATATTGTTAAATGTACAATAAGGTTTGATTAGTATAAAATGGTGTTTTTTCGCCTTATAGGTAAATCGAACGAAGTAACAAGACTGATGAAAGTGAAAATAAGCTAACAGGAGAATCAAGAATATAATCTTGCCTAAATAATTAAATTCTTTAAATGTAATAATTTTTAGCTTCACTAGTCAATATCACAAGTATCACTGTAATTGTTTTATGTTTTATTATCTTCACAGATTTCATTTTATTTTTTAATTTTTCATCAGTATTTTAAATGGAGATGGAATTGAAAAGAATAATTTCAGATTGTAAAAAGACCATATCAATGCTCAACTCTGTATTATGAAATACAAATTTTATCCCCAAAACAAAAAAAAATAATATATATAGAATAGTATATTACTGAGCATTATGACATATGGATCAGAAACTTGGACGTCGAAAAGAGTCTCAGGAAAAAACTCCTAACCACAGAAATGGACTACTGGAGACGAGCGGCAGGAATATTCAGAATAAACTAAGTAAGAAATGCGACCATCAGAGAAAAGATGGAGGCTAAAAGAACCATTTTGGAAGATATTGAGAATAAACGCATGAAATGGTATGGACATTTGAAAAGAATGCCAGAAGGAAGACTACCCAAAGTAGTCCACCAATGGAAAATTAGGGGAATAAGAAGACGAAGAAGACCAAGGAAGACATGGGATAACGAAGTGGAGGAATCCATGATGGGTCATGGTCTATGGGAAGAATGGATCATAGATAGGACATTACGGAAGGAAGGCATCCAATCACTAGGTTAAGGAAACCCGCAATTAGTGTAAACTCCTGTTAAAATAAAAAAATCAATATTTTATAATTCAACTTTTTGTTCATATCTTTCCAAGCCTTTGTGTTTAAATAATTGTTTTATTGTTTTTTTTAAAGGAGACTGAAACATCTCTGAAGCCACCACACTGGTGAGCCTTGAGTGCCTTGAGAGTGATTGAAGGATTGCCTTCAATGGGAGGTTTCTCCATACACGCTCTCAAGAGAATCCCTTTGGGGAGGTTTTCCGAAGAACGCCAAAAATACAATATGTGCTAAATGGCATTTGTAAGATTTCTTAAATAAATATTTTAATTATTGTTATTATTATTGTATTTTTTGCTACCCTGTAATTGTTATTTTATTTTTTCTCAGCGCTGAAGATGTCCTACAAGTTATGCTGAAACGTCGGGATACAATAAATATATTTTGCTTATTGACGACGATTCTTTGATTGCATCTTTGATCATTTTCTGAGTTACTAAGGATATAGACGGGAAACCATTTATTCATCAATAATCATCCTGCTTACATCACCCAAAATTCTGTAAACTGAATTCAGTTGTTATTCTCATAATATACACGCTGAAGGAAATAAAAATAATCGGAAATAACGGACGACTAAAACGAACAAAGGTATGTTAAACGGAAAATGTCAAGGGGGAAGAGACGGATATGGGAAAATTTTAAACGATGCAATTTAATCGCCGGGGAGAAAATGTGCTTATGGTTGTCGGACAAAACTGTCAAGGAACAAGAATGACCGCTTTGATTCTGATTAATGGATTAGTGCTCTTGTCACGAAGGAACCGTTCCTGGCGATTATTCTGATGAAACAGATCGGAAAACAATCATCGGCTAGCCAACATCCGTGACAGGGTTCCATTATTGCTCGTATCTCTGCATGATCGATTGCCGCGCCAGGTGAGCGAATGTGAGGTGCGGTGTGGCGGGGCGGGGGTGTTACGTAGCCTAGTTCTGATTAATCGAAGTTTAAACAAAAGTTAATCATCGGTTTAATTGTATAATGAAGAACAGTTAAATGATGATGATATAGTTGACTGTCATCTCTCCCACATACAAATATATTTTTATAGATTTTGCCGATCTAACCAAAACTTATCAAAATTAGAAAACAAGGACTAAAGGTTGAGAAATATACTCAGTGGATAATGCGACTACAGATAATGCAGTTCGCAATTTAAATCCAAATCAAAATTGAACGATACATAAATAAGTTTTGTATATAAATAGCAGTACAAGAGTAGCTACGCCCAAGCTAATTAATTAAATTAAAAGGATCTCCATCAAAACAGGAAATAATTTTCCTAACAAAGAAAATCGTAGGGAAAAAAACCAAGAGGGGGAGGAACTAGGGGTTCGGGAGGTGTTGAGTGGCACACTTTGGGCCTCGTGTAATTCCCACATCATTAGCCTTTTCGTTCCGACTATTTACATATTTATTGCTTTCCTCTCCGACCCTTACGCTCTTACTGAAACCTTCTCGCTTTATAACCAGTAATCGCACCAAAATACAGATCATTTTCTGCTCTGAGGAAAAGTGGAAACGGATAGCATCTTATTATCGGGTCATAATTCTAGATACTATTGACTAAGGCCAATTTGAACTTATCATATGAGGCTTTCATGCTCACAGTCGGATAACTCCGAAATTTCGCAAATCACCTTTTTTCGCCAATTTAGTCAAGTCATTTTGTCTAACAATGCAGTTTGCCGCCTTATTTGTCATGGTTCTAGTCCATGAAGTTTCGGGAGCATAAACCATTGCTTGACTACAACTCATGAAGGAAGGTAATTGATCCTAGATAGCGCTCAACCAAGTGGTTTTCCTCCTATTTTAGATAATCCACTTTATAGAATCTGGCTGAGCCTCGGGAGGATCCCAGATCCAAAAGGATCCATCCCCGGCAGTTAACAGTTTAAATAAAATGTGCCACAGTCGGATTTTGTTCCTTCAGCACGGATACTCATCAGCTATTAGCTTAATAGTCCAGGATCCCTGGTACATTTTTGCACTTGATTACTATCAAGCTGAATCTTCGTGAATAGCTTCGTTTTGATGAGACACCCAACAATTTCCTTTGCGAAAATTCTCGGTTGTGGTAGCTAACAGAGGTAGCAAGGATAAAATATGATGATTTGATAATTCTCCAACATTTAAGGATAACGTACCACACAATTTGTAGGACAATATGACTGCTAATATATATATATATATATATATATATATATATATATTAACCAAGTAAAAAAAAAAAATCAGCTGGTTAGTAATAATTTTTGATGACCTCGTTAGTGATACATGTTGATCGATAACGAGGTCATCAAAAATGATTACTAACCAGCTGATTTTTTTTTTACTTAGTTAATATTTATATAATTTAACAGTCATATTGTCCTACAAAATGCGTGGTACGTTATCCTTAAATTTTGGAGAATCATCAAATCGACATATTTTATCCTTGCTACCTCTGTTAGCTACCACAATCGAGAATGTTCGCAAAGGAAATTGTTGTGCGTCTCATCAAAACGAAGCTATTCACGAAGATTCAGCTTGATAGTTATCAAGTGCAAAAATGTAACAGAGTTTAAATCCGGGATCTTTGGCACGGCAACTCAGCGATTAGCGAAAAACCACCAGCGAAAAATGTGAAAAAGTTATCGACATTTGACCCTGAACGCTTGGTATGATGAGCGGAATTCTTTTATTACCTACAACTTTAAAGTGATAAAATATTTAAATAAATCAAATATTTAAAAAATGAAACAACCTGAGAATTCTACAAACCGTTCAATGATCTCTGGCATTATAAGAAGAGATGATCATGCTATACATACCTGGAAAAAAAGAAGAAAACAATTGTTAAAAGTTTTAAAAATAAATTACTAAATGTTAAACATAAAGCTTTAAATCTTTCAAGAAACTCATTATCTTATTAAATGGCGGAGAAATAACAAGAAGAGATAGAGCTGCCTTTAACAACTTGACAGAATAATATGAAAAAGTCAATTTTTGAAATTTCGCAGTTATCAACTTTTGATCCAGAACGGCTTGTATATTCAATATATATATATATATATATATATATATAATATTTATATTACATTTTGAATCATGATGATTTTACTTCATTTTACATTATTTTACTTTCATTTTAATTCTCCGACAATAATTTTTTTTTGAGTGTGTTCGATTTATTTATTTTTTTCTTTTCACCACTTGAATATAATTATTTTCACTTCTTTTCACACCCCTTCCCTCCTTCCTTCTTTCTTCCCACCTTTTCCTCATTTCAGAGATATGATTTTTCCAGGAGAGGGTTTGGTTAAAAATATTATTGTTTAAATCCCTCGATCTCCCGTTAATGTATAATTGTTAGGTTGAATATTTTTCAG
Organism: Arma custos; assembly: GCA_037127475.1. Classification (NCBI taxonomy): domain Eukaryota; kingdom Metazoa; phylum Arthropoda; class Insecta; order Hemiptera; family Pentatomidae; genus Arma; species Arma custos. Next base: position 126,159,917 of record CM073760.1, on the reverse strand, counting down.
TCTAATGAAAGTACAAAAACAATCAATTCAAAACCTATCCAATCATTTTCTTTTAAGGCGATATAATAAAATCGGTTGATAGAATATTGAATTAATTGGGAAGACAATAAAGTAGTACATTACGATCACGATCACTAAACTTTTTTTATATAATAAAAAGATAATACATTGATGCTAATTATCATATTTATATTTTCTCAATACTAACAATATTGAGAAATCTCAATACTGACAATATATCATCTGTTAAATTAAGTCATTGTTCCGTTTATATTTCACTCCAGTCAACACTGATCTCTTCAATCCCATATCACTGACCTTGAAAAATGGTGTCAAAACCGGAGGATTAAAATAAACTCCCACAAATCCCATCAAATCACCTTTACCGTCCGTCGTAAGCCAACAACTCCCTGGCCTTCTGTATCGTTTAACAACATCCCACTAATTCTTATAGAACAGCTCCGGTACTTAGGACTACACCTTGACAAATACTTAACAATCTAACAACGAGATATAAAACAAACCTATGTAATTCTAAAGTATGATGATATTTAATAATATCCAAAGGTTAAGGATTAAAAAAACTGACTTATTTTTCATTTCGTCCAACTGTGTGACTAAACCATAAAACACGCGTGTCGAAACATTGACCTGGATCGCTGGCAGTATCCACTACCAAGGACAACAAAGGTTGACATAAGAACTGCGAGCGGCGAGGTCAATGCCAGAACGGATGCGGAGATCAGATACCCACAATGCAAGGATAATCGGGGCACCGTGTACACAGCTTGAAGAAAGCTGGTGGATTCGAAATGGTCACAATCTTGATCCTGTTTAATGCAGTGAATAGTACCGTTTATTCGGAATAATGTGGTCAAAGATGTTCGAGGAATGGCATTGTTAAAATAATGGAATAAATTGACGGGTCAATTCAAAGTAAGGCATCGAATTCCTCTCGTATACAATCATATCCTACATATTCATCCCTCTTTTATCAATCTGCCGGTGTTCTTCAAGGCAGTAGCCTCGGCCCAATATTCTACACAGTTTATACAGCTGATATCTTAACCCATTTTAATATTAGTTTAGTTAGCATCTTAATTAAAATAATGTTCAAAGTTATAAGTAATTTTCCCAAGGAATTCCTTTTAGTTTCCTTTGAAACATGTATTTTTTCATTTAATAATCTGATAGAAGAAAATTACGTTAATGAAAAACTGTCAGTTGCAGTCCGAGGGACAGTGCAGAAAAATAAATTAATTAATAATAAAGTTATATTCCACAAATCAGATTATCCTAACTGAAAAATGATGACAAAAACATTGTAGAATTTTTTAAAAATTTTCTAAGACTACATTAAAGAGCATAAAATTCTGTATCAAATGTATACAACATCGTCATATAGTGAAGTTATGTAATCGAAAAAATGGCTTAATACGGTAATTTGGCCAAAAATGAAGGAAATATCCTAAATATGAGTTCGCCGCTTGGAAACTAAAACTTCAAGAGAAAATAAATATAAAAAAATCGTTAAATTAAATTAATCGCTAGTATTAAGTACGAAAATGTTTATACTTCATCTAAAGTGAACCGGTAGCCTCGTGATTTCCAGCAATTGGGAATTACTGGCAAATAGTAGTCCATTATTTTCAAAAAATAAAAAAAATAGAGTTATGCTGATGGTGAGATATATTGCATGCATTTTTCCAATTATTAATATATTTATATTTTTATCTATGGTTAAATATGAGATCCTTACATAATTATACAACCTAAATTAAGTTTTATATTTAATCGTATAATTTAGATATTGCATGGAATAATAATTGGAATTCAATCATTAACTACGAGAGAGACAGTTAATTATTTTGAATAAACAAAACTAAATTTACTTCAGAGGAAGTCATATTGGAAATTGGGAATTAGCTCTGACAATTTCAAGATGATAAGACCTAACAGATATTAAAGTTCATTCAGTTCTAAATCGAAATGATTATTATATTTATCGATTAAAATAAAGAGAACTTGTCATAGAATTATTGGTGTAAAACTATACTATAGACAAGTCTTTGCTTTTTCAGTTCATTATAAGTTAAATAGGTTCGTTGATTTCAAACTTAGGATCTCAAAAAAACAGAAACACGAAATAAGACTTTTGATAAATATAGCATAGAAGCTCCAAGCCTCTAAAATACCAGCAAATTACCAGCAAGTAAGTTCTGGCATCATCAAGGCATAAACAAAACATACATCAATCAACATCAAGCCCAGCACATCTCACATTAGCAACCAGACACTTAAGTTTAAGTGAACCAAAATACCGACGTCAGCAGAACTCCCAGAAATTTTACTCTTTTACTTCAACATCTAGTCATGATACAGGATTTTCTTTATTAAATTTTTAATGTTATATGATCTCATTTGAATGATAATGATTCTTGCTTTGTAGCATTTACAATTCATTTTTTTTATGTTCTAAAATCTTAGATAAATAGATGATTTAAAAATGCTTATTCATTATTTTTAAACTATATTCATAATTGCGTAGCATTCGATCCAAGAGATTTTATGTCAGTAATAGTTTTCCTGAAATAGTAATTAAATAAAGAAATTGATAACTGAATAGTGGTTCTTGAGCCGGTAACGTCAATAAATAAGTTTTTAAGTCCGTTTTTATTTCAAAAATCATAATGATATGTACGTAAGGGAAGGAAAATGTTGTCATTCTCTTTGTGCATAAGTGGCTTATAAAGAGTACGACGTTAGCTTGAACTTTTTTTTTAAAAAAGAGAAAAGATTTAAATAATCACCAACAAATAAAAATAAATAAAATTTTTATTTATTGTTCTTTTGAAGGCGATTAATGCATTTTTAATTTTAAAGATAAAAGATTTGTCCCTGCCGGGATTCGAACCACCCTTTTCTCAGTGGTTAGAGCATTGCACTAGAGATGCAGACCACCCGGGTTCGGATCGTGGCCGGGGCAAATCTTTTTTCTTCAGAATAAAAATAACCATTTTTTTTCTTCGTCCTTTCTTCTTCGTCCTTTTTTCTTTCTTCCTTTGTTTGAGGGTTGCTATGGTAATGTATTATACTTGGAATGTGTTTTGAAAGGATAATTTTTACTAAACTTTATAAATTTTAAGAGAAGGATGTAGAGTGGGAGAAAAGTTCTGAAAAAATTTTTGGTTTAGAAAAAGTAGGAAAGATTTTTATTTATTTCATTACGATATTATTATTTATGTGTGACCCTTATTACTATGCACTTCGGCCTAAAAAGGCCCATTGTGCTTGAGAAATTTTAAATAGTCTTTAAACCTCAGTTCTTGAAGTTCCTTGTATCCACCGGGGCCAAGGTCAAATATCCTCTTTCGACTTAGTGCTATACATTCAAAGAGGACGTGCCAAGGGGTTTCGTCCTCCTCTTTGCACCATCTGCACCTAGGTTCTTGTTCAATGCCCAGACGAAGCATGTGTTTCCTGTATTTACAGTGCCCAGTGATGGTTTCAACCATACTTTTGAGGTCGGTTCTCGACAAGTGAGCAGCTTCTTTCTTGATTTTATCAGAAAGATTATCATTGGGATCCTTTATGAAAAGTTTTGTATGCCTTATCTTGGCTCTATCCCAACGTGTTTTTATCTTCCTCTTGGCTAGATTGTTAATTGTATCCTTAGCCAGGGGAAGGGGGACCCCGCACCATGATTCTGGTCCAATAGGAGCAGTAACTGCTCCTTTCTTCGCCAATTTGTCGGCCCTTTCATTTCCTGGAATATTACTGTGCCCAGGGATCCAAAATATGTTAACTCTGTTATGTACAGCTAGTTCATCTAGTCTTAGACAGCATTCCTCCACTAGTCTGGAGTTTGTTACTGCATTTTGTAATGCATTGCATGCAGTGATAAAGTTAATTACCTTATTCTTGTGGTCCTTCATAGCGAAGGCACCTGCAAGTATTGCCCATATTTCCGCTTGGAATACAGTGGGTGTCGTGCCCAGAGCTAAGTAATGACCCATGCCCTGACAACCCCTAAACCAGAATCCCGAGCCGGCACCAAACTCCCCTTTGGATCCATCCGTATACACATTTAGACCATTGGGTGGATTAAAGCAATCATTCTTGCTTTTGCAAATCGCCTGTATATTAACGTAAAATCTTTTGTCAAAGTTATATTTGTTCAGCATGGAATCAGAATGCTTTTTTAGATCTTCATTTTGCTCGATTATATCAAAGACACTTCTGTGTCCAAAATCGTTGTTGGGTTTTTTGACCCCTCCTATTTTTACTAGCCTGTAGGCTGTCTTCAATGTCTCTGATTCAATTAGAATGTCAAGAGGAGTTAAATCAAGTATAGTTTCCAGTGAAGCGGTAGGGGTGGTTCTCATGGCCCCAGTGATCATGATGCACCCCAGCCGCTGCACCTTCTCCAACCTTGATCTATTTTGTTGGATACCAGCTTTGTGCCACCAGGCTATTGAGCCATAGGTTAGCACAGGTCTAACTATTGCTGTGTACATCCAACGAGCCATCTTGGGGCTAATTCCCCACTTGTTGCCACAGAGGCTCTTACAAGTCCACAGAATTCTTGTGACTTTCATTACGATAACGGGGCTTTTTAACTTTTAGTTGTATTTTTCTCAGACTCAGAACACAATCTTGCCATTTGTGTGCGATTCCAGCTAGAGAGAGAGAGTCCTGAAAAGAGGATTCGTATAGTATTGAAGACAATCAAAGAATTCGATATGCCTCCGTTTGACGAAGTCTGTAACTGTCGGTATGTCGAGAGTATGCTGTACGTATATTTTAGTTTTGTGTAATTTGGCATGCTTTACTTTTTAGTATTACTTTTACAACATTACTTTTACAACATTACTCTGTTCTTCGAAATTTAAAAATTAGACTTTATAAACCTATATTCCTTCGAACTGTTTTAACTACACTCCCGGTGAATAAGAGATTAAATCAAATGTTATCCAAAATCATTTTGCTGACAGAAGCGAAATCGAGTTATTTTCGTAGTGAATAAGCGGCTAAGCCAGGCATTGGCTTGAAAAGGAATTATTGCTTTCAATGTTTTTTGTTTATTCATTTAACGTCACCTTATGCTGCTATGGCTAATCGCACGATGCTACAGTGGGAGCTATAAATTGCCTATTCAGTTTTAATTAGGATAGGGATTTTTAACGAGTACCTGACATCGTACACAGGCTAGGGACCCTCGTTTAACGTCCCTTCCGAAGGACGGTATAACTAAGGCCTTTTACTCCCTTAAAAAAATCCTAGGGCCACCTGCTGGCTACGAACCCGCGATTTTGGGTTTAGTAGTTTGTTTGCTTTCAATAATTTCAAGCGAAAGAAACACGGAAATGACAGGATTCTGCTTCCTTCTGTACAGTTAACTCCCTCAGTGCAAAATCGGACTTTGCAACTTATTCTTCGGGGCTTATTTATTTTTGTAGATTGCACAACGGAAGATGGTGCTCACGGAAGATCAAAGGATTTAAATTACAACTACTTTGTTCTATATTGTATTTTTAAGCAGGGTAATGTTCCATATATACTGTAGAGAGGATTTCCTTCAGATGAGATAAAATTTCATATGTCCAGCAGAGAATTCCTGCTTGCCTGGATAAAGAGGTTAGTTGCTCCGGAGAGAGAGCCACTGGGAAAGAAGTTATGTAGAAAGATCTGAGACGAATAAGGGGAGTATTTCAATTTGGTTCCGGAGCTGAGAAGACCACTTAGGGGGGTCAAAGGGGAAATACTCAACAATTTACTACAACCCCCCTCCGCTTCTTAATTCTACACCCCCCCCAACTTCAACTTCGCTTCCTCTCTTCATTTTCGATCTTGGCAGTGCTATTTCCTTTCAAGGCTACGCTCTCATCCAACTCCTCGTTAAATTAAAATAAGGCAACAACCTACTGACACAATGATTTGAGAATGAAGAGTCACCCTTCTTCTTTTAAAATTCACTACAAAAATAATCTCCTTAACAAGTGATTATTATTCTGAATAAATATGATGAATCTGAGACCAGTTATTCAAAATGTCTTCTTAAATAGCTAATACTCGTATACTGGGAAGCATTTCCGAAAAGGCCTCGCTTATCAGCAGCCTTCCTCGATATCGATTTGTAATAAATTTTAGGTCTTGTTCACTTCGAGATAATGTTTTGTGAGAATTTATAGCATTTATGGCAAACATATCTATTTTTCAGTATTAGTTAAACATGTGTTTTAAGTTCAATCTGTACCTCAAAGGTAAACTATCGTAACTGACATTTTTCAAACTTTACAGGAGAACAGTTTTAATGTTAAATTTTCTTTTTTATTGTTGTTCACGGTTTTCAATGATAATTAGAGATCATCAAGATCAAGATCAATGATGACGTCTAATTATCATTGAAAAACCGTGAACAACAATAAAAAGGAAAATTTAACATTAAAACTGCTCTCCTATAAAGTTTGAAAAACGTCAGTTACGATAGTTCACCTTTGAGGTACAGCAATATGATTTTAACAAATCCAGATACACAACATACAAATAACACAGCCTAAAATTCTCTGAAAAATTGTTAATGGACCATGGTATATTTCAAATCACACTATACACAACGACATGAACATTCCCACTATAAAATCATGTACTCATAAAAAATACATAACATTCCACTCATCGACACGAAATCACACTTTCCAATCGTTTTTCCGCTTTCCTACTCCCTGTTACCTGAACTTGATAAGAAAAGATTAAAAAGACATTGCCCAGGAGAACTACTCTACTATTGATATTTCTATTCCAAAACTTGATATTCCTGTAGAAAAGTAAAGAGAATAATCCTTGGATCAAAGTTGCTAGAAGCGCAATTGAGCAGGTGCAAATGAAAATTATAGAATAAATAAATAACATATGATTTCGTTTTATACCGATATTAGATTCACACCAATGTTGTCTTGTGTTAGTTCCTCCCTACCGATATTTCTTACGTACAGCTATAAATGCTAGTCAAAGTTCTTCCCCATTTATTCATTTGTTTCCAGCTTAATTAAAAAAAAAAAAAAGAATATTAAAATCTCAAATAAACCTAAAACTGTACCACTAAAATCCATGAAGGGTATTGGCTTCACTTTACGGTAGAGACTGTGCTGTTTCTACGAAAACTGTTGTGCTGGGAAGTGATTTGTCCAAAATCACACTCAACCAACAGGTTTTTTCCCCCAATTATAAGTGCCCACTTATAGAGGCTGGATGAGCCCAAGACAGGCTCTGTAGATCCCTCATGGACCGTTTGTGGTTGTTAAAAGATTAAAATCTCGTATACTTTCGGGTAATTCAAGGATCATATAACACGGGCTATATAAAATGGGCAAAAATGAATAGGGATACCACTAACTTTGTTTTATTTACTTTGCCTAGCATTTTAATATTATTTTTATTATAACAAGCATTAATATTAATTAGAAATTGAACTACATTAAATATTATAAAGTGCAAAAATTTCCTTGATAATATAAATGCTAGGTAAAGTATATACTAGAAAATTAGCAACATCCTAGTTCTTTATTGCGATGATTATATTGTTACGACCACAGAGAGAAGGACGGAAACAAGGGATTAGCGGCTTAAGCCAGTCGGGGGGAGAAGTTAAGATTGGATTAGGACCCTCTCGTACGCCTCCTTTTGTCGGAAGTTATTAAGAAGGTTCTAGACATTCCCAGGATTCCCCCCCCTACTTCTGTGTTCTAGAATGTTCGACCTTGCCTATTTAAATACCCCTCTCGCCTCGAGCGAGTCGGTCAGAGAGTAGACCAGGCATCGTGATAGACTGTAGTAAGTGAGTGTCAGTGTGATAAACTATTCAGTGTTGAACCGGCCAGTGTAACAAGAGTAACAGTGGACTGTGAAAGTCTCGTGAGTGTAATAAACTGTTTCTGTTTATTATTGTGTGTCAGTTTGTGAAATTCGGAGAATCTTACGATCGGTGGACTTTAATTAGTGAACTGTAAGTGTTAATTGGTAATAGTTAATTGTTTAAGTTGTAATTTTATGGTATTTGTACAAGCTTATGTAAATAGTTGTCATTTAGGATTAGTAATATCTTATATTATTGCAACAATTAAATAGGCCTAGGTTATAATAAATATTTAGAATATTGTTATTGTAAATTTATATTAGTCTAATAATTTAATTGTTTGTAGCTTAATTGTGTTCTTTTTATCATTTTATTAATAAACTTTAGTGTATTTAATTTAGGAGTAGTTTAATTCTTTTTAACAGCCAGTAGCCCGTAACAATATTTTAGAATATATAATTGTATATTATTATATTATAAAAATAGCAAATAAAATCAATCTTATATTTATGATCGATGTTAAATATAATTTTACATCTACATAGTTTTATGCCAATTTTGAGTTCAGAAATACAATATTTACCACCTTTGCTACGTAGCTTTGGAACTATATCGTCCATAATGCTTTCCTTATTAAATTACAAAAAATTATGATCTTAATTTAGAGAAATTCATTTATTTTAGCAATACAATCAAAATATTTACGGTTAAGTTCTTGAAGAATCAAAGAATTTAGGTAGGGAATAGATAATTAATAAGGGTCAAAAATGGAAAAGGTTACAAAATTTTACTATAATTCGAAACAAGTAAAGTTCATACTGATAAAAAAACATTAAATTCTACACGATTAGTATAGTTTTGATCTTTTTATAAGTAGCGGAACTAGGCAATTTCAGTTATTGATTGAGATCCATTTAATTTAAAACTGGTCATTACGATTCCCTGGTGAATGGCAAAGGATGAATACAACTTCAAAAGGAGTTACACAACAGATAATGTCGCAAATAATCTCCATTGCGGGTCTGTAACTGATACCTGTGGCTGAAGCCTTGCAAGGCAGTGATGCAATCTTGGGCCCCGACACCAAATAATTACTGATTTTTACCTCGAGGTTGGTACCGACTCCTTCCCTCATCATCTGTTACGTCGGCGCGCTTTCTGCAGGTACGGTCAGGCATAATCTGGTAATAACCCATCCTCTTCGCCGAACAATCAGGAAATGGAGGAAATTACCTATGGTGAAGATAATGCGAGTGAGAAAGAAGACATTCTCGTATTAGTAGAAGAGTTTGTGAAAAAATTGTAAAATATTCAGCGAAGAATAAAATAGTATAAAATATAACTGAAATTATGGGACTTAGTAAACATTATTTATTGAATAATAGTTATTAATTTTTTTTATTTATTGATATTTACAACTGTATTATAAAAATGCAACAAGTAAATAAAATGGTAGGAATATAATGAAATCTAAAAAGGTAATTATAAAAACTACCCAGTGGTAGTATTCAAAAAACAAACTCAACTTGAAGTTTCTCAGGAAAAGACTGATATCGTGCTGGGGCCAAATTGTCAAGAAATGGGACATTGAGGTCATTATGAAAACTTTATTTGTAACAAAGTAAAGATCATTGAGGTTTTTACGAAGGATTTTGGATTTTAAGGATTGATTACGCTTAGTGGAGCCGCAAAGCTTTGCTCCATTTTTATAAAATTAAATTTAACTATCTACGCAGTATTAAATAAGATATCTTAGGATTTTCGATATCCGCTAAGTTCCAGTAGTATATTCGTAAAACCATTTAAAAATTTGGGCACACCTTTTTTGAAGAAAATATAACTTTTTTTTTACATATATAACTACAAACAACGTCTCCAGAAGTCCATCTCAATGTCCAACAGCTAACTCTCCTTCTTTCTTGTTAATATCCACGTTTCTGTCATGTGCAGGGTAAAATTTTCAATGAATGAGAGAAAAACGTTATTTTTTGTTTTGAAGTTAACTTGTTTACACAGAGCGTATCAGTGAACTGTGACAGTCTCGCGAGTGTAATAAACTGTTTCTGTTTGTTACTGTGTGTCACTTTGTCATTCTTGGAGAATCTTACGGTCGGTGGACTAGTGAACTGTTAAGTGTTAATTAGTAGTTATAAATTATAGTGTAATTTTATAATATTCATAGAAACTATTGTAACTAGTAAAGCTATCCAGAATTAGTAATCTCTTACATTATTGTAATAATTAAATAGGGCTAGGTTATAATAAATATTTAGAATATTGTCATTATAAATTTATCTTAGTCTAATAATTTAATTGTTAATAATTTACTTGTATCCTTTTTATCACTTTTGTTAATAAACTTTAGTATCTTTAATTAAGGAATTGTTTAATTCATTTTAATACCCAGTAGCCCGTAACAATACTTCCCAATGTTAGAAGGATAGGGCTCTCATGCATTGCGATATACTATGTTTACACTTTGCATATTTCTGTACCCCCAAGTAATATATTCCTCCTTAATTTTCATCATCACTTGCTTTTATCATATTATCTGATCATCAGCAAATCGTAGGTTGTAAAGGAATTTATTACCTACTGGTACACTCATGCCCATAGATTTCTTTTTATATCTGTAAAAGACCTTCCTTTATTAGAAGTAAAGTCATCATAACTTACTTTGATTTTATTCAAATTTAATTCACTTGAAGATTTCAAAATTCATTGTAAAAACATATAACCATTCTAATTCTGATTATCAGTCCATTAATCTACTTTTAAAGTAAAAATACTTTCCATACTTTTATTCACCAACTCTATGTTCTTCTATTTTCTCTCTCTTATAATTTTTCTCTTTTTCTTTTAAGAAAGAAGAGAAACGGCTTCCCCTTAATACAATGTGCCCGCCCAAGACGACACTGTTATCGTTAACAACGTGATCACACCCTCAACAAATATGTACTCACTTCATTGTTTGCATAGAATGATGTAGGGATTAAGGATTTGTATGTTTTCACGGTTAGCTAAGTAAAAGATATATATTTTAAAGTATACACAAAGCGCCATTAACAATTTACAAATTTATCATTCAATATTTAAATATATTCCTTAAAGAGTAAAAGCAGGGAATGAAGAAGCATATGAATATTCTAAAGCTACTTCACATCACAGAAAAATTGTCTAAAACTTACTTTTCATTGGCTCCCATTCAACTTGAAAGGGTATACTTTTTCACAATATTAATCTTCTAGGGTACTGCACTTTACAGATTATATTTTTTTCTTAGGGTGTATAATAATACAAACAAACCTTTAGTCCAAAATCATTTGTAATATCTATTTTCAATATAAACGTTTCGACCTAAATGGTCATTTTCAATATATAGGTTTCATGATCAACAGTATAAAAACTCTGTCTTTTTATGTAGATTAATAGGTTGCATATTTAAAAATTAGCTGGGTGTGTTGTTTGTTCATTTAACGTCACTTTATGCTGCTATGGCTAATCGGACAATGCTACAGTGGGAGCTCTAAATTTTGCCTATCCAGGTTTAATTAGGATAGGGATTTTTTACTCCCTTAAAAAATTCCTAGGGCAACCTGCCGGGCTACGAACACACGATCTTGGGCTTAGTAGTTTGTTACGCTAACCACTAGACCACAGGTGACCTTGAAATATATTTGTGGAGGTACAAAGTACCCCTGATTCACGACTTCAACTAACACCAAAAAATAACCGTCATCCTTCGCTGGGCGTGTTGTATCACATATTCAGTTGCTATTTTTTTAGTACAGCAATTTTTAAATATGCAACCTATTAATCTACAGAAAAAGACAGAGTTTTTATACTGTTGATCATGAAACCTATATATTGAAAATGACCATTTAGGTCGAAACGTTTATATAGAAAATAGATGTAACAAATGATTTTGGACTAAAGGTTTTTTTGTATTATTATACACCCTAAGGGTATACTTTTTTAAAACCCTAAAATTTTTTTGGAATGTAGACAAATGAAAGATAGTAAAGTGATCTTTTTATTTTCTATACTGGTATTATCATTATAGAGAAGAACACCATCAGGCCAAAATAATATTGTCAGTTATGAAAAAATCTATTAGGTGATTTTTTATATCACATATTCATATAGCAAGTTACTATAGCGGTCTATCCTAGTTTTTTTTTCCTGTATCAGTACAAACCGTAAACGGGTCTGGGGTTCAGTACATGGTAAAGACTACTGTTTCGTGGACAAAGGTTCTGCAAGGAGGTGACGTCCTAGGTCACGCTCAAACGCCAGATTTTTCCCCTTTATTTTGGATACCCTGTTTTATAATATCTTATAGAGGCTGGGTGAGCCCCAGGAGGGTCCTAGATTCGACATGATCCATCTCCCGCTACAAACAGACTACATAAAAGTACTGCCTGCAGCGGGGTTTGAACCAGTTTTTCCGGCATGGCAGCCAATCCGCTCCTCTAGCCTACCCTAGTTACTTACAAATATATATAAATATGTATATTTTGATTACCATTTCATCATACATATTGCTATGTTTCTACTCTTAAATATATCTTGAATATATATATTGATATTTTGGGATGCCAGATTCTCATTTAGGTTGAGTACTCAAATTATTATTTATATTCCTTAATCTCAATGGGGTTCCTTTCCAAAGGTCTATTCTTGTGTTTACTAATTTACTTATCTATTATACCTTCAATATATTATTTATAAATAAATAGTGTATCTGGGGTATGTAAGCACCAAAAGAATTACAATAAGTATCTATGAGATGAAAATGGTTGACTGGATGATCTTATGTAAAGGAGATGGTTGGGGGGTGCAGTCAATAAGAACACCGAATAAGTGAAGTACTTATATTATGTGCCGACGTTTCGACCTACAGTGTAGGTCATCTTCAGGGCTAACAGAGAAACAAACAGAACAAAAATGTAAAAACATCAAAGTTGTACAGTAACAATACTAGTGACAAATAATGTAGAAAAATACAAAGTGGCAGATATGAAAATAGAAGATAAAGAATATTAAAAAGGAATCAGAATATAATAAAATAAAGATATAGACAGATTTAAAAATTACTGATAATGAAAAGGCATTAAACTAGTGGTAGATATAATAAAAATCAGATAAAGACAAATATAACAAAATTATTGAAATAGTGACAGTTATAATTATAGAAAAAGTGATAGAATATAATAAAATTAAGATAAAGACAGATATAACAAAGATATTGATAATGGAAAGAAAATGAAAATAATGGCAGATATCATAAAGTAAGACAGATATAATAAAATTAAAGAAAATGAGCAGAAATGATAAATAATAAATAACGCATATAAATAAAAATAGAAAATAAATGTACAAACTGGATAGTACAGTACAATATAATATAAAGAAAAATCAAAAGGAGGAGTTAAACAAAAGAAACAAAATGAGGATATTTACATATAAAGAATTATTGTACAATAGTTTTTCTTTTATTTACATTGTTATTGTACATATAGTTCCATACTTTTCTGTAATTTGGTAACATCATTAAGTCCGTTATCATACATTTTACACCTTTATTTTACTAGTTTTTCTGTATTATTCATATTCCAACCTTTCTTTATATGTAAATATCCTCATTTTGTTTCTTTTGTTTAACTCCTCCTTTTGATTTTTCTTTATATTATATTGTACTGTACTATCCAGTTTGTACATTTATTTTCTATTTTTATTTATATGCGTTATTTATTATTTATCATTTCTGCTCATTTTCTTTAATTTTATTATATCTGTCTTACTTTATGATATCTGCCATTATTTTCATTTTCTTTCCATTATCAATATCTTTGTTATATCTGTCTTTATCTTAATTTTATTATATTCTATCACTTTTTCTATAATTATAACTGTCACTATTTCAATAATTTTGTTATATTTGTCTTTATCTGATTTTTATTATATCTACCACTAGTTTAATGCCTTTTCATTATCAGTAATTTTTAAATCTGTCTATATCTTTATTTTATTATATTCTGATTCCTTTTTAATATTCTTTATCTTCTATTTTCATATCTGCCACTTTGTATTTTTCTACATTATTTGTCACTAGTATTGTTACTGTACAACTTTGATGTTTTTACATTTTTGTTCTGTTTGTTTCTCTGTTAGCCCTGAAGATGACCTACACTGTAGGTCGAAACGTCGGCACATAATATAAGTACTTCACTTATTCGGTGTTCTTATTGACTGCACCCCCCAACCATCTCCTTTACATACAATAAGTATCGTTTATTTATTTAATTTCAACAAGGTTAATGATTCAGATTTTAATAATATATATAAATAGGATTGCCATAAAATACATTACAGGAACTAAACTAACTAAACTCTGTGAACAGGGGTAGATTGGGTTACTGGTCGTTCTTCTTCCTTGACATCTCCGCCCGCTTCGTTCGGCCGCTCTTCTCTCTCGGGGTATCCGTCTTCTTCTTTCCGGCCTCGTCTTCCGAGTACCTTCCAGCCGTGCGTCTCTCTCTCGAGCGACTTCTTCAGCCTCGTTTTCATGAGTTTTCTTCTCTCCCCCTCTCCTTCCTTCTCCACCATCTTGGACCATAAAACCATAAGGGGACCAAGGGTCTGTTCATTGTCCCAAACATATTCCCTTTCATATGTCCCGACATGACACATTTTCCCCGCACAGCATCCCTTTCAAGGTGCCGCCTCCATCAGTACATAGCAATAATAATCATCAATACTTCAAAATGTTAGTCGAAACGTTCATTTCTTGATGAAGTGACTACCGATATGTACATAAATCCCATAATTAGACTCATTTGCTGATATTAAAATTCAAGATTTTTTTTACTTCAGAGAACATTAAAAAGGAAGCGAATGAAAAGTTAAAACTTGTGGTGAATTAACTCGAAGCGGCAGCCTGCGGAACTGATACAGAAAATTCAACCAATAAAACAAAATGGTCTATACCTCTTTCTAACTTGAAAATATTAATCTCGATTCACATGGAATAAAAGAGAGTAGGATAGTTCAGTGATTTGCCAGACGGAGCGCTGAGTTCTCGGGTTCGAATCCTACTAAGGCAGATTAAATGATTAATATGCCAAGAGCTATACAGATCGACCCTGTGTGATCTGCCTCCTGTTGCTAATCTAGCCTCAATAAAGTAGGGACTCTTAATTCATGAAGAAAACCTAGCGATTGAAGTCCATCTCAAATCCCTGCATAACCGTTAGCTTATAAACAGCGTGTACCGATTATAATATCCACCATGGTTGTGGTACAAGTTCTTTTTAAATATAAAGTTTTTTATTTATTTTTTATAGTTCATCCTCTCTACCGCTGTCGCAGTGTGAGGTTTCCCTCTGTACAGCCCAGACCACACTGTACGATCCTCTACCATTTCTCTTCTTCTGTTCCACTGCAGGCTTCTCTTTGCGAAGTTTTCCTTAACACCATCTTCCCAGGTATGTAGGGGTCTTCCTCTGGACCTTCTTCCTTCAACCTACCCTTCTTCAATCTTGACCAGCCTGCTGGTTTCCATTCTTGAAACATGTCCAAACCATCTTAGACTGTTTTCTTCAATTACTTTTTCTCCATGGCTCCACTCCGAGGTTTGATCTAATAATCGAGTAGCGAATTCTGTCTCGTCTTGTTTTCCCGTTTATCTTCCTAAGGAATCTCATTTCTGAAGCCTGGATCCTACTTTTATGTTTGGTGGTTAATCCTCAAGATTCTGTAAGTATGTTAATATGGGGAGAAAAGTAGATTTATATACCCTCAACTTTTCTTTAGTACATGGAACAATTTACCAGCTGAGTTAACCCTCTCCTGGATTGTCCATGAATCCTCCATTCAGATCAAGGTGTGCTCCCAGATATTTAAAGTTCCTCACATGTTCGATGTTAAGTTATATTTTAAATTTAAAGATATTTGGTATACTTGTTTAAAACGAATGTGGAACATTCATAGCAACTAACTCCCTTACTACTTTAGGGATTTTCCCCACTGGCTGGGAATATTAGCGAAATAATAAACTGCGACCCTCTTGGGGGGGGGGGCGGGAAGGCTAATGGTGATGAGGCTCGTGTGTTGCCCTCTACTCTCGAGCCAGCTAATTACCCCTATCTCCTATCGCTTAACCGCAAAGTTCCCTTTTTTTTACGTTTTTCCTGATTTTTTCCCTTTTTTACTCTCGTAAGGCGTTAGTCAGGTCCAGGGTTAATTTAAATGAAAAAAACTCACATGTTCCATTTACTCGAACAGAAATACACCCAAATTAATATACTTTTTGTACCCATAAATGGATATTGTAATGGATGCCAGTTAAGCGACTTATAAATTATTGTGACTTAGCCTACCTAAACTATAAACTAACTCTCTAATTAAATAGAGGAGAGTTAAATAGAGAATAACTCGAGTTCTACATTAACAATCACTGAGTCATTATATAAACTTTTTCTTTTCTTTTTTAAAATTCTTTTTAGGCAAAAAAGCTGGTTTGAATTAAAATTATCATTTACCTCTTTTTTATAATTTAACTCTTTTTAATTAAAAACTTAAATTTCATAATTAACAACTTTTTTTATAAGTTAAGAATGGCTATTTTTTATGACTTTGGAAAAATACATATATCTTTGCTATTTTGAGGATTCTTGAACCCATCTTCCCGTTACTGTACCTTGTTCTCAAGCCATCTTTATGGTATTTTCACAATTAATTCAAGATATGAGAACGAAATTCAAAAGAAAGGAATATAACTATAAAATTTTATTGTTATCAGGAAAATTAACGTACATCATTTTTTGACACAGTCCTCTTGCTTTTCAAAGCACTTGGTCCATCGTTGTACCAGCTTTATGATGCCCTCATAATAGAAGGTTTCGATTGAGCTGCAAGCAAGGAATGCAAGGCTTCTTTCACTATTTTTGAATTTTTCAATCCATTCGTAGACACACCGTTGTGGCAAAACACTTTTCCCGCACTATTGCACCGAAAGTCTTCGATGAATTTCTGCCCCTGATACGCCTTCCGACCATAAAAGAACGGATCGCTGAACGTTGCTCTTCTTTGGTGCAAACAAAAAGCGGAGCAGCCATGATTAACAGCACGACAGTGATAAGGAAACTAACCTGCCAGCTTGAAACTTGCAATGCGCAAAATGACAGTACTACCAACATAAAAATTTATTTACTAAATTGCGGATAAATATTGACTTACCCTCGTACGTGCTATTTTTTTCTTTCGACATTACTTAGCTAGTTTCTTTGTGCCAAAATTTGAAGATTAGAGTTTAGAAAACCATCGTCATCCGAACTGTTGTTAATGAAATGCCCAATTAAAGCTTAAGGTGAATAACGCTTCAGGGTAATCTAAAATAAGGTCATGTATAGAATATATTGGATGACTACAATAGAGTATTTAGGTGATTACACAAGACATAATTGTAGAAGAATAAGAATATTAAAGAAGTACAATAAAATTTAATAAACTTTTAAATAAATCTTAAGACCGTGGAAAAATTCCAACGAAAAGCCCTTAGTCTCCAAACTAAAAGAGAAATTAAAATTATTTGTTCCATATTTCGCCCATTCGGACATCCTCAGGGTAGATGGAGAAAAAAAACTAAAAACAAAAGAACACAAAACAAAACATGAATAATGCACTCAAGAAACATCCCACCACCTCCAAGGCTCAAATGCAACTAATGAATCATAAGGAAGGTTACTCGACCTCAGCTGGGTAAGGTTAGGTAAAAACAGCTGATAAATGCAGGAGAATTTGAAAATTCAACATACACTCACCAAACTACAAAAAGCACAACAGGAAAAAATAAACAATTGTAAACAACACCAAAACATAAGGCTAAAAACCATATGAAAAAATGAAAATAAGAGTGAAATGAAAAGACAACCAACATTATCAAGACACCAGTGGATTTATGGCTATTCCACAAAATATATAAATATTGAAAAATAAATCTTTAAATATTGTATAGAGTTCTTCGAATTTCAGCTAACAGCGCGTTTTCCAAGACAGCTGGTTCTTCATAAACGGAAAAGGGAGATGGGAGACAAGAGGTTGAGGAGACGCCTGGATGAGCAGTGATGGAGTGGTTGAGCAGAAACTGCAGCGGTCATGATGACTATTCATGAATTCTGTTCTGTTATGGCCGAAGCAGAACATTCACCAAATACAAAGCCGGTATGCATTCATTAGATTCTCAGAAATTTAGCCATTAGGTAGTTGTGTGTAGTTATTTCCAACAATATATGGGAGCTTTTGTGCCAAATTATGATTATTTTAGCTTAGAATGTATTAGGACCATACTCTAAACATTTACCTTCAAGCAAGCTTCATAAGTGTTTTAAATTATATCGTCGTTACAAATGAAAAGTATACTTTGAAAAAAAATATAACTTTTCATGATTATAAAAAACAGTTTCAATGCTCAATTATTAAAAGCAGTGTGAGTCGTCCAAGGTATTTTACCTATGCCATTATACATTATAGATGGCTCAAGCAATGTATTTTTTTCATAATCCATACTTTGCGAGATGTCTTCATGTACTTGAATATATCTTTGAAGTGGTCCAAGTTCTCCTTCCTGTGTTGCTCCATACCCTGAGTTGGGCTTGGGATTCAGAGTGTTCTGTGCCCTTTATTTCGGTTCCTTATGTGATAATTTTGATTATTTTTTTAACTGCATTTCAAATGAAATACACTTTCACACGCCCAATTATTAAAAAAACTTAGTGTTGTAACGGAAGAAAACTAGTTGTTAAACTTTCATAGAGAATATATATTTAATTCGTTCATCTCTTCATCACACCACAATCTTCTACGGCGAGAAAACCATATCAGATTTGAGCAGTTGTTACACTTTTAGTATATTTTCAGTATTCAAGAATGATTGCTTTGTTACCTGAAGTTTTAAAAAAACAATATTTTAACGCCTTTTTTTTTTTTTTTATAATTTATTTCATTTTTTACCAGATCGGCCTGGTGGGCCTTTACATGGTTGTTATAATATTAATTATTTATTGTTTATAACAATTGATTATGGGGGGTATAGTCCGTACAATAGACACCCCTAACTAAATACATCGTTATAACTATTGGATAAGAGTAAAACAGTGGATTGTGTTATATAAAAAAATATACATATATAAAATAGCTGTTAAATAAATTTAAGGTAGTAATACATATTAAGGTAGTAACTAGAATACATATTTATACAGCTCATAATAAGATGTCCTGCAGTAACCTGGGCTTTAGTCTTCGAGATGATGTCTGCTTTCCTACGTTGTAATTTATTGCTCCTTTAACTACTGGTAGTTGGGCATGAAATTTTCTGAATCTTTCTTTTATGTGGTCATCTATTGCTTCTATTTGTAGTTCTCGGTGTAGTTGACTGTTTCTGATGAACCAGGGGGCATCCACTGCGATTCTTAAACCTTGTTTTGAAAAGTAATTTAACGCCTTAACATTTTGATTTAATTATGAATGTATTGTTGAGAATTTACGTTTTACTAATTAGTTTAGAAAAATTTGAAATATTTTAAAAATTCATTTCCCAGTTTAATTCATTCAAAATTCATTTCCTTAAAAACTGAGAATTAAAATGGAAGGATAATATTACCAAAAATATGTTTAATGTGTCGTTATTAGGATAACTTTTAATTTTATATCGACAATAAAATATTTATTTAATAACAGTTGGTATTTACAATCATTTCCTTTTTAATATTCACGAAAATAAAACTAATCCTGAGTTTTAGTATATTATATTATATGTTATAGAATATATTAGTTTTAGTAATGGGTAATAATTTCAGTCGTCACTTCATCAAGAAATAAGCGTTTTAACTAAAGTTTTTAATAAACGATGATCGATGTTTGTTGGAACATTCAATTCTTCATGAAATTATTACCGAAATATACACATTTCCCACAATTACACTCTTTTTTCAATACTAAAGCGAGCGGAGTGGCTCATTGGTAGAGCACTGAGTTGCCATGCCGGAAATCCTGGTTCAAATCCCACTGCAGGCAAGACTTTTATTTAGTCTTTTTGGTGCCGGAGATGAATCAAACAGGCTAGGACCTTCCTGGGGCTCACCCAGCCTCTTAAATGGTCATCCAAAAAAGAGGGGAAAATCTGGCCGTCGAGCGTGATCTAGGACAAATCACCTCCCTGTACAACCGTTATCCATGAAACAGTACAGTCTCTCCCCTGTACTGAACCCCAGACCCTTCACGGGTTGTAGTGGTACAGGTTTCAATACTAAAACTGACGATTATTTTTATTGATTATTGATTATTTTTTAATGAAAAGTTACTAACTAACTTGTGGTGACTTAATCGAAGCAGGAACTTGCAGAAGTGATACCATATAAAATATCAAAAACATACCATACTTACATAAGAAATTGCTTGATTTAATAAACAAGTGTCTATCTGAGTAAAGAAGGTTATAATAAGAAAAAATGCGGAATGGTTCATCCATGACAAATAGTTATTATTATTGTTCAAGGAATAATGCTCAATAAATGCAATATAGAATACAATAGAAAAATAATTTTGTTCTGGGACCAGGTCCCTTACGAATAACAGAAATGTACAGAAATTAATAAAAATATATCTGACCAAACGGCTACATTATTAGAATACTACAATATTTACATAATAACATGAAATTAAATATGAACTAAAAGCTATGTTCTGATAGAGAATAAAAAAATGTAATAATAATAAAAATAGCATACAAATTTACAATAAAAATAAATTGGCTAATGGAAAAACAAATAAGTAAATAGGAACAATTAATAATATAAAAAATAATATCATTATGAGTGAGCAATATTTATAGCAGGGGATGAAATCGATATATTTATATTTTTGCTGCTCTGAATGAAGCCATTATTTAAATAACGTTCTTTCCGAAAATGCTCTATTTCGAATCCTATTCGCAAAAGATGCTTTATTCTGCTCCAAGTTTGATTCAATCCCGACCGGAGCGAAATTTTTCCATCCTTTGAGGATTCGATTTGGGCCGGAACAATAAATATAGATCCTTCGTTTTTACTTTCTCATCCTTCAGATGAAAAAGTATTGAAATCGCCAAAAAATTCGACTTCGATATTTTAATGTTTCTTGACGTTTCATAGGGTATAGAATACAAAAAACATAAAATCTCAATGGTGTCGGTCCGTCCGTCCGGCAAAGTTTGTTCCAACCAATGCTCGGAAACTACAAATCGGATTTCAACCAGGTTTTTTCCTAAATGTTTGGTTTATGATATAGTTGATCCTAAAGAAGATCCAATAAGGATCGGTTAAGTTTAAGGTAGTAAAAAGATTATTTTAGTTTTCAGAATTTTTTTTTTTTAAGGATGAAAAAGTACTATGCCTCTCTAGGCACAATTTTTTCATTCCGGTTTGGTATTTTCGTGTGTAGATAGTTAAATGAGGAGGCCAAAATCAAGGTTCAGAAAGAAACATCTGGGATCGATATTTTTTTGCTCCGCAGGATCAAATCCTCAAGGGATCCAAAAATATCGCTCCTGGCGGATTCTGTTCCGTTCGGGAGCGGTTGTTTTATAACAAAATGATATCGTTCCAGTCCAGATCGGAACGATTTTCCTTATAAAATATTGCTCCTGCTCCGAACGATTTGAATGAGATCGATTAGGAACGATTCTTTGGGAACGAATCTTCGATCCCTGATTTATGGTAATGAATTGTGTTGATTAGAGAGCATCTGTTTGGGACTTAAGGTGATGTAGGATAAAGAAGATGCATGACGGATATCGGGTGGAAGTAAGTTCCAAAGAGAGGTAGAACGGGCGAGAAATAAACGCTCAAAAGTTTTTCAAGCTTCAAAAGCTGGTTCTACGGGAACGGATATAAAGGTAGGAAAGGCGAGATCTTGTGCCCTGGGATTGGATAGAGGATTTGAATTGTAGGAGACTATAGATATAAGATGGATGTTGTGCGTTGATAGTTGGGTATAAGAAAGAACCTAGGAAATACTTAACACAAATATATTATGTCATTTTTTATTTGTGCAATATATCTTTGCAATACATTACTCTTTGTCAATTATTTGCATTGCCAAGATAAATAAATATTACAGAAAACTTTTTTTTTCTAACTCAAAATAAAGGAGAATTTTATATTCTTTTGTGAGTCAATAAATAACGGCAATGTTAAAATCAAAAGAATGGAATTGGCAATCATGAAAGTTAAATTGGCGCTGTCAAGTTCTAACTTGTTTCCTCTCCTCTTCCTCTAAAGACATCCTTCATTTATTTATTTTATAATACCAGAAGGGGGGAGGGATAAATCATTCGTCCGGAAACCTCTGGCAGAAGTGATATTTATTTCCTTGAATAGAATCTTTATGAAGCAATCGTAAATAAATCAATATTGTTCCCAATGGTTAATCGTCTTTTAATATGAAATTCAAGTAAATTTTTTATGAGTGGTTAATACAAATTCGGTTTACGAAATTAACATTTAACAGAACAATAGTTGGTGTATAATATATATTGAATTATGCACCACAAAAATGTTGACATTCAAGTTACTTTTGATATAAACTGCCTTTATTGATATAATATACAACGAAAGGGTTCCCCCTTATTTTCTAAAAGGGATATTATTATTAATAATAACACTCGTTTATCTCAATCAAGTCTAGTCAAACTCAATCTGGTAATATCACTATACTCGTACCCACAGAACCAAATCAAAGGGGCGTTTCACAACCGTTCCACCAAACTTAGGAACTCACTCCCACCTAATATCCGTCATGCTTTTTCTTATCCAGCTTGAAATTCATGATTTTCTCTCCTAATCTCCTAAATTCCCAGACAGATCCTCTCTAATCAGTTATAATTGCATATCATATCAGTTATAATAACAGCTAATAGCTCATATTCATTAGAAATAATGGATCAATTACAGTCAATTTTCTTCACTTATAAAAATCTTATTTTTAGTGATTTTATTTTTTATTATCTCTTTTTTATTATCATTAATTCTAGTTATTTTAGAATTTTTTTTCTATACAAGAACATACCTTTTAGTTTATTATTTTTATTTTCAAGTACTTATATAAATACTGCATCATTCATATAATGGCTAGATTAATTTTTACAAAATATTAATTTATTTTGCACACATATGTTATTGTTAAAGGACCTGGTTTTGAGAATAAAATTATTTTTCTGTTCTATTGTATTCTATTCAATATTCAGAATCTGTTATTGCTTTAAGATGATTTATTACTTCAGAAACACCCCACTGAAATTTATCTATCTTTGATATTCTACGAAACTGCTGCAAAAAAAAAAAAAAATACACAGAAAAAAGAGAAACAACTGCACGTCACATCCTGTGCTAACTGCACTCTAGTACCCTTACTAGGAACTAAACAATAGTCAGACCATAAATCAAGGGGTTAGAGAGCAAACGTCATTGTCATCTGGGTAACATAAAGTTCAAAATCAGGTACCAAATTCATATTCTGACCAATAGCCACGTCCTTGACATTGAAAATATGTTTTATTTTTATTATTTAATGATTTATTAAATTTATGTTTTTATTTCGAAATAAAACTTAGTAATTTATTTTAAACCTCGAATTTATTTTACTTCACTGAAAAATTATATAGTTTTGAAACTCGGTTATATTATTTCTTCAATGAAATTTTCCTCATTTAATTGGTTCTGATTTATTTAAATTAATGGTATAATAAGAATATGTGAATAATCCTAACTGAAATTCATTATTTCTAGTTTTATCGTAAGGAATTATTATTATTTGATTTATTATTACATATTTATAAAAAGTTTCTTTACATCCGTATTTAACCCGTCCTCCTGAGATGGGTTTGACACCCAGACTTTAAGGAATTGGATATCCTTAAAGGAAGAAAACCTGGCGAATGAATGTAATCTCATACAAATCATCTCCTTGCACAATCGTTGGCTTGGAAACTTCAGTCCATAGTATAACTGACCCCTATACAGTTCATGGGTTATGGCGTTGCATTTCTTTTTTTTTATCAACGCCAAGAGTTTTCTATACTCTACTAACTAAATTAAACAACTTTTATAACAAATTAATAAGAAATAAACAAAATAATTATTATGTAAGTATCCCCATTAACCATTCCCAGATTTAGCCCAGTTGGTCCCTAATAAAAAGTTAGTGTGATTACAATTAGATGTCCTTTTAATGGCTGCAACAACTTGATACAAACAGTATGGAGAATTGTTTCTTTTGGCAAGATAGACACAATTATTACTGTACACTTGCTACATATATATTACTAAATAATCGTTAATTAACAAGATAAATACCAATTTATAGCAGATTGATGCTTACTTACAATAATTTATTGAATTAAACATTGTTAAATTACAACAATTGAATTTAATTAAATAAAAAACTCAAAACGGACCCTTTCAAATGAAGTTAATTTAAATGAAGACTTTGCGAACTAAGCTAGCATGTTACACAGGTTTTTCCTGTAAGGTTATATTCGAGCTTCTAAGAAGTCTTTCCTTTCACCAAAGTCAGGAGTTTTCATGAGTCCTGATGAAATTTTTCTCTTTAATTTAATTGAAATTTTCATTTTTTGTATTTCCTTTCATTACTTGAGTATTTTTCTTCTTTTCAAAACTTTTTTAATTTATATCCGTCGGAAGTATAATTTTACAAATCTATAAAATGCAAAAGGATATTTAATCTGAATTATTTTTCAGTATCTTATATTAATTGAATTTTTCGGATAAAGTTTTAATGGGGTCGTCTATTATTTTCTTTCGGCAGTTCCTCCTTTCCATTTATGCTCCTATCAAATAATAAGATGAATTTTGCACATGGAAACTTTTGAAAAAATATTGAGGATTTGTAATTTATTTTTAACTTCATTAGAGATCATTTATTTTATTTTATATCCATATTCACAAGGTAACTAACTATTCATACTTCATCACTAGAGAATCGAAAAAACATCCAGTTGCAACATGGAAATATTCTTTTTGAAGAAGTTGCTAAATAGAATCACTGAAAACGATATAAAACTTTTTAAGATATTATGAATTCACGAAAGCTCCATGACACGCTAATAACCAAACATTGTAAACTCTTCTAAAAATAACAGCTGTCAACGAATTAATCGAGAATAATTATATGAAGAACTGACAATTAATAATTAGTTAATGTAAGATGTTATTAATCGTATAACAATTTTTATAATTAATAATAATGCAGTAACAATTAATTTTCAACAAAAAATCAAGACTTTAAGTAACCTTTTTTTTATGTGCACTGCAACGTCGATCTAAGTATGAGACAAAATATAATTATTATTTACTAGCTTATGCCCGCGGCTTCGCTCGCGTGGAATTTGGTCTGCCACATAAAGTTTCGTGAAAGATCATTTTAAATAAATAATTTTATTTTTTTTTAAACTATAAGTTACTCGTACATCCAAAATTTCAGATGTCTAACTTCAAAACTGACGGATTTTATACACCCTTTGAACCCCTATTATATTTAAGGGGAAACCCTTGGGGTGGAATTATCCAAATTTCTTTCTTTAACAATACAAAGAACCTATCGACAAATTTCAAGATGCTAAGTTCCTGATTTGACTTTAATTATGTACCATATCGGGGGGGGGGACATGCCCCCCTACCCCCACATAAATCTGCCCTTGCTGTAGCCTATGATGTATAACCTATTTTACTCAATAAGTTTCATCCAAATCCGTTCAGTAGTTTTTGCGTGAATGAGTAACAAAAATAAATACAAACATTCGCATTTATAATATTAGTAGGATATCAAAACAATAAGGTTAGCTGTTAGATTTTCATCCAATTAAGAGGATCCGCATTATTATTAATCCATTTAAGGTTGTCTGCAAATTAAATAATTTCTCTGGCACCGCCGAATTTTAATCCGGGGTCTTCAGTTCAGCAACTTAACACACTGAGCTTCCACGCTATAAATAATTTTTTTTTTAAATAATCAATAAAAAAACAGAAAATAATTTTTCTATGGTAGCCACAGACACAGACACAAGAAAACTACGATTGAAATTTCATGAACATATTAATAGACATCCTCAAACAAGACTCGCCAATTTAACTGTAATTTTTATCAAATCGACCATGGATTAGGCAAGCACAAATATATTTAGAAAAAGAAAAAATAGATCCATGTGATGTTACTGACAAAAAACACGAAATGGAAACAAGGTAGAAAAGTGGACAGTAGAGTCAGAGAAGGGAGCATAGAAAAAACTAGAAGCAAGATGGGCAGAGGAAAGAAAAGTAATTCATGGAGAAAAGATGAATGATGTAAGAAAAAAACGTCGTCAGAATGCTTTGTATGATACTAATTGGACAATCCGAAATAAATATATACAATAAAAAAATACTTATTAATTATTATAGTTTTTAGTAATATAATGATAAATTAAAATAAATTTTTAACCCATTAAATCGGTAAAATCTTACATACCTGACAAGAATCAACAACCCGTTCCAACTCGAAGATTCGGTGGTGACGAGAACTATTTGGGATAGATGTTCGGTTTCGACTAGTTCTGAACCGATCAGATATTTTCTCTTCCTCCTTCGAAACGACTGTACGCAGCCAGAGCTTTGGCCTACCTGGCATTGGGAAGCTACACTTCAGAGGGGTTGGTCCTTTGGGTCGAGCAATAAAAAAGAGGGGCCTAACTGATGGCGAGCCTTGGCTCCTTAAACGCACCCTCTGAGGTTGCTAATGGCTCTCTTAATATCTTCTCTACAAAGGCCGGTTTTTAGCAAAGGTAGGCTGTTTTTAGCAATGCATCAACTTCACAAGACAACTTCAAAATTATTTTTTTGATAAGATAGTATTTTTTGTTGTTATTTAATAAACTAGCACTAACGTAAATGCCACCTGATTTTTGTTACCTAGCCTTTGGCCTACTTCATTTTAGTCATTTCCTATATAATATGTAAATTATATGTCTAATATATGTGAATTATATATTACATTACGTATTTTAGTCGGTAAGAATAGAGTATATATAATAATATAAATGATATTAGGCTACCGCTGCGGTTCGGATTACAGTTATCCCATGTTGTGGTTTAGCCCATCTTATTTCTCAACAGGACCAAGTCCAAACCATTCTTGCAATCAAAATTGTTTGATAGCTACGTTCGATACAATCATTGACCGCAGGTTTTATATATTTGATCATTTCACTGATGATCATACTATAGTGTTGATTATTTTATGAACAGTTCAAAAGTTCAATGAACAACACGCGTGCAGAGGATTCGATATGTCACGTGATCACTAAGTGCCTGCAATGTTTGGAAAAGAAAAAGGATACGTGGCTACTGTTCCATTGAAGACAAAGGAGGAAAATCCCGGCTAAATTGGTTTAATAATTTAGCAGCTTCAAGGGCTACCGGAAAATTAGAAAGGAAATTTCTACCTTAGGTTCTTCTATTCCTGGTTTAATGGACTACAATAAATTTCCCTAACTCTAATAATTCATTTGGGGAAATCGATTTAGGTGTAATCGAACTACTTAAAGGTTTAGGACATCCAGGCTATAAATATTTCTGTACTTACAACGTTCAGGCAGGAAAAGTTCGAGGTTACATACCTGGAACAGAAAAATGTTATTTATTAATAATGTAATTCTTTTTTTTTTTCTTTGTTTTTTAATTTATTTATTGATATTCACAACTGTATTACAATTATACAACAAGTAAATAGAATGCGTGTTACATAATGACATGAGAATGACAAGTAGAGAAACTACCCACTGGTAGTACTCAAATCAATGTTCAAATAAGAAGGTAACGTGGCCATCTTCTTTTCAGACGCCTCGGAGGATTATCGGGAATTGAAGAGGAAACTAGAGGGTTTGAGTGGGAACGAAGTTTGTTATGAAAGGATAGATACCGGGTTCGGGCCAAATCAGCAACAAAAGGGACATTAAGGTAATTATGGATGACTTTATTCTTAACAAAATAAGGAGCATTGAGGATTTTACGAAGGATTTTGGATTGTAGGGATTGGATACGAGAGGAATTCGATGGCTTAGTGGAGCCCCATAGCTCTACTCCGTAAGTCCAAATAGGTCGTATGATGGCCATGTAGATGAGTCTTTTGTAGTTAATTGGGAGCTTAGAGCGTTTGTCTAGTAAGTATTGAAGTAGCCTGAAACGTCGAGCGGTTTCTTGTCTTTTCAGTCTTGTATGAGGATTCCAGGTTAATCGTTTGTCGAGGTGCAACCCTAAGTATCGGATCTGTTCTACAGGCACCAGTGGGATATTATTAAAGGATACTGCAGGGCAGGAAGTCATTGGTTTACGACGTAAGGTAAAAGTGATTTGATGCGATTTTTGAGAATTTATTTTAATTCTCCAGTTTTGGTACCATTCTTCAAGATCAGTGATATGGGATTGGAGGCTTTGGGATGCAATAACTGGATTGGTGTTGACTGATGATACACATGTATCATCAGCATACGTGGTAAGGATAGCATTAGGATGAGTTGGGATGTCAGCTGTATAAACTGTATTAAGGATTGGGCCAAGGATACTACCTTGAGGAATAATGTAATTCAAATCCATAATTTAACAATTGAAATGGTGATTAGTTATTTATCTTATTTATTATATAATACTTAGTTTTGTAAATGCAATTTATATTTGCTACGTCAACAATTACCTTGAAGCTAAAATTAAACTATTAATAACTATTAAGATAAGACAATTATAAAATGCTTCATTGCTACTCTCCACAATCTCGCAATAAAATTTATGTATCTAAAAAAACAAGAACTTCATGAAGAATTTGAACAACAGTCGAAAGATACATAATTATCTTCAGCAAGAACGAAACACAACTATGTGTTTACTATTGGTCTAGTAAGTATAAAAGCATAACAAGCACTAAACAATGGCAACTGAAAATATCCCCGGGTAGAAGAATCATTTATATTTATGTTGTAATATTTTTTATTTCTGATTTTTACATTAGTAAAATACAGAGAGAGTTTGGTTAGAAGTTTTACAAAAATAATATAAGATAAAAATAACAGAATAGTAAACATACAGAACAAGAAGTAGATAATTATAATACTAAACATTGCAACGAAGATAAAATCCTTTATGTAAGTAAATGAGAACTTATATAATTCAAAAATATTATTTTGTGGGTAAACAATAATATATGTTTCAATGGGTCAGAGCTATTCTAATACTTAGAGCTTTAGATAGGAAGTTACAGAGACTAACAGTGTCATTGTTGTGTTTGGGATTCAATACTGTATAAATATTGTGATCGTATGAACTTTACATTTATTTCTAGTTTCTGTATGAAATGGACAGTCTAAAATAATGTGGTTTAAATCGTCACGTGATTCATTTAAGCATAGAGGGCATTTGTCTTCTGTGGGTTGTTTTATTGTAGTAAACAACTATTTGTTTACTGGGGGAAACTCTAATTTGGCTTAGGAGTCTTATTCTCTCTACCGGTAGATCTGATGTCAGGTAAAGCTGAACTGAATTTATACAGAACAAATCTTTGTGCAAAGCAATGTACTAAGGCACAGAGCTCTATTTACATCGTGATTTAACATTTCATTTTTATGTTTCAGCACTAATTATACTTATGTATTGCTTACATATTTATATTGCAGTTTAATAAAATAAATTTAATTTAGAAACAACAAAAAAAACAGTGACTAGAAGTTAAAATAAATAGTCTGAAATAGATCGCGAGTTCGTAGCCCGGCAGGTAGGATTTTTTTAAGGGAGTAAAAAATCCTTAGTTACGCCGTTTTTCGGAAGGGACGTTAAACGGAGGTCCCGAGCCTGTACGATGTCAGGTACTCGTTAAAAATCCCTATCCTAATTAAACCTGGATAGGAAAAATTTAGAGCTCCCACTGTAGCATCGTCCGATTAGCCATAGCAGCATGAAGTGACGTTAAATGAAACATTACATTACAATAGTCTGAAATTAGTTTTTAAGTAAAAAATTTTAAAGTTGTGAAATTCCAACCGGGAGCGAAAATTACAAATTTTACGGTTCAGACATTGTAGAGACCATACTTTTTTCCAAGTCAACGGCTCTGCAAGATAGTGATTTTGCCGAGATAAAGCTCAACCCCGGAGTTTTTCCTTTAATCCGTCGTTCTGGAGCGTCTCCAGTTCGAACATAGTTATATAGTATGATCGTTTAAATGAAATAGTAGTAAATTAATGATTTTAGATGAATATTTTCTTAAAATTGAGATATTTCTTTTTTTTCTTTTTTTTTTTTATTCCTCTAAAATAGATTTACAATATATACAATACAAATAAAGTAAATAAATGTAATGGTTCTATAAAATTCAAAGCCTTCTATTACCTTTCGGTATTAAGATATTTCCTAATTTTTTCTCCAATAAATATTCAGCATCATACTTCAATCATCGGGAATTAATACCATTTAAATAATGAAACTTTGGGAAATAAGCCAGTTCATTTGATAACATTCAGTAATTGAAAGGCCTCATGATTAATAAATTGAATGTCCTAAATAAATAATACAATTCGAAGAGTTTTATTTGCAATTAAATTACCTGAATTAATTAGGTAGGGCCTTAAAAGCGTTTGTCAAGTCGGCATGAATTGATCGATTCGACTGGGCGACATTACCATTATTTATTCAGGGTACTTATCGTAAATTGGCATTAATTTATTTCGATTGGTCCTAAAATGGAAGGGCTCGAAGGAATAAAAAAAGTTAATTGAACATAAAAAAAAAACATAAAGGTCAAGAACTTAGCTGCTATCGGTAATTCGTATGGATATCCACAAACGGAAATTATTCACGATATTATTCCCAAGGTTAAATGTCAGCGACTTTATAATAACTAGTTCATTCAAAGATGAATACATTTCCATAACCGGTCTATTTTTAAACCAGAGACACCAAAGAAATAACAAGAGAATGCATACATACATACACATATATATATATATATATATATATATATATATATATATATATATATATATATATATATATGTATATATATATATATATATATATATATATATATACAGGGTTTCCCGAATTTAAATGGCAAAACTTCAGGAACTAATAGGGGACCGAAAAACTGAGACAAAAAGTCCTTTAGAGATTTGCTCGTTTTTGCTTAGTAAATCGCAAAAAAAGCAACAAAACAAGTTTTCATTTTTATACTTATTTATTTACATTTATATTTATGTTATGTTATTTTTAATGTTAATATTGCTCAAAATGATGTCCTCTTGCACCAATGCAAGCATTACATCTAGCACTCACTTGATAAATTGCAGCTAAACATTGTTCTGATGATATTTGGTGCACTGCATCTATGATTCGCTCTCTTGAGTTGATTGACACCGATTAAACTTTCTGCTTCGAGGTTCCCCATACGAAGAAATCTAAGGGTGTCATATCAGGTGATCTGGGTGGCCATGGTACTACTCCTCCGCGTCCAATCCATCGTTGTGGATAATTTATATCCAGCCAAGCTCGACCAACTCTGCTATAATGAGCTGGACATCCCTCGAGTTGGAACCACATTTCAATCCGCTGTTGTAAGGGAATGTCATCTAAATAATTAGAAAAGTCGTTCTCCAAAAGTGTAAATGTTATACCATTCAATCTTCCAGGTAAAAAATATGGTCCCACCAGTAATCCGTTCCAAATTCCAAGCCAAACATTAATAGCAAATTCATGCTGAAACCTATTCTCTCTAATAGCTCTGGGATTTTCAAGAGCCCATACATGATAATTTCTTTGATTAACAATTCCTCCTCTTTAAAGGTAGCTTCATCGGTGTAGCTTAATGGAAATAAATTATCATCGCGAATTTTTTCAAGAAACCAGTTACTAAAATTCAATCTCTTGACATTATCATGAGCTAATAAATTCTGAACTTTTTGAAGATGGTATGGGTAGCGATTATCACCTTTCAAAGTTCGTCATATTGCTTGCCGCGATATTGATAATGCAGCAGATGCTCTTCGGATGCTAGTCTCAGGATTGTTATCGAAGTGGCGTTGGACACAATTTCTTCTCCGATAATCTGCTCTTACTGCTGTCTGGAATTGGTCGCCTTCATTACGTATTAAGAATGACCCAGTCTCTCGTAGTCTATTAAAAGTTAACGAAAAGACTCGTCGATTAAGCACTCTTCTATTTGGAAATCGGCGCGCATACTCCCGCACCGCTTCTAAAGCATTACCGATACAGAAACCATACACAAAAATCATATCAGCGTATTCAACATTAGAATATGTATGCGGCATTGTGGCTGATGCTATTCAATCAAAAATATCTGAGTAACTGACTGAAGACTGATTTAGGAATTATAATCCTAAATTGGTAGGAAGCCAAACAAATAAAAGAATGTAAAGGATAACATTAAGTTTTTACATATCTCACTGCCTAGCCTGACGATTTTTGAAAGGTGATAATCGCTACCTGTAACATTTTTTTTTTTTTTTTTTTTTTGCGATTTTCTCTAAAACTAAGCAAAAACGAGCAAATCTCTAAAGGACTTTTTGTCTTGTTTTTCGGTCCCCTATAAGTTCCTGAAGTTTTGCCATTTAAATTCGGGACACCCTGTATATATGTATATACAGCAAAGCATAGTAACTAAGTGACTAGTGAGCTGAGGTCCCGGATTCATATCAGCCTGCAGCAGATAAATTATTCAATTTGTTAACATCCCTATGGAATCTACCTCCTTGGGCTCACCCAGCCTCTATAAGGTCATCATAATTGGAGAAAAACCAGGCAGTTGAGTTAGATCTCAGATAAATTACAACAACTTCACAACTATTGCCCTATGCAGTGAAGCCAAGAGCCTTCTTGATTTGGAGTCTGGAGATAGCAGGTTTTATATACATTGATGTTTTTCAACTTTATCAAATTATAATATATAAAATTTTAATATATTATGATTCTTATTAATAACGTTCAGGTTCCCAATTTTTTGAAAATTCGTAAAACAAGAGATATCCAAAACATCTTAGTGAGTTTTCTAGAGCATAATTTATATTATATGATTTTCATTATTATAAATAAATTCATTACGGTTTAACAAGTCAGTATAAATGAGAGATTATTTTATCTAATCAGATTTCTATAAATAAAAATAATTAAATTATTAGATCGTAACACTCACTTTCAAAACAGTAATGAGGCTTGTGTAAGAAAGCAGGAATGTAATACTCAACTTTTCGATTCATTTTATATAATACATAATTTCAATAGTAAACTGAAAGCATTTTTATAATAAAGCATATCTGTTGAAAGTGTACAATAATGAGGAACTTATTTCAGAGTAGTTCATGCTTTAACTCGAAAAAATGTTTTGAAGCAAATCAGGGTTAACAAATGAGGTTGCTGTTAAGATGAGGAAGAAAAAAAAACCTATAAAAACATAATGAAATTTAAATATAAATGAATTATTATTTTAATTTAATAATAATAATTTAAGACCAATTTAATTAGTTTAATGTTATTATGGGATTACATCATTTCATGTTGTCATATCCTTCAGTTCTGAATATGTCAAAGATGGCGATGATTGATCGGCCGTTAATTGATGATTTTACAATAGATTGCTCTGGTCTCCGGGTGACGAAATATCCATTTATATCCTGAAAGTTATTTTTGTCCCATATGCTGTTTTGTCTTCAATATTAATAATTGAAAAAAACACAATTTATTAGAATTATAGATGGTAATGGTAATAACAAGGCTTAGCGAACCCAAAGGCTCGATGCCGATACCTCCAATCTCAGCATACACACTTCCATCCACGGACCACTACCTAAACCCAAATCCGCCAGATCAATATTAACGCAATCCTCCCACCAACGCCTCGGTCTACCCTTCAGACGCTTCCAAGTCGGCTAACGCTGTTACATATTAGCATTTTAGTAATTTCTTCGTTCCTAAGCCAAGCTTACAGGTAAAGATTAAGATTACAGGTCCACCTTAATCTCCGTGAATTATTGATGATGACGATAAAATAAATAATCATTATGTGATATGTGTAATATACGAGGGCTATTCAGAAAGTAAGGAAAGTTCTGGAATTAAAAAAAAAAACAGTGCAAGAAAAACATTTTATTATATTCATGTGAAATACGGACTTGTATACTACTTTTCAACATAATCACCATTCAAATTCAGGCACTTATCATAGCGGTGGCTTTGAAATTCCTGTGTCATAGAATTCAGCCGCCTGTGACGCTTACCTTGAGCTCCTCATCATCGTCAAAACGATGTTTTGCTAGCCAGGTCTTCATTTTCGGGAACAAGTGCAAATCACTTGGAGGCATTAGGTGGAAACGTTTCTTCCTTTCTGAATAGCCCTAGAATTATTATTTTAATAGCCGAATTTCTAATTCAAACTTGTGTACCAGTCATCAGGGATTGATGTTCCAAAAAGGCGTAGAACTCAAGTTAATTAATATCTATTTACTCCATAATTCATTTATCTAATAGAGTTCATTAAAATACTTATAACATTATTATAGCTTTATTAACTATTATTCATGCAAAATAGGACTTTGATAATAAAGCCAAATTATCGAAAAAAAAACTATTATTCATATCACCGACTTCACAAGTCCTGTTAACCTCATTTCGGCAACAGATTTATAATGTCAACCTTGACACGATTCTGCTACCTACGTCTCATATCGTCCCTTTGAGCCTATTCATGTTCCATTACCTAATTCCAAAACAACCAACCAACCTAATTTCTTACCCGATTGTTAGACGTAATTAAAAATTTTCATCATTAATCTTGCATTATTTCATTCAGGAATCCTTGTTATTGAGCTGGTCTGTATTCAGAATAATTATTCATCTTAATATTCTCAATACTTCCACAATTTTTGTTAGGTTCTTAATGAAATAAAGCGATGCATAGAAGATCTAACCAAGGAACCAGCTAAATAACATAACACACTTTTACATTATTTTTTTGAGAATGAAAAATCCACAACCATCTTTAAATGATACACCTCAGAAAGTAAATAAGTTTTCTGGCCAATGTATAATGTGTTAACAAAGTTGAACGACCATAGAAAAACCACATAACCTCTGGTTATTACGAGCTACATATACAGAATTACCACTCCACCAATGAAGGAAGACCACCGAATGAAACCGACACCACAAAAGTGAAACCACCAGGCATTGGAGAGAGAGAAAGAGATAGATAGAGAGAGAGACAGAGATACCGCTAAGTCTAGGCTAGAATGACCGCTCCAATTGGCCTGGCCACTTCCGTGTCCGGCCATCGTGCATTCCACTTCCTCAATATCAAGTCTAGATATTTTTTATCATAATGATATAGCCTATATTACTTCACACTTCTAAACTTTAATCTCAAAGGGTTTAATAGCTTGTCAGACTTCAAAGTAAGACCAATGTTCAGTCGTCTTGACACGTACAACTAATTGGACAACAGCGTGATCTAAATACAAATACAGATATCGAATGCCTATGATGCAGTGAACAAAGTTATATCCCTCCTTAAACACAGATCTTAAACTGCTATTGCAACATTAACCTATTTCATTCTTTATTTATAATTGGGATTATTAGAAGAAAAAATATAAATGAATGCTCATATTAGGTACGACTTAAATAAAAAAATTCTCTTATTTTCAACATACTTTAAGCTTCCTTAAGAGACATGAAATGACATTTTTTTACGCAGTAATAATCCATTTCTTACTGAAAGTTCTAAGTGATTTTATATTGCTCCATATATTTATATTTTAATTATTTATTTAAAAGTAATTCATATAATGTAAAATTTACTGTTCGATGTAATGAATAAAGATGGATGCTTTTTTTTTTTTTTTTTAAATTTGATACTGGAACAAAATATAAAAAACATAAAATATAAAACCAGCTAACTATCAAAATAGAGGGGACAAGAGAAGAGTAAAAAGCTAATTTCAATATAAATTGGATATTTTATTACTATTTATAGTTTATATTTACAGTTTGTTTGTTCATTTAACGTCACTTTATGCTGCTATGGGTAATCGGAAGATGCTACAGTGGGAGCTCTAAATTTTGCCTATCCAGGTTTAATTAGGATAGGGATTTTAACGAGTACCTGACATCTTACAGGCTCGGGACCCCCGTTTAACGTCCCTTCCGAAGGACGGCGTAACTAAGGATTTTTTATATTTATTTAAGGTTTTATTTTATTTATTTATTTAAGGATTTTTTATATTTATAGTTAATTGTTATGTTAAAAAATTCGTATATGATTTAGAGGTGGGCTGTTGATTGTTTTTTTCAATAACAATAACGAACTAGGAATATAATAATACAGAATATAATATAATATAGAAATACAGTCCCTGGCCATATTAATGTGACCGTCAAGAAAGATTATTTTCTTTTTGTTTTTGGAATTAGGATTTTTTTTATATACTTTCGCGTGTCTTAATAAATTACTGTTTTAAGTAATGACAACACTATTATAAGTTTTTTATAGTATTTTTTTCAGTATTGGCAGCATTGGTTTAGTACAGCCATTTTGTTTTACGAGCGACGGCGTGCATAATATGTTTTTGAAATGTTTGTGGATTTATTGTTTTTTTTTCATTAAATACAAGTCGGATTCGGTAAGTTTATTATTAATTTATTATTTGTATCATATATTTTAACTATTTTGGTTGTTTTTTTTTCAACAATATTTAAAATAGGGTGTAAATAGGGTGACACCATAAAATATTTTTAAAAAAACAAAGACTTATTTT
This sequence comes from Arma custos, assembly GCA_037127475.1. Taxonomy (NCBI): domain Eukaryota; kingdom Metazoa; phylum Arthropoda; class Insecta; order Hemiptera; family Pentatomidae; genus Arma; species Arma custos. Next base: position 126,123,165 of record CM073760.1, on the reverse strand, counting down.
CGAAACTCTATTTTTCAATTTCATATTATTATCAGATAACTAACTTACCCATAAAACTAATATTTAAACTCGATTTACATCATTACGCATACAAAAAGATAATGCAAACATGTAATAAGAACGAACTATCCAATGGTCACATTAATATGGCCAGGGACTGTAACTAGAGTGAAATAATTTTAGTCCAACAATGTGTGATCATAGAAATCACAGCTCTGTATCAAACTGACTTCATGGACGTTATTATTATGGAGTGAATGAAATTAATTATGACAGATTATGAATGAAATTAATATAATATATCTACAGCCCCGGTGAATAAATGGTTAAGTTAACTGCTTTCAGATAACCGGAATCGTATCATTCTCGTAGTTTTTGGCTCCAAATAGAGTTGTAATATAAACAGTTACTCTTTTATAAGCCCATGTCTTACTTAGCCCCTTATTCACTACGAAAATAACTCGATTCCGCTTACTTAAGTACAAGAAACTCATTTTGGAGAAAATTAGTCTTAATCACTTATTCACCGGGGCTGTAGAAATATAAGATAAAATTAAATTAGTGTGAAAGATAAAGAAACTATTGTTACTGCAGTTCAATAGAAACCATCGCACTCAATAAAAAGTATTTTCGAAGATAGCTTGAGTAAAGAAGACCCGAAGTGAAGAAGTTTGCTGTGACAGGGAATGTTGCTGTCCTTGGCAACTCCAAACTCATCCCGTCTAAGCGCATTACCAAAAACTTTAAACAAGCAGCACTTCTTAAACAGTCTTCCAAAATAACGAAGTATCTCTAAAGGTGCAAGATGTATCCTATGCAATAAAGTAGGCCTTACATGCATTACATCATATGTATTATGGTTATGTTTCGAGATCCCGTGGAACCTTAAGATACCTCTAGGTTTAATTTCCTTTCTAATGTTGATGTGAGGTGTCCATTTTTCCCTATATTTATCTAATAAAGATGAGCTATTTAAATGTAACACTTTTATCAGATTTCCGTTTCTTAAGCAAATAATGATAAAATCAAGCCTACTTTTGATAAGAGCTTTAACTAAAAACCTTTAACTATAATATAGTTCTGATTAAAGCAGCTTCTCCACTCTGCGGCTCTAGTGCTCTTATTAAGTCTCCATTGCCTGGAAAAAACCTCTGGGATCTCCTGTGGTCTTGCTTCGCTCTAGATAAGTGGAGGGTGAAACTGGGCTTGGAGATTCTTAGGGTATTTTGTAAGTAATTTATATAGTTTGTGTGTTCATAGATCACTAATATTCATTGCCCATAAGTGTGGCAGATTTTAGTTATTGCTGTCCAATGAAAAGATTTTTTTTAAATTATTAAAATAGCTGCTTTGTTCAAAACGAAAGGACAGACCGACTACTAAAAGTTTGAACTTTACCATAATATATAGATATAGATATATATATATATATATATATATATATATATATATATATATATATATATATCATTCAAGTGAGTAAAATAAAACCTTTTTCCAGTCATATATTTTTTCTTAATTTAAAAGGTTTCAACATTACCATGTCATTCTCAATTAACATTTCTTATAAGTACTTTACCCTTATTCTATTTAAAAATATTCTCTAAAATTTCTTTATAAATTTCTATATTTTCAACCTTTTCAGTTGATTGTCAAAAATTTTAAATATTTTCTAATAAAACTTAAGTTACACTGTACTCCATGGTCATTATTAACATTTTTTTTTTTTTTTGAATTGTTAATAATGACCATAGAGCACAGTGTAACTCTAAGTTTTATTAAAAAATATTTTAAATTTTTGACAATCAACTAAAAAGGTTGAAAATGTACAAATTTATAAAGAAATTTTAGAGAATATTTTTAAATAGAATAAGGGTAAAGTACTTATAAGAAATGTTAATTGAGAATGACATAGTAATGTTGAAACGTTTTAAATAAAGAAAAAAATATATGACTGGAAAAAGGTTTTATTTTACTCACTTGAATGAATGACTAAGAAAGATGTACTCTATCAATAAAAACAAGATAATTAAAATATATATATATATTTTATTTCAATAAATCTTCTTATTTTCGTGGGTATTAGTAATTCAAAAAGTCAGTAATGATTTATATTTCGTACAATAGATAATCTTGGATAATTTATTAAACAGGTCGTAGAGATTTACTTATTTATCACATTTATCTAATTTTATTTTATTTCCCATTTCTGTTAGTTGTACTACTTTAAACGATGGTTAATTATTGTAAGTATTGAATTTTAAAAATGATATGTGGAAATACAAAATAAATATTTTTATCGTTGCTATACTAATACAAATTTTAATGTGATTTGTAACTGAAATTTATCTATTTTCTTGTACTATAATGTAGATAAATTTTGAAGGTTCGTCCTGGTTAATTTATATGGCAAATAAGGATTATGAATATGGAGAATTATGAAGGGAGCGGGATTGGCTCAGTGGTAGAGCACTGAGCTACCATGCCGGAAATCCTGGTTCAAATCCCGGTAAAGGTAAGACTTTTATTTATTCTGTTAGCAGCCGGAAATGGACCATATAGCATCTAGGACCCTCCTGGGGCTCACCCTGAATTTAAAAGTGGGTACTCGAAATAAGGGGGGAAATCTGGCGGTTGAGCGTGATCTAGGACAGATCACCTCCCTCCACAACCGTTGTCCATGAAACAGTACTGTCTTTATCATCTAATGGACTCCACGGGTCTGTAGAATATCTGTAAAAATAAAATTATTTAAATAATCCATTCCATTATGACCTTTATGTCCATTCTGAACGCTCATCAAATCAGAATATAAAGTAACGGACAAGATGTCCCAGGAACTAGATGAAAGAAACTGGTCAGAAGGAAACGCTAAGCTGGCCATTGAGATATAATTAGAGAGGATGAAGGGTTAACTATGAAACTACAAAAGGCAGTGGGGGGGGGGGGGGAGCGAAGTCGAATTAACGGCTAAAGGATGCCCCTCTCGTTTGTATAATTAGTTTCCCTGGCTGAGTCAGGATTTTCCAAGATGGAACGAACGCCAGTGTAATCCCAATGGCATTGTTTTATAAATTATATAAATTAATACACGTACAACCCATGAGGGGGATAGCCTAGTAGGTCACTCCTCAATTATAGTTTACTCACTAAAGTTAATGTTGAACCCATCCACTCCAGCTTACAGTAATGAAAACAACGTTATATACGAGTATGTATCTCTACAGCCCCACTACAATAAGTGGTCAAGTCGGATCAAGTCCGTCCAGAGAGAGTTAACTGCTTTCAGATAACCGGAATCGTATCATTCTCGTAGTTTTTGCCTTGGAATGGAGTTGTAATATAAGCAATAACTCCTTTTCAAGCCAATGCCTTACTTAGCTCCTTAATCACTACGAAAATAACTCAATTCCGCTTACTTAAGTACAAGAAACTCATTTTTTGAGAAAATTAGATTTAACAACTTATTCACCGGGGCTGTAGATAAATGTGTTATAAAATACTTATTTCATCATTATTCATAATTGCACGGATAGATATAAATAAACTATATAATTTCAAAAATATAAAATATCTACCTCATGTGCTTTAATTGATTCAGAAATATTTTGAAATAAAAAAGAAGCGGCAATTGCACATGTACGTCAAACTTTTTAGGTTCAGGATCTCCGAAAATTAATATTGAAATAGATTCAGAAAGGATTATGATTATATAAAGTTTTAAAATACCTAGTTCAACATAACTCACATGTGTAATTAATAAAAATAAAAAATAAAAATAACGCATAATTTAACGAAGATACCTGATATTGTTCACATGATTCAGAAACGTTATAAAAAAAAATAATGCTATTTATTTATATAAATGTGATTTAAAATAGATATTAATTGAAATATTGTTTGCAAAGTTAGAAATCAATTCGTTTTTATGAAAGAACAACTTAAAAAGAGATTATGAGAGGAAAATAGTTGACTGAATGTTAAAATGGAGAACGGAGATAGTTGGGGGTGCAGTCAAAAAAACACCAAATAAGTACTAGACTTATATTTAGTTAGTGCCGACGTTTCGACCTACACTGTAGGCCATCTTCAGGGCGGCTGGGTGAACCTTCTAACCAACAATGAATCTGATATTGTTCACATGATTCCGAAACGTTATGAAAACAAATAAAGCTATTTATTTATATAAATGTGATTTAAAATAGATATTAATTGAAATATCGTTTGCAAAGTTAAAAATCAATTATAAATCAAATATAAGATAGGCTATATATGGTAGGATTGGAGTAAAGAGCAAGAGAGATTCATTGTTGGTTAGCCGGTTCACCCAGCCGCTTCTCCCAGTCGCCCTGAAGATTGCCTACATTGTAGGTCGAAACTTCGGCACTAACTAAATATAAGTATAGTACCTATTTGGTGTTTTTTTGACTGCACCCCCCAACTATCTCCGTTCTCCACTAAAAGGAGATTATATTACACCCAATTGTAACACCCCCGGCTTATCTGGAAGGGAATGGGGTTGTGAAAGGAAGGAAGGAATAGTAACACATAAGAAGAATAAAGAAAATTAGGAGAACGTACTCTTACTAAGAACTAAGCAATATAAATAAAATGACTATATTTATTTTTATTTAATAATAAAACCAAATTATTGACAAATATAAAAGAAAATGTTTAATAAATTAATACTAAAACCAAACTGTTGAAAAATATTAGAATGGTTAAAAATTCTGTAATTACTACACTACTGGTACAACCAGTTCCCCCACTTATTTGCTAGGACAAGAAAATAAAAAAAAAACAATAAGGGAATATTATAAGTCTCAGAACAAAAATTATAGCCTGATACTCCACGGTAATCAATGAGTCTATCCCCAGAAATTAAATTGTTCACATGTACCTTGTATAACGTGTAGCGATCCTCCCATCTGATCGGTTCCGCAGTAACCAACACCAATTGTCTCCAACCTCTCACACTGCGACGTTACACCTCCTTGCACACGGGACAGACTGCCTGACTTCTAAGCGATCGCGATCTCCCTCTCCCACGCTGGCCACCGTCTAGACGCCACCTCAGCATCCTTGACGGTCTCAGCCCCACGATCGCTCGACTAAATGATTTAATTAAACTTATTTACGGCCAGTCCCGCCACGGTTCGGTTACATCACCCTCCCCTTTACAAAAGAGTGGAACCACGGGGTCCACTCATACAATACGCCGTGGAGTACCAATGGTGGCTGAAACTTAATCCTACACTACACTGTATACACTGCCACTATATACACTCCTGTCAGTTGGTGCTGGCTTCTGTGCGCCCACCGGGTCGATGTATGGTCCTGGTTGTCAATTCTTCCAGAGCTCTGGCATCTTGTATTCGTTGAGTAGCCTTGGACTGTCTGTTTCCCAGCCACTTGCGTAGGCCCCATGTTCCAAGGACACCCAGCAACAATAGCGCCAAGGTCGTTGTGGCACTCCACGTCCACCATCTTCGGTTAACCCGTTCTTCCTGTATCCTTTCAAGCGCACGCCGAAGGGCCAAGACCCGAACTTCATCAGCGGCCCACTGACCCGCTCCCAGGTCTCCTTGCTGCTCCAAGGACTTCCAAGCCTCTGGTAGGTCTTCTCTCCTAATTGTCGTTTTTTCTGACCCTATGTGTAGAGATATAGGGTCCACGATCTGTATTTCCTTCTCCAACGTCGTGTACGTCGTCCCTCTGGAGCGGGGGAGCAGCCAGTAATCTGCTGTTTTCAGTGTACAAGACTCTGTTGCCTCCCATTCTCCATCACCGTCCAAAATAATCTCTCTGGGTTGCTGATTTCTGCAATTTATCGTTGCCTTGGTTGGCTCGTTGATACTAAAGAGCCATTTCTCTCTTGCCTCGTCCCAAATCCAAGTATCCAGTTGCGGGTCACGTAGTGCCCTCCATTTACACAGCGGTTGACCACTCTGCTCATCCCCAAAGAAGAGAGTGCTTAAGCAGGTCACTCGTCTCCGCACCATCAACGGAAACAGCGCGGGGCACACCCACGGCTGGGATGTCCGGCACCGTGACAGGTCCCCTTTCTGCAGAAGTGCATAATATTGTCTATCCACTGACACAAGAAAACTGTCCACTGACGTCTCTAATACCACCTTGTGCGGCACATCCACACTCCGTATCGGCATAGGCTGTACCCTATAGAGCTTGAAGGCTTGACCTGACCTAATCAAAGGGAGATCTATAACAACATGCACCGAAGTGGATGTGGCCACTCCATGGACTGCAGCGGCCTGGTAATAATGGTGGGCATCCTCGGGACGAGTACCTGTGAACAAACCAATTCCTGAGGGCAGTACATTGACCACCGTTTGGAGAATCTCACTCAAGGAGTGGGGAGACAGAAGGGCCTGACTCACTGCCCCCCATGATACCCTCTCTAATCCCAAATACAATTCCCTCAAATCACCACTGGCTTTCAGAGCCGTCACCTCCATATTTCGGAGGTTGGATATCAAGGTTAAGGATAGGTTAGTATAAAGGGAAAGCCGGTCTACTTGTGTCTCTAGGGTTAACATCCGCCGGTGGGTAGCTTCCATTTCCTTCTTCAACATTCCCGCGAAGCGTACTAGGTTCCTCGTATTTTCCTCGGTTCGTTGTCCCAAATTCCGTGTGACTGTGAGGTGCTCCGTGGCCAAGTGGACCAATCGCCCTTGTTGCATTGTTAGCTTCCCCAGATCGTCCCTTATCCCTTCTAAGTCGTCAGCATCCGGATTACCAAACACCGCTTTAATCACCTTCCCTCCAATGTTTAGCAGCCCTCTACTCCCTCGTTGAACCGGTAGCAGATTCCTGATGGACAAAACAGCTTCATCCACTTCTGCGACCATCTCCTTGGTCCTCTCCACCTCGTCCCAGTACCCCCTAAGTTCAGGGATATGGTTCAGTGTCCGTCGGTACTCAGCTTCTATTTCCTCTATTACTTCCCTCATCCGTAGTGCTTCACCACACAAGCGAGTCACGTTCACTTCCACTATTACCCGCCATCGCTCACTGCTCACTACTACGTCCCTTTCATCCAAAAACCTCACACCGCTGTGTCCCAGGGCCAACTGCAGCACCAGCCATCCTGTGAACACTGTCGTTTAACATTAGATTACTTTCTTGGCCTCAGCAGTATGGGGGATCGGGGGGTGACAAGGGAATCATCCTCCTCCGGGGCCCACGCGGTGTCACGTGGGTCCTCAGGTGTACCTGGGTCATCTTCTGTGCGGGCCCAGGTTGTTTCTTGGGTGTCCTCTGGTGAACTCGGGTCATTCCTCATCCAATGAGGAGTAACGTGATCGACTATGCCCCGGGGGGTTGACAATTTTTCTGGCGTCCTTCGCTCCGTTACCGGGGACTCCCTGCGGACAGTTGAGTAAGCTCCGTCGGCTTGACTCTCCTCTTGGTTGTCGTCCTTGACTTCTTCCATTTCATCCTCGCTGTCCTCGTTCCAGTGTGGGGGACATTCCTCCTCACTCTCATTTTCGTCCCGATGTTCATGTTCCTCCCAGTCACTCTCGTCTCCACTCTCCTCCTCCTCCCTTCCTAACTCAGTAGGCCTATCACCTATAGCTGGTTTCAACCGATTGATGTGTACCACTACTTTTCGGCCCGATCCCAACTGTAACTCATACGTGACTGGGGAGATCTTCCTGATTACCTCATACGGTCCCGTCCAAGGACGATGAAATTTCTTGCAATGTCCCAGCTTTGTAATGGGGACATGCAGGAACACACACTCCCCCACTTCGAGTTCTCTGTGTTTTCGCCCCTTGTTCCATTGCCTCGTCCGACGGGTCCATGCCAATTCCATCCTCTTCGATGCCTCCTCATAAGCCTGACTTAATCTCTCCTGCAGCCGTTCCACGAACTCTTCTGCTGGCGTTTCACCGTCCAGTGGCATGATATTGAAGCCCACAGGCATCTGCACTTCTCGTCCATACAGAAGGTAGTTTGGCGAGTATCCCGTGGACGAGTGCGGGATGGCCCTATAAGCCATCAGGGCATAGGGTACCCATTGATCCCAGTCAAGACCGTCCCGTCGTACATAATGAGCCACCGACTCAGCCAGAGTTCGGTGTAATCTTTCCACCATTCCATTGCCCTCTGGATGGTAGGGGGTTGTCTGAATTTTCTGTGTCCCCAGCAGCCGACATGTATTTTTCAATAGGGAGGAAACGAAATTTCTCCCCTGGTCAGTCAGCAATCGATCGGGGGCTCCGTGCCGGGTTACTATTGCCTCTACTAAGGCCCTTGCCGTCTCGTCCGCTGTGATTTCCTTCAAGGGTATTGCTTCGGCGTACCTCGTGAAATTGTCGATCATGGTGAGCAGGTACTTATAACCTCGCCCGCTCCTGGGAAGCGGACCGACGATGTCCATTGAAATTTGCTCAAACGGTCTGGTCGGGAAGAAAGGGGCTTCCAAAGGGGCCTTCAAACCTGGTGGGGATTTCCTTCTCTGACAGCTATCACACCTCGCGACGTATTCCCTTACGTCTGGACCCAGTGTGGGCCAGTAATACCCCTGCTGTACTGCCGACGTCGTACGTTCTATACCCGGGTGTCCAGCCCATTTGGCTTCATGGCACTGCTGTAAAATGGCCCCTCTTAAAACTGTTGGTACTGCCAACTTCCAGTCCCCCATGCTGTCACTACCGTTTTTCCAATACAATACGCCCCGTGCATCCTTTCCTCCTGATCCTGATTGTTGTGCTAGATCTTGGCACCACGAATCATCCCGCTGGGCTATCTGTAGCTCGCTCTCATTAAACCCCGGTGTCTTCACTTGTACTCCCCGCACCGCCCTGCTCAAGGCATCAGCATTCGTATGCCTCCTCCCCGCCTTGTGCTCTACTTCATAATTGAACTCCTGGAGCCTTAGTGTCCACCTCATTAACCGAGAAGAAGGCTCCTTTAAGCTTAGCATCCATCTTAAAGCCGAATGATCAGTAACAAGCTTGAATTCCCTCCCAAGTAAGTAGCACCTAAACTGGCGGGTTGCCCAGATGACCGCTAGCAGTTCCAATTCGGTGGCCGAGTAATTTTTTTCTGGGCCTCGTAATTGCCGGCTGGCGTAGCATATGGGTCTTTCTTCCCCATCGCGCACCTGAGACAACACTGCTCCTAATGCCATCGAGGAGGCGTCGGTGGCTAAGATGAACGGGTCATGGAAATCGGGATAAACTAGAACCCGGTCAGACACCAAATGCTTTTTTAGCTCATTGAAAGCATCCTCTGCCTCCGACGTCCATCTAAAAGTGGCATTCTTTTTCGTGAGCTCAGTCATTGGTTGAGCGATTCCCGCGAATCCCGCTACAAACCGGCGATAATACCCTGCTAACCCCAGGAAGGACCTTACTTCTCTCACGCTCCTTGGCCGAGGGTAGGCTCTCACTGCCTCTATCTTTGTGGGATCTGTTCTTACCCCATGCTCACTTACCACATGTCCAAGATAGGCAACTTCCTTCCGCACAAAGCGGCACTTCTCCCTGTTGACCTTGAGGTTAGCCTCTTGCAACTTACTGAATACATTCCCTAATCTACGTGCTTGCTCCTCAATAGTCGCACTGTAAACAATGACGTCATCCAGGTACACGTAGCATTCTACCCCTTTCAGCCTACTTAATAGGCAATCCATCAATTTTTGGAATGTTGCAGGAGCCCCAGCCAACCCGAAAGCCATCCTACGGTACTCGTAGTGGCCACCTTCTGTGGTGAACGCCGTCTTTTCCCGGTCTTTTTCCGCGACGGATATTTGATGGTAACCGCTTGCCAGGTCTAGCGTCGTAAAGTACCGGCTTCTCCCCAATTGCTCCAACGTTTCATTTATCAATGGCAGTGGATAAACATCCACTTTTGTAACCGCATTGAGACCACGAAAATCAGTACAGAACCGAAACTTGGTTTCCCCATGGTACGACTTCTTTCTAACCAATACAATGGGGGCCGACCAGGGACTCGATGATGGCTGGATGATCCCATTATCCAGCATTTCCTGGATGTGTTGTTTAACAATAGGTCTCTGATGGAAGGGTACTGGATACGGTCGTTTTGCTACTGGTGACGCGCCGCCTGTTTCAATGGAGTGCTCGACGCCTAGGGTGCAACCCCTCTCATCTGGTGGGTCGAACAACATCCCATACCGCTCTAACACCTCTTCAATAGTCGATCTATCGTTCGGTGATAAATGACCAAGCTCAGCGTCCCAATTCCGCTGGTCCACTTTCTCCTTAGACTGGTGTAGTCCCACTACTCCTATCACGGTCTCCTCCCCGCCCCAGACGTCCGCCTCAACCGCCCTCCCCAAGGTTTGTCTGCGGTCAACCACGATCGGTTCTCCGGTCAAGTTGACCACCCGGACGTTCACCATCCCCTTTTCCACTCTGCCAACGCCCCTCCCCGTTCTCAACCCCTTCTGCGGCTGGATTTCAGGTTCTACCATGACCACTTTGCCGTCCATCATCGCCAGCTCCCCAGCTATTATGGCTTCAGCGTACTTTGGGATTATAGACCTCGCAACGGCCCGTACAGTGTATTCCTGCTGTGGCTTCTGAAGCGGTTCTGACTCACTAGGACTTGGCTTCCCCCGATGACACTTCTTCCCTGTCTGACGCTTGACTGCCTCAGCCGTCACCCCTCTAACCAGTACAGTGTTAGACCGAGCGTGAATTTCTATATCGACCTTCTTCATAAGGTCCAGCCCCAATATCCCGTCGTACGCCATTTCAATGTCCGCGACTGTAAACCGATGGCTTACTTTTCTCCCTTTTATTTGGCATTCAACCTCCTGTTCCCCTCTTATACGCAGGGCCCTTCCCGTTACTCCCCTGGCCTTCAGGTTTGACCATCTCACCTTATGACCTTGGACCGGTTCCCTTAACAAGGAGATCTGAGCCCCCGTATCCACCAGCAGAATTTTCTTTTGCCCGGCTATCACAACCTCAAGACTTAACCCGTCGTTCTCCTGGCCAGATATGCAGGGAATTAAACCAAGCTTACCCCTTTGGTTCTCCTGGGGCCTCCCTTCGGGGCAAAAGGGCGGCCTTAGGCTTTTGGGTCACTCCCATTTTGAGCGGCGGTGGTACAATGGGAAGCGAAGTGTCCTATTCTTCCACATCTGAAACAAGCTCCAGGGTAGTCTGGTCGTCTCCTGGTTCGCTGTGGGGTCTGGCCAACTCTGTTAGGGCAATTTCTCGACAAATGCCCCCTCTTAGCACAGTTAAAACATTGGACCTCCGAAAGTGGTGGCCGAGCGTTTACCCGCCCCTCGTTCCTTCCGGGCTGCCGGTAGTTTGCGCAAACACATACGGGTGGTTGCACCTCTTATGCGCCCGTCATCGGCTCTACCTGTGGTTCTCTTACTACATATATGTTTTTTCCCCGTTGATGCTCCTGTAGGGCCTGTTCCAGCTCCAACGCCATTTTCTGGGCTTCCCTTAAGGTCTGTGGGCGGCCGAACAATACTTGCTTACCTACCTCCCCAGTCAAACCCCTAGTGAACGCCTCTAACACCTTCCTTTCTACCTCCCTCGCCCACCACGTTCCCTCGTCTCCGGCTAAGGTTGGCCTGGCCATCTTTCCACCCACCGTAATACATCGGTCGGCAAACTCTTGTATCTTCTCCTTAGACTGTTGGCTCATGTCCTGCAGCACTCTGCCGTAATATTCGAAGGTGTTTGGATCGCCAAACCGCTCCTTCAATACCTCCGAAAGTCGCTGGAACGTAACCTCACCCCTAAGCTCTTCAGCGCCCCTTACGAACGTCGCCGCTTGTCCCTGAAGTTTTAACCGACATATCCTCACTCTATCTCCGTCATCCCAAGCCCCACAAGCCGCTACCTCCTCCAGGTAGTCCAAAAACTCCTCCACTGGCCGCGCAGTCGCTTCCCCTCCCCATGGCTTCACTAGTGACTGTAACGATAGATCTCTGCGAGGTGGTTTAACAACCAGTTTAGCATCTGGTTGATTTGTCTCTAGCTCTACAATCTGCTGCTTGAGTTCCCCCTCCCGCTTTTGAAACTCCTCGTTTAGTTTTAACACCTCATCCAATTTAGCCCTTAATTGACTCTCAGCCGTCATTTTAAAAACGTGAATTTAGTTTGTGGTATTTTTGCAACCACCCCACACCTGACACCACTGTAACACCCCCGGCTTATCTGGAAGGGAATGGGGTTGTGAAAGGAAGGAAGGAATAGTAACACATAAGAAGAATAAAGAAAATTAGGAGAACGTACTCTTACTAAGAACTAAGCAATATAAATAAAATTACTATATTTATTTTTATTTAATAATAAAACCAAATTATTGACAAATATAAAAGAAAATGTTTAATAAATTAATACTAAAACCAAACTGTTGAAAAATATTAGAATGGTTAAAAATTCTGTAATTACTACACTACTGGTACAACCAGTTCCCCCACTTATTTGCTAGGACAAGAAAATCAAAAAAAAACAATAAGGGAATATTATAAGTCTCAGAACAAAAATTATAGCCTGATACTCCACGGTAATCAATGAGTCTATCCCCAGAAATTAAATTGTTCACATGTACCTTGTATAGCGTGTAGCGATCCTCCCATCTGATCGGGTCCGCAGTAACCAACACCAATTGTCTCCAACCTCTCACACTGCGACGTTACACCTCCTTGCACACGGGACAGACTGCCTGACTTCTAAGCGATCGCGATCTCCCTCTCCCACGCTGGCCACCGTCTAGACGCCACCTCAGCATCCTTGACGGTCTCAGCCCCACGATCGCTCGACTAAATGATTTAATTAAACTTATTTACGGCCAGTCCCGCCACGGTTCGGTTACACAATATTAAATAAGAAATATTTACTGGAGATATGTATTTTAGGGGGCAGCTATTTCGTTATGGGTAGAGCGGTATTTCGCCATGCCTAAGGTCACGGATTCAAATCCTGCTGGGGCAGATAATTTATTTAACCTGTTAACAGCAAGAGATGTATCCTGTGGTATCTGGAGAAACTTCTGGAGCTCGCCCAACATCTATAAATTGGGTAATGGTTGAGCGTGAATTTGGACAGAATTCACCTATCTGGACAAAACCGTTATCCTAGAAATAGTGAAATATCAACCACATTCAGGTCCCCTAATTTAAGATGTTAAGTGTTTGGAGTAAAAATGGAAAAAAAATTGACATCTTAAAGTTTAAGACATATCGATTAGGATATCTCGAAGTTCACAAATAAAGCTATCAAAACTAATGAATTGAGCAATTTTTCTGAAATCTTCAGGAGGAAAGAAACATCTTGGAATCGAGAAGAGGAACCGATATATGCTAACCCCTCCGCGGAAACGAGAAGATAGGCTGTAATATACGGCACGAGCCGTGACCGCATAAGTCAGCTCTTATCTAGTCGTCCGGGCTGTCATTGTGACGGGAGGTCTTCGGGGGCGGAGGAATATCCTGGAATAACAAGGTGGCAAGAGGATACCAAGCGAGAAATTGCATCACCTCTACGCCTCCTCTCCAGGGAGCTGGAATCCGCATAAGAAATGGGTAGCGGGGAGAAGAAAATGGGTTAGAGGAAGACGGATTGGACGATTTGAAACTTCTTATAGATCGCTCTAGGTTTACTCGTAAATATCTCCCTGAGATTGGATTGATTCGACAAAAGCTGGCTAGAGCTGTTTTACATTTCAAGAAATAGAGGATATAAAACGGTATGAATAGTAACAATAGGACATGCGAACATATCCCCAGTAAATAAGTGTTCAATTAGAACTTCATTTAAAATAGTTTTTATACAAAAGAAAACGAAATAGTGTTATTTCCGTAGTGCAAATCGGGCGTTGTCTTAAGAATTATTGCTTATATTACAGTTCCATATCAAGTCAAAAACTACGAGAATGATACGATTCCGGTTATCTGAAAGCAGTTAACTCTCTCTGGACAAAATCCGACTTAGCTCTTATTAACAACTTATTCACCGAGGATCCAGTTATAAGTTGTTTTATTTGGTCGTGTTAATGGATTCATTGATTTTCACTCAACTTGCAAAAAAATGAGGAAGAAAATGGTCCGGGTGGAGGTCAATAAATTTTTCTTAGATAGGGAAAAATGTTTATTAAAGTGCCAACGTTTCGACCTAAATTGCAGGTCTTCTTCAGGGCTAAATATGCAAAATTCTGACAATTTAAAATTACTAAATTATTAAAAATTACTAAATCATGGTAAATATTAAAGTTAAAATGTATAAGCATCAAGACTACTAATAACAAGGTGAAAGGAAGGTAGTACAAATAGTAATAAAGAATAAAATAAGTAATAAGAGGTAATAAAAAAGAAAGTGTTAACAATTAAAACTACAATTGGTAAATATTAAAGTTAAAATAGATAAGTATCAAGGTATCTGAGTGGTGGAAAATAATAATAATGGGGGGAGGGTGAACCTATATATATATATATATATATATATATATATATATATATATATATATATATATGTGTGTATATATATACAGAGCAAGGTTAATCTTTGTAGAGCATTAAGAACAAAGTGACAGGGAAGATAAAATTTAAAAAACAAAAACAATACAGTTAGTAATAAATCAAGTAATAAAAATTGAGGCATACAGTAATAAAAATGAAAATGATAATAAGAAATATTATTTATAAGTAATAAAATTAGAAATTAAAATTAGTTAATTAGTTTGTTCATTTAACGTCACTTTATGCTGCTATGGCTAATCGGACGATGCTACATTGGGAGCTCTAAATTTTGCCTATCCAGGTTTGATTAGGATAGGGATTTTTAACGAGTACCTGACATCGTACAGGCTCGGGACCCCCGTTTAACGTCCCTTCCGAAGGACGGCGTAACTAAGGATTTTTTACTCCCTTAAAAAATCCTAGGGCCACCTGCCGGACTAAAAACCCGCGATTTTGGGCTTAATAGTTTGTTACGCTAACTAGACCACAGGTGACCGAATGTATGAAACTCAATTAATTTCAACAGTTAATTGGTTATAAAATTAGATAGAAAAAAATATTTCATCATTATTCTTTATATTTCATAAATATAATTTTAAAATTTATTTCATTAACAATTAAAGTCAGAAATATAATATAACTTAATTATGTTTCATTCGAAAACAAAAAATCATCTCTACTTTGACAAGAAGTGTAATTACACTCATAAGGCTTGCTTTTAACAACAAATATAAAACTAACTACTTATTGCATCATATATTAAAATCATTTATAAAGCAAAAATACTTTATAAATTATTTATTATTTTTCTAAATAAAATTTCATATAAGACAAAGGATCACGTTTCCATACATATTTTCAACAAAATAAAAATGTTAGGTAGGCAAGGTTGTCTGAAAAGGCTCGTGCTTCATTTTAGTTTTAGTGTACAAAGGATGGCTAAAAGGAAAAAATTGGACAAAGTAATTTGTCTAAGAATGCTTTGAGGACTATAAATTATCCTAATAACAGCACAGTCAACGAGGTCACTAGAAAAACGTAGGAAATACATCGAGAAAGCGATTA
The DNA here is from genome assembly GCA_037127475.1 of Arma custos. Classification (NCBI taxonomy): domain Eukaryota; kingdom Metazoa; phylum Arthropoda; class Insecta; order Hemiptera; family Pentatomidae; genus Arma; species Arma custos. The sequence continues at coordinate 126,107,618 of CM073760.1, read as the reverse complement.
TAGGTCTCCCAAAACCAACTGCGGACTGTTTTGAAATTCAAACTATAAAATTTTTATAGGATAGATAAATAGAACAGAAAGGATGAGTTAAAAATTCATGTTATTATTTGACTATAAATATGCACAACTTTTTTTTTTTTAATAATTTATTCAATGAAATTTACAACTGTATTATACTTACAAGGTTCCTAGGTTTGAAACTAGTGGGTTTGAGTGGGAATGAAGTTTGACATGAAAAGATTGATATCGGATTCGGGCCAAATCAGCAACAAATGGGACATTAAGGTCATTATGGATTACTTTGTTCGTTATAAAGTAAGGAGCATTGAGGATTTTACGAAGGATTTTGGATTGTAAGGATTGAATACGAGAGGGATTCGATGCGCTCCAAAGCTCTATTCCGTAAGTCCAGATGGGTCTAATGATTATCATGTATATGAGTATTGTAACTAATTGAGAGCTTAGAGCGTTGCATAGCAACTAAAATTATCTTTAAAGAGTCTTGAGTTGAGTAGAAGGTATATAAGGTAGATGTTTCCAGGACAGCGGTTATGTGGTGAGAAGTGAATTGTCCAAGGTGTTCAACGGCCAGGATTTTTTACCAATTAAGGATATCTATATAAAGGATTTGTAAGCCCCAGAAGGGTCTGTAGATCGCACAAGGTTCATCCATAGCTTCAGAAGGTTTAAAAATGTATCTCTCATAGCCTGATTCGAACCTGTAACTTTCATCAAAGCAACTTTCATATTACTAAAGTCTACACTGGACGTATCCATGGCAACCACAAAAACACCTGGCCAGAAGATTTCAGCTGTTGTTAGATCTTCTTCAGTTACTTATAACCTTTACTTCATGTTCATCTTCAAATGTTATCATTATCATCAATTTAATACACTGTTCAAAGTATCTGCTGTTCTTTTTATTTCATAACAGCAACACTCTAAACACAGACCGATCCCTGCTCTTTAAAATGATATATATAGCTGCGTAAGCCTCTAAGAGAGACATCCTCTTTGGAAATGTAAAGGAAATTTATTTGCAACTTTACTTCAAAGAAAATTATTAATATTTTTCTACCAAACGGATAGGTATCGTCTTTACCAGCGATTCTTAAAATAACCATTTCTTTTTCCTTTTACAGTAAAAGTATTCTAAGAGCAAATAACCAACTCAAGGTGATTAAACTGAATAACTATCTATGGTATGTATATAAGAGAAATACGATACCGTATCCATAGCATTGGAATGCCTTACGCAGTCTTGTTTAATCAGATCATTTGAGAATTAGTCTAAATCATTGTATTAGTACGAAGCAAATTTGAAATTTTAGTCAATAAAATTTATTCTGATATTGTAAATATTCAAAAAACATTTGTTTTTATTAGATGTAGTTATAGCATGAATTAATTTCTTTATTGCTATTAATTATATCTTTAAATACATTAAAAAAAAATATGGCCTGTCTCTTTAAGGCCATAGTAAATCAAAATAAGTTAATTACTTTTTTCCTCGAGATATGTAGATGACAACAAAACAATGCATTGATATTTTAATAAATTCATAAAACTTGTAAGAGTTTTGGAGTTGCCATCTATTTGGATTGCTGACGTGAGATGTGCTGTATTTGATCTTCATTGATGCGAACTTTTTTCGATGTAGGTCCAGAATTTTGCGTGGATCGACGAAACGATGACTGATTAGATATTTCTATTTTTTTTTTTCAAAACTAAACGCTTTTTTTGCAGATTTCCAATTGTATTCTATCATACAACTGAATATATATTGTATAAGCCAAATTTATCTCATCGATAAACAAATTCAAAATAAAATCTTAATGCTATATGATAAGGAGCTATGATATTAAAAAAAATGTATTCTTTATTTAATATATATATATATATATATATATATATATATATATATATATATATATATCAGTAAATCAACCGAATAAAAATCATATAAAGTTGTTCATTTGACATATTAAGTAGGAGTTCATCCCGACATTGCGCCTATCCATAGCCAAAATCCACATCCCATACAAACCCCAAGCATAAATATGATGCTTGTTAGTAGAGGCAACAGTTTTCGTATTGGAATTGATTGTTTATTCAAATTACCTTTCGAGCCCGAAACAATATAATAATAATGTCACCTCTTGATCAAGGCCAAATTTTATTGTAATAAACCATTAGGTACAAAAGCCAGATGAAAAACTGCAATGAATAGAAAAGGTTTGATCGAGAAACTAGAAAACAAAGAATCTTGAGGAAAATCCTGGGTCCAAATTAAGAGAATGATGAGTTTAGAAGACGAAATGACTATGAACACTACAAATACGTAGAGAATATCACAGACACTATTCGAAAGAGGATTGTTTCCTATGAACACATTGCTCATATGAATCCGACGTGATTCAGCAAGCGGATTTTCAGCTATTTCATGAATTGTGAAGGACAAGAAATGCAAGGAAGCATGGTCCAAAGAGGTTGAAAACGATCTACAAGAAGTGGAGGTTACACAAGAGGACTTAGAGGTATGTGTTCCGCATAGGCAAAAAGCTCCGAGAACACCGGGTTTTCCAACAAAATCCAAAGCTAAAAACTGGCAAGGTGTGGAAAGAAGCGAGAAAGGAACAACATAGGAAACGAATGCGGGAATACTGGGCAAAAGTTTAAGCCCTGGCAAATGGAAGGGAAAAGAAGAGGCAATCGAAATATCATAAAAATTATTTAATAGTAACGTATAGAAAGATATTAAATAAAATTTATAAATAAATTATATGAATTTATAAATTACGAACCAAACTCGTCAAATTATATTATTTAATATAATCGAATAGGTAAATTAATGCCAACCCAATTTAGACACCCCCGCTTCTCGAATTAGGCTGTTTCGGGGAATAATTATTTATGCAAATATCATTAGAGGGCGCTCGACTCTATTGGGGCGTAAATGAAATAAATTGCCTTAATAGAATACCAGTGTACTGATAATACCGCGTTCATTGGGGGAGAGGAGCTAAGGGAGAAAGGGAGAAGATAGGGAAGAGGACAGGGAGGAGGGAAAGAGGATTGTGAGGAGGATGGGGGGAGGGGAGGAGGGAGGATTGTGAGGAGGACGGGGAGTAGCAGGGAGGATTGGAATTCCCAATTAAACGAGGAATAAGGAAAGGCGGCCTACTCCCACCAAACTCCTTAATGTCGATAATCTTCGACCGGTTAACAAAAAAAATCCTTAATACAGTAATCTATAATTATATCGATCCTTAGAAATGATACCTAAATCTTATGAATATGAAATAATGTTAAGGCGAAGATAATGAAAGGAGCCGATTAGCATAAGGGATGAACTTCCAACTTAGTTAAGTAGCAAAAGGACTTTATATAACTTAAGTATATATTAACTTTAATAATTTAGTTAAGTTTTCTAAGAGTACCTCAATGATTAATAATTTATAATCTTAATATTTCCCGGATTGACATTTTTATTATGGATAAACATTTATTAACATCCATTTCCCCAGACACAAATTAACTATTTTGAATTTTAATGTGAAGAAACTAGCAAGCATTTTTTCTCAATTAACCTAGCAGTGAGTTAAAACAAAAAAAAATGAAAAAGGATTGCTAAGAACTAATTACATATCAAAAAGTTTTTATGTATTTTTTTTTAAATACAACTTTATTACAACAATTGTCATATGTCGTAAGCTGACAATGATTTTTTCCACTTTTCCCGATCCTGGCAGTCCTCCTCTGTAAGCCCTCTGGCTGTCATTCCTTCCTGCAATCCATCGTACCATTTCTTTGCCGGACGTCCTCTTCTCCTCCTCTCCTTAGGAACATAATTTATTATTCTCTTGGGCCTTCGATTTTCTGACATTCTCATTACATGGCCGTACCAGCTCAGCTTTTTGGTTTCGATCGTGTACAAGATATTTTGGGGTTCCTGTACTTTTTCTCTGATCACGTGATTAGGGATGTGCTGGAGTTTCGATATGCTACTACTACGTCTCCAGAAGTCCATCTCCATCGCTAGGAGTTTCTTTTCTAAGTTGGTAGTGATGGCCCATGTTTCTGAGCCATATAATGCCACACTTTTGACAAAGGAGTGGTAAAGTCTTTTCTTTGTAGACAATTGAACTTTCTTACTCCATATTATAGAATTTAAAGTTCTTATTGTCTTTCTTCCTTTATTTAACTTTTCCTATATGTCAAGATCGCAGCCAGGATTTTAAAAATATATATATATATATATATATATACGTATGTATATATATATACGCACGTATAATTTGTCATATAATCTTTGACATTTTTAACAATTTCAAAACTAATAACTAATGGTTTGTATTATACTTATTATAATTTAATATTCTTCGGAACGTATAATTTGTGTATTCTTCGACATTTTTAACAATTTAGGACTAACATATTCTAACAAACAGTTTATATTATAATTTTATGTATGTCTTTTATGGTTCTTAAAAAACTTCTTCAGAAAAAATTCTTCTTCCTCAGAATAACTATATATATATATATATATATATATATATATATATATTTAATAATAGATTTTACGAAAGATATTCCAATATACCATATTTGAAGTTTTACTTTGTGTACCTCAAGAACCTACTAATTAAAATAAATTTCCATAGGAATTATTTTAGGTTTTACGGAAAAATAGCAATATGCAGGAAGATTATTAGGCCGAAACTTCAACCGCCTGTTTTCCCCAAATTAATGGGATAGGGGTTACCATTAAAGCTGCAGAAGTCAGATCTCTACATCCTAAGCTACTCTGTTCTATATAGCTACACTATAAGAGACTAGACTATAAGAATCTTATGGTATTTACACAAGTATTTAAAAATAAATATAAACTAAAAGTTATGTTCCGGTAAAGCAAAAAATAATAATAATCTGAAATAGCAAAAATTAAGCTGAAAAAAAATACACACAATACTCATCTAATACCCTAGAAGAAATAACTTCGTATTTTTCATACAACTTCCAGCAGCTGCACTAGTATTGAATATTATACTTATATTGGTATAATTAACGCAAAACATCGTTAGAAATAATTATGGAATTATAATGTCATTATATTTTACATTATATATCGAAATAAAATCCTCCTATAATGACATTTCGCCCTTATAAGAAGCAGTCGCTAGAGTTAATTGAGAGACGGATCCAGAGATTTCTGTTGGAACGGCCTCTTCCATAACTAACTGGCTCCTCATTAAGGATCACTTGGTCGCTAATGATTCCCTCTTCCTAACGACCGCCCTCTCCCAGGTGCCGGCCTGCCTTCTCTCTATATTTTTATTTTATTTTTTATTTTTAAGAATAATATTTCTTATCAAAGTAGATAAATTATGGAATTAAAAAACAAAATATTATTACTGATGTGACATATGAAATGTCCATTGAAAAAATTGACTCCATTCCAAAAAACTTTATGAAGTCAAAACATTTTTATTTAAAATATTTATCCTAATTTTCATTACATTTTTCCAAAACTTCAAATATTTAATCCCTGAACTGGAAAAATCAGGGTTTTGGGATGAAATAAAGTCTGACAATAGGTTATAAAGTTCAGAATGATTTTAAAAAAGTTTACACCCTTAAGGAAGTTGTCCAAATCTCTGAATAGGTGGAAATCTTTTGGAGATGATCCTTGCGAATAAGGTGGATGTGGGAGTATTTCTCAACTCGGCTCGTTTAGTTTCTTCACTGTCTGTCTTGAAACGCGAGATCTGGTTTTGTCTTGTAAGAGTATAGATCCCTTCCGCTTAAGTAGGTTGTTCTTTTGAAAAGTTTTTGTAGCATTATGTCAATATCCCTGCCATGCGATTGGATACAATGGTTTCACCTCTGGGTTGAAAGGAGAAATGAATTATTTATGTATTTATGGATGGGGTTCGTTACGACCCCCAACCGCGGAGCTAATTTCAATCAGTAGTCTAACCATTATCACTTAAGCATCGAGGTTATTGAAATAGTTGAAATAAATTATTAATTATTTCACATGAAAACAAGTCACGTTTCATTCACAAAACAAAAATATAAATGAAAAGGAGATAGTTGGGGGGTGCAGTCAATAAGAACACAGAATAAGTGAAGTACTTATATTATGTGCCGACGTTTCGACCTACAGTGTAGGTCATCTTCAGGGCTAACAGAGAAACAAACAGAACAAAAAATGTAAACAAATATAAAAAATGTACAGTAACAATAATATAGTGACAGGTAATGTAGAAACATAAAATAGTGGCAGATATGAAGATAGAAGATAACGAATATAAAAAAGAGCCAGATTATAATAAAATAAATAGACATATTTAAAAAATTAATGATAATGAAAAGGAATTAAACTAGTGGCAGATATAATAAAATTAAGATAAAGACAAATATAACAAAATTATTGAAATAGTGACAGATATAATTATTGAAATAGTGACAGAATATAAATAAAATATAAATGAGTTAAAAATAAATGTGAGCATTTCAATTATGTAAACAACATTTATGTTAGGTTACTATAATTGTATAGAGTTTAATTCGAAATGTAAAACGTGGTTAAGTATAATTTTCATCAAAATGAGTTTCTTGTACTGAACTAAGCGGAATCGAGTTATTTTCGTAGTGAATAAGGGACTAAGTAGGGCATTGGCTTGAAAAGGAGTTATTGTTTGTATTACAACTCTATTTCAAGCCAAAAACTACGAGAATGATTATCTGAAAGCAGTTAACTCTCTCTGTTAACAAAATCCGACTTATTCACCGGAGCAGTAGATAGGTCTGTTTTGAGAGAAGGAATATTTTTAGATGAACATTTCTTTAATATCGGAGGATATAAATACTTAACCATTCCAATATCCACGTGTAGATTTTATTTCCTCTCTGAATAAGTTGAATACGAAACGGAAATATGACGGAAGATGATAACGCGAATAACAGATAGGGAAACCGTAATAAAAACCAAGAAAGAAAAAAAAACAGAAAAAGAAATAAAGCGGGAAAGGGAATAAAAGATAATCCATTGGGAGCCCAGAGATGGTTATATAAATAAAATTTATGAGCTAAGATAGTAAAAAAAAAAGATTTATACTGCTACAACTACACTAGCGCTCTCTAGAGCCTCGTGGCGAAACAATCTGCCATACCTCGTGCTCTGCTTCTGGAGGGACATTATTTACTGAAACAGTCTAATATCAGGATATTTTTCATCTTTGTTCAATAAATTTAAAGTACAAGAATAGGCAATATTTTTGTTTTAATTATTTTAACATTCGAAATAAAATATTGTATTACTGTTTTTAATAATGTAAATACATCTTCAAGGCTTAATTTTTTTTTGTCTCTCACAAGGGAAGCTCATTGGAGTTCAGCTCTAAAAATGTTTTTAGTATAAATGAAACAAGCATCAATGGGATACCAAATAAAATTATATAAAAAACGATGCTAGCCACTTGTAAAATAGGAATAAGATAAAGAAATAATGATGATAAAATCTTTTAATCACGCATTACACCTTCCATTATTCCATTGGCTCTTCCTTCCTTCCCATTCGCAGACAATATTTCTTTAGTGCTTTTCTATACCAATCCATTAACTCTCTGCACCCTTCATGTATCAACAGTCTCCTCCAATTCAAATCCTCAGTCCAGCACCACAAAACAAGATACCGCCTTTCCGATCTATACACTCGCCCACTCCACCACAGTGTGGAAATCAATCTCACCTTTTATCCGCCATGCTTCTTCACTGACTTTATTTAAATCCTTGATTTTGCAACATCTCCCGACCTCCCAAAAATATTATCACTAAGCAGGCCAATCATTTGCTTAAATAAATCAGTATTGAATAATTGATTTCGTTGCTTACACGTTTTTTGCTTATTTTTCCCAAAGAAGATACAGACTATATCGAGACTTCATTGCAACTATCCCAATACATTATTTTATATAGTGACTGTTGTTATTAATGTATGTTTATTCTCTACAGTCGGTCAAAATCCTGTAAAGTTTCGTACCTTTTAGTTATTTCTATTTTTATTTTTATTATATTCTTGTCACTTTTAAATACTTCATGATTTTTATTACTATGTAGCCTTCTGGCCAGATATATATTATGTTTATTTTTCTCTTCATGTTTATACTAAAGGGACTTAATCCCAGAATAAAGTTTGTTTTCTATTCTATTCTATTAGATTTTTCATCTTTTAAAAGAATAAAAATGGGTGTATTCCTCGACATTTTAAACAATTTCAAGACTAACATATTCTAACAAATATATTTATTTTTTAATATTTATTTTTATTCATATATATCCTTAATAATATATCCATCGCTATTTTCTTACATTTCTACAACTCTATATGTTATTATATTCTTTCATGGTACTGCAATGTTTTTTTGTAGTTATTTTTGTTTTGTTTGTTTTTCTTTCATAGCACTGAAGATGGACTACAACGTAGGTCGAAACGTCGGCACTAATAAAAAATAAGTTTCACTTATCTGGTGTTATTTATGACTGCACCCCCCCCCCCCCAACAAATTCCATCCTTCATTCTAACAAATAGTTTGTATTAGACTTATTATAACTTAATATTTTAACATAACGCCATTTTTTTGTCTTTTATGGTTTTTAAAAAAATTCTTCTTCCTCAGAATAACTATCTCTAATAATGCTCGACCAAAATAGTCAAAAAGTATAAATTCAAGAAATGAAACAAATATAATGTAATATAATAAAGAATAATACACTCAGTTCTGGTTTGGTATACGACACAGGAGAGATTTTTTAAAATATATTTAAACTCGACCTCGTTTGTTCCAACTCTTCCAGATCATCCTATGCTTTTCTCTTCCTCTAGCGAAGTCCGATTAGTAATAGTTTTCGACCATCATCCATCAGTCAGGAGAGATGCATAGCACACTTTTATTTCAGGTTTTCTGCTTTCTAACTATTTGCTTTTGCCTGAGAAAGGATATCTTGGGCCTTTATCTTTTCCCACCTTGTGAATTCTATAACACTCTCAAAGGTTCAATTTGCGCTATATCCGATTTCTCCTGCCACTTTTGGTTAGTCCCAAAAATTGGGTGTCGTATAGGATTTGGACTAGATACAAGACCGTGAAACTTATACTTTTAGATCGTTAGTGAAATTTTTATTAAAACTTTTTTCTCAAAATTTCCTTTCCAAAGGAGTTTCGAATAATCTGGAATACGTTCTCCATATTTTTTCTAAATGCTTATTTAAAATCCAGAATGATCACAATCATATTTGTGATTCCTCCAGATTATTTTCTCAACCCCATTTCTTAAACATTTTATTAATGCCATAAAGAGTTTGTCTGAGTTGGAAATTATAAAAGTAGAGCAGAAAGAAATAAACCAGGCATGCAAATATTCCATATAGCCGTGCTCGGCCATCCATGAAGAAGTGGGTCACTTTTACACACCCTCGGGGAAACTTGGACTGCCACCAGCTGAGATAAAGTTTTTGAATACGTGAAGAAGTTAGTAGCAATCGAGGCTCGAATCTAGCCCACCCTGTGTTTGCCTTCTCTGGGACAGTTGGTATCCCTGTCATTAGCGGCTTCCTTCTGCTCTTCTTCACATCTTCCTTGTCCAACGGTTCTAATTGGATTATTTACGGGACAATAAATAATAGTTTATTGGAAGAGAGAGAGATATAGACAGATGGTATCAAGGTAAAGTTCAGTCATGTAAAAAACAAAAATAAACTGACAATTACATAAGGATTGACAAAAGCACATAAAATGAACATTATAAAAAAAGTAATTATGCTTATTCAACATAAAGAAGTTAGAAGGCATCTAGTGTGGTGAGCTGGTGGATAAGCTTCCACATCTATCTTCTATCTCTAATTATTTATCAACATCATCTAGGTGTTTTCTGATGATTAATCATTTTTTAAAGATTTATATTGTCAGTTATACAGTAAAATATCCTGGTTAACTTCTTCCCGGCGCATTATTTTTTTTTAATTCCTTAGCATGATTTGTAATATTCGTTTGTAGAAATATTTTGTGCTTTTAAGTTTAACAACTACAACAATGATAAAAATTGTTGCCATACTGACAAACATCAAAGTAAAAAATCAGGAATTTCTATCCGCAAATGTCCGAATTCTAATAATTTTTAGTAAATCTTACCTTACAAAAGAACTCGTCACACGCGATGCGTATTTGGTAGAGAGAAACTATACCAAGATGCTTACCTAGAACAAAAAAAAAAATTAGTTGCTGCCTAATGAAATGTAGGTGATTTTTTTTGTTTTTACTAAATAATATTAAATGTTAAGTAATGGAACTAAGAGGAATTTGCGAGGAAACCTTCGAGAAAGTACTTTTAACAAAAGTATTTCTAATAACGTGTCGCCTATTCATACATTCCATGACAATATATCCCAAAGTTCTTCATAAAGAGAAGACTAATTTTACTATATTAATCAGTAGTAAATCGCCTATCATTAATAGAATCGCATTTGGATGCACTTGAAGAAGCAGACACGAAATACTGGCATTGAGTTTAAAATCGACAAAACTGAAGCCATGTATACCTGAAGAATTAGAGAGGAGACTCCACAAATCCTAAACTAATATTAGGACGGTCAACATCTTGTTTTTGGACAACCGAAAATATCTTGGGAAGGGGCTTTATGTGGAATCACCACGCCAAGGAAATCAAATAAGAATATTTAAAAATTCTTAGTGAATCTTTTCTGACTTCATTGGGGACCAAAATAACAAAATAGACATAGTGTCATGCAAGAAAAACATTTTAAAAATACATGATGCAGTTCATAAGGCTGTATCAAGGCCTCATAAATTTGGATTTCACAAATTCTAATCCATATAATTGCTGTACATAAGCCTAAATTTCTCTTCTATATCATTCTTACATCTTTACATAATAAGAAAGTGCACCGTTACATAACATTACATTGGAATCTGAAGCTGACTTTGTTTGGTATCAAGTTGCTCCTTAATTCCAATAATCTACAGGGAAGATTGGGCACGTCCGCTTCAAAAGAAAAAAATATAAAAAAAATACTTTAAAAGAAGGAAATAATGGAATGAAAAAAGGGATTTGGCATAAAAAAAATATATAGAGAAATTGAGAAGATTTTTTTTTCAGGAGCAAAATCTCAAATGGAAGATCTAGACCGGAAGAAGATTTCACTTTTAAGTTTTTCTACGGTTTTCTTTCGGGGTCGGACGTGAACTCGTTCGGTTGCTAGGTTTGACACTACTGGGTTTGAGTGAGATTGAAGTTTGTCATGAAAAGATTGATATCGGATTCGGGCCAAATCAGCTACTAATGGAGCATTAAGGTAATTATGGATTACTTTTTTTGGGTTGTAAGGATTGAATACGAGAGGAATTGGATGGCTTAGTGGAGCCCCAAAGCTCTAATCCGTAAGTCCAGATGGGTCTAATGATTGCCATGTATATCAGTCTTTTGTAATTAATTGGGAGCTTAGAGCGTTTGTATTGTAAATGTTGAAACAGCCTGAAACATCGAGCTTTTCTCGTCGTTTCAGTCTAGTATGAGGATTCCAAGTTAAGCGTTTGTCAAGGTGTAATCCTAAGTACCGGACCTGTTCTACAGGAATCAGTGGGATGTTATTAAACGATATAGGAGGGCATGAAGTCGTTGGTTTACGACGGAGAGTAAAGGTGACTTATGGGATTTGCGGGATTTAATTTTAATCCTAATCTGTTACCCAAGGGCCAAATATTCCTAATATTATTCTTTCAAAATTTGTTAAGCGAATAACAATGAAATAAAGATTATTCTGTTGTTATGATACTTGAGTGTATTTAGATAAAAGAAAGAACGAAATGTTTTCTCATTTGTCAACTGAGTTTCTCATGGAATAGACAATTTAAAAGAAGAACATTAGTATAAGAGAATTTCGGGAAATATCAAAGAATCCTTAGCGCCAATGGTTGAAGAATCTTTTGAAGTTTAAGCATTGCAGAAGAAGTTACAACTCCATCACGAAGCTAATTCACGTATGTAAAACAAATTTTTTTATGAATAAATATTTAGGCTTTTTCTTTAACTTATTTTTTAATTTGCTAATGTATAAATTAAAAAAATTATATAATATATTCTTTAATTAGGAGAATAAAAAACCTATTTCCAGTAAACAATTTTTTTTGTATTCTTTATATTCGAGAAACGTTTCGGCCAAGGCCATTCTCAATCTTCTACTTTAATTGTTTCATGTTTTTTTTTTTTTTTTTTACTTATTAATTGGTTAACAATTTGACCATAAGTCATTCATCTTACATAAGTTGTTTAATTCCATTTAAACTTTTTTTCAAATTCAGAGGGAACCATATCCTCTATAGTCATTTAATAATAAGTCATATTTATTCTCCTAATTAAAGAATATATTATATGATTGAGTCCAGTTAAAATTTATAAAAAAGTTAAAAAAATTGTGAAAATTCAATATGCAATTCATTCTATACGATAGATTTGTTCAGAAAAATAGAAAAGTAATCATACAATGATTGATTTAAATTTCAATGGGAGTGAAATAAAATATAAAATAAAATAATAATAGGATACAAGTTTAAAGTTAGCCTAATTAAGCCAGCGGTGTTTTCCTTACCACTATACAAATGTTATTAGCGCCATTTTCTCTCTTCTTCTTTCTTAGGATTCCTCATGAATCTTCCAAGGACAGGGAAGTTCTTAGATTCTTCCGCTCCGACGATATGGAAATCTTAAGGTCCTTCTTCTTAAGGCGGAGGAAATTTAACTAATCTTTTAATTTGCTATTCACTTAATAACTTGGCATAACTACGAATTATCAGGAGTGTTTGATTGAGGTTGAGAGAGCGAAGAACTTGAAGAAGAAGAGTTCCGCGTTGCTGCAGCCTGGCACTGCGACCAAGTGGTCGTGGATAGTTATCTGTATCTTGTTTTTTTACTGATCGCATTTTTTAATTAATTATTTGTATAATCGAGTACGTTCTCCTTCCTTATTATGCCTTATCAGTTATTACACAATTTACTTCATCTATCCTTTATAGTTTTTCATTAACGATTTTTTTGCATTATCGTACATATTATTGCTTCACTGTATTTCTCTATTTCAATTAAGTTTATTCATATATTAATTCTCCATGTTGCTATGTTTTATCGTCTTAAATATATTTTAATTATTCTAATTGATTTTGGGATGCCAGAGTAATATGATGATTTTTTTTTCTCTCTTAACCCCTTTGGCTTTTATTAATATTTGAAAAATAACATATTAATAATGATGCACGGTATCTCTCTTGCTGCACCAGGTGCATTTTAAGAGAGGGTTGTTCAGGACATTGAATTTTCTGAACATTAATTAGATGGAAGGAGTGGGGGATCTAGTGATGGGGCTCACTAGATCTGTCTGATTGGAGTTTGTTAGTAGTTTAGTCATTCCATGTTGAGTGTCTGTACTTGTGTTTGCCAGCGCTGAGGTCGTTCTGTCGGTGTAACAGGCTAGCCACTTTTTTCTCTACTTGCACAAATTTTTGGAATTATATCAACATCAAGTCAATAGTCCATTAATGTATTTACTATATTACTGAATCATTAATCGGATTTCAAAGTATAATTCATTTGGTGCTTATTTAACCCAAATGCACTATATACTTATGAATAATATATTGAGGGCTTAAATAATTAGTAAGTTGGTAAACACACAACCAACCTCTGGAAAAGAATCCAATTTAGAATAAAGCTAGGACCTTTAAAGACAAAATAATTTGAGTAATCGCCATCTACAGTAGCTCATTGAATGCAGAGAGAGCTCTACGGCAGGCGGAGGTGGCCTGTGAGGAAATAACTGAAAGACTGAATGGATTGAATATTATAGTTAATCCCAAGAAGACCGACTGTATTATTCTCTCCTTCCAAAAGAATAAGCGCCCTCTACCTAAAGTTTATAGAGTAGCAGGCAAAGTTAACAAACCTGCGAATAGGATAATGTATCTCGGTGTCACCCTCCACCGGCACATGACGTTATCCCAACATTGCAAAAAGAAGATCAGGTCGGTGAGAACCAAATCTTAAATATTTCAAAGATTGTTATAAATTGAGAAAAGGAGCAAGAAAACTTCTCCGCATGCCCCACATTTGAATAAAAGTTATAAAATATAAATATTCCAAAAATTTGTTGGATTACAGAAAAAGAAAAAGAAAATGAAAAAATAAAAAAATGAACCCTTCTCCGCATGCCACACATTTGCACAAGATATGTATATGTAAAATAATTGATGTAACGGGAGTGAAATAAGTTTAGTTTTTTTAATATTAATTTCTTCAATCGTCTTTACTTTTAGCTCTCGGTGTAGTTGACTGTTTCGTACAAACCACGGCGCGTTTACTGCGATCCGTATTGCTCCTTTTCTCAATTTATAACAATCTTTGAAATATTTAAGATTTGGTTCTCACCGACCTGATCTTCTTATTGCAATGTTGGGATAACGTCAAGTGCCGGTCGAGGGTGACACCGAGATACATTATCCTATTCGCAGGTTTGTTAACTTTGCCTGCTACTCTATAAACTTTAGGTAGAGGGCGCTTATTGTTTTGGAAGGAGAGAATAATACAGTCGGTCTTCTTGGGATTAACTGTAATATTCAATCCGTCCAGTCTTTCAGTTATTTCCTCACAGGCCACCTCCACCTGCCGTAGAGCTCCTCTCTGCTTTCAAAATTTGTTAAACGAATAACAATGAAATAAAGATTATTCTGTCGTTATGATACTTGAGTGTATTTAGATAAAAGAAAGAACGAAATGTTTTCTCATTTGTCAACTGAGTTTCTGATGGAATATCCACTTTAAAACAAGAAAATTAGTATAAGAGAATTTCGGGAAATATCAAAGAATCCTTAGCGCCAATGGTTGAAGAGTCTTATAGAGTTTAAGAATTGCAGAAAGAAGTTACAACTCCATCACGAAGCTAATTCACGTAAGTAAAAAAAAATTTTTTATGTATAAATATTTAGGCTTTTGCTTTAACTAATCTTTTAAGTAGCTATTCAGCTAATAACTTGGCTAGTAACATAACTACGTTACTATGGGGACTTTATAGGAGTAAGACACCATCATCTCTGATCACAACTGTCCATAATCCCCAAATTTTTTGTTGATGAACATGAAAATCATAGTTATTTTATAACTTTTTACTAACTTATCCTTTTAGCTTAATTTTAATTACATATTGTTTTTCAACACCATTATCATTAATATAACACATAATATATTATTAATATATATGTAAGATTGTAAATTACTTTAGGCTGGTTAGACTCTGTTCTTTGAAATTGTGTGACCTAGATATTTTTGACAGATTATAGATGAGATGTTGTGAACCCATTCATCGTTGCCTGTGTGGTAAATTTTCTTGGTTAATGATGCGGTGTAGAGGTCTTTAAATATAGAAATAAGGGATTGATTTTTGTGTTTTTTATTGGATGCACAAAATTTATTAATAAAATAAATAAGTCTGTATATGCTTCCTTCACCACAGTGAGCAGGAAGATGTAAGGAAAGTATTTTGGTTGTGAATCGAATCAATCTGCTGGAAAATTACTTCATTTTAAGATTTATGAGAATTTTCTTAAATAGAAATGTGGAACGGTAAAAGTTATAGTGTAGGGATTGACAGATAGGAACTTTGGGGAGGAAGTTCTTAATGATAAAGGTACCTGATTGATAGAACTAACTGAAGAATTAAAGTTGACAATATTGAACGGTTTCTTCCAGCACAAGGAACAAAATAAATTCACCTTGGAACAAGCAACTAGGAAGTTAAGATCTATGATTGACTATATCATCATGAGCAGGAATAAACGTGTCTTACCTAGTGATGTTAGGGGATGAGAGCTGCGGAATGCGGCTCAGACCATTTCCTACTGAGAGGGGAGATTATTTTTAAATATGGACATAGTCAAAAGAGAAGAAAGATTAATGATCTGCATGATTCTGCCGATTTAACAAGGTATAATCTAGAGAGTCTGCAACAGGAATCAATGTGACTCCTTTGTGAGAGAACAAAAAAAAACGTTAAATGAACATAGCGAAGGAGCCGTAAATAAATATGAGGTAATAAACGCAACTTGCCATGCAGCTGCACATGAAGCCCCAGGAATAAGATATAAAAAAGGAATTATCAGAAAGAAGAAATAAATACTGGCTTAAGAATATAAAAAAACACATGAAAGGAAAAAAAATGCTGCCCCATCAATTTCCTTGGAAAAATGGGCAGAATGTTTTTCTAACTTGTTGAGGGAAGATAGGATTGAATGTAAAGCAATAGAACAAGCAGAATCACAAAAATCCCGAAATGGTTCGGCTTTTGAATCAGTATCAGCTGTGGAAGTCGAGGAGGCATATGTAAAGGGAATAAGAATAGTAAAGCGCCAGGATCAGGAAATGAGTTTTCTTTGTTTCTTTTGGACCATTTTAGGAACCGTAGATTCATCAGGCATTACTTTTATTTTAAATCTTTCCTTTCGAAGTCTTTAACGTGACACAGTTCAGGTAATGAAAACCAAATAGTAATAAAATTACAAGAAAACCAAATATATATATATATATATATATATATATATATATATATATATATATATATATATATATATATTGATATATATACGTATTAACATATGTATTCCAAAAATAAAAAGATGGATATGTATTGAATAAGGACAGATTTGTACAGAAAAATAGAAAAGTAATCATACAATGATTGATTGAAATTTCAACGGGAGTGAATTTTTTTTTTTTTTTTTTTTCATAACCCCTAAATATGTTGTTTTTTTTTTTTATTGTGCAACTGGGTTTTGTGCTCTCTTATGGGCACATTTATTTTTCTGAGTTCTTCTCCTTCTACTATAGTATGACTACATTTTAAGGAGTTGAGGTGGTTGGAATTTTTGTTGTTTTAGTTGTATTTCTTATTTGTTTAAGTGCCGGGGCACACTTAATTTTTGTGTTTATTTTTATAATTACAATCTTACATACTACTTTCATCAATCTTACGAGTTTCTTCCATTACTTGTTGCCACCTTATTGGAGCTGAAGCAGGTGTCAGAGTTTTAAATATTTCGTTAGTTGTGCATTTGAGGGAGTCGAAGAATTTTATGTGTCTTCGCTTTATGAATTCAGTTGTTGTGGGTATGTTGAAGAGATCGTGTAATTGTTCCGGCTTTAGCTTCCTCAGCGATGTAGACCGAACAATTTTTCGGAGTATAGTGTCCTGAAACAGTTGTAATTGGCGCTGCGTTCCGACTCTGAGGTGGGTGAATAGCGGGGCTCCGTATAGAAGTGCAGGCCTTAGGATGCTCTTGTAAATTTTGATTTTTAAACGCAGTGATAAGGCTGAAGAGAGTAGTAGGTGATGAAGTCTATAGGTTCTTCTTCTTACCATGAGGATTTTTGAATAGCAGTTGGTTGACAGTGTCATGTGGCGATCTAGTTTGATTCCGAGGTAAACTATGGAGTTAGATGGGCTGATAGTGGTATTAGCCACTTGTAGAGTTTTTGGTAAACGGCTGAAATAAAATTCAAAATAAAATAATAATAGGATACAAACGAATTGCTCTCTAAGATTTGTGTCATCATTGTATGATTACTTTTCTATTTTTCCTACTCGGCGATCGTGCGTGTTCCACCTTTATGATGAGTTAAAGTGGCTCATCCCTCCCTTCCGAAGAGAATATTTCCTCTGCACATTCTTATACCAATCCATTTACTCTCAATATCCTTCATACATCTAAAGTATCCTCTAATTCAAATCCTCAGTTCAACACATTAAAACACCATCCGATTTCCGATCTCTATATACCGTCTCGCAGAACCAAAGCATTCGAATGTTCCTTTCCCGCCCGCTCCACCACAGTGTGCAACTCAATACCTACTAATATCCGTCATAGTCCCTATTTACTTATTATTTTTATTTGTTTAAATATTTCTTTTTAAATTGTTTTCTGTCACATTTTACATGCTTTATGATTTGTAACATTTTGCCTTCTGGCCATATAAATGTTATGTTTCTATTTATGTTCATATTTGTTATTCTAAAGGGACTTAGTCCCAGAATAAAATTACTTTTCTATTCTATTATATTCATGTTTAATTTATTGTATGTATTGTAGTGTATAATAATTGTCAAATTTAGTTTCATTCGTCGAATTTAGGTTTATTCGTCCCACAACCCCAATTTTATTCCTACGTCGAATACTACTGGATCTGAAACGATCAATAGTAGTTCCAAATCCATCAAGATTTTATACCTTGATGATCATAGACGATTGTGGACTAGGCCTACTGGGGATACCACATTAAAAAAAACGCACCCCGGCACTCTACCTCTGCGGTGGTGTGGAAACGAGTGCATTATTTATAAATATTATTTAAAAAATTAATATTATTTAATTGGCTAGGAATTTGGAGAAAAACAATAAGACCTTTCCAAAATGTAGATCATTATTTTTCCCGAAGTTGCCACTTTTTATACACATTTATATAACGACTGCCCATGCTCAATCTGCAATTGATGTTCAAGTTTATTTTATTAATTTTTTTATTCTACTAATTCATGATCAACATTAACAACAATTGTTTATAATATCTTAAATGTTTTTAAGTGTGTATAACTTCTATTTTTTCTTTAAATACAAAATTAAAACAGCTTTAAAACTAAATCATAAAAAACGCGGGGATATGCGGGAGCGTATTCGTTGGGTATACAAGGTAGTGACGTAAATCGGCGATCCCGGACTTGTACGACCCGGTCAAGTTAAAAATCCCTTTCTTGGTTAAGCAAAATTTAGGCCTCCCGCGTTTCAGTTTCTAGTTACAAAATTTTGCTCTCGACAAAAAATTAACATGCTAAAACCGTAATTAATAAGAAACAACACTGAAGTAACGACATTTGAAGGATGAAAGATTATTGGAACGACGAATGGAAGAAGGTGTAGGGTTTTTAATGTAATAGGGTGTATAAAAAAAATGACCGTCTACTGGCCATTTTCAACTTTCCCATCCATGGAGAGAACTTGGTGACGAACAATACCTTTCGCCACACCACACTCCCTGGCAAGTTCGCGAGTACTTGTGGACGGATGTGACTCAACAGCTTCCTTCAGAACCTCATCAATATCCATTAATGGTCGCCCGGAGCCCTTCTACATTTTCAACGTCGTATCTCCACTGCTAAATTTTTCAAACTAACGCCGCGCAGTGCGCTGGTCAAGGGCACCTTTCCCTTCATATTTAATTTACTTATACTTAAATTATTTATGAATTTATATTAATCCTAAAACATTAGTATTGATTACGCCGTGCTTTCTACATAAAATGTTTCTGTTGGTACAGTCCCTGGCCATATTAACCACCAAGAAAGATTATTTTCTTTTTGTTTTTTCCTAATTTTTTTATATGCTTTCGCGTGTCTTCTGTTTTAAGTAATGGCGACACTGTTATAAGTTTTTTAAAGTACTTTTTTTTTTAGTAATGGCAGCATTGGTTTTAGTACTGCCATTTTGTTTTACGAGTGACGACGTGCATAAATTGTGTTTGAAATTTTTGTGGATTTATTGTTTCTTTTTCATTAAATACAAGTCGTATTCGGTGAGTTTATTATTGATTTATTATTTTTATCATATATTTTAACTATTTTGATAGTTCTTTTTAAAATAGGGTGACACCACAAAATATTAAAAAAAAATAAAGATTTGTTTTCGAAACTATTTTTTTCAATTTCATATTATTATCAGATAACTAACTTACCCATAAAACCAATATTTAAACTCGATTTACATTGTAGATTTGTATGCGTAATACAAAAGATAATGCAAACATGTAACAAGAACGAATCTATCCAGTGGTCACATTAATATGGCCAGGGTCTATATGATCAAACACAAATACAAACAATATCAACTAAGATAACTTGTTTTTAAAAATTTCTAACTGGATTATTATTGTAGTTTTCGTATGATTTATAATCCTCAATATGGTATTTTAAAAAAACGAAAAACGTTTCTAGACAGAAGCATACTACAAAAGGATGTGAACAGAAACATTTAAACATACATACATCAATTTAGTAAAATTAGTATTCGATCAACTTTTAATATAACCACAAATTTGTTTTAACAACTAATAACAACTTGATGGTCCACGGGGGGGGGGGGGGGGAGACTGGCTCAGTGAAACAATTGACTTGCCTTGCAGAAGGACCCGGGTTCCGAGATGGACCCATTGGGGTACAGGACCCTTCTTGGGCTCCTCCAGGCTCTATAGAGAGTGTACCCAAAATATGCGATAAAATCTGGAGGTTGAGCGTATAAAAGCGTATTTTTTTAAAAAGTATTTATTAGTCTTGAAACATTTAAATTTCAATTATTATTCATTATTTATTTATTCTTTACTTTTCATTTGCACCTGCGCAATTGGGCTTCCAGAAAATTTGGTGCAAGTGTTATTCTCTTTAATTTTCTACAGGAACATTAAGTTTTGGAATGGAAATATCAATAGTTCAGTGGTGGGTCTGTTGGCCTTTGTATTTTTAATCTTTTCCTATCAAGTCCAGGTAACAGGAAGTAGGAAAGCGGAAGAACTAGTGGGTTTGGGTGATATTGTGTCGATGAGTGGAATGTTATATATTTGTTATGAACATATGATTTTATAGCGGGAATGTTCATGTCGTTGTGTATGGTGTGATTCGAAATGATTTTTTTCTGAAAATTTTGGACTGTATACTTTGTATCTTGTGTATGTGGACTTGTTTTGCTGAACCCCCAAGTTCTGCTCCATATATTTAAATTAAATTAAAGGCAATTAAATTAATTTATTGAATGAGCTGTTTGAACTGTAATTGAACCATCCCTTAGTAGCCATTGTCCGTTTGGCCAAGCAATGGTTTTCATCCTTAATATGCCTCGGTAAGTTCATTGGAAGCATACTAACTTCAGACCATCCTGATTCTCTTTTATATCGGTTATCAGAGATCTTAATGTTTGCTAAAAACTTTTTTTGCAGAAAACCTAAAGCCAGTTCTACTGGCTATTTCTTCGGGATTTACTTGTGCTAGAGCGGATATTTTATTTACTATTATGTATATTTATAATTATAATTTTAAAAAAATGGAAGAGTAGTATTTTGACAGATCTCTTCCTTCTTTCCTATTATACACCCTTAGAAAAAAAATATAATCTGTAAAGTCCAGTACCCTAGAAGATTGATATTGTAGCAGATTTATAATTGAATATTGTGTACTAAGTGTAATTAAGCATAACAATTAAGCACATCATGGTGGAATGATCTAGTTTCTCTGTCCTCCGGAAAGGTATATTTAATATTAAATGAAATAATGAAGGAACAGCAAAGATATTTTTATAGTTCTTCAGAATTAACGAATTATCCAATATGGTTAACCAATATTTAAATGCCGATAAGTCTACAATATAGAGGCAAAACACCATGCAGTTATTTCTTTATAATGTGCTTTTTCACTTGGAATTTTACTTTTTTTTTTTCTTGTTTTTGTTTTTATATTCTATTTTCTCTGTCTTCAGAATAAGGGATATAATATAGTAATAGGATGTATAAAAAAATAAAAAAAAATGACCGTTTTATCAAATTCCAGTATTCAATAGTTTATAAATATTTTAATGCTATTTATTATTTACCAACACCATTTAGAGCATTCTCTAAGCTTGTTTACTAAAACTTGGCTTCTTCAAAAAAATCCTGAGTTTAGTTATTTATTCCAAAGAAGAAACATGACAGTGTCCTACAAAATTCTCAGTATTTCAAAGCATTACTGGGGAAAAAAAATTCACAGCCACTGAGGCAACTCGTAAAATTATTAAATATGAAGGGGAAGGTGTCCTTGACCAGCGCACTGCGCGGCGTTGGTTTGAAAAATTTAGCAGTGGAGATACGACGACGTTGGAAAGGAAGAAGGGCTCCTGGCGACCATTAATGGATATTGATGAGGTTCTGAAGGAAGCTGTTGAGTCAAATCCGTCCACAAGTACTCGCGAACTTGCCAGGGAGTGTGCTGTGTCGAAATATACTATATTTTATTATAATGCAATTGGGAAAAACCACAATGCAAAGCCTTGTAAGCATCAATTTGATTTTGAGAATGCTAAAGTTATTTACAAAGAGAGTGATGGCTTCCTAAGAAGGAAGTTGTTCGAGGCCATGCAGATTGCACAAAAGATTGACATTTCGGTAAATTATAAAACAGATTGCAGAAATTTGAACCAATATTATTCGGAAACGTTGAATATTTTAAAAGAAAAAATTGGCCAACTTTGCTAATGTGTTATTATTACTTGATATGTTTTGTGGATCAGCTGATTCTATAACCTTCCCAGCTGGTTGCGTATTACTTTCGTTCAGTTGTATGTTGAACGTCTTGGTGGTGGGGTGCTGTCTCATGTTTGGAGCCTGTTTGGGCTGTTGATCATTGGGATGTATTGCACCTTTTTCTTCGAGATGCGATACACATAACCCCTTTTTGGTTTTGGTGTCTTGATAATGCCTGAATAGACGAAACGTCGACTGGTAAGTAGGTGTATTTTTTGAAGCATAAGGCTTTGCATTGTGGTTTTTCCCAATTGCATTATAATAAATAATAGTGTTTCTTTTAGAGTTTTTGGCTCTATTTTAGTGATACTATATTTTATATCAAAGAAGTAATAATAAAAATATTTTGTTTAAAAATGGTCATTTTTTAAAAAACCCATTAATAGAAAAAATCAAGGATGAAAAAGAAACGGAAAGGATATTTTTGGAATAAAACCAAACTATCCAATATGGTTAATTAATACTAATAAGCCAGAAAAATATGGAGAATTTGGAGAAATCATACTGATAACACTATTAAACAAGAAAAATAACGAAATAAATAGCTCTCAATATTTAAGAGGACCTCCCGCCTTGAACCACTTTCTTCCTCTCTTAATTAAATACATAAATAAATAAATAGATATCAAATTTAATTTTCGACAATAGGAAAATCCATTGCAAAAATACAAATAATTTCAAAGGAACAGTTAGGGAGGGAAAAAGAGTGACAGGTATTATACAGTGGTGCGAATCCGTAGAGCATTGTGTTCCCCGAAGATACGGCACCACACCGCTGACCCACAATATTGTACTGTCCGGGTACAATATCGACTACAAAGGGACAATTTCTAGTTCTTTGACGATGTTACAACAGAATGGAAAAAGGATGAAAGCGACCGTTAACAGAGGAAGGGTCCAGCGGGAAAAAGTTATATCGGATAATAATATAAACTCAGGTATATATATATATATATATATATATATATATATATATATATATATATATATATAGGTAATACCTATATCACTAGAAATATAATACCGTTTTATTTCACTTCTTTCTCTCTTAAATTTAAAGCAATTGATGTATTAAATTAGTTTTAAAAATATTTAAAAAAAAGTAAAATAATAGGAATTAAAAAATATTCTGTGCGGTACGAGCATAATACAACTCTACCTTGCATAGCACAACTATAATCAATTATTTAAATAATTTTAAAATTATTTTTCTATTCTGTTGTACGCTATAATGTCTATTGTATCCCATATTTATAGATTATGTTCAAACTGTTCAGCCAACTCTAGTATTTAAGAAGGTCATTGGCGCTAATGTAATGGCTAATAAAACTAAAGCAAAAAAAAGATAGATTTTCATTTTGGCTTTTTCTAGGTATAGTTCACCTCGTAAGCAGTCTGCAACTTAAAATAAACTTTCTTTTTCACAGTTTAGAGAATAAAATGACCCTTCTACTTCAGTAGTTTGATAAAGTTTAAGCTATCCGTAACTAATATCTAATTACGAAATGCTTCATTTAACTACTTTTAACGCCTACCCTTACTAACTCAAAAAAAAATTGTAGAGTTAAATATTTGTTGCTTCGAGAAAGATTTGCTAATTTATAATTTTTGTTTTCGGTAAGGAGCAGTTTAGTTTGAGACTATTAAATATATTAATTTTAAACTATTATAAATATGATTTTAAAAACAAAATTAAACGTTACTACTGTAGGAGACTCCAATTACGAAATTGAAAGTTATTTTTGCACCAGTAACATCTGAAAGAGTTAAATAATTGCATAAATTACAACAATCAAACGGAAACAATTAACATAACTCGGTTGAAGTACTGAGGTAACATTACCTAGTTGTAAAGTAAGAGGAAATTGTCAGAGAAGGTGTAGGCTATCAGACCAGCGACCACCAAGAGTTCAATTTGCATATTTAATTTGCGTTAGTTAGCGAGGAAACCACCAAGCTACTTTTAGTCTGATGGATAGTCTCCCTAGCTCTCACCAACTCCAAGCCTTCGATAGAGGATAGAGTCAACAATTTATTTATAATTAATCTTTCATTAAAAAAATATTTATCATAAACCTAACCACTACGGGATCCATACTATTTGAACGTACAATGTGTCAGTTTCCACATGAAAAACACAAACTATAATAGTTTACATAATTGTAATTAAATCAATATTTATCTACAGTATTCATCGAACGAGTTCTTGAGATTTTTAGAACGTACAAGAAACAATTTTATACGCGAAAATTTTCGGTTTTCCAATATTATTTTTCAAATAACTGTTTTAATAATTCCTGAATTTATTTTCACTACGTTCGTTTGCTCAAACTTTCGTATCTTATAATTAATCTAAAGACCTCCATCCACGGTCAAACAATTTGCGCAAATTCGGTGTTTGTGCAAATAATTTGATCTTCGATGGGA
Organism: Arma custos; assembly: GCA_037127475.1. Lineage (NCBI taxonomy): Eukaryota > Metazoa > Arthropoda > Insecta > Hemiptera > Pentatomidae > Arma > Arma custos. The sequence continues at coordinate 126,082,755 of CM073760.1, read as the reverse complement.
CTGTTAGATGGTTGAGCAAACTGTTTGAGTAAAATCGGTCTGGATCGAAATCTTTTGCGCAAACGACCCTTGTTTGACTACCTGTTTGATCAGTCTAGGCCTTTTCCCCTTCGTGAACAGACGACTTTTCATTGTTTAAATATTTTAAAACGTAGCTGCGTCTATTCGAAGGTATTTTCTGTAGTCCACAGCTGAGATAAGCCTGAGCTCTGTGACCAAGTAATGACCAAATTTGTACCGTACAAGAAGCAAACTCTTCACCCACATGTTTGGCTTTCTTCTTTTTTTTTAGCACGTTTTTCTATACGCAGTGCAAGGATAATCGCGGCTCAACAATCGTCCGTGTCTGACATGATCACAAGATGTTGAAAACCAAACTGATGTTTGCACAACGGGTTGGAACGTGGATGGGCTCACATTGGTGCAAACAGGCATTTGCGCAAATTGTTTGACCATGGATGGAGAGTTGGATATTTGTACTTGGGAAAATTGTAACGTTTAAATATGCACCTCTATTTGTGATGACCAATATTATCATGAGACGTTGGGCTTTATTTGTCGATAATAATAGATTGTCATCAAACATTATATTGAAATATTATGGCAAACTGTTGAAATATCTCTATGCCAATACCATCAATGTCGTCTTCTGTCCACGATTTAGTTCCTACCTTAACCAAAATCCGCTATATCACCCCAAACTCCCACTTACGCCACGGTATGCCACTCTGATATTTACCAATCAGCTCAGAGCTTATTAACTTTTTAGGAATTCATTCATTACTAAGCCCAACAATTTTAGAAGAACATCTCAACTTTCGCTATCCAATCACTTGTAATATTATTTTCGGTACCGATAAATTTGTGGTAAGAGAATTGTATTTTAATTATAACAACATACTATATTTTGGTTAAAATTATCAAAAAGAAACTAGTAATTTGCATTTGACTTTTATTTCACGGAACGAACGTAGAGACTATGCGATTTTCATTATTGTCACTTCTTTTCATAGCCCTTTTCTCCTTCCTTCTTTCTTCCCACCTTTTCCTCATTCTTTCCGATTGGTCTTTCCTTCTTTCCTCGGTCCACGCATTTCCTTTTCTCGCATCTCTCTTTCCCACAAGGACATTAATTTCTTTTAATCTTCTCCCATAGTCATTCCTATCGAAACAGTCTTGGTCTGTTATTTTCAGTCTCTCATTTTCTTCCTTCACCTGTTTGATGTACCCCCCAGCACTCTTGTATCCTCTCATTTTATAGAAGATTTCTCAATTTGATCTCTTTGGACGCATCCTCACCATATGCCCGTAGAACCTTAATCTTCATATTCTTATGTCCGTTTGCAAATCTTCTACTTATTTGTATATTTCCTAATTAGGTCTCAACCCATAGACTTACTTTAGCTTCTTTGAGCCGTAAATTTTTATTGATTTTAATTATATCAATTAATTTAATTAATAATTGGTAAAATCATTAATTACACAACAGGAATAAACCGGAACTGTAATTAACTGGAATCAAACGAATTTTGATCTAGAAGAAATATTTAAATATAAAAGAAAGCTTTTAAAATTATATGTTTGACAAATATTTTTATTTGAAAAGAAAAGATATGTTCAGGACCGGGATTCGAGCCCGGGTCTCACATGTGACTAATCTTTTCTTTTCAAATAAAAATATTTAAAAATTATAACAACTAACAAAAATATGAAATAAATGTTTGACAGTTCTCACAGACTCTGGAACACTAAACTACAGTTTACCTTCCATCATGTTTGAGTCCCGATTTATAGTTCAAAATACAATCTGTACAGCGTAGTAATGTGGAGTCCAAATTAAAATTAAAAAAAAAAAATAATTAGATGTTAATCATAAAAAAAGGTTCATTTATATATATACAAATATTGAAAGTTCTTCTAAATATGTAAATGAAAAATTATTCAGATTTTCCTTAGTTTGTATAAAAAAAAATCGTATGCTGCAGCAATCTGAAAACTTTCCAAATCAGAACCTTCTTGCTTTTAAGTATATCATTGACAGCAATAGATATTGTTGATGATGTAATTAATTAATTATTTGTGATTACTCGGATGATGTTGTATGCATTCTTAAAAAACCAGATCATAAATAATTATAAAAGTTTCCTTACTACAAGCCGCATAAGCTCGGTAGATATAACACGTTTTATATTTTCCGATATAGTAAGCCAGGAAAATTGATTATCCTTATTCAGTGAAGATGAAAAGGCTCCTGAAATATCATCGCGTTCTTTATTGCTGAGGAGGGAATTTATTTTTCTACGAATCATTTTACTTTTCGATATAGATATATTATTCTTTATTGATTCTTCGAATAAGCATATTGCAAACGTTTGTATTATTGCCAATATATATAAATGTGTTCCAGTCAAATTTATATTGCTCGTAATATGAGAGGGAGAAAAAATGAGAGACTCTTTTAAAAACAAATTCATTTTTTACGTTTATTACACTACATTAGATTGTAAAACATAGTCTGAATATGACCGTATTTCAATTTTTTTTCTAGGAGCGGAGTGGCTCAGTGGTAGAGCACCGAGTTGCCATTCCGGAAATCCTGGTTCAAATACCTCTGGGGGCAAGACTTTTATTTTGTCTGTTTGCAGCCGGGGATGGATCATATAGGATCTAGGCCTTTCCTGGGGCTCACTCAGCCTCTATAAAATGTTATAAAAATAGAGTACCCAAAATAAGGGGGAAAATCTGGCGGATGAGCGTGATCTAGGACGTCACCTCTTTGCAGAACCTGTGACCATATACTGTCTCTACCATGTACTGAACCCTGGACCCGGGTTGTATTGGTACAGTTTCTTTTAATTTTTTTTTTATTAAGCTTTCTTTTTTTAATTTAGGCTTCAGTTTATTCAGAGACATTTTCACCACTCCTAACGTTTTTGTTAACGATAAATCGAATATAAAATTGGAAGTGATCTAAAAATCTAATGTTAGCAAAAAAAAAGGCATTGACATCAAATCGGATCATTGTATCGAAATTTCTGTCAAAATATGAATATCGAGAACAAATTTGAGAAAATCAATATTTGGGGCGTTCAGGACCAAAAGCGTTAACTCCAAAATTTCAAAAATTTACTTTTTCACTCGTTTCAGTCCCAAGTATTCTCCCAAACTTCTAGCACGGAACCGGACTAAAACGAAAGATATAAGGCGGCAAAATGTCTTTGTAGACGAAATTACTTTAAGAACCTAGCTGGAATTTTGAAAAAGCCAATTTTAGACAATCTGGAGTTATTCGCTTTTGATCCTGAACGCCACGTTTGGTTCTACACATAAACAATCCAGTGTTCTAAGCCAGCTTTGACAGACAAATTATTATTATTTTCTTTTAGATTAATTTATTGATATTTAGAACTGTAATAATATTACAACAGTATTATACAAGTAAATCTGCTAATATGAACAAATGACTCGGTAGCACTCCAACGACAAATTATTTAGTATTTTAAAATTCGCGAATCAGCACTTCGGTTCAACCATAGATCATTTATGGTTTTAATAGTATAACTTATGTTCTCGATATTTTCCTGTCTCTCTAACCAGTCTCTTTAAAGTAGGCGCCCTAAAATGGGAGAATTACCAGGCGGTCGGTAGAGATCGCCAAATCGCCTCTTGTACACCCGTTACTCGGAAACAGTACGATCCCGTGCTCCGAACCCAATTCTGTAGTAGTAGTGTTACAGCTTTTTAAAAATTATTATATGATACGAAATCAAATTTTGTTTTCCCGACACCATGAAAACTGTCTCTCTGCTTTCTCATACCTAATATTTTATTTTTTTTATACTATTTACATAACTTCTTCGTACAGAAACAGATAGAACTAAATACACAAAAGCGACTACAAAGAGAGCTGGTTCCCCAGAGACGCTAATATTAGATAGGATCTCGAAGGAGGAATCTAGGACGGAATCCGCCTCGATTGTTTTCATAAAGGGAGAGAACGGACTCGCCTAATCTTGTCTCGGCATCTCATCTCTCGTCGACAAGGATTGCCCGCATAATAACTCTTCTACACCTCAAGCGTGTCCTTTCTGGATTACTGGGAATCTTTAACCGTGGAGCTGGGTTAGAAATCTTTAATTTCTTTTAAATATCAAGCCGTTGTTTTGGGGATATGCGGGTATCAGTAAGGTATAGAATCGCGGAGTGAAATCCACTTGTTTTAGAATTCAGATTAGTTTTCCCAAATAAAGCTGTACATCAAATATTCGTAAATAATTCAAGAAACAGATACAGACCATATATTTTATTTCATGCACATATCTGTGGCACCTGTGCATAGTGGGCTAAGTCGAATTTTGTAAATTTCAAGCTATCTACTTAGAATCGTAATTTTTCTGAACTTATTTTAAGTTCAAGATTGGAGTATCAGCCCACGATTCACAAAGGAATATCCTTCATTGCAATGGACGGAACACTTAGCGTGTTAGACACAAGGAAAGAGAAAAACGATTCTAAGTAGATAGCTTGAAATTCACAAAATTCGACTTAGCCCACTATGCACAGGTGCCACAGATATTTCTTAACATAGCAGATTTATGTTAGCAGTTATTTTAAATACTAGTAGTAATTTTTACATGTTAACATCAAGCTAAATGGTCTAATCATTAAGATGACCAATAACATTGGCATGTGAGCAAGTAAAAGGTACCTAGCAGTACAACTTCCTTATTATTTAAGGAGATCTCTCACCCATAAACTTTTCTGTCTCTTCTTCCTGGTCGTAGGCTGTTATTGCTGTAGCCATAACTTTCATTAGCCAGTGCATATATCCGCTTAAGTTCCCATAAAAGCTTAGATAGGTTCTTTCTTACCTTCGAGGTTATTCAGCGTTCTTCAGAAATATTGGAGTATTACAAATCATAATATTTTTAACTGGAAAGTTTCGAGTTTTGTAAGTGGATAACGTCCGTGGGAAAATTTATCTATTTAATTTTTATCTTAGTTTCATTTTTCAAAATTCGAAAAAAGAGAGGAAAGCAGTCTGTTAAGAGTATGGCGTTTATTTTTAAATACACAGTAACTGTATATGTATATATATATATATATATATATATATATATATATATATATATATATATAATATAGTTATAAAAAAAACAACTCGAACAGAGTACTTGGATAGTCATGGATTTACTTCCTAGCTAAGATCTGATTGTTTCTGTCGTGTAAGATTATTGGTCTTAACCACCAGGATTCCCCCTAATTAAGGTTACTTGAAAGAGGCTAGATGAGCCCCAGGTAAGACTCTAGATCCCACTAAGTAAGAATAAATAATTTAGCCACTATTAGTTTTGAACCTGGGACCTAAAGATTAGTAAAACAGTAACAATACGCACTGAAATAAATAATTCTTTGACAGCAGACAATTCGTAAATAACCGTTTAAAATTAAATCATAAAACAAAGAAATGTAAAAGTAATCAACATCGAAAAGTAAGACAAAATCAATAAGGCGTGTTCAATATCGTCCAGGTAATATAAATCAAATTTTTATGGCCTTCCTTGCCTATATATTTTTCTTTTTTATATATTGAAGCAAAGCTATTAAAAAGAAGTATTGCCCGCGTATATCAAGGCTTAAAAAACCCAGCTTCCAACAGAGACTTTAAAAAATAAAAGAGAATTGTTTGATATCACAATTCAGTGTGAATTAATCCAAATTTGAATCCAATACAAAAATTGATACACCAACAAATCCTCAGAGTCTTCACCTCATGCCAACTTTCAGACAACACTCATACAAGAAATAGGAAATTATACAAAAACAACAACACCAAATTACAGACACAAACGAACAAAACACATACTATTATAAATAATATGCATTTTGTATTATGTTATACATAAATGTTGTCTTAAGTAAATCCTATGTACTCTCTTTTCTGTTGGTTTTTTAAATTTTACCAACAACAAAAACATATTAATCAGTAACCGTTGTAATGTGAACTCATTATCATTGTAAGGGATTATCCCACCAATGTTTTAAAATGTGTACATATTTTATAATAAAATAAAACAAAATATTAAAAAAAAAAAAATTTGAATCCACTATTAATCAATAATCAATTGTTTTATGTGTTAAAAAATTGTTCTACAGCCAGAGGGTGTAAACAGAGACAAACCCATTTAAAGATACAAATTATAATTTCAGATAATAAGATTTTAAATAGTTAGTAAACGAAATATAACTATAAATTCAAAAATAGTGGGTTTTTTTAATGTGATTTAGTAAATATAATGAAAGATAAATAATGTCCCGAGATAAAGCCAGTAGTTGTACTCAAATAAAAAGTTCAACTCACGAGAACTTCAAGAAGGTCGTGAGAAGGTCACGAAGCCATCTTCTTTTCAGACTAGGGATTATCAGGAATTGAAGAGGTTCCCAAGTTTGAAACTAGTCGGTTTGAGTGGAAATGAAGTTTGTCATGAAAAGATTGTTATCGGATTCAAGCTAAATTAACAACAAAAGGGATATTAAGGTCATTATGGATTACTTTGTTTGTAACAAAGTAAGGAGCATTAAGGATTTTACGAAGGATTTTGGATTGGAAGGATTGAAAACGAGAGCAATTCGATTGCTTAGTAGAGCCCCAAAGCTCTATTCCGTAAGTCTAGATGGGTCTAATGATTGTCATGTATATGAGTCTTTTGTAATTAATTGGGAGCTTAGAGCTCAGACATTTTGTCTATTAAATGTTGAAGTAGCCTGAATCAGTGAGCTGTTTCTTGTCATTTCAGTCTAGTATGAGGGCTCCAAGTTAAGCGTTTGTCAAGGTGTAGTCTTAAGTACCGGACCTGTTCAACAGGAATCAGTGGGAAGTTATTAAATGATACAGGAAGACTGGAAGTCTTTGGTTTACTACGGAAAAAAATAAAAATAATAATAAAAAACATCATCAATTATTATGAACTTGATTATGAATTATTTAGTAATTTATTATGAGTTATAATTATAATATTTCATTGTATATTAACTCACAAGGAATAAGGCTTTTAACACTTTGTCTGAATCCACATAATCATTTTGGTCAATAAAACAATTACGAATCGAATAAGCATTTATTTTTAGATTAATTGTATTTTTCTTATCATAAATTATATACATAGAAAATGAGTCAACATATATTTTTAGTAATTAACATTTTTTTGAAATATTCAATAGCCTTGCTACTCAAAATTCTATGCTTTATTTAACATGAATGTACCTGTTTTTGTTTATTAGTCAATGCTTTTTCTATGACTAGCGAAAAATTATTTAATTATTTTTATACAGTTTGTATGATGAGACCAAATATCAATGAACATAACTTTGTAATCTATCGTTCGATAACTACAATTTTATACGTCAGAATATCAAATATAAATTTTCCCTTATAACTTAACTAGGGACCAACTTAAATTTCACAACTGAACTGAAACTAGTTAGCGACGTGATTAGCGTTAGCTACTAGGGGAACGTTACAACCACTCGACCCTTCATCAACAACAAACTGCTAGTTGTGAGTTAGCAATTGCGACTCATTATCTAGTATTTAGTGATTAATTAGTAGCAGTTGAGGAGACAGTTAACTGTAAAGCGTAATTAACTAATACTTAGTGACGGCAAAATATTACCATGACGGTTCTTAGCGCGGGAAAAAATAAGTACAGAATTTAATTACTAATTTTTACAAATATTGTTAACTTTTTTTACATCGTTTGTAAAATGTATGTGGTCTGTTTCGGAAAACGATGAATCGAATCCCCAATCGAATAACTGAACCAAAATCAATTGCAGATGAAAACCGATTATTCCTTCATTATTATTTCTTTAATTAATAATAATTTCTGGTCTAAACATGATTTCATTCACCTCCAGGGTTTCACAATAAGTTTGCAAAAAAGTACAAAATGAATAGACAACTTCATGTTGAAATGTTCCTTATTACAAAGACAAAAAGAAGCCATAGCTAGGAGAAAGCAGCATTAGGCAACCTCCCTTCCTCCCTTTAAGTATTACCAATGCAAACTCACTTCGTTAACATCGTTAAGCTACATAACTAAAATGCATTAAAATGCATATTTTTTGCATAATCTCTGTTGTACTACAACATTAACTTAATAAATCTGAACTATCTTAAGGATATTCATAGATAAGAACCACCATTATGTACCTTAGCTACAAAAAGTCTTTTTACTCTTTTAGTGGTCAAGGATAGTACATGGAGACATATGTGCGTAATATTTTTTTTTTTTTTTTTTTTTTTTTTTTTTTTTTTTTTTTTTTTTTTTTTTTTTTTTTTTTTTTCAAGCCCCTGGAATGGTGATCACCTGAAACAGACTTACATACTAACGTATATTAATAAATTTATATATGTACATATATACAACTCTTTTCCTGCACCGGGTGCATTTTAAGATGGTTTTGAGGATGTTTAAGGATTGAGGTTATGGGGTATAACTAGGATCGGATATCCAGTGATGGGGCTCACTGGTTGTTTGAAAATGATAAAAACTAAAACTAAAACTTACAACTAAACTAAAACTAAGAGTAATGATAATGCACCTCAGTCGATACTGAGGGAACTTACATACTGTTGCCAGCGCTGTGGCCGGCTCGCTGGTCTCAATGTGCTGAATAGCGGGTTAGTGCAGTGTTGGAGGCTATCAAAGAATTTGATATGCCTCCGTGTTATAAAATCTGTCACCGTCGGTAGTCCGAGAGTGTCATGAATTATGTCTGTCTTTGAGCGCTGTAGTGTAGTATGTCGTACTATACGCCTTAATATGGTGTTTTGAAACTGCTGGAGTCTCTTCGTGGTAGTCGGAGATATGTTATTGAGCATTGGTGCTCCGTAGAGAAGGGCAGGTCTGAGGACCCCCTTGTATATCATTAGTTTCAGGCGTAATGATAAATTCGGTGAAGTAAGCAGGTGGTTCAACCTGTAGGACTTTATCCTAGTCTGTCTGATCTTTCTCATGCAGTGCTGGGACAACGTCAGGTGCCTGTCTAGGGTGACGCCCAGATACACTATCTGATTGGCCGGATGGTTCTCGCTGTCCCCCACTCTATAGACCTTTGGTAGAGGGCGCTTGTTTTTCTGAAATGAAAATACAACACAGTCGGTCTTCTTGGGATTGACTGTAATATTTAATCTCTCCAGCTTGTCAGTTATCTCCTTACAGGCCGCCTCTGCCTGTCGTAGAGCTATCTTAGCGTTCAGTGAGCTACTGTAAATTGCTATATCGTCGGCGTAAGCCGCGACAGTGGCCTTGCTGTACCTCGCTCCAACAGTTTCCGCCGTGTAGATCGAAAAGAGAACTGGTGATAACACAGAGCCCTGGGGCACACCACAAGTGAGATCAAAGGGATTGGACAGCTCTTCGCCGACTCGAACCTTAATTGAACGTCGTGTCAGAAAGGACCGTATTATAGTATAGAGCTGCTCGGGAAACTCGTTGTCCTGCAGTGTCTTACATAGAAGACTATGGGACACTGAGTCGAACGCCTCCGTGCAGTCTATAGATATCATAGCGGTTGCCGTGTTCTTAGCGGTGTTCTCGCTGACTTCCGCGTGTAACTTCGCCAGATGGTGGTCCGGGCACAGTCCGGCTTGGAAGCCAGTCTGTTCCGGTGGGATTAGTGCTACTTCCGAGCAATAGGTTTTGAGATAATTAAGAATAATTTTCTCAAAAACTTTGCCCATGTGCGGAAGCAGGCTAATAGGTCGGTAGTCGGCTGGCTGATTTCCGGTTCTCGCAGGCTTCAGGAGCGGGAAGAGGGTAGCTCTTTTCCATGCCTCAGGGAAGTATCTTAGCCTGAGACAGGAGTTGTAGAGGTTTGTCAGATGAGCTAAGCCTCTCCGCGGTAGATGTTTCAACAATACAGTCTGTATCCCGTCGGAGCCTGGAGCTTTACTACCTCGCGAACGACGGAGTATCGCCTTCAGCTGCTTCGGAGATGCAAACATATAATTGTTGCCGATCTCTTCTGTCGGTAATTCGGACGTATCTATGGTCCGTTTTGCTATTACGTCACCGTAGTGATCTGCAAACTTAACAGCCTGCTCCTGGTCTGTTAGTATCTTGTCTCCATCCTGAAGCCTTGTGTAGTTCCTCTTTCTAGTGCTCGTCCTAAGCAGCTTCCAGAACTTTCTATGGTCACCATGTGTGGACCGAAGCTTTTCATGCCACTGAGCAGTCCGCCATTGTGTCATGAGGTTTCGAATCTGAGTGGTAAGTGAATTTACCACCGATTTGACCTCGTAGTCTCTGGTCCTGTACCACTTGTTCTTCCACTTATTGCGGAGGGCGATAAGTTTTAGAATATGATCAGGTGGGGGACGCAGGGCTGGTGGTAGGGGCCTGAACTTGGGGATTGCTGCATCAGCGGCGCTTCTGATTACATCAGTGAAGTACTCTATATAGAGGTCTACTTCACTCGTCGTACGTAGAGTAGGTACCGTCGGAAGATTATGGTAGATCTGAGATTTAAAAAATTCCCAGTCTGCCTCTTGGTACTTGTACCTATTCGGCGGAGGTGGCACCGGTGCTTCCCCGTCTAGCAGGTAAAGCACGGGTAGATGGTCCGTCGTTATTAGATCAAGCGTGACGCAATCGATGAATCGGTGCGGCTGCCGTGTGAGTAGGAGATCAACCGTAGACCTAAAAGAAGGGTTTGCCCTATGCCTAAATGTATAGGTATTAGGATGGACCACGTTGAACGGCGATTTTAACACTATCTTCCCCGCTGCGTTACAAGAGTTGTTATTCCAAAGGGAATGTCGGGCGTTCAGGTCACCCACTACCCAATGGTTTGTCCTCTTGGCGCATTCGTTGAGCAATCTCTGAAATTCTTCTGGGGATGTGCGAGGTCTCCGGTATAGGCCTGTGATAGTGGTGGGTTTGTCCAGAAGAACTTGGACCGTTACGGTGTGTAATTTCTGGTCCGTGATAGCCGCAGGTGGGGGAAGTTTCCTCCACTTGATGCCGTGGCGAATCGCTATCAGGACTCCATCATGTTGATCTCCCGCCAGATCGTAACCTGGTATGCGCACACGCTGGTCGCTTACTCTGGTGTCGGTGAGTACAACTATTGTGGGGTCGCTCTGTGCTATTAAGGCGTATATCTCCGTAATCTTCGGCAAAAGTCCGTCTGTGTTGAAATTCAATAACGTTAAGTTGCTATTCATGGTGATAAACCAGAGAGCATCTCGACGAGTTTAGCTGTAGCTAAACTAAGTTGTTTAATATTTTCCGCCAGGGCCATGGCCCATGGAGGAGTCTGTGTCCAGTCGTGTAGCGGTGGGGGTGGTGGGGATGTCGGCTCGGGTCGGTCCGCAGCAGCTCGGGCCTGAGCCCTAGTCTGTCTGAGGTGGGGGAAGTCCTCTTCCCTGATTGGCCCGGTGGGGCGGGTGGTCTCTGGCTGGGTCCGTTTAGTGGTGGGGGGTACCCTGGTTGTGGCCGGTCTGGCCTGAGTCGGGGCAGGCTTGGCGAGTTTTTTCTTTAAATTTGCTAGTCTCTCGACTAGCTTTTTTCTAAATTCGCATCCCGTGAAGGAGGCTACGTGCAAACCGCCACAGTTTGCACACTTCACTGGGACCTCGTTTCTCGGGCATTGCGCTACGGGGTGGGGTCCGGCACACCTGACACAAGCCACTGTACGCCTACAGTGGTTTTTGGTATGCCCAAATAGCTGGCATCGATGGCACTGTACGATGCCCTTCTTTGCCGTGTAAGGTTTGGCCTTAAAGGTAACACTCCCTAAGGCCCTAAGTTTTTGGATTTTGTCCAGAGTAACTTCTGGACCAGTTGTGATGATAATTAGTGGAAGATCTGATTTCTTCCCATCCTTATCACTCTTTTGCATCCTTCTTACATCAAGGATGCCGGGTAAGCTGTTTGTGAGTTCGCTCTTAGCGTCCTCTAGATCGAAGTCCAAATCTAAGCCGTACAAAACAAATTTTTTGTTCTTAGGCCCTGTGGCAGTAGAGTAAGTATGGAACTGACTCTGTGAATTTGTGAAAAAATCAGTCATGGCCTTATGGCTTTCAATAGAGGAAGGAAATATCCTAACTCCATTTTTTATATTTTGAACTTGAAAGCCCAGAAAACCTTTGGCTTTTAGTTCAACTACTGTCTTCACAGCGCTAGTGGCGCCACTGAGGACAATGGGTGGTGGTCTTTTAGGGGTGGTCTGTCTGGTCACTGTATCACTACATGCACTACCACTATTACATGCACTGAGAGAAGAAAATTTATTTGACGTACTTACGACAAATGTAGAGCTGGAGAAGGAGGTTGCCTGATTGGCCACTCTGCAGGTCTTCTTGGGTAGAACGAATTCTACCTCGGCCGCTGCACAGCTCTCCTGACGGACTTTCCTCGAAGCTTTCTTATTGGCTCCCGCCTGTTGCTGGGTTGATGTGCTGTCCAATTCCATCGCTGGCATCGCGCACATATACTAACAACTCGGGGACACTCACTGAAAACTGGGACTCTCACTGGAGCGACGCTGCCCGTACCCAATAGGGTGGCTGCCTTAGCTAGTTCCACACAAGGTGTGGGCCTCGACAACTTCCAGGCGCTGATCCTCGTGAGTAGAAAGCGTAAGATGCAGGCTGGTAGTTAGATCCTAAGATGTTCACTGCTCGGCTGCTGGGGATGGAATGTGTGCGTAATATCGAGTCATGGCATCGAGTAGTAGAGCGGGACGGACCGTAACGGAGACTCCACGCATCTTATTCCCGAGATTATTTCTTCCAGAACAATTTAACGTATACTAACCAATTGTACACACATGAGGATATACTAAAATTGTATATGCTGTTTTAAATGTATAATATAATTATTTATAAATATAATTTTTATCGATGAGAAAAAATAAATCCCAGCATTATTTTTCCCCAAACACTAAATATTACACTTTTTCGCATATCTCATATAAACAGGATTCCGGCCTCAAAACTTCTTGATAAACTTAACGATAGTTAAAGAAACATAAAGGTATTCAAATCAGCGGATTCAAGTCGGTTTTATATCGCACAGTCACGACTGTGCTGCACCCATTGAGCGCATACACAGTGTTAAAAGCCCTATTCCTTGTGAGTTAATATACAATGAAATATTATAATTATAACTCATAATAAATTACTAAATAATTCATAATCAAGTTCATAATAATTGATGATGTTTTTTATTATTATTTTTATTTTTTTCCGTCGTAAACCAACGACTTCCTGCCCTCCTGTATCGTTTAATAACATCCCAATGATTCCTGTAAAACAGGCCCGATACTTAGGACTACACCTTGACAGAAGATTAACTTGAAATCCTCACACTAGACCGAAACAGGAAAAAACAAGCTGGTTCAGGCTACTTCAACATTTACTATAACCTCCCAATTAATTACAAAAGACTCATATAAATGAAAATTATAAGACCTATTTGTATATGGATTAGAGCATTGGGACTCCACGAATCGATTGAATACTATTCGTATCCAATCCTTACAATCCAAAATCAATCTCAAGCCTCGTAACCTTCTAAGTTGAACTTGTAATTTGAGTACTATTACTGAGCAGTTTCTCTAATTGTCTTTATTCATGCCGATATGTACCATATCTGCCATTTAATTGCAGTATTCTTATAATACAGTTGTAAATTTCAATGAGTAAATTATAAAAAAAAAAAAGAATGGAACGCCATGTCCAGCTTACTCTTACAAGGATACTGAAGTAAGAAAATAATAAAAACGAGGAATGTAATATACATTAATTGTAAATGTCTTTGTGTGTGTTTTTTAGTATGGTTACTTAGAATAGTGGTAGGAAATAATAGTAAAGCCATATAAAAAAAAAGAGAAAAGAAAAGAAAACGGAAAGAAAGAACAGTGAAACTTTTTGTAATTGGGAAGAGAACGGGACAGAGGAAGAAGAAGGACCAAATAGAAGACAGAGAGGAGACGATAATGGCCGGGACTAACAAGTAATGTCTTCATGCGGGGGGAGGGGGGAGAGGGGAGGTTCCGGTAAATACTCTTCCAGGGACAGCCTTCCAGGCACTGCAATTACCGGGAATGGAAGGGGGAGGTTTTACATGTGACCTGGAAACCGGGGAACCGCCAAGATTATCCTGTCTGGGGGGATTAGAATAAATAGTAGTAAAAGCTCTCTAAAAACTTTCATGAATAGAGAATAGATGTGAGATAGTTTAAATGTAGGAATGGGATGCTTTTTTATCCTGTAAAATAACTAAGTTCACAGAGACTGTGTACCATCAGGAGAGTCTGCGATAATCAACAGGATCATACCATGCCTGTTAATGTCCACAGCCATACTTATTTGCATTATTTGCATTGCCCATCAAAAACTAAATATATTGAATTACTCTTTGGCCGTATTATTAATCTTATCCTTCACATTGTGAATGTTCTTGGGTTGAGCACGAGGTATAGAGACTATTGTTTCTTGGGCAACAGTTGTGAAGTGAGGTGATTTATTCGTGTTTGTGATTACAGAGGTTGGGTGAATCCTCAGGAGGGTCTCCAGATTCCATAAGATTCGTCTCTGGCAGTTAACAGATAAGATAAATTATCTGCCACAGCCGGATTTGAACCCGCGACCTTCATCACGGCTATCTCAGGTAGCACTGAGCCACCCCGCTCCCTAATTCATAAAACAGTTACAGTTACATTTTGGACACTAACGATAGTTGTTACCATCATTCAACCCAAGCTAAAACGGTCACCTGTGGTCTAGTAGTTAACGTAACAAACTACTAAGCCCAAGATCGCGGGTTCGTAGCACGGCAGGTGGCCCTAGGATTTTTTAAGGGAGCAAAAAATCCTTAGTTACGCCGTCCTTCGGAAGGGACGTTAATCGGGGGTCCCGAGCCTGTACGATGTCAAGTACTCGTTAAAAATCCCTATCCTAATTTAAACTGGATAGGCAAAATTTAGAGCTCCCACTGTAGTATCGTCTGATTAGCCATGGCTGCATAAAGTAACGTTAAATGAACAAAGAACAACAACCCAAGCTAAATACTCTATCCATATCTAAGAACCTGAACGGTCTTGAAAGTAGCTTGAGCGTTGGTTAGCTTGATCTGGACCAAATTACTCATCTACACAACCGTTAACGTAGAACACTATATTTCTTAACAAGAACTGATATCATTATGTGGCAAAATAAATACGCATTAAATTATGCAAGGTCCATTAAATTAATAAAATCCATTATGTTATCGGAAATATAATGTTTTAAATTACTTCAATTTCTCAATTATAACTTATTATGAAAGCAAAAAGTAATGTGTACATAATTGGTAAAGTTTGTTTAGATAAGGATGGCTATTTCTTCCTCTAAGATGACGAAGGCAAATATGTGTAGGAGCGGAAAATGCTCGGAGCGAATTAGTGGAATTGATGAAGGCATTTTTAAAAAATATGAACATCATTAAATATTGATTAAATAAATAATAAATATTGACACTTAAATGTCATTTTTAAATATTTTAAAAACATCAACATCCTAATATAACTTTTAAAAAGTTACAAGTCAAAACTCTCATAAAAATGCATGGTAATAATTTAATAGTCTAATAGCAGACTATTAACCATGGAGAATGATTGATCCCAAAAAAAAAATGAAAAAAATTTAAATTATTACTATGGATTTTTTGTGAATTTTTTAAAGTTATATTAGGATGATGGTTTTGAAAATATTTGAAAATGACATTTAAGTGTCGAAACATCATTGTTTGAAATAATAAGTAAATTGACTGGAAGCTGTTGTTTTTTTTTTCAAAAATAATAATTAAATAGTAATACAATCCACAATATTAGATAAGAATTAAAATTAAATATTAAATATAATATCCATTCTCCATTAATATTTATGTATGACGTATGCAATTATGATGTAGTCATACCTTGAGCTAATGAATAACTCTTCCATTTTATTGTTATTTTTCTATTTTTATTCGAAGTTTTAGTTACATCTTCGCAGGAAACGCAGAGTTCCGAATGTAAAAATTACATTTTTGGTTTTCGATCTATGGGTTTCCTTTAGGATTAATAATTGATACAAAATTCACATAGAGTCATATATAAAGCACAAAAATACTTTTGACGATATACTTTTAGTTTTAAACCGCTATTAACACTAATTATAAATCTTAATTAATCCTTCCAAAACCAAGTTAATGTTTAACGATCACTCTGCACAACACTCCTCTTTTTAGTTTTTCTTAATCTGATTTTGTTTTATGGATGAGGCGTGCTTATGAATATGAGGCACATTTTTTCCCCATAGCATAGCAAGGCATAAGAAATTTGTTTCCCTGAATACAAGAGAAGGCACACCGCGCTGAAGAAACTTTCAAAACAACCGCGATGGGCCATGAGAAAACGATCTATTCTTTTTCCCAAACCACTGCATTTTCTAACAGGAAAGGATGGGAAAAAACAAAACAGAAATGGAAATCTCTCTATTTGCAATAGAAGAAGAGAACCTCCTTTATTTGTCCTAGAAGATAACCTGTTTGGGTAATTGAAACCACAAAAAAACAAACTTGAGAAATCGGAATTTACGGCATTCCAAATATGTATGTTCAATTTTTCCACAAAGCTGCGAAGTAAATTAAATTTCTGATTTTCCTTTTTGTAATTAAGATTTTTTATATAAGGAAGAAATAGTTGGGGCTGCAGTCAATAAAAACATCTCAATATGTGTAACTTATTTATTGTGTGCCGACGTTTCGGCCTACAGTGTAGGTCATCGTCAGGGCTAAGAGAGAGAAACAAACAGAAAAACATATAAGAAACGTTGCAGTAACAAGCATATGGTGACAAGTAATATAGTAATGTGGGAATTAAAATAGTGACTAGATATGATGAAATAGTGAATAGATATGATGATTAAAGATAACGAATACAAAAGTGGTTACAGAATATAATAAAATTAAAATAGTGACCGATAATAATAAAATTATAGATGATGAACAGAAATTAAAATGGTGACAGATATAATAATTAAAGAATACGAATATAAAATACAGAAAATAAATGTGCAGCAAGGATAAAATGTAAACATTATCGGTCATTATTTTCATCTATAATTGTATTATTATCGGTCACTATTTTAATTTTATTATATTCTGTAACCACTTTTATACTCGTTATCTTTAATCATCACATCTATTCACTATTTCATCATATCTAGTCACTATTTTAATTTCCAAATTACTTGTACCACATTACTACATTACTTGTCACCATATGCTTGTTACTGCAACATTTCTTACATGTTTTTCTGTTTGCTTCTCTATCTTAGCCCTGAAGATGGCCTACATTGTAGGCCGAAACGTCGGCACACAATAAATAAGTTACACTTATTAAGGTGTTTTTATTGACTGCACCCCCAACTATTTCTTCCTTATATTAGAAGGTACAGTCAACCAATTCTTCTCTAAGATTTTTTATAGTTGAAATTACTTGTAATTAAGAAGATTAAACTCAGAAAAAAAAGCACATTTATCTTTAGTATAATATATAATATATTTCTATGGCTATGCCTTATTGGTTAATAGATAATATATAATGTATTTATAGTAAGCAATGAAATAGTGAATAGTAACTGGTGTATATGTAAATTTACTACTTCATATATCTTCCACCTTTCTTTGATATTTTTTTTCTTCTTCAGGACCAATTAAAATAAAAAAGTAGAAAGAAGTAGACGATTTAAAATTGTAATTTTCGTCATCAATCGTGACTCCAAGCCTCAGCCTAGCGCAAATGGGCCAGAATTTCGCCATCACGCGATCTCAAACAACACAGATAAGACTTGCAGCCCCGAGTAACCAGCAAGTTATTCAAATAGCTACAAGCGAAGAGCGCTATAAAGGGAAATTATAAGAGAATGAAGTATTGCAGGGAACTCGCAAGTTCCTCTCTCGACTACAGTCGAATAAACTTGGATATGGGTCAGAGAGGAAAGGCAGTTTCACGCCCGTTTAAGTAGCAACTTAGTTTAAATAAAGTCCGCTTTAGGAGGTCTCTCACTCCTTCTCAACTTTCTTAATGGAATGGTCTTTTATTACTCGAATAAAATTTAAAATATTTCGTCCTTTGTTCCCCTGCCTTTTACGGACCGTAATTAAAATTAATGACTGGCTGTAGAGCTGTTAATTTTAACATAAAAGTCATAAAATAAAATATTCTCGCTTATTTAAATCGTAATATGTTGATATTATATATTTTTCAATAATAATTTTTATTAATAATATTGAAAAGTAAAAAGTGACCTTACATAAAAGTTAAGACTGTGCGAAAAATTCCAACAAAAAGCCCTGAAGTCTCCAAACTAAAACAGAAATTGAAAAAATCTGTCCAATATTTCGCCCATTCGGGCATCCTCAGGGTAGAAAGAGAATAACTGCAAAACAAAACATGAATAATGCACCCATAAAATAAGCATAAATAAAATAATCCAAAATAAGTATAAATAAAATAAGCATAAGCATAAAATAATCCAAGCTATTTATGTAAAAATAATATAACTCTGGTATTATGAAGACTATAAAATTAAAAAAAATCTAATTTGTTTTTTTCTGGCAGAGATTTAAAAAGCTACTTTTATAGAGGCCCAAGCCCAGCCGTAATTCTGTTTACAGCCCCCAATTCCAAGGTAGGGAAGAAGAACACTCTACAGAACCATAAACAAAAAAAATCAAACGAGGGAACCCTAAAAACTTGGCTTGAGTATATTTTTGAAAAAATCAATGTTTAACTCTTATGAAACAGTATGTAAATTAAAACAAGGCCAGTGAAAACGTATTTAAATAAAAAATAACAACATTCAAAAAAAGTAAACGAAGGAAAAATCTGAAGGAGGTTTGAGCTGTGAAATAAGTAAGACTGCTGAGAAACCGACCTTTCACTTGCTCCATGCACTTAGCCAAGAACGCGATTTTTGGCCGTACAAAATAATCTGACCTAGGATTTTTACGAGAATGTAAAAAGCCTCGTATATAACAATAACTAATCTTCCATATATTTAAATAATTCCAAATTATATTAAATATACATTTCAAAACATAAATATTATTTTGGAAAATCTGTTGACAGCTGATAATAAATTTGTAAAAAAATATTTTACATCAAGTTTATGGAAATTTATCATTTTATTTACATTAATTAGAATCATAAATCAAAACTCTAACATGCCTTTGTATTTGCAATTATCATTGTTACTATTAATATCGTCGATACAAATGGTAAATATCAAAATTGAAAAAGACCGCTTTTCATAAGTGTGAAAAACCTTTTTCAAGATCCATTTAAAATCAGTGCACGATAAGCGCATTTCTATATATCTAGCCTTCTAGATGATCTTATATGAATTTTATTCCAATAATCATTCATAAAGTAACTGCTATAGGTAAAAAAAAATGTGTATTTTTTATGTGTATTTTATATATATATATATATATATATATATATATATATATATATATATATATATATATATATATATATATCACTGATATATCAATTATTACATTAGATTATATATAATCTATAATAGTATATAGTTACTATTTATTAATGTTGGACAAAATATTTATTAATATTATCTGTATATTTATTTTTCGGCTTATTATTTTACATCATAATTAAACATAAGTAACATAAACGCAATACGCTAACAAATTGATAGAAATACTTTTATATGCGGGCGTAGAATACAGTCGATTTCATCATCAACTTTTTTTTACAAACAGAAATTCAGAATTCTTAAACTATGTAAATATAGTTTATTTAGTTTTCGGAAAAGAAAGCTCTATTTTGATAAAATAAAAAAAAAACTAGTTAACATTTGACCCGTTTACTGCACACCGTGACTTACTCCACTTTTTGAATAATCCTAAATTTAAGTATAAAAGCACTTCTTATACACATAACTTTTTATATTAATAAAATCTTTCCCAAATAATTAAGGTTTAACACCATTAAGCGGCAAATCTTTTTTTGCCCACTGAATAATAATGCAAATCGTTGCAATAATACCATTTAAACGCACTGGCAAGCGCTGAATGATGAATTTTATCTTGTTAGAAAGATCCAAACCACACCTTTTCCAATTTAAATGCGATTATAATGAAGATTCAAAATTCTAATTCAATCTAAGGAAATCAGATAGGCCACAGGCAGACAGACCACAAAGTTTGAAAAATGTGGATTAGCCTTTATTATATCCTAAAGGTAGATCTGTAACAAGGGAAAAAGGAGAGACGTGATGGATCTGCTGAAATTCATTCTTCTGTTAAAGAGATTACTTTAAACACTTGAATGACGAGAAATCGAAATGTGCTCTCGCATATTGCTGATGAAGAAGACATCATTTATACTGCTGATGAATTAATCACAAATAACAATACAGCATAACAAAACTGTTAATATTAATTTTTATGGAAAATTTATAATAAAAATATATAATAAATAACTTCTTCTGTGATAAGAAACTTTCAAATTTAAACACTGAATTTAAATTCATTACTTTTTTCACTTTCTAAATCGATTAACTCCACTGGTTACATAAAGTCTTTCTTATTAATTGTATATACTTTTAGATGAAATATACCTCTTTATTTATGTTTTCTACAATATTTATTTTAATTTATATTAAATAGGGAATTTTAAAAAACAAGGCAAACTATTTTCTCTCATTTCTCCACTTTTTGTTTTATGGAGTTAATCAATTTGTGCATTGAACGGCTCATGTACGACATTATGCGGCACGGTATCACTGTACACATAGTATACAATATACAATAAGCACAGTATATACAAATATAAATTATTATACACTGTGCAGTAGTATATAAGAGAAAATATACTTCTGATCCCATATCAAGTCCTGTATAACACTGGCCCTATTATTAGGGATAAAACTTGTTCTGTATATCTATCAAAATACAGGAAGCTATGCCTTGACTCTACATTAAAATACATTTATTTTTATAGAAACTGTACCTGCTGTAGATATTAGCTTATCATTATTTAGGATTTCAGCCTACATGATACTTCGTTTATACTTATTCCTGTCCAATATCGGGAACGTGAATAATTTTGACATATTAATTAAATAATATTGGTGTGATTAATGATTAAACACCGAGATATCATTGCCAAGGCATTCTTGAATGGGTTTGTATTTGGTCATTCATTGTTAAACAAAACTTTAAACAATCATTTCTTGTAAATGCATTAAGGATTCGTACTGCAAAATGTATTATTTACTTCCTGAAGACAATAGAAACAGTGATTACTCGTCATTATATAACAAATCTTATGCAAGATGACCTTGCTGTTCCTAAAAGCCAAATGCGACAAGCAGCACTTTGCATTGAGTTACAACAGTTGCTATATATAAAACAGCATAAAAATACTGAAAAGTATCAACTTTCAAGAGTCACCAGAAAATAAGTATTTAATAACTTATATAATTAAATTAGAAATAATTGTATGCATAAACTATTAATAGAGTTATTTTGAGGGTATGAATGTGTACATTTTATTTTATTTTTTTTATTATTAGTATTATTAGGTATTATTTATTTATTTTTTTTTTACTTTATTTTATTATCATTTCCGCATTAATTTCTTTCTGTTACCGCATATACATATCTTTCCGTAAGTATATATTTATTTATTTTATTTTTTTTATATTATTGTTTTGTTATGGAATGACTGTAAGCTACACAGCACTATTACTTATTGCCCACAAGTGGCTGATTGTAATATTTCAATAAAGTGTTAATATAAAAAAAAAGAGTTATTTTGTGTAATAATCTGTTTTTTAAACGAAACATTTCTCCAAAACTGGATTTACATTTTTCAAAGTCAACTTATTGTTTTTTATTTTATCACATTTCCAGTAGCATTGATAGAAAAATTAATCTAGGTTACGTAAAACAATCTGAAATGTTTTTCAAATCAGAATTAAAAAAAAACACCAAAAAATATTACAAAAACGAATTTTAAATAATAATATCTTAAAAATAAATATTTAGGATTCTGTAAAACTTTTAAGACAAGGTTGAAGGATCATCTTTGAATTTTAATTAAACGTTAAAACAAAAAAATGGTCCAGTGTTCATTTTTTTGGATTATATGTATCTTGAAATTTAGAATCTAAAAATTTATATAATTTTTATTTTTACAAAGAATTATTATGAAATTTTAAAAAACATTACTCTAGACAACTTCCTAATTACACCAGGATAGACAAAATTTAGGAGACCCATTGTAGAATTGTTCGAATAATTACGTTAAATGAATAAACAGACATTTTTTTTTTATAACTTTTAGTGATTTGCCGGCTTTTTATTCACTATTGAAGAAATGGTACTATAATAAAGTGGTATGTAAATTATTATATTTATAATGGTATTACACAAAAAGTACTAGGTGGTACGAATAATCAGTAACTCCATGAAGGAAGATAAACCGCCCTAATCGACAACAAATGATCCTGTAGCCGATTCGGATGGTTTATGACAGCAATTAAACCTTTATGACAAAGGAAGCCATAAAACGGAACCATAACGAGGAGGATTACCAGCCCTGGAGTCGTGTTCGTTCCAATATATCCATGTTCCATCCGATCCCTGATCGAGAGTTATGCCACCTACTAACCATAACTCGCTATATACATGCCATGTTAGGTTGGAATCATTGCTGCCAATTTTAGTTATGAAATATATAGGCAAGACTTATATTCATAGTTTTAAGAAATAAAGTAAACTCAGAAGGATATATAAATTTAAATTTATAATTATTATATTTATATGAACAATATATCATAATAAAAAAATATAATATGTACTATCACAAGGTCAAAACTTCAGTGTCATATCGATGCCTTAGTTCACATATTAGTGAAGTTCCTAAATCAAGATTTTAAAGGAGTCAAATTTGATAAAACACAAGAAATACAGTTCAAGTTTAGGCACACGATATATTTTTTTATTCTCCACAGCTTCTCTATTAATTTTATATCAACATATGATCTATGATTTCCTGATCACAACTTTACAATATTATTTATGTAACAAAACCCATTTTTGAAAAATTTGCACTTAACATATTTGTGAACAACTATGGCATCGATATAAAAATAAAAAATGTTTTTTTAAAAAAAATCCATTTTTTGAATTTTACAACTGCTTCATAAAAAAGGACAAGTAAATATAATGAACGATTTATAATGTCCCGAGATAAAGGCATGTAGAGAAACTATTTAATGGTAGTACACGAATAAAAAATTCAACTTAAAAGAGTCACGTGGCAATTTCATGAGTTCGTATTCTTCTTTTCATATGTCTCGAAGGTTTATCATGAATTCAAGAAGTAACAATCTGGTGGGTTTGAGTAAGAATAAAGTTTGTGATGATAGGATTTATATCGGTTTGATTGTTTGTTCATTTAACGTCACTTTATGCTGCTATGGCTAATCGGACGATGCTACAGTGGGAGCTCTAAATTTTCCCTATCCAGGTTTAATTAGGATAGGGATTTTTAACGAGTACCTGACATCGTACAGGCTTATATCGGTTTATATTTATATCGGTCAGCAACAAATGGGACATTAAGTCATTATGGACGGCTTGATTCATAACAAAGTAAGGATTATTAAAAATTTTGGAGTGTAAGGATTGGATACGAGAAGAATTGGATGTATTGGAAGAGTTCCCAAGCTCTATTTTTTAAGTCCAAATAGGTCTTATGATAGCCATGTATATGAGTCTTTCGTAATTAATTGGGAGCTTAGAGCGTTCGTCTATTATGTGTTAAAGTTGCCTGAAACGGCGAAGATGAGTTAACTAGAAAATCAAACCTCCTTATTTTCTCTTACCTTGGCTAATATGTTCATAAGTTACTAATAAAACATCATTAATATAATATAAACATAATTTCTAAAAGACTCTACGCTATAACAACAATAATTTACCTCTATTTTTCTTTCTTCTAAAAATAAATGGTTGACTTACCTGAAAAGAAAAAAAACAAAAACATTATTATTCAAGTCATAAAAGGAAAAAAAATGTTACTAAATATAGATTCTGCCCAATTCCAGCGATCAAGTGATGTTTTAGAGTATTTCAAATATTTGGGCAAATATTGTCCATCCTTAATATTGGTTTACGAGAAAAAAATAAAAGAAAAGCGTAGCTGAGCAATCATCCAACTGCTAAAAATAGCCTGCAATCGTGTCTAAACAATTAATTCTATATAAAAGGAAAATATTATATAATATATTTATATTAATCAACAGCTTTATTAAAAAAATATAAAAACTGAAATTATTTTTTTCATTATTATTATTTTAAACCAAATTATTTTTATCTTCATGTGATTTTTTAGGCAATGGATCATGTTTTATTAGTCTATCTGCAGCTTTATGATTGGGATCGGAGTGGCTCAGTAGAGCATGCGTTGCCATGCCAGAAATCCTGGTTCAAATCCCGCTACGGGCAAGACTTTTATTGAGTATGTTTGCAGCCGGAGATGGATCATATAGGATCTAGGACCCTCCTGGGACTCACCCAACCTCTATAAAATATTATAAAACTAGTGTACCCAAAATAAGGGGTGAAATTTGGCGGTTGAGAATCACCTCCTTGCAGAACCGTTGTCCATGAAACAGCACAGTCTCTACCATGTACTGAACCCCAGACTCGTTCACGGTTTTTTTTTTTAAATTACACTTATAAATGATTTAAATAGAATTTTACGATTATTTATAGATGCATTATTATGATAGAAGGAATGTAAATGACGGACTTTAACAGCTCGTGGCCTTAATATTATCAACTCAAAACCTACAGATGATTCAGATAATTGAAATGAACATTTAAAAACATCGAAAGAATTTATCCCTGAAAGCAGGAAGCGCCGTGCCTTGCTGCTCAACAAATAGAAGGAGAAAGCTGGTGAAGGACGAAATAGGCGTCGACCAAAACCAGCAACCGTAAACATTCGTTTCCAAGCGTTCCTGAACAGGCGTCTAGCGACTTAAAATATATAATACTATACCATATTCGTCTATTTAATAATAATAACCAGAACCACTACAACCCGCGAACGGGTCTAGGGTTCAGTACATTGTAGAGACTGTACTGTTATAAGTGCAATATTTATTTTTTAAAATATTTAAATAAAGAAACTGCAATTAACAGAGTTGAAAACTCAATATTTTTTGCTTAGAAAAATAGTATTCGAAATCGAGACTAACACTTCCTTTAAAAAATACTAAATAACTATAAAAGATATAAATAAAAAAGTTTTATTTGAAAAGAAAAGATATGACCAGGATCGGGACTCGAACCCGTATCTCCCCGGGTATCGAGGGTATCGATATTTAAAATAAAAAAGTTGTTTTTCATTACATTAACTAGAGAAAAAAAAAGTTTATACTACAAGATTAATTCGGCATTAGATAGCTAACATTAAAATACAGACAAAGATATTTATAAATATGAAATTTCATCATCATAAATAAGACCGAAGACTATTATTCATTAATAAATTGCTCCTTAATAAATGATTGTAGATAATCAAAAATAATTAGTAAATAGGTATCTATTAAATAATAAATAAGTTAAATATTAATAATTTTACTAATAAGTTAAATTTCAAAATATAAGTAAATATTTTTTTGAAAACTGCTCTAAAGGACCAAGAGGACGAAGTTTTTGCTGAGAAAGAGCATTCGGCTTGGAAGTACAAGGTCACATTTAACTGGCCGCTGAAAATTCCTGGCACTCCCAACCGTTCTAGTGCGCAATATAACTGCAACTTCAATCTCTCCCGCTTCAGGCACATTATCATCCTCTGGGAAAGAAATAGATGGGAGGATTCCATGTTTTTCTACAGTGTTATGGAAAATACAAAACAAAATAAACTGAAAATATTTATTTTGTTTCCACAATCACTCCTTGCATAAGCGTTGAAGAGATGTTCTAAAACAAAACCAAGAATTAGCTAGCTGTTGGTTACTCTGAGGATGTAGTCCCCAAGAGGTTGAATATGTATGAGCCACAACACCGTAACAGGTGTTACAAAAAAAAAAAAAAAAAACCTCTGACCGTTTGAATGTTGAGTTGAAAAACAAGTTCTGCTCTGTAACTAAAAAATCATACATTATAACTGTCCATGGGTAAATTACCTATTGTTGTATATTTTTGAAAAAAAAAATGTTCGCAAAGCAAAAGCAGAGTAAATATTAATTCCCATTACTGTTTCTATTCATTATAAAACCCTTAATCTGTCTATAAAATCATTGAATGGAAATGCCTATTACTTAACATTTAAAAAATAAATAAGTAATTTCATTTTTAACTTGTTTATATTTTATTATTTTGAAAATAAAATATAAACAAGTTAAAAATCATATATTCATAACAAATTCATAACATTCCACTCATCGACACAATATCACCCAAACCCAGTCGTTCTTCCGCTTTCCTACTCCCTGTTACCTGGACTACATAAAAAAAGATTAAAAAGACATTGGCCAAGAGACCCATTCAACAAATGATATATATATACTTTTTTCAAAATAACTGGATGATCATAGAGAAAAGCGAAGAGAAAAACACTTCAATCAAATTTGCTGGATGCGCAATTGCGCAGTTGCAAATGAAATAATAATAATAATAAAATGAAATTGAAATAATAATAATAATTAAATTAAATAATAATAAATTAAATTAAATTAAATGATAATAATATTTTATTTTATATAAACAATATATAAAATATCAATTTTTCATGACAAACTTTATTTACACTTAAGCCCATTAGTTTCATAACTAGCAACCTCTTCAATCCTTGATAATCCTCCGAGGCGTACATTTATGTGTGTTGTATATATATATATATATGGTTACATATATATATAATTTATGCCAATAAAAAAAAAATGAAGAACAATCAAGCAGTATTATCAGAGATTTATATATATATATATATATATATATATATATATATATATATATATATATATATATATATATATATATATATACATTTTTTATTGGCATAAATTATATATATATATATGTAACCATAAATTGTTTCTCTTATATAATTATTGTTAACTTATTTTAATTTTTTTTTCTCTTTCTTTTCTTCTAATCTGTACTTAAAATATTGTTATTGTAGGTAATTCACATTTCTTTTAATTCTTCTCACTTACTAAATTATTTGTAATAATTAATTAAATGTAATTATTTTACAGTCTAAGACATAATAGCTTTCAATACCTGTATTGTTATTCTATAGGGACTTGTCCCAGAATAAATAAAGAGATTATTGTTAATATTAAAAAAAAAAAGATGGCCTCGTGACCTTCTAAGTTGAACTTTTTATTTGAGTACTACCACTGGGTAGTTTCTCTACTTGTCTTTATCTCAGGACATTATTTATCTTTCATTACATTTACCTGTTGTATTCAATATAGAGTTGTATTTCAATAAATACATTAAAAACTCACATATAAAATTTCAATTCTTTCCAGTGAAGATAAATCATAAACGCAGACTCCTAGAGTTGCTGTTGCACTAAAATGAAACTGCAATCCAGTTGCCCGGATTAGCCTATTAGCCAGGAAATTGGAATATTATTCTATTAAAGCAATTAGCAGCAGTGGAGGCAGTGGGAGGG
Source organism: Arma custos (assembly GCA_037127475.1). Lineage (NCBI taxonomy): Eukaryota > Metazoa > Arthropoda > Insecta > Hemiptera > Pentatomidae > Arma > Arma custos. The sequence continues at coordinate 126,054,984 of CM073760.1, read as the reverse complement.
GGCGGAATGGGTTTGAGCCCCGGCAATAATTCTTCTGTCTTCAACAGCAGCTTCCGGTGTGACCGCAGCATTCATATAAATAATACATGAGCCAGTGGCCACTACAGGGATATGCTAATTTATTAAATATACAAAATCTGCTGCATATATAATGAGGAGAAGGGTTCAGGGCCAAAAACAAATTCATCACCCCCCCCACAAAATCGTGGGCCAGGTACAAAACCATAGAAATTACCATAGAAATCCCACCGTCCGAAGAAGTAGTGGGGGATAACATCATTCTAATCGGATTATGGTTCTTGTATCAACTTATTTATACATTATAACATTCATATTTTAACGATTCCTGAAATTATTTCGCATCATAAAAGGATTTTTTTTTAATGTATTTTCTGAAATTTACTACTATATATTGAAATGCATAAAGTAAATATAATGAAAAATAAATAACGTCCCGAGATAAAAACAAGTAGAAAAACCAACCAATGGTAATATTCACTTAAAAAGTTCAACTTAGAAGGTCGCGAGGCCGTCTTCTTTTTAGAAGCCTCGGAGGATTATTAGGAATTGAAGAGGTTCCTAGGTTTGAAACTAGTGGGCTTAAGTGGAAATAAAGTTTATCATGAAAAATTGATATCGGATTCGGGCCAAATATATATATATACAAATAGGGCATTAAGGTCATTATGGATTACTTTGTTCCTAACGAAGTAAGGAACATTGAGGATTTTACGAAGGATTTTGAAATGTAAGGATTGAATACGGGAGGAATTCGATAGCTTAATGGAGCCCCTAAGCTCTACTTCGTAAGTCCAGATGGGTCTACTGTCATGTAAATGAGTATACCCAATTAAAATAATTGGGAGCTTAGAACGTTTTTCTAGTAAACGTTGAAGTAGCCTGAAACGGCGAGCTGTTTCTTGTCGTTTCAGCATAGGATGAGGATGTCAAGGTAACAGAGTAATAATATATGATAATGAAATAATAATAATCAAAAATACTAATTTTTCATTATTAATACCCTCTATTAATTCAATGTTATAGATTTGATTATTTTAACTAATCCAAAGTAAAATTCATGACGGTGAACATTTATAAAATGCTTTTTGATAGATTGAACAGTTAACATGAGATTCCCATTATTAAAAATGAGTGGAAAACTAAGAAGGAAGAAAGTAAGATGGGATAGCTAGTCTCTATTAATGGACAACTTTCAAACAGCTGAGACGTAAATGGTCATACGTAGAAAGTCCCCAGGGGACTTAGCGAGGAGACACTTAGAGAAAGGGAAGTTCCCTCAAGTAGTAAAGATCACAAACAGGCTTAGGACCGGACTTGGAGTAAACCTCTCTCAGTTTCTCCGACCATTAATGATCTCAACTCTAGGCAATTTCAAAAAGAAGTCTGTAAAGAAATAAGTTAACATTCTGACCTCAGCAACATTCAATACATTTTAGGTAATAGTTTAAGGGATTGTTAATAATATATCTCCTATATTTCAAAATTTCGTCCATTTAGTTAGGTTTTACATACTTGTATATCTCTCTCTTATATCTCACCTTGTTATGTTTATATTTTTTCATTTTATTCTGTTTACAATTTTTTTTTTCTCTTTGTATTTTATTTGCATTATCATCTTTCTATACATTTATTCTTAGATAATTTTTATTCATATCATTCCTTCACTATTTTGTCCTATTGTTCTGTTACTCTACATTATTATATTATCATTTTCTTGGTACTGCAATGTAATTTTATAGTTATTTTGTTTGATTTGTTTTCTCTCACAGCTCTGAAGATGACCTACAATGTAGGTCGAAACGTCGGCACACAAAAAATAAGTATGCACTTATTATGGTGTTTTAATTGACTGCATCCCCAACTATTTCTTCCTTACATTATTTGAATTAGTAGATTTTTAATTACAATTTTTTGAGAGTAGATGAAATAAGTAGAGTAATTGAATAGGTAGGATATAAAAATGGCAAAAGTATTGGAACGACTTCTAGAAAAAGAGGGAAATTCCATATTAACCGGGATCATTTAAGAAAAGTTCTATCGAACGCTGCTGTTCGATGGGTAGGATTAATATCTCAATGCTGATAAAGGAAATAACGGGAATGCACTGAGGATTTGAACTATAGGTAGTCGTAGAGTATGATGAACGGTGTGATTGGAAAATTCGAAGAACGGGAAGAAGCTGGGAAGTACGTAAGTATCCCATAGTATAGTGGGAAAGTACTATTTATCTCATATTGAAGTTATATGTACATGATTTTCAAACATTATAAAGGTTTGTAAAAACATGTATGACGAAGCTAATTGATTTTTTTAAAATATTTAAATAAGTTGTGTTTGTAAATATTATTAACGTAAAACATCGACATTATTGAATATTTATTAGAGCATAGGAATTTTATTAGTCCTCAAAATAAGGAAATTATTGAATACTTGAGAGAGAAAGATTATTAGAAAAGTATATGACCCAACCATTTCCGCATGAAAAAAAATCAAGAACGTAGGAGAACTTGATATAGTTTCTGGTGTTAAAAAAGCTTAAGAAGGTTGGGCAAGTTCGATGAATGGATAAAAAAAGGCTGTCAAAGTTGATCATGGATGGACATCTAGACGACGAAAGAGGAAAATGCAGGTCTAGAATCCGAAGGCTGGACGATGTGGAAGTAAAACTAAGGTTCCATGGGGGAGGGGGAGAGGGGGAGGTAAGAACATGAAGAAGATTCATGAGCAGGTCAAAGTGGAGGAATATCCTCGAGGAGGCCAAGGTCCTCCATGGATCATAGCACCGTCTGATGATGATGATAAGGATTATATGCTACACAATTCATAAGTGTGAAAGGGAAAAGGCTGGCCGAGGAGCTAGACATGTATATACACACCAGAGCCTTTAAATACATAGAAGGCTTCAATCGTTTCCTCATTTCCCAACCCTCTCCCTAAACATCAGCCGTATCAAGTTCTATCCAACCATCAGAAACCTAAGAATCGCTTCTCCCTTTAAGCGACTAAATTACTCCGCCTCCTGTTTCCATTCGGAACCCGTACACTTCTAAATACTTTACCTAATATTGTTGTATTGTTGGGATTGAAATAAAAAACATTTCTTGAACTGATTTGTTTGATTCATCTTCAGGATTTCGAGAAAAAAAAAACTCTCCAGCTCCCGACTTTATAAAGAATTGAAGTATCTTTATCCCACCTATCACGTATTTCCCAGCTTCTTCCGGTAATCGAATTAACCAATCACACCGTTCATCATACTCTACGAGCACCTATAGTTCAAATCCTCAGTGCATTCCCGTTATTTCCTTTATCAGCATTCAGATATTAATCCAACTGCCCGTCGATCAGCAGCGTTCGATAGAACTTTTCTGAAATGATCCCGATTAATATGGAATCCCCCTCTTTTTCTAGAAGTCGTTCCAATACTTTTGCCATTTTCATATCCCACCTATTCAATTACTCTACTTATTTCATCTACTCTCAAAAAATTGTAATTAAAAATCTACTAATTCAAATAATGTAAGGAAGAAATAGTTGGGGATGCAGTCAATTAAAACACCATAATAAATGCATACTTATTTATTGTGTGCCGTCGTTTCGACCTACATTGTAGGTCATCTTCAGGGCTATGAGAGAAAGCAAACCGAACAAAATAACTATAAAATTACATTGCAGTACCAAGAAAATGATAATATAATAATGTAGAGTAACAGAAAAATAGGACAAAATAGTGGAGGAATAATATGAATAAAAATTATCTAAGAATAAATGTACGGAAAGATGATAATGCAAATAAAATACAAAGAGAAAAAAAAAAATTGGTAAACAGACTGAAAAATGAATACAAAATGGTGAGATATAAGAGATATCCAAGTATGTAAAACCTAGTTTAATACAGATAAAATATAACATGTATGATAATAGACTCCTAGAGAGTAAACATAAGAAAGCTGAAAGAAATCTGTAACAAAATGTGATGCAAAATAATACATAATCTTACTAATATTATAAATGTGAAAGTTTGTATGTTTGTCTCGCAAAAACTACTGAACGGATTTGGATGAAACATAACAGTAATATAGGTTATACATCAGAATAACACATAGGCTATAGCAAGCGCGGATTTAGGGGGGGGCGCACGGGGGCACGTGCCCCCCGACTGTATTTTAGGTATTGTGGAGAATCCATAATATGACATAATTAAAGGTAAATCACATGATAATAGTAGTTAAAATAACCGAAAGAACATGAGTGAAACAATTTTTTTGATATCCTTCTAATCTTACTAATATTATAAATGTGAAAGTTTGTATGTTTGTCTCTCTTTAACGCAAAAACTAATGGAAGGATATGGATGAAAATCGTTGAGTAAAATAGGTTATACATCATAGGCTATAGCAAGTGCAGATTTATGTGAGGGCACGGGGGCATGTACTCCCCTCTTATAGTACATAATTAAAGATAAATCAGGAACTTAGCATCTTGAAATTTGCAGATAGGATCTTTGTGTAGTTTAAGAAAGAAATTTGGATTTTTTTGGATGTTTCTCCTTTAATATAATAGCGGTTCAAAGGTTGTATAGAATCCGTCAGTTTTGAAGTTAGGCATCTGAAATTTTGGATGTACGAGTAACTTACATTATAAAAAAATAATTAAATTATTTATTTCAAATGATCTTTCACGAAACTTTATGTGGCATACCAAATTCCACGCGAGCGAAGCCGCGGGCATAAGCAAGTGGAATATAATTTCTTCTCTAACATAATTCAAATAATATTTATAAACATGCAAAACCAGATGCATAATTTATTGTTTGATTTTTAGTTTTTGTTTTATTTTATTTATATAAAAATTTGTATATTTTAGGCTATTTTTTATACTATGAGCTACTATTTTATGACTTCTAATTTTACTTTTTTTAAATGATTAACTAATAAATAAATCTAATCTGCCTTTATCCAAGACAGACTAACGGAAAAAAATGGTTGGTACGTGAGGATTTCAACACTCTTATATTCCTTAAAAATAAAAATAAATTTAAACTAAATTTAAATTAATAGGGATTTTTCAAATTTCAGGGTTATAAATGTAAATGAACCATCTGTATAATCTTGTATTATATGTATAATATTTATATGATTTTATAGTGGGAATGTTCGAAATAAACCATAGAGCATTCACATTTTTTCTTAGAATTTTGTACTGTTTTGTTTGTATCTTGTGTATGTAGACAATTTTTTTATTTGTGGGTAACGTTATAATATTTCACATGACCAGCGATGAAAGTTAAATTAGCCAAGGATCTACTCTTATTATTTTATAAACATTTTTTTTAACGAATATCTGTGAGTCAAAAACCTATTTAACTCAAATTCAGGTAGATGATAATTGTTTAATCTTATTTCTCATCCTGTTTTTAGAACTTGTGTTATCGTTATCAATTTTTTAACACACTTTCTAAGATGATTTTCAAGCAAACAATAATGCTTATATTTGTGAGAAAAAGAAACTGTGCTTTCTAAGGAGCCTAAGAACTTTTTGTGAACAAATGAACCCAGTAAGATAATATAATATTTAATATAAACGACTTATCTATTAAAACCTATTTGGACATTATCTACTAAGACCTAAATAGGACATATGGGACAGATCTTCGGGGTTCAGCAAAACACGTCCACATACACAAGATACAAACAAAAAAGTCCGAAATTCTAAGAAAAACGTGAATGCTCCTTGGTATATTTCGAATCACACCATACACAACGACATGAACATCCCCACTATGAAATCGTATATTCACAACAAATACATAACATCACACAAAATCACCAAAATTCGATCGTTCATTCACACCGTACTCCCTGTTACCCGAGCTTGATATGAAAAGATTAAAAAGACAATGGCGAAGAAACCTGCTCAACAATTTGTTTCCATTTCCAAAACTTGATGTTCCTGTAGAAAAGCAAAGAGAAGAACACTCGAATCAAATTTGCTGGATGTGCAATTGCGCAGGTGCAAATTACAATTAAAGAATAAATGTTCAATTAATTTATATACAGGGTATTTTATTTGTGTCTACTTTTGGGAAGATTCCTTGCATAAATATGATGAAACGTACTTGTACACATACTTTTCAGGACGTGGGTGGCTCTGATATAGGGGATTGGAATTTCCTGAGTCAGACCAATCATTTGAATACATCATATTATAGATCATGACGAGAGAATTAGTAATAGATATTTATAGAACTAGAGCGAGTTGGTTTCGTCAACAGGAGCTACCGGTATGAGAATGAGGTCGCAGTCAGGGAGTGACGTCACAACCTCACAGTGCTTAGGATAGGTCAGTACAGTCTGCCTCAAGAGTTAGCACTATGATGAAGCGCTGGAAGCAGGATATGTCCAAATAACTCTGTTCTACACATGTTCATTCGGATAAAATTGTCATTACAAAGTTCTAAGTCATAGGTAAACTACTTTAAGTCATGTTCAATAGTATTAGTTGCTCTTATATATATGGGGAAAAAATGGTGAGGGTAGAGGTCAAGAAAATTCTCTTATATAGGGAGAACTTTTTATTGGTACGCCAACGTTTCGACCCACATTGCAGGTCTTCTTCAGGGCTTAATATACAAGATACAAATAAATTAAAAATATACATGGTAAAGATTAACACTATGTCTATTATATTGATAGAATAATGTTATGTACAGTAAGTATTATACATAAGAACCAGAGGGGATTGAGTTATATTATGACAAAGAGGTACTGTTTAAATCCAACAAAGTAAGAAATGAGAAATTAAAAATTAGAACAGAATTATAGTAGATAAAGATTAAAAATTAATAAGAAATTGTAGTTAAAATTATAGAACAGAATTATAGTAGATAAGGATTAAAAATTAACAAGAAATTGTAGTTAAAATTATAGAACAGAATTATAGTAGATAAGGATTAAAAATTAATAAGAAATTGTAGTTAAAATTATAGAACAGAATTATAGTAGATAAGGATTAAAAATTAATAAGAAATTGTAGTTAAAATTATAGAACAGAATTATAGTAGATAAGGATTAAAAATTAATAAGAAATTGTAGTTAAAATTATAGAACAGAATTATAGTAGATAAGGATTAAAAATTAATAAGAAATTGTAGTTAAAATCATAGAACAGAATTACAGTAAATAAAAAATTAATAATTAATAAAAAAATATAAAAATTAGATAAGGAATCGTAGACACACATAGAAATTTTATAAAGTTATAAGGAATTTTATACGGACTGAATAATAGGAATTTTATAAAAAATAACAACAAATTTTGTAAGAAATAAACGAAATGGTAAATAATAACAAGACATAAAGATGAAATGGATTATCCAATAAAAGGTATGGAATAACAATTCTTATTACTTTTTGTTATTCCATATCATTTATTAGACATTATTATTAGATATATCTTTACCATGTACTATTTTAATTTATTGGTATCTTGTATATTTAGCCCTGAAGAAGATCTGCAATGTGGGTCGAAACGTTGGCTAAGCAATAAACAGTTCTCGATATTAGAGAATTTTCATGACATCCACCCGGGCCATTTTCTTCCTCCTACTGTGGATCATATTTAACTGATTAGGATTGCATTATTCAGACTATATTTTTCAAATATATATAAAATAAAAAATATATAAGAATGTATCTTCAAATATAAAGTTAGACATCTAAACACTAACAGAAGTACATTATGGCCTGAAACATCATTAATATCATTGAAACTGAAAATATAGGTTACCTGTGAAGTTTGTTTGTTCGTTCCCTTAGCGTCACTATGCTCTTATAGCTAATCGGAATACAGTGGAAATCCTAAATGTTTCCTTTCTAGGCACAATTTCAATATCGATATTTAACGAGTTGCTTGACTCTATCTAAGGCCACCTTATGACGTTATGACGACCATATGACGTACAAACTACAGTACAAATGCCTACTATTTGTGTAGCTATTACTTGTATAAGAGTATAAATATACATACAAAATGGATAGACAGAACATCTTTTCTTAGAATTATTTATTAAGCGAAATCAACGATTCAAGGTTAGCATAAATCAACACAACTACTAACGTCAAAGGTAATCAAATGTATGTATGAGAGGAAAATAGTTGACTGGATGATAAAATGGAGAACGGAGATAGTTGGGGGGTGCAGTAAAAAAATACACTAAAAAAAAACACTAGTACTAAATATAAGTCTAGTACTTATTTAAAGTACTAGACTTATATTTAGTACGAGCCGACGTTTCGACCTACAGTGTAGGTCATTTTCAGGGCTATGAGAGAGAAACAAACAGAACAAAACATATATAAAAACGTTACAGTAACAATAATATAGTGACATGTAATGTAGAAAATTAAAATAGTGACAGATATGAAAATTAAAGATAACGAATATTAAAAAAGGGACAGAATGTAATAAAATTAAGATATTGACAGATTTAATAAAATTAAAGATAATGAACAGAAAATAAAATAGTGACAGATATAATAATTATAGATAACGAATATAAAATAAAATACAGAAAATAAATGTACAGAAAGGATAGAAAAGTAAACATAATATAAAGGGAAATAAAAATGAGGAGATAAACCAAAGATACAAAATGAGAAGATTAATCTTCATATATATTTATATGATATTGATATTGATATTTATATGATATATGATAATGATGATATGATTAATCTTCAGATATATTTTTTGTTCTGTTTGTTTCTCTCTCATAGCCCTGAAGATGACCTACACTGTATGTCGAAACGTCGGCACGTACTAAATATAAGTCTAGTACTTATTTAGTGTTTTTTTTAACTGCACCCCCAACTATCTCCGTTCTCCACGTAATCAAATGTAATTCGAATTAAACCAGTACGGATTTCTTTACTCAATCCATATTTCTAATGTTTTATAATTTCATTTCTCTGACCTTCTGTAGAATGGAATTACAATAATTTAGGCACATAGATATATAAAACACTCGTTGAAATTTAGCGATATAATAAAAAAAACTGTAAAAAAGTTGGGCATACAGTGGCAAGAACAAAGGCGCCTTAAAATGCCTCAAGGTAAAGAAAGGCAGCATTTCGGCACCAGTAAATATATATGTGTGTGTGCATATATACATATGTGCATATGCAATTTGTAAGTAAAGGAAGGTCAGAAAGAAAAAAAACTATATAAAAGACCACTTTGCATTTTCGAAATCGTAAATCTCTGCTATAAAAAATGAAAATAAAGATCATATTAGTTTCTAACTGGTTAGGTGATTTGAAAGCTTTAAGGTTTTCATATTTTTATTTTTTGTGAATCATAATGAAAAAAAAAATCACCTGGAATATTTGTCCACTTTCCCTACTTTTTCGCAGAGATTGGAAAAATAAATTTATCTATCTAAATATATAATATGCCTCCTCTTCAATATAAAACTGTATTCATAAACTTCCTTTAGCAATTTTTTTATCCACAATTGATTTTAAATTCCATAACAATAACATATTTGTATTTCTTCCAATGCGCCCTTAACCAGCTTCCATTGCCATTCCACCTTCCATTCCACAGCTTTAATGCCAGTGACACGGCTGGGAAAGGGGGCTGGGGCTTCCCGGACTCCTGCTTTGCTCTCATTCCTGGGGAAGAAGCTCAGTTCGGGGACCCCAGGCAAATTGTAAATAGGATATGAATGTGTACATTTTATTTTATTTTTTTTTATTATTAGTATTATTATTATTTTTTTTTATTATTATTATTTTTTTTTTTTTACTTTATTTTATTATCATTTCCGCATTAATTTCTTTCTGTTACCGCATGTATATATTTTTCCGCATGTATATATTTATTTATTTTATTTTGTTTATATTATTGTTTTGTTATGGAATGACTGTAAGCTACACAGCACTATTACTTATTGCCCACAAGTGGCAAATTGTAATATTTCAATAAAGTGCTAATATAAAAAAAAAAAAAAAAAAATTCTTCCAATATATCTTACTCTATTCTTAACGTTATAATCTAGTTTTTCCTCGCAGATCATCGTCATTAATGTACAAAGAAATAACAAATGCTCATTATCTTCTTCTAAAAACCATCAACTAATTAATTTAATCTATTATTTGTCATTAATTCGACCTAATTTTATCCAAAGATAAAATAAATAAAAAAGTAACAAAATTGTAAACTAGGGGATCTAAAAAGACTCGCTTCTGTTTTGAATTGACATTTGCATGAGAAGACAGGTGTCATGTCACTTCAATGCCACAGAGATAAAGCACGAAATGATTTCTGCTAGCATAGTCCCAGCAACGTAAGATTCTGTCAGTTTAAATTATGGTGAACATTTTTCAAGACAAATAAATGAATAAAGTTATTTTTTAGGACATTTTATATTCTGGAGAATAAAACGGAATAAACTATAAAGCTTTTTACTCTTGCTGTTAAGATAAAAAATACTAGAGGCTTGATTAATTTCATAGTGCTATATTACTCACTACTATATCTACAGCCCCGGTGAATAAGTGGTTCAGTCTAATTTTCTCCAAAATGAGTTTCTTATAGTTAAGATAAGAGGCTAAGTAAGGCATTGGCTTGACAAGGAGTTATTGCTTATATTACAACTCCATTTCAAGGCAAAAACTACGAGAATGATACGATTCCGGTTCTCTGAAAGCAGTTAACTATTTCTGGAGAAAATCCGACTTCACCATTGGATATCGCCAGCTTTCGCCCAATGAACTTGCCGAAGTTGATTGCTATACTCCAAATATTTCGAATAGCAAATTACGATACTACAAATCTCAGGTATGTTTAGTCCACCCTTGAAATAATTGTTTAGAAAAATAAATTTCGAAATCTTCGTATCTTAAAGGATAAGTGTACCATAGGCATTACAGAAAACTAACATAAATAAAAATAATTATTGGTCATTTTTTATGAGTTATAAATATTTTTATTTTTTAATTTTTTTTTTTTTTTTAAAGAGAAAAGATAGGCCCTCGACCGGGATTTGAACCCGGAACCTTTTGTCTCACCGTGACATCGCCCTGCCAATTGAGCTATCCAAGGCCCCTCCCGGTCGAGGACTAGCCTTCTCTCTTTTAGATCCTAAAGCCCCAGTGTGCTCTCGCGATTTTTGCGATGAATACACTAGAACGAAGTTCTTTGAACATGAATTTTAATTTAGGATCTTATTGACTTTCGTCACATTATTTTTTATAATTATTGGTCATTTTTTATGAGTTATAAATATTTTTATTTTTATTTTTTTTAAAGAGAAAAGATTTCTCTTTAAAAAAAAAAATTTTTAAAAATAAAAGAGAGAAGGCTAGTCCTCGACCGGGAGGGGCCTTGGATAGCTCAATTGGCAGAGCGATGTCACGGTGAGACAAAGGTTCCGGGTTCAAATCCCGGTGGAGGGCCTATCTTTTCTCTTTAAAAAAAAAAAAAATTTTTTAAATAAAAATATAAATAAAAATAGGTTGTAACAAAAGGTTAATATGGTTTAATTATATATTAATTTTTTGTTGTTCATCGCTACTAATTTATAGATGAACTAAAATTCCATAACCTATTATTTGTTGCAGGTAAATTAATTACTGTTGTCAGACTTTAATCGACCATGATTGTTGGGCTTAAACTCTTCTGTGGCGCACCCAGCCTCTATAAAACCTTTAAAGTATCTGTTCCAGAGGTTGTCCAAATACAAATTATCGTGAACTTTAGTATGGAATAGGGAGCGGAGTGGCTCAGTGGTAGAGCACTGAGTTGCCATGCCGGAAATCCTGGTTCGAATCCCGCTGCAGGCCATGACTTTTATTTAGTCTGTTTGCAGCGGGAGATGAATCATATAGGATCTAGGACCATCCTGGGGCCCACCCAGCCTCTATAAAATATTATAAAAATAGGGTACCGAAAATAAGGGGGGAAAATCTGGCGGTTGAGCGTGACCTAGGACAAGTCACCTTGCAGAACCGCCCATGAAACAGTACAGTCTCTACCATGTACTGAACCCCAGACCCTTCATGGGTTGTAGTGGTACAGGTTTTTTTTAGTATGGAAAATAGGATGTAATTATAGGTAATGAGTAGATTTCGGTAGTCATTTCATGAAGAAATAAAAGTTTCAACTAACATTTCGATGTATAGACAATATATGTTTATTGAAACGTTCATTTCAAGATAAAATGAATACCGAAGTATGTATACACATTTCCCATACTAATGCTCATGATAACTTTTATTTTTGGAAAACATTAAAAGTTAGACGAATGAAAAATCACTTGTAACACGAAGCGACAACCCGCGGAATAATTGCCACCTTTAATTATTATAAAGATGTGGATCATGGGGGGCATCATGGAAAAGTTATAGCACAACAATGGTTTTAAAAACTGAAACAATAATTTAGAACCAGTAATAAAAGCTTAGAAACAGAACTCAAGACAGGACTGGTAGTGAAACGTGTGTGTAAATAGAAAGTTACAAGATAGCCCACTCTAAAATGATAACTGGAGCATGCGATAAAGAAAATCAATTAACCTGATCAATATACCGAAGCATTACATAAAAAAATAATTGACAGAATGAAATATTTTATTAAGAGGAATATGTTTGAAACATGTAACTGACTTGTTACGTAAGCAGAAAGGTACCATTTGCCAGCTGGAAAACACCTTGAGAAGTAAAAGTTCAAACATGACCAAGGGGGCCAGGCTATATTAAGTGTATGCAAAACAGATTCGGTATCAGTTCCGCAGATTGGAGTTTCGAGTTAATTCACAAGTTTTAACTTTCCTTTCTTAATATTCTCGAAAAAACAACAACTTTCATTATTACAAAAGACTTTGTTGATTTCTTCTGGTTTAGACAGAGTAGATAAATTTTTCGGCAACGTTTCGCCAACCATGCTGCTGACTTCCTCAGGGCTGAGATGAGAATGAGAATGAGCTTGATATCGCATTTACAGAATGAATAGAAAAATACACTAGACACATACACAAAAGACTGGACAAACTTTCATTTTTGATTATATACTATTAAAGCGAATAATGAATTGATCTCTAAGATTTGTCCTTGGTACTCTGAGGCGATCGCGCGTTTCCCACCTTTATGATGAGATAAATTGGCTTTCTATTGCGTTCTGTCACTTTTTATACGCTTTATGATTTGTATCATGTAGCCTTCTGGCGTTTACTAAAAACAAATCAAAATGTTAAAAAAAAATAATGATGATCCAACATCATTCGTATTTGCAAAGAACAGTACTTCAGATATCTAAGGGCAAAAGAGTCACCAACATTCCTTGGGTGAGTGACTCATAAATTCCGATTATTTGAAATAGTAAAACATAATTACAAAATATTAGTTAGATTAAAGCTGAGCCCCTACAACCCATGAAGGGGGGTTCCTGGAACCTACTTCTATAGTTTTCATTGCACAATTACACAATTTACATAACTTTTAACAAAATGCCACATGAGATATACACATAAAATAAATGGTCACATTTCAAATGTAAAAGGTACATTTTGAATAATGTAGTTATTACCTTTCAACTATAAGAGAGAACCGTGGACTGGCCCCAAATTTACTGAAGGAACATCAACTGAACTAAATGAAAATGAAGCTACCGTCACGTTGCTATATTATCTTAAAAAATAACAATCTCCTTTCAATTTTCCTCTACCATACAGTTTGAATGTGTAGGTATCTTTATGATTTTCTTTGTGTTTTTATCTACAGAATATAGCAAACTTTTATAAAGCAAACCATAGGCGTTGATGGCCTAGAGTTTGAAGGGTTTGACGAATTTAGACACCAAAAAATAAACAACCAACTGTACAAATGTGGAAGAAAACAAATATATACTATCTTAACTTATTTGTATCTCGTATATTTAGCCCTGAAGAAGACCTGTCATGTGAGTCGAAACATCGGCTTCCAAATAAACAGTTCTACCTGTATAAGAGAATTTTTTTACCAATACCCGTACCAATTTCTTCCTCGAAACAAATTATAGACTAGAAGGTAGATTACAGAAGTACATAATTAATTATAGATTTAGATATTTAATTCATTTTAGATGAAATTCTAAAAGGTCATTAAGTCTATTAGAATTCAAGTTATGATAACGGGGGCGCTGAGGCAGGCTAGCTGAAGAATGTTTAAAGGCGGAGACTCCAGAACTGATAACGGACCTAACACCAACCGTTTCTCATTGAACACGTATTCGTTTTTAGTTACAACGAAAAGAATTCAAGGTTTCAATTATATTATGCATTTGGTATTTGGATATTTGATTTTATTAATTTTATTATTGATATCGACCAAATGAATAAGAGTCGATAAATATAAAATACCGTTAACAATTATTTAATTTAATGTTAGAAAATGCATACAATACATAATTGACTTCAAGCTTTATAAGCCATCTTAAAAGTTCTAAGACATTTTCGATGCGTTTTGCCTTTTAAGTTATATTGAAACTGTTATGTTTTAAAATTAGGAGTATTCTTTGTAATAAAAAAAATAAAAATTTTACATAGATTTAATTTTATTATTCCTTGTTTATTTTTTTGGGGGGGGGGAGAGGTAGAACTTAAATTAGGTGGTCTGTTCGTTGAAGCAAGTCTCAAGGTCAGTTAAGTAAAAAAAATATTATAAAACGAATCCTATAATTGAATAACACACAGTACATTATATACTTGGATCTTATAGTTTTATATGGTGTTATATTAAGTTCAGACATCTTTAATTACTTATTTAAACAAATTATATGGCAATGAGAACAGATTTTCATGGTATTTAAATATGTACAGTCGTGCTTATCACGTATTTTGATACAGAAAAATAATTAAACAGTGTTTGAATGTTGGGTACTAACTCAAAGCTAACCATTGGACGATGAAATTAACGGATTCTACTTTTGGACTTGAGCTTTTAATTTAATTTAATTAACTGAGTAAACCATATCAACCACTCACACCAAGAAACACACACAGACTCTCTCACAAACAACTTGAGTAAAGAGCGTTAAAGTCTCCGCGAAGACTCACCGAAGGGGTACAAGAAGCTGCTGGAGCTGGGAATGCAGATCATGGCATCCTACCAGGCACAGGACACAGCACAGACTGAAGTGGCACCCCACTACCGCGCTCTCCCACTCCCACCTTCTTAGTTGCACCTCTCTCGGGTCCCCATTCATGGGATCGGGGAATGTTCTCGGCTCTACCTGCCCGGTCAAAAAGTCACTGGGGCGCCTATCCCATATGGTCCGGACATATGGTCAGAACGATTACTGGAAATTTAGTTGATTTCGGTAAATCAGCATCAAATTGGTCATATTTAGGATACTTGATTATTTACATGAAATAATTTAGCTGATTATAACAGGAAAAGGAGCGGAGTGGTAGAGCGCCGAAGGTCCTGGGTCGAAATCCGGCAAATTTTATTTAATCTATTAACTATCCTTTGGGATCTGGGACCCTCCTGGAGGTCTCCAAGCCTCTATAAAGTACCTAAAACAGCGGGAAATATCTGGTAGTGGAGCTTGATTTAAGATGAATCACTTCCCTGCACAACCTTTGGCCAAGAAGCAGTGCAGTCTCTACTGCTTACTGAACCCAAAACCCTGTGGAAGGATCATTAAAAGAATAAAGCAATAAAACAAACAAAAATAAAAAGTGTTATATTATTTACATAAACTAATTAATTAAACAATTTTGGGACTGCGAACGTTATGGATAACTACACGATAAAATACAGACTTGTAAGGTTTGCAGACAAACTACTATTTGATTATTGAAGTTAGAATTATATTGCGGTTATTTTTAATGAAATACTCTTGCTTTTTATATGGACTTTTTATTCAGTTCTCAACATATAAGCTTTTATAGTTTTTGTATTCTTTACATTATGTTCAGTATTTCACTTTTCATTCCCCCCTTTGGAATAATAATCAGGACTCTGGCCATTTAAATGCGTTTCATTTAGTGAGTTTGAAAACCCTGAAACTTTTTATTTTTTTGCCAATTGGAAAAACCTAATGATAATTGTTTACCATTGTAACAAAAGTTATCCAGAAATAATATAAAGAATTGTTAATTTTTAATTAATAATTATTCCATTGAATTGTTATTTATTTTATTCCAATAATTAAAAAACAAAATAACAAGATGTAAGTAAGAATAATATCATATTAATAATATCATATTATTTTAATGAAGTACATTTCGCTATTAAAATAGTTTTTGTCGAATAAGTCACTCCTTAAAAGTTCCTTCTTATTTTTTATTAACTCTGCCATTTACAGCATTTTATTTTGTATTCATACCAATAATATACTTATTAAGAGCGTAACCATGTACGGGTGTTAAATTTAGTGAATAAAATTATTCTGAAGCCTTTTCTGGAATCATTTTTTATCATTCAAATGATTATTCAGAATTATTCAATGACGCTTTTATCTATTTCATTCCAATAAACAAAACCCGTTAAACAAAAATAAAAATTTATTATTACTATAGACCTCCATAAACAAGAAATCGTGGTATTTTGCGGGGAACTGTGAGCTCTTCATACCAGAAAATTCAGAGATGTTTCTTTTAAAAGGATTATGTTACATGCCGAACCTTTAATTTACACACAAGGCTATTTTTTCACCAAAGGATTGGATATTCATTTTATTTATTTCAGAAAAACACATCTATATTATTGTTTTATAGTATTAGTAATCCATATTCTTATTGATGGCCTCATAATATTCAACATAAGTACCTAAGAATATTGTTAAGACAATTCAGTTATTAAAGAGACTTGACAAACCATTTTTTATTTTTTGGAAAAAATATATATACATATTGTAACAATATTCATGAACTTATAAATCCAATAATCCAGTAAGTAAATAGTTAATAATAATTATTATTAATATTATCGGTACGGATTAATACTATAAATAAAGAAATGTATTGGATAGAACACCTTCCTTACTATATCATTGTTTCTAAGATAGTTTCAGAGACAATGGGGACTTCTTCAGGGAAAATTTAAGGTAAGTAGTAGTTAAAACCTAATTTAAACATGATCGCGAAAAACATATTTATTTCCTTGATTCCCAAAATTAACTAATTTTGATTAAATTTGATTTTATTTGTTTTGTACAAAGCTTTGTATTACATAGAGCTTCATCTGGGTGTGCAGAGAATCACAAATTAATACAAAGCTTTGTATATAGAAATTAAAATACAAAGCTATTTTAATTATCTTGTTTTTGTTACTGGAGTGCATCTTTCGTAATCAATCATTCAAGTGAGTAAAATAAAACCTTTTTCCAGTCATATATTTTTTCTTTATTTAAAAACGTTTCAACATTAATATGTCATTCTCAATTTACATTTTTATTTTTTTTTTTTTATAAGTCCTTTAACGTTATTTAATTTAAAAATATTCTCTAAAATTTTTTCATAAATTTATACATTTTTAATCTAAAATAAAAGACAAATTAAATAAATATATAATTTGTCTTTTATTTTAGATTGAATTTATGAAAAAATTTTAGAGAATATTTTTAAATTAAATAACGTTAAAGGACTTATAAGAAATATAAATTGAGAATGACATATTAATGTTGAAACGTTTTTAAATAAAGAAAAAATTTATGACTGGAAAAAGGTTTCATTTTACTCACTTGAATGAATTATACAAAGCTATTAGAAATCAGCAATAACCATTAGTACTACTAATCAATAATTACCTATTTCAAATTCAAATTAATATATTTTACAAGGGAATTAACTCATCAAGGGGATTACTATTTCTCAAACAATATGTTGTTGTAACCGTTAATGTGTTGATTTGAGGTGTGCAATTACATAATTAACTGATATTTGAGGGGTTTAAAGCAGTGTTTGGCATATGCTTGTGTAATTAATTCACTTTCATTGAATTTCAATGAGATCCGCGAAACCACCTCCGTCAATTAATAGTAAAAACCAGTGCTTTGAACCCCTCAAATATCAGTTAATTATGTAATTGCACACCTTTGATTATGTTTTGTTATCTATATATATTATAAAACAATATCCTCGGCCGCATCTGTCTGTTCGCGGTAAACTCAATAACTACTGCACTGATTTTCATGCGGTTTTCACCAATAGATTATGCGATTCACGAGAAAGGTTTTGGTATATAATTTCTCAAGGTTTTGTGTAAATGGATAAGAAAGCACTTTCCGAAATTCTATCCCTAAGGGGATGAAAAAGGGGAACAAAGTTTGTAGGCTTGCTCACGTGTTTCTTTCTCTGAAAATCTGTATATTTTTGCTAAATAAAACAAATCAAATAACATAGTTTACAGGTGTATATTGCAGTAGGTAAGTAGGACCGCCAAAACTAAAAACACATCGATGTATTACCTACATAAGCACATTATTTTAATCCTTTCAGTTTTAATTTCTTGCTGCTGCCGTACGACAAGTGAAATCGTTATACTGAGTAATATTTTTCAATTAATTCAATAGCATTTCATACTGATACAACAACAGTAAACTTCTGTCCGTCCTGTTTGTTAATCAGTGTCACTGCTGTGCTGATCTGTCTGTGATAAAATTTGATATGGACAATCGCAAGCGTGGGGAAGGACATAGACTACTTTTTATCAATACACCACACAGGCGAAGTTTATATAAAACTGTAAACTGATTGACTAATATACCCAGCGGTCAACGCACAGCAGAAACCACTGCACTTATCATCTTGAAATTCGAAGAAGGTTCTTTGAACTGCTTAAATGAGCACTAAGACAGGAATTTGGAAAATTCAACTCCCTTAATGTAATAGATATTGAAAGATTGATGGAATCCGTCAGTTTTAAAGTTAGACATCTGAATTTTCGGATGTACGAGAACCATATATTTAAAAAAATTAAATTATTTATTTAAAATGATCTGTCACGAAACTTTGTGTGGCGAGCGAAACCGTGGGCAAAACCTAGTTAGCTTATTTACTTTGGTTATCTTAAAAATTTGATGCGCATTATTAGAATATATTATACCATATAATTTAAATGAGTATTTAAACTTGTGGTTATCGCAAAAACTTAAAACTCTTGAAAATAATTTCGTATATAAACAAATATTTCGTTCTGTTTTTATGTTTATAATATATACATATTAAAGTACATTAGACAGACAAAACATGTAGGCATAATATGTCTACTACCCGTCGCTAGTTAATTTATATATAATCAACAAAATATGAATGGTTAAAAAAGTGGCGAACACTTAATGATCAAAATGGTGATCATCAAGGAAAACATCTTGAGAAATTAGCTACACTCCACTAACTCTCCAAAAACGGTAGCGGCCCTATCCGATACGAAGTCAAGGATTAATTAATTTATTGAATAGCCCATTAAGTTTTTATAAAGCGACCTTAATTAATCCATGTCATGGCACTGTTTGCGAAAATAATCGAACAACAAAAGGGGAACTGAATCAGCTATTAGTAGGATCTTGCTGGGCTTAATGTGAGATATTTGCCCAAGAATAGGGGCCTCGGACAATGGGAGGTTTCCTCCGGGTCGAGTATTGTTCCTAGCGCTATGGTTGGCGCTCCCTATTTCCACCATTGTTCCCCATCGTCTTCGCAGGATCAAGGAACCATATTCACGTCGCATTAGCTATATTACCAGGTTTTACTTAATAAGGAATTTGAAAATCGATTTATTGAAATGCAATATGCTCTCCTTTATTATGTTTTGGGATATAAATATGTTTATTGAATGTTGGGATGCCAGAATAATTATTCAACTTATTATTTATTTTTATATCCTAACTTTATTTTAAACTGGATTATATTACAGAGATTTGTTGCGTGTTTACTAATTTACTAATCAGTCAACTTTTTTTTTTAACAGGAGTTTTCACTAACTGTGGGTTTCCTTAACTTAGTGATTGGATGGCGTCCTTGCATATTGTCCTATCTAAGATCCATTCTTCTCGTAGACCATGGCCCGGGATGGATTCCACCACTTCATTATCCCAGGTCTTCCTTGGTCTTCCTCGTCCTCTCGTTCCCCTAATTTTCCACCGCTGGATTACTTTGGGTATTCTTCCTTCCGGCATTCTTTTCAAATGTCCATACCATTTCAGGCATGATTTCTCAATATCTTCCAGAATGGTTCTTTCAGCCTCCATCTTTTCTCTGATGGTCGCATTTCTTACTTCGTCCATTCTGGATGTTCCCGCCGCTCGTCTCCAGTAGTCCATTTCTGTGGTTAGGAGTTTTTTCCTGAGGTTGCTTTTCAACATCCAAGCTTCTGATCCAGATGCCTTAATGCTTAGTAATATAATATTGCATATATATTTATTTTTTTTTGTTTTGGGGATAGTATTTCTATTCCATAATACTGAATTGAGCCTTGATATGATCGTTTTACCTTCAGAAGTTCATCTTTTTATTTCCATATCACATGTACCATCCATTTCAATTACGGAGCCAATTATTTAATATTTCAAATGCCTAACTCAATGTATTTATTAAAATTTACTACTGTATATTGAATACATCAAGTAAATAAAATGAAAGATAAAGGCTAGTTGAGGAACTACCCAATGGTAGTAATCAAATACAAAGTTCAACTTAGAAGGTCACGAGGCCATCTTCTTTTCAGACGCCTCGGAGGATTATAAGGAATTAAAGAGGTTGCTAGGTTTGAAACTAGTGGGTTTGAGTGGAAATGAAGTTTGTCATGAAAAGATTGATATCGGATTCGGGCCAAAACAGCAACAAATGGGACATTAAGGTCATTATGGATTATTTTATTCTTAACAAAGTAAGGAGCATTGAAGATTTTACGAAGGATTTTGAATTGTAAGGATTGAATACGAGAGGAATTCGATAGCTTAGTTGAGTCCCAAAGCTCTACTCAATAAGTCGAGATGGGTCTAATGATTGTCGTCATGTATACGAGTATTTTGTAATTAATTGGGAACTTAGAGCCTTTGTCTGGAAAATGTTGAAGTAGCCTGAAACGGCGAGCTGTTTCTTTTCATTTCAGTCTAGTATGAGGATTCCAAGTTAAGCGTTTGTCAAGGTGTAGTCCTGAGTACCGGGCCTGTTCTACAGGAATCAGTGGGGTGTTATTGCACGGTACAGGAGGATATCGTTGGCTTACGGCGGAGTGAAATAAATATGATATATTAATCAATTGCTTACATCCTAATCTTGAATCAAAGACCTTTATAACTTAACGTCATATTGCATAAATGGTTTCAATATATCTAAATAATAATCTAGTTTCACATATATAAGGTGCAAATACTACGAAATTGGAAAAAAATTAATTAATAAAAATTAAAGTATTTTTTTTTAGAATAATGTATTGATATTGATATCATGTAAAACTGCTGTATGAACAAAGAACATGAAAAAAAAAACACTTGCGGAGAAACTACCCATTGATAGCACTCCAATAATGTTCTATAGTAGAAGATCCCGTGGCCATCTTCTTTTCAGACGCCTCGGAGGGCCAACAGGAATATTATGGGAAGCAAGTTGAGAGACTAGGGGATTGAAGTGTGTATGGAGCTTGGCATGGAATGATAGGTATCTAGTTCGGGCCAAATCAGCAACATATGCGATATTAAGACCATGATGGATGACTTTGTTTGTGACATAATAAGGAGCATTGAGGATTTTACGAAGGATTTTGGATTGTAAGGATTGGATACGTGATGAATTGTATGGTTTAGTAGAGCCCCAAAGCTCAACTCCGTATGTCCAAATAGGCCTGATAACTGTCATGTAATTGAGTCATTTGTAATTAATTGGGAGCTTAGAGCGTTTGTCCAGTAAATGTTGAAGTAGGCGAAAACGTCGAGCAGTTTCTTGTCTTTTCAGTCTTTCATGAGGATTTAAAAATTCTAAAAATTATGAAAAAACACCACCTAATTTCATGTTAGCATTACTTCATAACGAAAGTATATAATGACAAATATAAACTTTAATGATGCCACGAATTTATATATTTTTTAAAAATAAATGAAAATATTTTCTCTCTAACGAACGAATGTTCCGGTCAGTAATCGATATGACTTGGAAACTGGTGAAGTAATTAAAAGTTTGTTTTAACGGCGTGACGTATAATACCATTATATACTTTTATAGTACTTTTTTACGAATGAATAGAAGAAAAAAAATTCTTTCTCAGATTTTATAATTTATTATTCGTTATCTAAGCCCAATACAGAACTTCCATTTATACTCCCTTTTCATCCGAAGCTGGAATAGAGGCTAACTTATATATGCTATCAGATCTTGGCCCTTTCAGAGGGTGTTAAGTATTACTATTTGAGTACTAAGTAAGAAATACGGATATTTCCTTAGCTAAATGAAAAGATAGCAAGGAGATATCTGCCTCTAGGGCCTACAAACTTCTTATAGTTAGTAGAATAGCATTCACAATGGCTACTGTTTGAATATACTGCTTGTGGTATATTGCAATTATTATATTAAAACAATTATATAAATAATACTTTATATATTATATTATATTTTATATGTAATTATCTATGTAAATATGTATTTATTACCATATGGACTGATTTTCCTTTGATAATGTTTTGTTATCTTTACATATTATAAAACAAAGTCCTCGGCTGCATCTGTCTGTTCGTGGTAATCTCAATAACTACTGCAATGATTTTCATGCCGTTTTCACCAATAAATAGAGTGATTCAAGAGAAGGTTTTGGTATGCAATTCGTGAAGGTGTAAATTGGTTGGAATATAACGATAATTGTCTGAAATATGGGAAAATGTATAGCCTCCAGGGAGATTTCATCGATAATACTGCCCAACCCTTTGTCATATAACGAAA
This sequence comes from Arma custos, assembly GCA_037127475.1. Taxonomy (NCBI): domain Eukaryota; kingdom Metazoa; phylum Arthropoda; class Insecta; order Hemiptera; family Pentatomidae; genus Arma; species Arma custos. Next base: position 126,032,046 of record CM073760.1, on the reverse strand, counting down.
CAATGCATGGCGGTATATTCATCTTTTATAGATCTACAAAAAAGTCGGATATAGCATATATCTATCTTTTAAGGACAGCTTTCTATATCTATATTACCTTCTAAACAATTGGCATACAATGCGGTGTTTGGAAAGCTATTTAGATGAGATCAGTATTAACCCTTGTGAACTTATATAGTTTAGTCACCTTAAGCATTTCTTTAGCATTTTTAGAATATTTTATACCATATAAATTAAATGAGTATCTTATGGCCTATCGTAAAAACTTAACGGGCATGAAAATAGGTATGAAGCAATATATTGTTTTTTTTTTAATGTTAGAGAAGAATTGGTTGACTGTAACTTCTAATGTAAGGAAGAAATAGTTGGGGGTGCAGTCAATAAAAACACCTTAATAAGTGTAACTTATTTATTGCGTGCCGACGTTTCGGCCTACAATGTAGGCCATCTTCAGGGCTAAGAGAGAGAAACAAACAGAAAAAACATATAAAAAACGTTGTAGTAACAAGAATATGGTGACAAGTATTGTAGTAATGTGGTACAAGTAAGGTGGAAATTAAAATAGTGACTAGATATGATGAAATAGTGAATAGATATGATAATTAAAGATAAAGAATATAAAAATGGTTACAGAATATAATAAAATTAAAATATTGACAGATAATAATAAAATTATAGATTATGAACAGAAATTAAAATAGTGACATATAATAATTAAAGAATACGAATATATTTTCTGTATTCACTATTTTCATTTTATTATATTCTGTAACCATTTTTATATTCTTTATCTTTAATTATCATATCTATTCACTATTTCATCATATCTAGTCACTATTTTAATTTCCACATTACTTGTACCACATTACTACATTACTTGTCACCATATTCTTGTTACTGCAACGTTTTTTATATGTTTTTCTGTTTGTTTCTCTCTCTTAGCCCTGAAGATGGACTACATTGTAGGCCGAAACGTCGGCACGCAATAAATAAGTTATACTTATTAAGGTGTTTTTATTGACTGCACCCCCAACTATTTCTTCCTTACATTACACATATATTGTTTTGTTTTTATGTATTAGAATAGTATGTAATGTTATTCTGTCTCATGTAAAAGGATATGTTTGTTACTAAATATTGATATTGATATTGTATTACTGTACTTGTGTTGTAACCATATCATGGTGGAATCTCATTTTATTATAAAAATAAATAATTTATATCAAACGATCTTAACTTTCCCTGAGATCGTTGTTTAGGCAGCGAAGGCAACATAGAAGATTACTCCATAAACCATCATAAGGAGGAAAATACCTGTTTTAGAATATATTTTTAAAATTATTTAAAAACGAAATTGAAATTGTTTTCCCACCTCAAGAGTTACAGCAAAGATTGATTCTCATTAAAAAAGTTACTAGGTTTGCCGGTGTAAAGATCGAAATGCAATGACCTGTAGAATTTTTATGCTTATTTATTGTAGTTTGTTTGTGTTTATAGAGCAATAAATCTTACTTCAATCGTAACTTTACACAGAATTATAGCTCATAAACTTTACAACAGTCTTTTTAAAGGCCAATAAAAAAAAAGAAGCGAAATCAGGCTAGAACGAACTTGAAATACACAGTACTCATGGAACCAGAATAAAAGTAAATTTTATTATTGAATTAGTTTTCCCTTTCAAGGTAGCTCTTCTGAATTTAATGGCTTGTTTAACTGGACTACCTTTAATCTCGAGGTCTTGGACTAACGCCTTTGACTAAAACCTTTCTACCACTTTAAATACAGTAGTTAATTAAAATTAATTAGATAATAAATGAAGAACAACTACTGAAAATTTCTTAAGGATGGAATAAGGTTAAATTTTTAGGCTATTACAATTCGGAAACGATTTCGCTTTTCCTATCGACATAATTAATATATTATAGCTGTTAAATGAGAACACTTAGTTATGAATGGAAAAAAAAATTCAATTTTATGCTGATGGAGCTTAAATGTTAAATAAGAGGTTTTACTATTCAACGTAAAAATAATTTAGAAATCGAATTATAAATAAATATTTATAGATATTTACCACTGTAATAATTTTACAACACGTAAATTTGCTAATATGACCAAATGACATGAAAATAAAAACACTTGTGGAGAAACTGCCCATCGGTAGCACTCCAATAAAGTTTAAAAGTAGAAGGTCTCGAGGCCATCTTCTTTTCAAACACCTCGGAGGGTTATCAGGAATAGTATGGGAAGCAAGTTGAGAGACTAGTGGATTCAAGTGTGTATGTATGGCGCTTGTCATGGAAGGATAGGTATTTAGTTTGTGCCAAATCAGCAACATATCGGATATTAAGATCATGATGGATGAGTTTGTTTGTGACATAATAAGGAGCATTGAGGATTTTACGAAGGATTTTGGATTGTAAGGACTGGATACGAGATTAATTGGGTGGTTTAGTAGCGTCCCAAAGCTCAACTCCGTATGTCCAAATAGGTCTGATAACTGTCATGTAACTGAGCCTTTTGTAATTAATTGGGAGCTTAGAACGTTTGTCCAGTAAATGTTGAAGTAGGTTATAACGTCGAGCAGTTTCTTGTCTTTTCAGTCTTGTATGATGATTCCAGGAGACTTGGCCTCGTTGTAAATAATGCCAAAACAAAATACATGATAACGACGAGAAGCGGGACATATAGGAATGGACCAGTAAAGATCGGTGACCAGGAATTCCCTGGATGCGAGTCCTTCAGATACTTGGGAGGGATGTTGTCAAGAAACAACGACATGACAATGGAAGTCAAGGCAAGAATTACAGCGGGCAACAAGAGTTTTTTTGCTCTACAGGAGGTCTTGAAATTTAGGAATCTATCCCGGAAAAGTAAAATATTAATTTACAAGACAGACATACGCCCCGTTGTGACATATTGCAGCGAGACATGGGTCCTAACAAAAGCAGCCAAAGATTCCCTCAGAATTTGGGAAAGAAGAATATTAAGGACAATATATGGCCCTATTAAGGATGGCGAGCAATTCAGAATGAGAAGCAATGCAGAACTGATGGAATTGCTAGCGGAGCCAGACTTAGTCACGGTCATTAGAAAGAGAAGGCTTGGCTGGTTGGGTCATTTGAACGCATGGATTCGAAGATACTTCCTCGAAAAATGGTGTGCGATAATCCGAGAGGAAGTAGAAAACTTGGGAGACCCCGATTGAGATGGATGGAAGATATGGAAGAGGATCTGCGTAAGATGGGAGTGCGGAGATGGAGGAGATTTGCTTCGGATAGAGCGGAGTGGAGCAGGCTGTCGGAGGAGGCCCAGGTCCTGCAAGGACTGTAGCGCCAGTCTGTGAGTGTGAGTGAGTGGGATGATGATTCCAAGTGAGACGTTTGTCCAGATGGAGTCCTAGGTAACGTATCTGTCAGACAGGGGTCAGTGGAATATTATCAAAGGATGCAGTAGGGCATAAATCGTAGGTTTAAGACGAAGAGTGAAGGTAATTTGATGGGATTTGTTAGGGTTTATAATTAAAAAATAAAATAAAAATAGGCTGTCCATTCAGGGATTCATAGATTGACTTCTTTAAATTTCATAATTCGAAAATTGAAATTATTAACATTATTCTTGTTTTCCGATTTATAGGCACTGCGAGCAATAATTATATACATTCTAAAGTGTTTTTTTTATTAATGAAAACATATGATGGGCTCCACAAGCACACTACAAAATATAAAACTACTTACTGATTAATTCAAATAATAATTATGGAATAGTTACATTATGGATTTCATCCAAATTCTTGTGTATTTGCATCCATTAGCACCATAAAATAAAATCATTTAACTATGGACGAACGCACTACAAACGCTTTCAAGAAAAACTATACGGACACTCAAACTTAACATACAACATACACTACTCTCATGCCTGAGAACATTAGGAGGAGACTAAAAAGAACGTGGATGAGGGATCTATTACAGTAGGAAATTAAAGCAAGCCAATAGGGTGGTAGTTGTTGGCTACTGTTCTTTGTCATGGCTTCCATGTCATTTTGTATTTTTTTCTTCAGTCAGCCAATCTGCTGATTGTCAATTACTTGTATTTGACAGGTGTGGATGGAAATATAAAGAGAAAAAAAAAATTAACTATGAAAAATTAAATCTTATAAAGGGGAAACGAAACGTTTAACTAGTTATAAAAAAAACCTGTACCAATATAACCCGTGATCGGGTTTGGGGTTCAGTACGTGGTAGATACTGTACTGTTTCATGGACAACGGTTCTGCAATGAGGTGACTTGTCCTAGGTGACGCTCAACCGCCAGATTCCCTCCCCCCCCTCATTTTTATAATATTTTATAGAGGCTGGGTGAGCCCCGTGAGAGTCATAGATTCGTCTCCGGCCCCGAATAGACTAGTCTTGCCCGCAGCGGGATTTTAACATTAACTAGTTATAGATGTAATTATTAGTATGGATTGCACAACAAATATATTAATCGCCCTTTTAGTTATAAACATTATTATTTACAAAATCAATTAAAACAAATTTATAACTCATAAAAAAATTAAGGTCACCTGTGATCTAGTGGTTTAGTCGTAACAAAATACTAAAACCCAATATCGCGGGCTCGTAGCCTGGCAGGTGACCCAAGGATTTTTTGAAGGGAGTAAAAAATCCTTAGTTACGCCGTACTTCGGAAGGGACGTTAAACGGGGGTCCCGAGCCTGTACGATGTCAAGTACTCGTTAAAAATCCCTATCCTCATAAAACCTGAATAGGCAAAATTTAGAGTTACCACTGTAGCCTCCTCCGATTAGCCATAGCAGTATAAAGTGACGTTAAATGAACAAACAACAACAACAACTCATAAAAATCCGTTACGCGCCGCCAGTTTCGCACAATCCAAGAACTTGTGAACATGTGATGAACAGCGTGTCAGTGACACGAACTCATAAGTTCATCACCTACCGAAAATAGCGCAACATGGCCAAAGTACTCTAAACAGAAAAAAAGTAAACAGTCGTTGAACATTTATCCGTAGTACTGTACTGATTTTTTAATTTTATTTCGTACCAAAATCACAGGTCTCACAGGTCCAATATATACTTTACATGCAATATTTATTAAATTTTAATATTTATTGTTATTTATAAAAATTGTAGTTTGCTTTTTTTCCCAGGATTTTATAATCTTTGGTCATTTGCCGAAACCCAATACATTTTGTCGCCAATACTCTCGGTCTTCGCAATCTTCCTCCGCCAAACCTCTCTCAGCCATCACCTCTTCAACTCCTTCCAGCCAAGTTTTCCTTGGGCGGAACCTTTTTCATCCCTCCTCTGGGAAGCAGCCCAATAACATTTTTGGCCCTCTCTCGAGGCCCTTTCTCCTCAGATGACCATACCACTGCAGCTGCTTGGTCCCAATTTTGTGCATTATCGTTTCAGCTTTTTTTTTCTGCGATATCTTCTCCAAAAATCCATTTCTGCAGCTTGCAGGTTTTTTTCATCTCTTGGTCCAACTAAACACATTTCCGAACCATAAAGGGTTTAGTTATGTTATTTAGCAATGTTACACCTGCGAAAAAGGAATGAAAAATCCTCTTTTATACCGTTTTATTTTAAAATTTATATATATTAACAATATTTGTATATTTATATGAAAGCAAACACTGGAATTATAGTGCACATAGATTTTTTTTCATTTTAAATAATACAACTATAAAGGGTTCGGTAGATATAGAGGCCAGTGCCTGATGGTGGAGAGAGCCACATAAAGCACAGTTACACCAAAAGAAGGACATAACAGAGCTGATAGTGATAAACGGCTTGAGCACTCTCTGGCCTCCCACCACATAAATATCAATGATAAAGAAGATTAAAAGCTGAGGGGAACTGGTCGAAATTACTAGCACGTGTTAACATTTTGAAAAAATGCCAACGCTGGTAAAATGACAATGATTTCCAGTACTGTTCAGCAGGTTCCGAGAATTTTGTAAAGCGGTAGCAATCAAATTTTAAATTAGAAAATTCAAATAAAATTTACATATTATAATGCAATTGGGAAAAACCACAACCCAAAGCCTTATGTTTCAAAAATACACTCACTTACCAGTCGACGTTTCGCCTATTCAGGCATTATCAAGACACAAAAACAAAAAAGGGTTATGTGAATCACATCTGGAAGAAGAAGGCGCAATACATCCCAACGATCATCAGCCCAAACAGGCTCCAAACATGAGACAGCATCCCACCACCAAGACGTTCGACATACAACTCTTAGTTATAAGTGGGTGCATTTTTGAAACATAAGGCTTTGCATTGTGGTTTTTCCCAATTGCATTATAATTAATAATAGTGTTTTTTTTTGAGTTTTTGGCTCTATTTTAGTAAAATTTACATACATATATGATACATGTATATGGTAAACCCTAAATCATATAAATATAATGTAACGGGCTGATATATATTTTATATATATATTTTTTATTTATGGTTCTTTTTTTAATTATTTAAATATTTTTTTTTAATTTTGAAGAGAAAAGATTATGATCCCGGGCAAGACATAATCTTTTCTCTTCAAAATTAAAATATATATATATATTTATATATATATATATATATATATATATATATATATATATATATATATATGTAGCGATGCTATCAAGATTTATCAATAAATTAAATAACCGCAATTATCGATATATCGATGAACTGTATGTTGGAAGGTTATAGTGAGGTACGGGATAGTGTACTAGTGTGAAACGCTTCTGTGTATTACCTTTGTAATTGTTAGTGTAATTAAAAAGGAATAGAGTTATAAACTTAATAAAAGTGTTTAATTGAAATAATTAAACTTATTTTGCCCGACGAGGTAACATTGGTGACCCCGACGTGATAAGTAAAAAAATATTACTTAACCTTTTTTGATTTTTTTAATTTCTTAGAAGAAACTTTTTAAAATTGATACAAGATGGGAAATTCAGACGACGATAAGCCTCCTCATAAATCCGAGGTAAGCGAAGCAATTGCAACGGACAGAAGGATCCCACCGTTTTGGAAATCAGAACCTGAACTCTGGTTCATCAGGGTCGAGGCAGTTTTTTCAAGGGCCAAGATTACCAACAGTGTGACGAAATTCGAAATAATTATTCCGTTACTAGACCTTGAAATAATTAAACTTATTTTGCCCGACGAGGTAACATTGGGGACCCCGACGTGATTAAACAGGTTTCAGATTTGGTTAAGAAACCCAGTGCTCAACCCTATGAGGACATTAAAGACAGGCTTATCTCAGTCTATGCCGAATCTGATAGTAGGCGTATACAACGATTACTAGAAGGTAAGCAACTTGGGGACGAAAGACCGTCTCAATTTTTGCGAACCATGAGAAATATTGGTGGCGATTTAGTATCGAACGAATTATTAAAAACACTGTGGTTGCGTTCTCTGCCGTCACACACTCAGGCTATACTTCTGTCTACGAATCACGAAAATTTGGACCTCCTTTCTAGTATAGCCGATAAAATCCATGAAGTCGAACCTGCTGCAAATATCTCCTGTATAGCTTCCACCTCACAAAGTAGGAATAGCTTAGAAGACAAGGTAGATGCGCTCGCAGAGCAAGTTGCCGCTCTTGTTGCTAAAGAAAAATCTACAAAAAACAGCAGTAGGAGTAGAGACCAGCGAAAACGAAATCGGTCTTCAAGCAGAAGTGATAAAAATCTTCCAGCAGGGTGGCTTTGTTTTTATCATTTCAAATTCAAGGAGAAAGCTCGCAAATGCGTGCATCCTTGTGATTGGAAAGATGGTAACAAGAAACCGGGAAACTAGTAAGCGGGCCGGAAGTGGCGTTAACCGGTACCGCCGACACCCAACGCCGCCTATTCATTAAAGATCAGCGGTCAGGACGGGTATTTCTAATAGATACAGGTGCTTCAATTTCAGTCATACCTCCGAATAAGATGCTGAAGCCGGAACCTCAAGATTTCACCTTGTATGCAGCTAACTCAACGAAAATAAATACCTACGGTATCCGAGAACTTCAGTTGGACTTCGGATTAGGCCGAATTTTTCGTTGGGATTTTTTTATGGCTGATGTACCTAAGCCAATTATTGGTGCAGATTTTATGTACAATTACAATTTACTAGTAGACCTTAAGGGAAAGCAGTTAATTGATAAAAATTCTGGTTTAACGTCGAAAGGAAGAGTTGATACTGGAGATTTCGTTCCTGCTAGCATCTCCGCAGTACCAGGCAATCACCCTTTAGCTGAATTGCTTAAGAAATATCCGGATATAACCGCAACCAAGAAACTGGTCAAGCATACCACTGAGCACCTCATAGAGACGACAGGAAGACCAGTCTTTGCTAAAGCACGTAGACTTCCACCTGAAAAGCACCTGCAAGTAAAAGAAGAATTTAAGCGCATGGTGGAGCAGGGGATCTGCAGACCATCTAGCAGCCAGTGGTCTAGCAGCCCTTTACATGTGATTACCAAGAAAGATGGTTCTATCAGACCGTGCGGGGATTACCGTCGGCTGAACGCTCAAACCATACCCGACCGATATGGAGTCCCGAACCTAATGGACTTTAGGAACAATTTACATGGAAAAAAATGTTTTTCACGCCTGGATTTGGTCCGAGCATATTACCACATACCAATTAAGAAGGAAGATATCCCAAAGACTGCAATAACCACTCCTTTTGGTCTCTTTGAATTTAAAGTAATGTGTTTCGGGTTGCGTAATGCTGCCCAAACCTTTCAAAGATTCATGGATGACAAATTTAGAGACCTTCCATTCTGTTTCGTTCTTATTGATGACATCCTTGTAGCTTCAAACAACTTAGAGGAGCACCTGTTACACCTTGAAAAAGTTTTTAATCGACTTGATGAAAATGGGCTGACTTTAAGTTATGAGAAATGTGAATTCATGGTCAGTGAGGTAGATTTTTTAGGATACCACATCACCTCTGATGGAATCAAACCGCAGTTGGCTAAAGTGCAGGCTATAACGGACTACCCCCAGCCACAAGATGTGAAGTCTATGCGCCGTTTCCTCGGGATGCTAAATTTCTACAGACCTTGCATTCCAAAGGCCGCTACTGTGCAATCTCCATTAAACCGGTATTTACATGGAGCTAAGAAGAACGACAAGACTCCGATTCTCTGGAACCAGGAAAGTATCACCGCTTTCGAAGCGAGCAAAAACTGCCTGAAAGAAGCAGCTCTTTTAGCTCATCCTAAATTGGAGGCAGACTTATCTTTGGCATGCGATGCCTCGAACTACGCAATGGGCGCCGTTCTTCAACAAAGGGATGGAAAAGATTGGGTGCCTTTAGGATTTTTCTCTAAGACCCTATCCGATAGTCAGAGAACCTATTCAGCCTATGACCGGGAATTGCTTGCTATTTACTCGGCAGTCCGCCATTTCAGACCTGTTATAGAAGGAAGGCCGTTTTCAAGTTGGACGGATCACAAACCTTTAATTTATGCAATGCACCAGCGTCCCGCTACTGCATCGCCTATACGAATTAGGTGGCTTAATTTTATAAGCCAATTCAGCACAGATATAAAACACGTCGAAGCAGATCAAAATTTGGTAGCAGACGCGTTATCGAGAGTGGAGGAATTAGATCTCAATAATGATATGGATAGGTTAGTTTCGCTGCAGAAGGAAGATCAGGAGATCGAAATGTTGAAAAATCAGCCGAATCTCCAACTCAAGTTACTCAATATTCCCGGATATCCTCAGCCCATAATGTGCGAAACATCGACACCCTCTGCACGAATTTATCTACCCAAGTCACTGCGAAGGGGTATGTTCAACGTGGTGCACAACCTGAGTCATCCAGGCGTGAACGCCTCGAGAAAACTAATGGTTAAAAAATACTTCTGGCCTAAAATGAACAAAGATGTTTCTGATTGGGCTAGAAGCTGCATACAATGCCAGAGTGCAAAAGTAACGAGACACACGGTGACCCAAGTCGGAACATTTGAACAAGCTGGACGGTTCGATCATGTGCATATCGATATTATTGGGCCTTTACCACCTTCCCAAGGAAAGAGGTATTGCGTCACGATGATCGACCGTTTTACGAGGTGGCCTGAGGCTGTAGCCGTTGAAGAAATCACTGCCGAAGCCGTAGCTCTCGTCTTTTACGAAGGATGGGTTTGCCGATTTGGAGTTCCATCCAAAATTACAACAGATCAAGGAAGACAGTTCGAAAGTAATCTTTTTCACAGACTCACCCAATTCCTTGGCACGCAGAAGATACGTACAACACCATATCATCCTCAAGGGAATGGATGTATAGAACGTTGGCACCGGTCTTTGAAAGCAGCATTGATTGCACACTTCGATGCGAGTAACTGGTCAAGGATATTGCCCACTGTTCTCCTCGGACTTCGCGCGACCATCAGATACGACATAAACTTCAGCGTTGCAGAAGCTGTTTACGGGCAAACACTTAGATTGCCTGGAGAATATCTTTCCGTATCACCCTGCAGGTCTGACGTTCCAGAATTTGTGCAAAACCTAAAGGACTATATGTCGAGTCTACGTCCGGCTAAATTTCGAAAAAGTAATCGCAGCATTTTCCTTCATAAGAGCTTGGAAAACTGTACTCACGTATTTTTACGTGATGACAAAGTGAAGAAGTCTCTATCCCCACCGTATAATGGACCATACCCAGTTCTAAGCCGTACAGACAAGTTGTGCACCCTAAAACTTCCTAACCGAGAACTTACCGTCTCGTTGGAAAGACTAAAGCCCGCATTTTTATTATTCGACACAGAATCAGCAACAGCCTTACCACAAGGCCCTCAGATAACAAGGGATCTGCTTAGTGAGAAGAAAACTAAGGAAGAACCTAAGACAAGACCGGTTCTGAGGAGCAAGTGTAGAAGAACTGTAAAGCCTAACATCAGGTGTATGGATGCGGTTATTTAAGGGGGAGCCCTGTAGCGATGCTATCAAGATTTATCAATAAATTAAATAACCGCAATTATCGATATATCGATGAACTGTATGTTGGAAGGTTATAGTGACGTACGGGATAGTGTACTAGTGTGAAACGCTTCTGTGTATTACCTTTGTAATTGTTAGTGTAATTAAAAAGGAATAGAGTTATAAACTTAATAAAAGTGTTTAATTGAAATAATTAAACTTATTTTGCCCGACGAGGTAACATATATATATTATGAGATAAGGATTAATGTTGGTGGATAATTGAGTTGTAATTGCCACGTATTATGGAATTCTGGAAAATGTTTTATAATAGAATTAGGGTGTTTATTGTTTATTAATGAGTACGTTGTAAATATTATTAGTGCATAGGATTATTGTTATAAAGGATACTTTTATGGAGGATGGATGGAGGTTTAATTGTAAATTATTAATGTTATTAATGGTTATAAGATAATGAGTTCTGATGGGAAATGCTGACGTTGTAATTATTAGTGCATAGAATTATTGTTATAGATAAAGGGTTTGATGATTGTTATATATGATGAAACTTGTTTTTATATTATTTTAGTGGATTTAGGGATTATGAGTATTGATGGAGAATCAGGTGTATGAGTCTCGTTCATTTGTTATTATTTTGTACTATTATTGAGGGTGATTCTTATGTTAAATTAGAGTTTTTCATTATGCTAAATGTAACTTTTATTTCAATATACTAGCGTTTGTTTGTTGATAGATAAATGTGTGGGGTTTATTTCTTCACCCAGTTTCCCCATGTGCCCTCCCCCTCCTCCTCCCTCCTTAGGCAACAATAATTTTAAAACATTCGGGCCTTAGAACTAATTCTACTCCTTTTGTCAGAAATTGGCTCTTACCATTAAATATAATGCACTTATCAGCTGATTAATCACACTATTCCCCCCTTTTTATTAGTTAATATAGTTAATTTCCTATTCATATATTAACCAGAATATGATTTGAATTCAATAAAAACATTTATAATTTTAAACGTTAAACGGGGGTCCCGAGCCTGTACGATGTCAGGTACTCGTTAAAAATCCCTATCCTAATTAAACCTGGATAGGCAAAATTTAGAGCTCCCACTGTAGCATAATCCGATTAGCCATAGCAGCATAAAGTGACGTTAAATGAACTAATAATTTATAATTTTAATTTATTTTATATTTATTATTCTTATGATGGTGATAGCGCAATGGGCCTCACCATAGTGTGGTAAACACTTTATTAAATCTCTTAACGGCACGGGATGGACCCTGAGGAATCTGGAAACCTTTCTGAGGCTCACCTCAGCTCTATAAAGTCGGTACCCTTATCTGGGGGAAAAACTAGTGGTTGAGCTTAATTTAGGACAAAAGCACCTCCCTGCACAACAGTACAATCACAAGAAACAGTACAATCCCAAACACTTACTCTGAATCCAAGACCCTCTGTGGGCAGTAGTGTTGTTTTTTTTTTCAATCAGAAAATATAAAGAACAATGTACAAGAAAATAAAGTACCAGTTAGTATCAGAAAGAGAGAAGGAAAAAGGATAAAGTATAGAACTTATGTATGTTACTAAGTATCTTCCCATAATTCCTGTTGTCGTACAGCTCACTGAAGAATGTAACATTAGCCGAGGTAAGGAGTTACATTACTAATAGTAACTCGAGGGTTTCCGCAGGAATTTTCCAACAAGAGGAAGAGCGAGGCAGCTGAGGATCGCTCAAATATGTTTAGTCCTATCCTTAAGGATGTATCGGTCAGCTGAAAGCGACCGCAGGATTCCTCCCACAGGCTTCCTTATTCCTCTGCCCTCCCATCTACCGCTCTGTTATTCCGCTACAGAGGCTAATACATTCCCAAAGAGGATCTATTAACTTGATTGCCTTGTATGTAAGAGGCAATGTTAGAATGTAAAATTTTTAACGAAACAGGTATAGTAATGTAATATCATTTATTCCTTCTAACGTAGTTATTACAATTAAAATAAGAGAAACTTTGTTTGTGGTGAACTCAAAGGAGAATTCAGAACCAGAACAGTATTGTATCGCAGTATTGTATCGCATATCTCTGAACTGTATTGTGAACCTTGTACTATCCTTACCACGTATGCTGATGATACATTTGTATTATCAGCCAACATTAATCCAATTATATCAACCCGTATCACTAATCTTGAAGAATGGTGTCAAACCTGGAGAGTAAAATAAATTTCAACAAATCCCCTCCAGTCCCCTTTACCCTTCGCCGTAAACCAATGACTTCCTGTCCTCCTGTATCGTTTAATGATATCTTATTGATTCCTGTAGAATAAAATCCGATACTCAGGAATACATCTTGGCAAATCCGATAAGCAAATAAAGCATCAACCGCTCTACCCCAATCGTCCCGTTCGCCTGCTCGAGTGATGGAGACCTTGCTCAGCTTCAGATCTTCACAGGCGGCATCCTTCCATGTAGCTTTGGGCCTTCCTCGAGGTCTTACTCCATCCGGATTTCCTTTATACAGCTTTTTAGCTGTTCTTTCTTCTTCCATCCGATATACGTGGCCCAGCCACTTGATTAGTAGAATCCTGATGAAGCTCGATATCGTTGGGTCTCCATATAATCTTGTTACTTCTGATCCTGAGTTATTCGTTTTCTGGAACTGGCCCTAATATTTGCAGTAGAACTCTCCTTTCGAATCTATTCAGCTTTTCCACGCTGGATTTATTCAGTGTGAGGGTTTCACCAGCGTATGTCACTACTAGCCTAATGATGTTTCTATATATCATCAGCTTGGACTTTAGGCTAAGGAGCTTCCTGAGAAGTAAGCTTTGAGATCCCAAAACATGCTTTATTAGCTGATACTATCCTGGCTCTAATTTCCTCCTCCTCATCCAAATTCCTGTTTATACGGCTTCCTAAATACTGGAAACTTGACACGCATTGGAAAGTGTATCTTCCAACAGCGTAGCTATGAGATGTTTCCTATTCTTTATTACCATGACCTTGTCTTTCTCCTCATTCATCTGTAACCCCATGTTTTCAGCTTCCACTTCCAGCCTCTCAAAAGCTTCTTTTAAGAGAATCAGCGATCTTCCTACTAATAAAAGGTCATCAGCATATGCAAGAATACCCAGACTACGGTTAAAAATGGTTCCCTCCATTTGTAATCCTGCCCTATTAATGATACGTTGCATTGCAATATTGAACAGCAGAATAGCCTGCGAGTCTCCTTGCCTAACTCCCGTACTAATCTTAACTTTTTTCTTTGTTGAGCCATTTACCCTTACACTGCAAACTGTGTTTTCCATCATGCTCATTACCAAGCGCACCAATTTGAATGGAATTTTCATTTCGCTCATAAATCTGAAGAGCTCACTCCTGGATATTGTATCATAAGCCGTCTGAAATCTATGAACAACATCCACAATATATTGTTGAACTCATTAATTTTTTCGCACATCTGCTTGAGGAAGAAAATGTGATCTATAGTAGATCTGTTAGGTCTAAAGCCACCTTGGTATTCTCCAAGATTTCTCTCAGCATAGGCGGTCATACAGAGTTATCGAGAATATCATATTGGCAGTATTCAGTTATAGGCAAATCCTCATAGTAGACTGAAACCACAAGAAACAGCACGACGTTTTAGCCTACATACACATTTTTTTGAAAACGCTCTAATCTCCCAATTAATTATAAAAGTTTCATATACATGTCAATTATAAGACCTATTTGAACTTATGGCGTAGAACACCAGTTAGTGGGGCTCCACTAAGTGATTGAATACCACTTGTATCCTACCCTTACGATCCAAAATCTTTCATAAAATCTTCAATTCTCCTAAGTTTGTTAAGAACAAAGTTATGCATAATGACTTGAACGTCCCATTTTTGCTGATTTGGCCCGAACCTTATACTAGTCCTTTTATAACAAACTTTATTCCCACTCAAACACACTACTTCAATTCCCGATAATCCTTCGAGGCCTCTGAAAAGAAGATGGCTTCCGTGACCTTTTAAGTTAAGTTTGTTATTTGAGTACTACCACTGGGTAGTTTCACTACTTGTCTTTATCTATGCCATTATTATCATCCCTGCCAATAACTTGTTGTATTACAACAACACAGTTGTAAATTTCAATAAATAATAAAAAAAAAACCTTTATCTCATGCCATCATATATCTTTCATTTTACCTACTTGATCTATCATTATTACCGTTCTAAAGTTCACGCATTGTTAAGGAACAGAAACGTATTGAATATCATTTGTTATTTAATGTATAAAAACTTATTTAAAATTGTTTTTATTTAATATATAATAAAGGGCTAATATTTTATGAAAATTACGTTTTTCCAGGACCAGAGAGGACAGATGTGGGAAAACTGGAGTAGAGCCCAGGAGAATTGTGGCTGTCGGTTTAGCCTAATCCGCTAGGACATGGCCACCTGCGATTCTTGTCACCTGTTCAATTAACAATCCCTACGTCGGCATGTCGCTAGCAGAGCACTAGTTCGTAAATTCGTTATATTTTATCAGTGTAATCCATGGCAAATAGTTATAGTTTTTGTAATTGTTCTACAAATATTATTCGATGGAATTATAACTTATATTTTCAATATTCTAAAACAAAATTTTGCGACTCTGAATATAAAAATTTACAAACTAATAACATAACTAAAATATTATCTGAAAGCTGTTAACAACTTTTTCCTAAATTAAGTTAAGAAAAATACATTTTTTATCTAATACTGATTCCTAGATCCTTCAAGCGTTGATAAAGGACATATTAGCTTATATTATATATTATAGAACGACTCCGAAAAGAACATGGTGCTTCCTCGATGACTTGGGTGTCAGTGGCAGGGATGTGGCAGTGCTCGCAGAGAATATTATACTCTACTCCCTGGGGATAATTCACAATCATATATATATATATATATATATATATATATATATATATATATATATATATATATGTGTGTGTGTGTGTGTGTGTGTATATATATAAAAATGCTATTGATAGGATGGTCCTTAACACCGAATATTAGGTGGGCTAATGTCTTTTTAATTGTTAATGATTGTTAATTCAGGAACTTATAATGATTCTGTTATAAACCTATTACAACTTAACCTAAAGCATTCATCGAGATCTACATCATCGATAATCGATTATCTCAGTAATAAACACATAGATATAGCACTATTTCAGGAACCATATGTTTATAACAAACAATTACACCAATCATATGGTAATTATACCACCTATATTGGAGGTTGCAATCCACGTACCCTTGCTCTTATCAACAATCGTATGATAGATGCTATTTTACATACCGATTGCAGCGATAGGGATTGTATAGTGTTAGAATTATCAGTATATAAATTTAATTTGGTTATCGTAAATGCTTATTTAGACATAACACGGGACATAGATGATGAAATTAATAAATTACAATTATAAATTGATAAATTTGGTCATAAAAAATTTTTAATAGCAGTCGATAGTAATTGCAGGTCTACATTATGGTTTGACAGACACACTAACAGACGAGGACGTATATTGGAGAATTTTATAATAATAAATAATCTTAATATTGTTAACCAAAATCAGAATTTACTGACATTTGACGGACCTAGAGGACAAAGTAACGTACAATTGTATGTAATGTACTATAAATGTACGGAACATGCAGAACAATAAACGTCCTTCGCGTAGGGGTACTGCGTGAAGGGAAAAAAAAATATATATATAGTAGCTGATACCCCACACCATTGTATTATATTTTCTTTGATTTCTCGTTATTAAGAAGAAAAAAAGAAAGAAAAAAGGGAAGTAAAAATAAATAAGAATTGTACTGTAGTTCTTACGTACGGATTTTGATTAATGACATGAAAAGGAGTATTATGTAAATGCCATGACAAGTGTCTAAAGAATATTCATAAACTTAAAATTGTAATATACAGTATGTCCAATATGGATTGATAAGTATGCTGTGAGATATGGCTGTCCAATGTAGTTGGACAGCACTGCTGGAAAAAATAAAGCATTTCTCACTTAATTCGTTACATACTTTCAGCTCATTACAGAGGCAATAATAATAATAGAACTTGGAAAGTTTGTTAAGTTTAAGGAATGGGCGTACAAATTAGTAGTAAAGTCCTCTGCAACCTACAATTTGCTGATGACCAGGGTATAGTCACAAGTGAGGCTACATGCTAAGAAAACTTCAGGAGAAATATGCTGATTGGGTTCTGCAGAGTACATGGCGATACTTGCAAATACAACCCTATCCCTCGAAGATTGGGAAATTGAAAAAAAAACCATGCATGTAAATATCTAGGAAGGTGGCTAATAGACGATGGAAGCTCCAATACAGATATAACAGATAGAATTGTAAAAGGCAGAAAAATTATTGGGTGTCTTAACTCTGTTCTGTGGATTAAACAGGTTAACCTCAAAACAAAAAATTATGTTCCACTCGTTGGTTGAAAATGTTCTACGGATCCGAAACGTGGACAATTACGAAAAAGGAAGAAAGGGAAGTTGCTGGCCGTGGAGATAGACTTCTGGAGACGCTATTTCCAGAATTCAGCACGTCCCTAATTGAACAATTAGGCTGTTGGTAGACCAGGAAACAACGATACTCCTTGCAGTAATAACAAGAATATTGAAATGGTATGGCCACGTAAAAAGAATGGCAGAGGAACGATAGCCAAAAATAATCTTCTTGCCCTACGGAAAGGAGGAAAAGAGGACCAAAAAAAAGATGGTTGAAGGATCTGGAGGGGAGTATGGCAGCGAGGGGTGGTTAGGGGAGGAGACTGGCTGGATCGAGATCTGTGGCGAGAACTTTTAGAGAAGTAAAACAACCAAGTTGTAAAAAATTGTTAAAAAAAATAATACATTGAAATGAAAATTTCGATTCACGTGACGGAGTTCATTCTCAACAAGTGGATCGATTCTTTAAGTATTTTTTTGTTTTATAACATTTCCTAAGTTCCCCTTATTATTAATTGAAAAAAAAAATAAATAAAAAAATGACTATTCACTTTTTCTAAAGTCATCTTTCTCTATATATATAATCATAGGAATTAATTTTTTTTTTACAATAATCGGCCAGCAAGGACCAACGCAAATAATCTTCTTCACACTCTCTGCCTTCCATGTCATTAGATGTTAGGTGTAATTTTATATTATTTTTTTTAAGGCCGTGGAAAAATTCCAACGAAAAGCCCTTAGTCTCCAAACTAAAACAGAAATGTGTTAGAGAAGAATTGGTTGACTGTAACTTCTAATATAAGGAAGAAATAGTTGAGGGTGCAGTCAATAAAAACACCTTAATAAGTGTAACTTATTTATTGTGTGCCGACGTTTCGGCCTATAATGTAGGCCATCTTCAGGGCAAATATAGCAAGCGGCGGCGTGAACGATCAACTGCCAAATAAAAATACGTTAGAACTCAAATACACTTATTAAGGTGTTTTTATTGACTGGACCCCCAACTATTTCTTCCTTATATAATAAAACAGAAATAGAAATTATCTGTCCGATATTTCGCTTATTCAGGCATCCTCAGGGTAGATAGAGAAAAAAAAAATAAATAAAAGAACAAAAACAAAAAAAAACATGAATAATGCACCCAAGAAGCATCACACCACCTCCAAGGCTCAAATGCAACTAATGAATCATGAGGAAGTTTACTCGACCCCGGCTGGATAAGGTTAGATAAAAACAGCTGATAAATACTGGAGAATTTGAAAATTCAACATACATTCACCAAACTACAAAAAGCACAACAGGAAAAAATAAATAGTTTTAAATAAATAAAACACCAAAACCATATGCAAAATAAGACAAAATAAGAATATAAAGACAAAAACCATATGCAAAAATTAATAAAAGTAAGATTGCAATGTAAAGAAAAACAACATTATCAAGACACCAGTGGATTTATGGCTATTCCACAAAATATATAAATGTATGAGAGGGAAATAGTTGACTGGATGATAAAATGTAGAACGGAGATAGTTGGGGGGTGCAGTAAAAAAAACACTAAATAAGTACTATGTGCTTATATTTATATATTATAACTTATATTTATGTGCCGACGTATCGATTGTTCGATTATGTGCCGACTTTGGATTGTTAGCCGGTGCACCCAACGGCTTCTCTCTCCAAATCGCCCTGAAGATGACCTACACTGTAGGTCGAAACGTCGGCACATAAATATAAGTCTAGTACTTATTTAGTTTTTTTTTTTACTGCACCCCCCCAACTATCTCCGTTCTACAAAATATATATAAATATTGAAAAATGAAAAGAGACCTTAAATAAATAGTCCCTATCTACCCTGAGGATGACTGAATGGGCGAAATATTGGACAGATAATTTCAATTTCTGATTTAGCTTGGAGACTAAATGGCTTTTCGTTGGGATTTTTTCCACGGTCTTAACATTTATGTAAGGTTTCTTTTCATTTTTCAATATTTATATATATTTTTTTTTTGTTTAATATATTAGAGTTTTATTTTTGATAAAAGGATGTTTTGGGTTTTATTTTTTACCCAGTATCCCTGTTTGTCCTCGACGGTTATAATTTTCCCACCCAGCCCTTTTTTAGTTGTCCATGAAGTCTGAGAGAGGTGTCGCAGGTAACACTTTGTAATATAATATAAGTAATTGTGATTTAATACTCGTACATTAATTTATAAATTCGAAAAATAATTATAAGTATATAACTTAAATGAGATCTAATTGCCGATATAATTATTTAAAATCAACATGCACAACTGGCTTTATATACAAGTGGAGAGCCGTGATAGAGATTCACAATCTTATGAATATAAATTAATTTATAAAAGGAGTTCATTCCACTATCTTTTTCCCTCTTTTTTTTCCCACCAGAGATTGAAAGCGCTGCCACTTCAAATGGTTGAAATATATAAACAGAATCAGAGAAGGATCAAGTGAATAAAACGGAGGGGGGGGGGGTAGAGAGAAAAAAAAACTCGACAAAAAAAGAAAAATTGGCTACGTTAGAGAAATGTATATTCATGAGACTTGAAAAGAGTTAGGAACGGCAAAGAGGAGTCGGTTATAATTAAAAATCATCCTAGCGAACTTCCGAGAGGAGAAAATAAAAAAAAAAAAGTGTAGAAGAGGAATTTTCGAAAAGAAGCAGATCAAACAAACTTAGCAAGATTATATGTAGACTAATTAGGATGTAAGGGTTCTCCTCAGTACAGCCTCTTCCCTAGGGCCACTTACTACTAATTGAGGAACTGTTCCCGCCCTTCCTTAATTATTTATGGGGGCTTATAGCACAACTTGAAACGTCTCTGTCTACACTTTTCTGATGGAGTAATGGTGTTGAAAAAGAAAATTAGTGTTTTGATAAAGTATAAGATGTATGTTGTTTGGGAGATACAAAAAAATAAAATAAAATATCTCTTTGTACCGGGTGTTGTTTATTAATTAACATAGGCGTAATTAGGGGGGGAGTTCTTAGGGATGTAACCCCCCAATGCTTAGAAGAAATTTTAAAGAAAATTGTAAGTAACAATTTAAAAACTACACCTTGACAAACGCTAAACTTGGAATCCTCTTACTAGACTGAAACGACAAGAAACAGCACGCCGTTTCAGGCTACTTCAACATCTACTAGGCAAACGCTTTAAGCTCCCAATTAACTACAAAAGACTCATGTACATGACAATCATTAGACCCGTATTCAATCCTTACAATCCAAAATCTTTCATAAAATCCTCAATGCTTCTTACTTTGTTACGAACAAAGTAATCCATATTGACCGTAATGTTCCATTTGTTGCTGATTTGTCCCGAATCCAACACCAACCTTTTCATGACAAACTTCATTTCCACTCAAACCAACTAGTTTCAAACCTAGCAACCTCTTCGATTCCTGACAATCCTCCGAGGATTTTTTATTTGAGTACTACCACTGGGTAGTTTCTCTACCCGCCGTTATTTAGGGACATTATTTATATTCCATTACATTTACTTGATGTATTCAATATAAAGTAAATTTCATTAAATATATTTAAAAAAACAAAAACAAACTTAATCTTGAACTTAAAAAGTTAGCATACAATAGATTTTTACTTGAAAGTTAATTGGAACTAATGCTTGTAATAAAATATAAATAATTAGGTAGCGGAGTGTCTCAGTGGTTAATTTATTATTTTTATTTTCGAGAATACCAAAAAAGGAACGAGTGAAAAGTTAAAAGTTGTTCTGACTTAACTCGAAGCGACAATCTGCGGAACGGATTCAGAAATAAATACTGGAACATTTAAACAATCTAAATAATTTATTCTAATAAAATACATTAAGATAAATTATAAATAAGTTCGCCTAAAAGCGATGGATTGATTAGAAACTGTCAGTGTATCAAATAATAACGCATGAACGATAACTTACAGAATCTACAAATACCTCAGGAGATTATATCAGTGACAGAAAAAAGTATTAAATGAAAAAATAAGTTATTAACAAATAGAATAAAACACATTCTAAAGCAAACTAAAAAAATACCAATCTTTAAATATGCCATCACTAGCAGAAGGGGGAGATATTCAAATATCCTTTTCAAAATTATGAAAGTTGAACGTTGTATTGGAGTTTTATGTTGAACGTCTTGGTGGTGGGGTGCTGTCTCATGTTTGGAGCCTGTTTGGGCTGTTGATCGTTGGGATGTATTGCACCTTTTTCTTCGAGATGTGATTCACATAACCCCCTTTTTTGTTTTTGGTGTCTTGATAATGCCTGAATAGGCGAAACGTCGACTGGTAAGTGGGTATATTTTTGAAACATAAGGCTTTGCATTGTTGTTTTTCCCAATTGCATTATAAAAATTATGAATTTCATAAACAAAAATAAATAAAAAAATAGCTTTGTATTTTATTTATTAACTTATCAATAAAATAAAAGTAAGTTCAAACAAATAAATTAAACTGAAACATCACAGCTCTAAAGCTTATATGGAGCAAAATATACTGATAAAATATACTGATAAAATGTTTTCTTCTTATTAAATAATCCCGGAAAAATCTGCGTAAGCTACTTGATCCAAAAGAAGAGATTTGATCCCAAGGAAGAGAAAGCTTTCCATTTCTTTTTTTGTGTTTAAATTAGATATTGAAAATAGCAATAAATCCACTCGAACGTAGCCTCCTCAAAAATTAATTTTTATTATTTTACTAAGAATGCAGATATTTTCATTTAGTTATAAAATAATAAATAAACAGGTGGCGCTCCTTATGCAAAAATCTCTGCACTTCAAGATAGAAGAGATAACAGATTAAGAAGAAAAAGTACAAAATGATTGAGGCGTTAGGGAACAAAAGGGGATAACTTCAAAATTTCAAAAATTGAGCTTTTCACATTTTTTACTAATTTATTCAAGCAATTTTGTCTAACATTACACATTACATCCTTGTAGTGGTAGTTCATGATATTTCGAGAGGGAGACTTGAGACTTAAAGACAAAGAAGGATGTGGAAGATGTTCTGCAAATGATGACGATAGACCCCTAGCTTTGTAGAAATAAAATCACCGAACAACTTTACGGGAAGTGGAAGTGAGACTCATGATTTTAAGTCCGGTTTTAGAAGTAAAAATTAATGTTAACCAAGCGAAAATGTGATAAATTCAAATTTTATGTGATTAATTAATGATTTTGGTACTGAAAATTAAATATAGAGAAAGTATACGCTGTTTTTATTTCTGAAAAAACAACTGAACACTAAACACCCTCTGGAATGGAAAGCTGAACATTAAACAGCTAAAGCGCTGACTACGCGCCAGTGTTTATCTTGGGGTTTGAGTTCGCATCTGATTATTGCCAGTGGATATCGACAAACAGTTGAGTTGTGCAAATACAATCTCACAGCCAAATAACTCCACAGGGCTCCGAATAAGAGCAAAACAATCTCAAACAGGTGGGTTGAGCAAGCTATTTCATATACACATTTTATACCGCTAGAGCCAATTATTAAACGCAACAAGTCAGAAGTTAGCAAATGAGAGCTTGATATTACAGTCAACGAGTTTCCAAAAAAAAGGGTGTCCAGAACATGGAAGAAGTGGTGAGATTTGAGATTGGGACTTTGTTCCAAGTACTTAGTAAACAAACAGATTCCACCCTCTACTTCTGCTACAAGAGTGGGAGCATCTCTGAATTTTTTTTTTCATTTGTATCTGGAAAACAGTGTGTATGTAGCACTGAAAAATTCATTCTTAATTTAAATCTATATTATTTTTTATATCTATTCAGAGGTATCAGGTAATTCTTTATTGAAAATCCACAATTTGAAAGCAGATTTTCTTTTCATGTTTTTTGTCTAATTTGTTTTTTATTCCCCTTATTTTCTCGTTTCAGCGAAAAATCTAAAGAAAGCTGTAGGTTATCATATTTCCTTAAAACTTATATTTTGTACAACGGATCAATAGCTGTCATTATACTTATATGTTTGCTTGATAATTTATGGGGAGCGGAGTGGCGCAGTGATAGAGCCAAGCCGGAAATCCTGGTTCAACTCCCACTGCTGGCTAGACTTCTATTTAGTCTATTAGCAGCCGGAGATGGATCATATAGGATCTATATATACATATAGGATACGTACAGGGGCTCACCCAGCCTCGATGAAGTGTTATAAAAATAAGGAGGAAAAATCTGGCCGTTGAGCGTGATTTAGGACAAACCACATCCCTGGAGAACCATTGTCCAGGAAACAGTAGTCTCTACCATGCACTGCGCCCCAGACCCATTCATGGGGTTGTAGTGGTACACGTATTTTAAAAATAATTTATATTCCACGAATCAAAAGTTGAGGCCTCTTGATATATCTGTGGCGGCTGTGCATAGTGGGCTAAGTCGAATTTTGTGAATTTCAAGCTATCTACTTAGAATCGTAATTTATTGCTCTTTCCTTGTGTCTAACACGCTAAGTGTTCCGTCCATTGCAATGAAGGATATTCCTTTGTGAATCGTGAGCTGATACTCCAATCTCGAACTTAAAATAAGTTCAGAAAAATTACGATTCTAAGTAGATAGCTCGAAATTCACAAAATTCGACTTAGCCCACTATGCACAGGTGCTACAGATATTATATTAAACTTCATAATTTTCTGCATAGCATAGGGAAAGTAATTAATTGAAACTTGTTTGTCAATTTTTTGCAAAATTTAACAAATAAACAAAAAAAATTTACAGACATAAAAAACCTTGGTCGATAATTGGTCTGATGATTGATATTGATATCTGCCGAGTACTTCCGCATTTCGGGAAAACGACCCTCCGAGGATATTAAAAAAAATGGTTTCACTACAAGTCGAGGAATGTACACATTCTTTGAGGTTTGTTCCCTACCTTTGGTAATTTGTTTATATTATTAGTTTTTATTTAAATTAGTGGTTATGAGTATTAATATAATTCTTTTTTTAATCTATTCACTCATTCACTCGATCTGTGACTCATGCATTCATTCATTCATTCAATCACTCAATCACTTATCCATTCATTCACTCATTCTTTGAATCGCTCACTTATTAATGCATTAAGCAATCTTTTACCTATTAACTCATTCTCTCATTAACTTACTTATTCATTCTCTTTTTTATTTGTATGAGTATTTTAATTTGATAATTAAGTTTGTAATAATTACTTTGTTTATATGAAAACATATATGTAATTAGCCAAGAGACATTAAAAAAATCACGAAATAAATAATATAATGAAATCAATATTAACTATGCATAATGTTATAAATATTTGACAACATAAAAAAGAACAACAACGATAAAATCTAATTCTGTAGCCATATTTAGGCAGACGTCCATATTTGAGTAACACCTTGACGAGCTGAGCAGATAACGCCCGTAAAGAGAAGAGGGCCATGTTTTATATCGCAGGGGATCACTGTAATAAATTTCAACCTTCCCATTGGGCTTAGGACGGGTTCGAAACCTACGAATGACCCAAGGGTAGGGATTATTATACGGGTAGGGACCGAGGGTCCATATAGGTACTATGGTAGGTACTCTGGTAGGTACTCAGCCTTCTTATGCTGGTTCATTAATTTAAAAATAGCAAGCACATATACCTCATCATTATGGAGATGGTATCGGGAGGAGGATTATGGCAATGGGGACCATCAAACAGTTGTGCCACTTTTTAGATTGAAAGACCAATTTTACCAAATTTTTAAAATTTTATCTTTAAAAATGTTGCTACTGTCTATGATAATTTATACTGTAGAATGGAAAATTTTGAATTAAAAAATATGCATCGTTAGTAGTTTTAAAAATCAAAAATATAGTTTTTAACTGATATCTGTTAAATCTTTGCTATAGCATTAGCATATTTAGTATATTTATTTCGAACATACAACAATGCAAACTATTATTTAATGTACAGTCTCTGGTCATATTAATGTGACCACTCGATAGATTCGTTCTTGTTACATGTTTGCATTATCTTTCTGTATGCGTAATGATGTAAATCGAGTTTAAATATTAGTTCTGTTGGTAAGTTAGTTATCTGATAATAAAATGAAATTGAAAAAAATAGTTTGGAAAATAAATCTTTATTTTTTAAAAAATGTTTTGTGGTGTCACCCTGTTTACACCCTTTTTTACATATTGATATATTATACAAATAATAAATCAATAACAAGCTTACCGAATCCGACTTGTATTTAATGAAAAAGAAACAATAAATCCACAAAAATTTCAGACGCAAATTATGCACGCCGTCACTCGTAAAACAGAATGGCTTTACTAAAACAAATACTGCCATTACTAAAAAAAAATACTTTAAAAAACTTATAACAGTGTTGCCATTACATAAAACAGCAATTTATTAAGACTCGCGAAAGTATATAAAAAAAAATTAGGAGAAAACAAAAAGAAAATAATCTTTCTTGGTGGTCATTAATATGGCCAGGGACTGTATGTTTAATTAAATAATGAAAACAATTATATGTAAAAATATATATACGAAAACATAATTCTATTCCTGAAGATAAGTAGAGCTTAATGCAGGTTTTAAAATCTGAAAAAAACACATTTATTAATTGAATAATTCTGATCTTCAAGTTACGCTTTTACTCTTGCAAATCAACAAAATCGAAAACTTAAAATTCTCTGTCTAGACTTGAAAACAGACCTTCATCAATGTGTTCATAATTAACGGTTGAGTCAGAACTTTATAACTCAAAGTGACCTAAGCCATTAAAAAAACATGTTTGTGGTGTATAAAACATACGAATCTTATTGATATAATGACAGTTTTGTCTGTATTCAAAATTTACACAGATTTGAAGATATATTTGTATATAAATAATTGAAAATTCCACGATGGATTATCAATCTCTACGTTCACATCTTACTAAGTTCAAAAAGGAATACAAGGCATTGTGGGGCCAGGGATAGAAACCTATTACATATCTCGTATTGTACAGAAAGTTTTTGATAGCTTTTCCATATTCATACCTCGTCGAAACAAGTTTCAGCAAAGTTACTAATCTACTTACGAATAATAGAAACAGATCGCAAATCGATCTCCGAAGATATCTCAGGTTATATTTTAATAATTCTAGGCCCAATATAATGAAAGTATTAGGGTATGTATTTATTTCGATAAAAATAAAGATTTTGTTAGTATTTTTATTTAGTAAATGTAAAAATATTATTTTACTTGCATTATGCATATTTATTATTATTATTATTACGGCGTTACAAACCGGTTACAGGTCATGGGCTCCTCCAACCGTTTCCTCCAATCGTCACTGTCCTGTGCTGACTCTATCCAGTTCCTCACTACCACAATGCTTCTAGCATCTGTAAAGAAACCATCCAACCACCTCAGCTTTGGTCTTTCTCTCCTCCTTGTTTACCTTGGCTTATCCCCATCGACCATTCTAGCAATATGCCCAGCATACCTTAATTTCATTGTTGTAACAATTTCGGCCGCCCCAAAGACCTTGTACAGACAGCTCTTGATTTGTTTTCATTCTTCTCAAACTTTTACACCTCCAAAAATTTGTCAGAGAACTTTCCTTTCGAAAATCATGAGCTCTTTTTTGGCTACCTTGGATGCTGCCCAACATTCCGATCCATATAGGAGTACGGGGCGTATTAAGATTTTATAGAGGCGAAGCTTAGTCTGTCTTGGGAGTATTCTCTTGCTGAACTGTCTAGCTAGACAAAAGTAGCATCTATTAGCTGAGGCAATCCTCTTTCTGATCTCCACATCGGGGATGTGGTCCTGCGTGACTCTAGATCCCAGTTATTTAAACTCGGCTTCCTTTTCCTTATGTTGTCCTGTGGTTACTGTCTCACCTTGGCTCGAAACCTCTTCTAGTACTTAGTTTTGGACTCATTCACCTATAGTCCAAGTAATTTATAGAATTATCCTTATATTAGCGTCACTATTTTGGATTACAAATCCCCTTGGAAGTTAATAAATTTGAAAGAATCTATAATAGGGAAGAATATGCTTTACCCATAACAGGAAGATCCACCAATATAGTTGGGGGAATTAATTATTGACCACTGATCTGAAAGAACTCTTTGTGATGTAAATATAATAGACATAAACATAAACATCATTATATGTATCGAGGATATATAGGATTAATATATCTTAAAATTTATTTATTTTATATGAAGTTATTCGTTAAATATTCTTATGATAATTAAACCATCAACCGATTAGCTGAAGTAACAAAAAATGACGTAACTTAAAGAAGCAAACAAGCAGTGTAATTAACATATTGTACAATGCAATGTTAATTAATACGATAGGCCTGTTACGGGCTACTGGGTATTAAAATGAATTAAACAATTACTTAATTAAAGATACTAATATTTATTAACAAAATTAACAAAAAGGATACAAGTACATTATTAACAATTAAATTATTAAACTAATATAAATTTATAATGACAATATTCTAATTATTTATTATAACCTAGGCCTGTTTAATTATTACAATATTATAAGATATTACTAATTATAGATAGCTTAACTAGTTACAATAGTTTCTATGAATATTATAAAATTACACTACAATTTATAACTAATAGTTAACACTTACAGTTCACTAGTCCACCGACCGTCAGATTCTCAAAGTATGACAAACTGACACAGAGTAACAAACAGAAACAGTTTATTACACTCGCGAGACTGTCACAGTTCACTGATACACATATTACACTGGCCGGTTTAACACTGACTAGTTTATCACAATGACACTCACTTATCACAGATCTTCACCATGCGCGGTCTACTCTCAGACTAAGACTGACTCGCTCGAGGCGAGGGAATTATTTAAATAGGCAAGGCCGAGCATTCTAGAACACGGAAGGGTGGAGACAATTCTGGAATCTTCTAAATCCTTTTCCGACAAAAGGAGACCATCGAGAAGGTCCTAATCCTATTTTAACTTCTCCCACCGACGGATTTAAGCCGCTAATCCCTTGCTTCCGTCTTCCTGTCTGCGACCGTAACAGGCCTTATGTTGTGTTGTAATCTGCATACTTTGAATAATATATTAATGATATTGGTGTGGATATAATGAAGAAGTTAATATACTCGTTAACTATTACAGTTTATATTATTTATAATGATAATATAATTAAATACCATTATTATGACACCTATTTTCGACGACTTTTTGGCTAGTCTTTTTTATTAATTTTATTTACTTATAGATGAAAGCTGTATCTGTATTCATGCATTCTAAAATATTTATTTTGAATTTATATTAGTATTTTTTTTACCTTTAAAGAAATGCACACTATTTTCTCGCATTTCTCAACTTGTTGTTTTATGGAGTTAACCAATAATGGCGTTAGCATTGAACGGCTCAAACATAATAATTTTATGTTATAATCAATGAATTTCTTAAGCCTTCCTCAGTTTCAGTTAAACTAATATTAATAAAATTATATTAATCTTAAAGGAATAATAAAAACCGTTGAGCAAAAGAATGTATAACGGTTTGAGGCTAAGATAAGAAATATAGACGCCTAAAAGCATTGCGAATATATATTACTTTATTGTAAATCAATATAGATAATTGTGTACTTGATGCTGTTATCGCACAATGGCTGTGTCATAAAATGCATTAAATAAAAAAAAATGATTATTTGAATTGTCTGATAACTTACTCTTGGCTGCGTGTATATGAGCTCGGCCAATAATAATTTTCTTAGCAATCAATTAAACAGGAAATTCCACCCCGCATTACTTGCGGTTTGCCGCTTGTTCCCATTAAATTCAATGCAGTGCTCAATAATCCTGCTTCCGCATTCAATTGCTGTATTAATGCAGTATTCAACTAAGACATAGATCGGATTAACAGATTCCAGAGAGGTAATTAAATCGAACAGCCATTTTAAAGATATTATTATTATCAGAGCGTAAAGTATAATTTAAGCATCAAAAAAGAGAAGGTGAACGGTTATTGTATTTGATGATAAGTATTTGGATCAGTGACTCCGCGCTTAAAAACATCGTACCTATAGGAATCGAAAACTGCCATGTATGCCATGTAATGAAATGCCAAAGTAGCATTTCTTTTTATTTTTGGATTTAAGGTCACTCATACTGCTATGGCTAATCGGACGATGCAACAGTAGGAGTCATAAATTTTGGCTATTCAAGTTGTCGTTTGATGATCAGCTGTTGTGTGTACTTGTGTGCTTTCTCTTTACTCTAAACCCCCCAAAAATAAGGGTAGGATGGCTTTTTTGTTTACTAGAAAAAAGAAAGTTCTAAAAATAGAGTCACGTTAATTGCCCTAACAGTAGTAAAATGTTCTTGTTTTTTAGATTAATTTATTGATATTTACAACTGTAATAATATTACAACAAGTAAATCTGCTATATGAACAAATGACATGACAAGAAACTTGTGGAGAAACTACCGATTGGTAGCACTCCAATAATGTTCTATAGTGGAAGGTTTCGAGACCATCTTATTTTCAGACGCCTCGGAGGGTTATCAGGAATAGTATGGGAAGCAAGTTGAGAGACTAGCGGATTCAAGTGTGTATGGAGCTTGTCATGGAAAGATAAGTGTCTAATTTTAGCCAAATCAGTAACATATGGGATATCAAGATCATGATGGATGAGTTTGTTTGTGACATGATAAGGAGCATTGAGGATTTTACGAAGGATTTTGGATTGTAAGGATTGGATGGAAGATGAATTGGATGGCTTAGTAGAGCCCCAAATCTCAACTCCGTATAACTGCCATGTAAATGAGTCTTTTGTAATTAATTTGGAGCTTAGAGCGTTTGTCCAGTAGATGTTGAAGTAGGCGTAAACGTAAAGCAGTTTCTTGTCTTTTCAGTCTTGTATGAGGATAATGTTTCTTTTAAATGACTCCTTTACATTATTAGGAATAAATTTCTTTTCAATAATTTTTTCTATTATCCTGACGGTTTATATTAATATCTCTAATTAGTTCAAGTCTTTAAAAAATATACTAATATTATAATTCAATTTTATAATTCTATTTTTCTAAATATAGATTAAAAAAAAACTGGGGCAACGGCTAAGAGGATTCCCAGCTCCTTGGAGATAATTTGACAGAAATTTCATTAAGGGGGGCTCTCCTGCCCTCGAGCAATGATCCGGAAAATTAAATATCTTATGACAAGATCTCTAAGGTGTTCTCTTCCTCCTTCTCTAATTGAATATTATAGTATTTTCAGGCCAAATTGCGACTCGTTTTGATCAACTGAAACCTAGTTAAAGCTGGAAAGTTCTTCAACTAACTAGATCTG
Source organism: Arma custos (assembly GCA_037127475.1). NCBI lineage: Eukaryota > Metazoa > Arthropoda > Insecta > Hemiptera > Pentatomidae > Arma > Arma custos. The sequence goes on along the minus strand of CM073760.1, from coordinate 126,001,287 downwards.
GTTAACTAGATTTTTAATAAGTAGTTCACATCAAACTATCTCATCAGCTCAAGGTACTTACATAGTGTTAATAGTTATTTATGCACCTAGGGACTACAGAAGACCATTATTCAGCTGTAAGTTTTTACCCGAGCGAATGCGAGAGAATAATTATCTCTCGGAGTAAAGTATTGCTGGGAATAATGATCAATTTAGATCCGAGGGGCATACATGATTTTATCTCCAGGTGGGGTGTAAAAAGCCAAACTATATGACATAGTGTTTTATATTACATTATGTTTTACAATAAATTAAAAAACTAAAATTAAATGTGCAATTATTACAGTTTTGAATTATATAAACTTGAACTTTTTGAAACAACAGCTGATTTTAATGGCCGGTATGAGAGGTGTAGCAACCTAACCCTAAATTTTTTCCGTACAAAACCTACATTATTTAGACCAATTAGGTTGTCATCTTTTTACTTTATTCCCTAGGGAATAAAGTTAACTTTTTGACTCAATTGTTTATGCGTACGTTTAAAACATTTAAAAGACGTACTTTAGTCCTAATTAATTGAGCCAAAAACACATGTTTTTGTACAGCTGGAGATAAAAAAAATTATGTGCACTAAACGTCTTACATTTGAATGGGACTGATAGGGTTACCATGGTAACAGCTGTGAGAGAAGAACCGGGGAGGTTATTCCTATTTGTGTCTTGTTATTTAGTTAAAAGAAAACAGTTTTGTAAAAGGTGTGTGAAATGTTAACTTTAATTGTTGTTTCTTTTGTTTTTAAAGGTAAGACTGTATAGTATAATGAGTTTGTAAATCAGTTACAGGAAATTATTGTTGTAATAAAAATATCAAGTTTTATTTCGGCACCCACTAAATTCAGTATTTGAATTAATGAACATTATACTCGTAATTATTCCATCACCCAGCGTACTCAACTACACAATATTCTTCTCTTCCTTATTTCAAAAAAACTTTATTTTTATTTTTAATTTATTAAAATTTACAACTATAATTATATTACAATAAGTAAATCTGCTAATATGTACAATACGACATGAAAAACACTTGTGGAGAAACTACCCATCGGTAGCACTCCAATGAAGTTCTATAGTAGATGGTCTCGAGGCCATCTTCTTTTGAGACGCCTCGGAGGGTTATCAGGAATAGTATGGAAAGCAAGTTGAGAGACTAGCGGATTCAAGTGTGTATGGAGCTTGTCATGGAAAGATAAGTGTCTAATTTTAGCCAAATCAGTAACATATGGGATATCAAGATCATGATGGATGAGTTTGTTTGTGACATGATAAGGAGCATTGAGGATTTTACGAAGGATTTTGGATTGTAAGGATTGGATGGAAGATGAATTGGATGGCTTAGTAGAGCCCCAAATCTCAACTCCGTATAACTGCCATGTAAATGAGTCTTTTGTAATTAATTTGGAGCTTAGAGCGTTTGTCCAGTAGATGTTGAAGTAGGCGTAAACGTAAAGCAGTTTCTTGTCTTTTCAGTCTTGTATGAGGATAATGTTTCTTTTAAATGACTCCTTTACATTATTAGGAATAAATTTCTTTTCAATAATTTTTTCTATTATCCTGACGGTTTATATTAATATCTCTAATTAGTTCAAGTCTTTAAAAAATATACTAATATTATAATTCAATTTTATAATTCTATTTTTCTAAATATAGATTAAAAAAAAACTGGGGCAACGGCTAAGAGGATTCCCAGCTCCTTGGAGATAATTTGACAGAAATTTCATTAAGGGGGGCTCTCCTGCCCTCGAGCAATGATCCGGAAAATTAAATATCTTATGACAAGATCTCTAAGGTGTTCTCTTCCTCCTTCTCTAATTGAATATTATAGTATTTTCAGGCCAAATTGCGACTCGTTTTGATCAACTGAAACCTAGTTAAAGCTGGAAAGTTCTTCAACTAACTAGATCTGGTTAACTAGATTTTTAATAAGTAGTTCACATCAAACTATCTCATCAGCTCAAGGTACTTACATAGTGTTAATAGTTATTTATGCACCTAGGGACTACAGAAGACCATTATTCAGCTGTAAGTTTTTACCCGAGCGAATGCGAGAGAATAATTATCTCTCGGAGTAAAGTATTGCTGGGAATAATGATCAATTTAGATCCGAGGGGCATACATGATTTTATCTCCAGGTGGGGTGTAAAAAGCCAAACTATATGACATAGTGTTTTATATTACATTATGTTTTACAATAAATTAAAAAACTAAAATTAAATGTGCAATTATTACAGTTTTGAATTATATAAACTTGAACTTTTTGAAACAACAGCTGATTTTAATGGCCGGTATGAGAGGTGTAGCAACCTAACCCTAAATTTTTTCCGTACAAAACCTACATTATTTAGACCAATTAGGTTGTCATCTTTTTACTTTATTCCCTAGGGAATAAAGTTAACTTTTTGACTCAATTGTTTATGCGTACGTTTAAAACATTTAAAAGACGTACTTTAGTCCTAATTAATTGAGCCAAAAACACATGTTTTTGTACAGCTGGAGATAAAAAAAATTATGTGCACTAAACGTCTTACATTTGAATGGGACTGATAGGGTTACCATGGTAACAGCTGTGAGAGAAGAACCGGGGAGGTTATTCCTATTTGTGTCTTGTTATTTAGTTAAAAGAAAACAGTTTTGTAAAAGGTGTGTGAAATGTTAACTTTAATTGTTGTTTCTTTTGTTTTTAAAGGTAAGACTGTATAGTATAATGAGTTTGTAAATCAGTTACAGGAAATTATTGTTGTAATAAAAATATCAAGTTTTATTTCGGCACCCACTAAATTCAGTATTTGAATTAATGAACATTATACTCGTAATTATTCCATCACCCAGCGTACTCAACTACACAATATTCTTCTCTTCCTTATTTCAAAAAAACTTTATTTTTATTTTTAATTTATTAAAATTTACAACTATAATTATATTACAATAAGTAAATCTGCTAATATGTACAATACGACATGAAAAACACTTGTGGAGAAACTACCCATCGGTAGCACTCCAATGAAGTTCTATAGTAGATGGTCTCGAGGCCATCTTCTTTTGAGACGCCTCGGAGGGTTATCAGGAATAGTATGGAAAGCAAGTTGAGAGACTAGCGGATTCAAGTGTGTATGGAGCTTGTCATGGAAGGTTAGGTATCTAGTTTGGGCCAAATCAGTAACATATGGGATATCAAGATCATGATGGATGAGTTTGTTTGTGACATAATAAGGAGCATTGAGGATTTTACGAAGGATTTTGGATTGCAAGGATACGAGATGAATTGGATGGTTTAGTAGAGCCCCAAAGCTCAACTCCGTACGTCCAAATAGGTCTGATAACTGTCATGTAAATGAGTCTTTTGTAATTAATTGGGAGCTTAGAGCGTTTGTCCAGTAAATGTTGAAGTAGGCGAAAACGACGAGCAGTTTCTTGTCTTTTCAGTCTCAAAAAACTAAATTACAATTTGAACTTCGTTCGTGAATCCTATTGGCCTCTCCATTTCTTTCACCACTTTTTAAATTGTTTTCCCCTCTCATTTCCAATCACTTGACTATTCTTTACCTTTTTTTTCTAATAGTCCCAAATATTATTACATAATAATACATTAATTTTACTTCTTTATTTTTTTTTTTTATTCATTTATTCTTTTTACACTTTTGTTATTTTTTTATTCCATTTTTCTAAATAATTTAACATACCTTATAAGCAATTGAGAATCTTCCCTACATTATTTCTGCATTATATAAATGTTCAGATTGTCGACATTTTTTGGTAACATCAATTCCAATATATCGTCGCTATCAAAACAATACTGCCTACAACTTTTGAAAAAAATGAGTAAGTAACCTAGTATTAAGATCAGAAAAATGGCAGAGTGGGATTTTTTGATACTTCTCTTCAATATTTTTGGTAATAGTTCCAAAATTGTATAGATAAAAATAGATTGCAAATTGCCAAATCTACAGTCGGCGCGGTTTTTCCCCTCCTGTAAAATCGCTCAAAGTGTACTTAAGCGGTATTATTTTGACATCGAAGATATGTGATTTCATAATGTTGATAATTTCATTATTTACCTTGATTGTCTTATCATAATAATACGTCATATCATTGTTCAAACCTGGATACTACGTAACTGTAATAAATATTTTATTATATCAACATATCTTTCTTATAGTTCGTATTCTTTTATAATGGCACCCTTTTTTTTCCTTTCACAGTAAGCCTGTGAAAGGACCGTTTATTTATTGGCACATTCCATACCATGTGCCTTTTAATTACAATTTTACAATAAGGGGTAACAAAAATTGTGATAATTTTAACATATATAAAAAAGACATCATTACTTACGTATATAATGTTACAATTAACAAAATTAAAATTACAATAGTTATATAATCATTATCTATGTTTTAAATTTTATGATGATTCTTAAATAGATGTCAACTTTTTAAAATCAATACAATAAATAAATAAAATGAATTCGGGTAGAAATGTATTGTATACATGTTAAAATACTGGCCAAACTTTCCCTATTAATATTGTGGATGTAATTAATTTCAACCTTACCTTTTCATACATTTGGCAGTCATATATTATGTGTTTAAATGTCTGTTCTTCTTTGTCTATTGAGCAAGCACTATCGTTGGTTATGTGAAATCGGTGTAAGTATAATTTGGTATGTCCATGTTCAGTTAAAACCTGAGTTAGTTTGTAGTTAGAGGATTTTATTAATTTGTAGTTATTGTTTGTTAGTTTTGGAATAAACCTATGCAAACCAGGATATTTATTTGAAACAGTCCATCGTTCGTTCCATCTCAAAATTGATACCCTTATTGAATACATTTTGAGACAATGTATCTTTATTATATTATAGGTACTAAAATGTACTAATTTTAAGTGATTTTTTTAAACATACTCATCATTTAGAGAATGATTTTATAATGTAATATTTTTTGAGCTGCTCTTAATAGTCAGTTTTGTTATTTTTTATTCCGGAACCATATAATTAAATATGTATATGCATAAAAAATAAGTTGCATTTCTCGTTAAGATATTTGATCTTTTTCAGTTTCCAGTAGTCATATAGATAGGAATAAGCTATTTCATATCATATCATATGGAAATAGTGTTTGGCCTGTAACAACTTCCTTGGAACAGTGTCATGCACACAAGCGAATAGAGTAGAGTAACAATATTGATTGTTTCGACTATAAACACATCAAAGCCAATATTGACACTTGTTGTCAGCAGTATAGATAGCAGTGCAAGCGTTTCAGTTGAGGACTAAACTAAGGCACAAATTTATGAAGAATCATTTTAAGAAATGTTTAAATATATGATTATTTTATAAGCTAATAAGCTTTATTGCTTCATTGAGTTAGTTATAAAACACTTATAATAAGGGAAAACTCGGTAACAATTGATAAACAAATCAGTTTTTATAGCATAAGTGAACCGCGACCGTACATGTATAATTTTCATCAGCGTTAAACTTCAATACTAACTACTAAAATATGAAATTACATTTCATATAATTATTGTAATATGTAATTCGGTCTTATTTCCATGTGGAATTAGTAGAAATCTTTTATTAACTATGATTATATACCAGATTGTAATGAGCAGTAACTCGCTGCTATAATGCTATATATCGTACCGAGCGTTATTATAAATATATATATATATATATATATATATATATATATTTTTGCACAATGAGCAAATGACCTTTTGCTAGAAATAGGTCGCTCAGGTTGAATGTTTTGATCCCATGGTGAAGGGGTCAAGAGATACCGAAAAGGGGGGTAAAATACTCCAGCTTAGAAAAGAAACTCTCTGAAAATATCCGGAAGAGAAAGACGGAGATCAGGATGGAAGATCGGCGGTGTTAGCCGAAGATACGGAAACTGGCGAGGAACGGAGAAACAGCCAGACTCGTAGAAGACACATCTCACCAAGAAGAACTCTACTGCACCCCTGTTCTACAAGATAAACTGTAATCTAAGTTCTGCATGTATTTTATCCTCTTTTAAATATGAATTCTTATTTTGTTAAGAATAAAGTCATCCATAACGACCTTAATGTCCCTTTTGTTCCTGATTTGGCCCGAACCCGGTATCTATCCTTTCATAACAAACTTCATTATCACTCAAGCCCTCTAGTTTCAAACCTAGCTTCCTCTTCCATTTCCGATAATCCTCCGAGGCGTCTGTAAAGAAGATGGCCAAGTGACTTTCTTAGTTGAACTTTGATTTGAGTACTACCAGTGGGTAGTTTCTCTACTTGTCCTTAACATGTCATTATGTAGCACTTACCCTATTTACTTATTGTATTATTGTAATAAATTGTAAATATCAATAAAAAAAAAATATGAATTATTAATCGTATTTCAAATTGTTTAAAAAAAGCATATTCATTATATTTTTATTTTTTAAAGAGAAAAGATAGGCCCTCGACCGGGATTTGAACCCGGAACCTTTGTCTCACCGTGACATCGCTCTGCCAATTGAGCTATCCAAGGTCCCTCCCGGTCGAGGACAAACCTTCTCTCTTTTAGATCCTAAAGCCCCAGTGTGCTCCCGCCATTTTTGCGATGAATACACTTGAACGAAGTTTAAAGTTCAATTTTAATTTAGGATCTTATTGACTTTCGTCATATTATTATTTATAATTTTATAAGGATCTAAAAGAGAGAAAGTTTGTCCTCGACCGGGAGGGGCCTTGGATAGCTCAATTGGCAGAGCGATGTCACGGTGAGACAAAGGTTCCGGGTTCAAATCCCGGTCGAGGGCCTATCTTTTCTCTTTAAAAAATAAAAATATTTATAACTCATAAAAAATTACCAATAATTATAAAAAAAAATTATATTCATTATAATTCTTTTGGTGCTTACTTAACCCAGATACATTATATCTTTATGAATCACTACATATTGATGGTTTAATTAATTAGTAAATTGGTAAACACACAACCAACCTATGGAAAAGAATCCAATTAAGAACAAAGTTAGGACGTTTAAAATGTATTTAAGACTGTAAAACAGCACTAATCGGGGTCACATGTGGTCTAGTGGTTAGCTTAACAAATTACTACTCCCAAGATCGCGGGTTTGTAGCTCGGCAGGTGGCTCTTGGATTTTTTAAAGGGAGTAAAAAATCCTTAGTTACGCCCTCCTTCGGAAGGGACGTAATACGGGGGTCCCGAGCCTGTACGAAGGGCCTAATTTAACCTGGATAGGCAAAATCTAGAGCTCCCAATGCAGCATCGTTCGATTAGCTATAGCAGCAAAAAGTGACGTTAAATAAACAAACAAACAGCTCTAATCATATCTTATTTGATAAATGTCTCACATTATTTAGTAAACCTTCAAATATGACTGTGGAAACACGTGATTTTCTAAATTTGAAACTGTGCTAGTAAACATTTTTATGAGTTAACTTGGACATTCGGCAGACTGAACCAAAGACGGACCCCTCCCTGGTTTGAGAAATATTCAGCTGGTTACACTGATTAATAAATTTCTCCTTTCTATAGAGAGGTGGAACTATCGAATCCACGTCGCACTGCAAAGATATTAACAAATGCAACAAAAACGTATTGAGAAATAACCTGTATAGATTAATTGGAAGTGACCTATACTCCTACACGTCAACGCCATAACTCATGTTTCTCAAAATATGTGGAGAAATAAAACGACCTGGGTAAAGTAGTTCTCCCACACCTGTCTTAATGGCCAGACTTATCTCAAACAATTTCCATAAGGGCATATTATTTTAATATTTTTATAAATAAAAATAAAACAAACTACATGCTCTGATCCTGTCATCCAGTGGATATCTCCAAGGAAGAGGGTGCAGTTATGAAAATGATTAGACAGTTAAGTATCTTGGAAACATTATAACAGAAGATAACAGACCGAAACATGTAATAAAGGCGAGAATCGAAAACGGTAACAAATGCTATTGGTCCCTCAGAAACGTGTTCCGAAATAGAGCTATACCCCGTAGTCTCAAAATAAGGATATATAAGACGATACTTCGTCCTGTCGTCATCTATGGTGGGGAGGCGTGGACTCAATCCAAGCAGCATGAGAGATTATTGAATACGTGGGAGAGGAAGATTCTTAGAAGAGTGTATGGCCCAACTAAGGAAGGAAATCGTTTCCGCATGAAAAGGAACCAAGAACTTAAGGACCTATATGGAGAACCTGAAATAGTTTCTTGTATTAAAAAAGCAAGATTGAGATGGTTGGGGTACGTTCGCAGAATGGATAAAAAAAAAACCCCAAAGCTGATCCTGGAGGGACGTCGAAATGGCGAAAGGGGAAGAGAAGGCCTAGAATGCGATGACTGGACGATGTAGAAGCGTCCTGGCTCCTGCTGGTACGAACATGGAGCAGAGTAGCGGAAGATCGTTTAAAGTGGAAGAACATTGTCGAGGAGGTCCAGCCTCCATGGACCATAGCGCAATGGATCATGATGATATTATCTTAAAATGATTCTCAATTCCAAATCTGTAGGATTGAAGATTTGATATGGAAAAATGCATAGAAAATGAGGGTAAAAAATTTGAATACAAATGTTCTGATTTCATAGAGATCTTTTCCTTTAAATATGGACATTTCATATAAAACGACCCAATACCTTCATATGACGAGTAAAGTTGTGGTTCTACTAAGATGAATTAACATTCACCATTGTATTTTTTTTTAGATCGATTGACAATGATAGAAGGGTGGAAGAAGCTTATTGAAAACCTCAACCTGGAAAGGAGAAGACACTGATTGAGGAAAGCGAACATTCAAAGGAAGCAGCTACTCAACGAACTCACTTCAACAACTCCTTAGTGTTTTTGTAAAAGTATTCAAAGTGACTTTTAAACATTTCGAGCGAGGCTAATTTCTAATTTACATCGCTTGGCCCCCCCGCACTCCCCCTCATTTGAATATCAAGCACACTTTTCTCCTTTTGTTGTTCCTAATTAAGCGATACTTTTCATGTCTCGACCATTTCCTTCTCCGAGTTCTCTCAGCTATTTAATTCTCTTCTTTTATTATTTGGCCAGAATTTCCATTTTCTGTGGTGAGTCTCGAGTAGTTAGAGATTCCATTTAACACTGTCAAAGTATTCCGGAAAAATTCATTATCTTACGTAACTTAAAAATAGGAAGTAGAAGGAAAAGAGAGTTTTCTCTAATTTGAATAAAAATATGCTTAGATTATTTCAGGAAGAAACAGAACTGATTAAATACATCTCACGTTAACATATCCACTATGAAGGATCAATTCAATCCTAATGGACATGACAAATGCTTACTCACTTATTCGAGCTGAGAGGTGACAATGGCAAACTACCATGGGAGGATAGTGAATCCCCAGGAAAATGAAAAAAATAATTTAAAAATATTACTATGTATTCTTTATTGAGGTATCTATGCTTGGTTTTGCTAACTGTTTTTGGGACAAGCTTTTTTGTTTTTGTTTTTGGATTGTATAACATATTTATGATTGTTTTTTTTTTTTACAGAATTTTGACTTATAACTTTTTTTAAAGTTATGTTGTGTGTTATGAATTTGAAGTATTTTATTACTGAAAATGGCATTTAAGTGCCGAAACGTCTTGTTTATGAAAGAATAAAATAAATTGACTGGAAGCTGTTTTATTCGAAGATAAAATTTACGTAATATTTATATAAACCATATAAATACGAGTTGTTTAATAAGTAATTGTTTGCACGTATATGTAATCTTTCTTTATATTTGATACATAGTATAAGGCTTCCTCAAGAAGAATTAGTGAAAATCTATCTTGATAAAACAAAAGGAGTTACTAATATGTCTTCTCTCTACTGTGTTTTTCTCTCTATGCAAAATCTTTGGTTTATTAAAATTAAAGGTATGTAATTCTTTTTTACAATGAAACTTCTACAATGAAACTGGAAGCTGTTTTTTTCGAAGATAAAATTTACATATAAATAGAGTCCAGTATATTAGATAAGAATTAAAAAAAATATTACGGTGAACTCCAAGAATAAATTTAGATTTTTTAATGCGCTTACATATCTGATCCGATCCAATATGGGAGATCAGGTCACGGGAAACATACTACAGGCTACGGTATTTAGTAATAAAAAAATTGAAGACATTTACCTATTATTATTCCTATTTACGACTCCATGCATATTGCATGAAGGAGGTGACTAAGCGAAGGGAAGGAAAAGACTTTACAAAAGGGCTACACGACTTGACCGAAAGGCAAACAAACTTAAGGGATAAAGTTTAAGCCCCAGGAGGTGAGCCTCAGGGAGGCAGGGAGTGAGGGAGAGGGGGGGTAGGGAGTTAGGGAGAGGGGGGTAGGGAGGAAGAAAGGGAGGGGGAGAAGTCAGAGATGTAATTATAGCGGCTTCTCCGATTCCGGATTTCTGCCGAGGTGAGAGTCTTTTGTTAAGGGCTGTCTTCCTGGCTGACTTTGGAATTATCAACCCTCAATCCTCTCCGCTTTCAAGGGAATTCACGTTTAGACACTAATGGTCCAATTAGTTCATTAACTTTGTAGCTAAAATATTTAAACAATGTAAAAATATTAAGCAATAAAGTAATAAGGGGACCTGTACCAAAACAACCCATGAAGGTGCTTGCTTAGAAAACGTCTTAGAGATTGTATTGTTTCTAGATAAACGGTTGTGCATAGAGGAGATTTGTCCAAGATCACGTTCAACTGACTATCCCCACCCCCATATTAAGGCCAGCTAATCGCAAGGAGGGTCTCCAGATCCCACCTTTCCTGCAGGATTCACCATGCTGTAACGGATTAAATAAATTATCTGTCAGAGGACTGTGATATTAATCCGGGACCTTCGGTGCAGCAGCTTAGAGCTCAACTATTGGGTCATCCCCCTCCTTAAGAAATTAAGTAATAGTAATAATAATGTCTTTATTTATTCTGGGACAAGTCCCTATAGAATAACAATAAAGGTATTGTAAGCTATTATGTCCTAGAGAGTAAAATAATTACATTTAATTAATTATTACAAGTATTTTAGTAAGTGAGAAAGAATAAAAAATGTGAATTACCTACAATAACAATATTTTAAGAACAGATTAGAAGAAAAGAAAGAAAAAAAATTAAAATAAGTTAACAATAATTATATAAGAGAACCAATTTATGGTTATATATATATATATATATATATATATATATATATATATATATATATATATACAGTCCCTGGGCATATTAATGTGACCACTGGATATATTCGTTCTTGTTACATGTTTGCATTATCTTTTTATATGCGTAATCATGTAAATCGAGTTTAAATATTAGTTTTATGGGTAAGTTAGTTATCTGATAATAATATGAAATTGAAAAAATTAGTTTTGAAAAGAAATCTTTAATTTTTTTTAATATTTTGTGGTCTCACCCTATTTTACATATTGATGAAAAAACTATTAAAATAGTTAAAATATACGATACATATAATAAATCAATAATAAACTTACCGAATCCGACTTGTATTTTGTAATGAAAAAGAAACAATAAATCCGGAAAAAATTTCAAACACAAAATATGCAAGCCGTCACTCGTAAAACAAAATGGCTGTACTAAAATCAATGCTGCCATTACTTAAAACAGCAATTTATTAAGACACGCGAAAGTAGATAAAAAAATTTAGAAAAAAACAAAAAGAAAATAATGTTTCTTCTTGGTGGTCCCATTAATATGGATATATATATATATATATATATATATATATATATATATATATATATATATATATATATGTATCAAATTTATGCGAAGAAAAAAAATGAAGAAAAATTAAACAATATTATCAGAGATTTACATTTCATCCCTTCTTGTCCTTTTTAATATCTATCTATATGATATTAATAATACCTATGTACGTGGTTTAAATTCCACACACTCATATATATAAATACATAATAATACACATAAATGTACATAAAAAACCATCATTCATTCATAGAATAAAGAAAACATTAAGTCAAGACTGATCCCCTACTATTTTCAATTTTTGGGAATTGTAGGGGTACTAGGTGCTGGAATATACGGGATTTCAAGACTGGAAGATCTTGGGAACGACGAATGGAAGAAGTGAGAGAGTTCCAAAGGGACGAGGATCGGATAAAGAAAGTTCTGTCAAAAGCAGTTGCTCGGTGGGATGCTGTATACAGGTCTGGGAGCCGAGAACGGGTGTTACGGGAGTGGACCGAGGTTTTGAATTTAAGGAGATCGGAGATGTATGATGGTCGGCGGGATTGGATAATTTTGTAAATAAAGGAAGCTAGGAAATATTTAAGGCGAAAGGAAGGGTAAAGCCACTTCAACTCTTCGTAACATCGGGAGTTCCTCGGGATCCCAAAGATGAAACGAATGAAGCAATTAATTAACCGAGTAAGTTTTGAATCGAGATCTTCAGTGACACCTCTATATACTGTACAGCAATAGTCCTAATGAGGGAAAATTAAGGAATTAACTAGAAGTCTACGGGTTTCAAATGGTAACAGGCGACAAAGATGATTCAGGCGCTTTAAGGTTTATAAACCCAATAAATAAGATTTATAAACCCTACAATTATATTCTAAGTTGTTATCAATAGAGAAACTATTGTAGTCCTTCTTCCCTACATATGACCGAACATACCCTACAGACCATTGTATTAGCCACGATAACCCAGTCTGGTAAATTTGTGCTAGTCCCGTTAATATTAAGAGAAGGTTACAATCAGGTTTTCATGCCTTTTGTTAACATCTTTTGTCGTTCGTTAGTGAATTTATTTAATGTCACTTCACACTACTATGTTAATCGAACGATGTCACAGTGGGACGGTAGATTGTTATGGTCACCACATCTTTAGTGACCACATAACATTCAAATTAATAATGCTTTAAAATCACAACATACAATTACGCCAAAAACTGAATAGAATCCTTTGAGGAAAGGTCTTGAATTTATCCAAAATTAGTTAACCAGTCCACACACAATCATATGTAACTATCGCTTTCCGATCACTTCCTCATCCGATCATTTCCTAGTTTCATTTACGCCGCAATCTGGCCATTTTGAACTGCACGCCATCCGGGAAGTAAGGTCATTTAAAGATTTTAGGGAATATTTCAAATGCTACACATTTTAGATTATCAATAGCTAAATTTAGCACTCCCGCTAGAATATTCCGATTTCCAATACTAGCATAAAATTATGTTAAATGAATAATCAATCAAAACATTTGTCTCTGATTTGTTTCGTTAGATAGATAGTTAGTTCATTTAACGTCACTTCATGCTGCTATGGTTAATCGGACGATGCTACCGTGGGAGCTCTAAATTTTGCCTATCCAAGTTTAATTAGGATAGGGATTTTTAACGAGTACCTGACATCTATCTAAGGATTTTTTACTCCCTTAAAAAAATTCTAGGGCCACCTGCTGGGCTACGAACCCGCGATTTTGGGTTTAGTAGTTTGGTACGCAAACCACTAGACCACAGGTGGTCTAATGACTATTGCGACTTCTTCCCTAATATTTAATTCAACTGGGAATACAAAGGAAAATTGAAACTCTGATTGAGACGTGTATATCCATTCAAAACCAATCAATATAGACAAGTTCAAAAGAAATATAAAATACTTGAAAAAACATCAGTGGAAACGTTGAAAAAAAAAAAAGCCTTAAGTCCTTAAAAAAAAATGGAAACGAAAATACCTGCCGATATTTTTGTTTCCCGTTGTTTTAGGGACTTAGGCTTATTTTATTTGGAAGTTTTCCACTTACTTCTTAAGTGGAATAAATAATCATTATTCCGAAAAAATTAGATCCATTGGAGTTTAGTTATTATTTTCATTAAATATAATGAAAGCGATAATTTTTTATTTATTATTTATGATAACAGTCTCTGTTGTAAACCAACGATTTCCTGTCCTGTATCGTTTAATAACATCCCACTGATTCCTGTAGAACAGGTCCGGTACTTAGGACTACTCATTGACAAGCGTTTAACTTGAAATCCTCATACTAGACTGAAATGACAAGAAACACCTCGCCGTTTCAGGTTACTTCAACATTTACTAGACAAGCGTTATAAGCTCTCAATTAATTACAAAAGTCTCATGTACATGACAATAATTAAAATTATTTATTTATTCAAAGATTTCAATAAATATCTAGGCGGGTTATTTTAAATGCAGACCAAATATCGTTCTGTTTATTTGGTATTTGTTTCTCAAAAGTTAGAATGGGCAGTAACGGTTTGTTGGGCTTGGGTTCAGTAACGACGAAATTCCGAAAAAGTTAAAACTCAGACGACTCGTAAATGTCGGAGCGATTGGCCGAAAAGTAGGTGGGAAGATTGCATCAACAGTGATCGTACAGGTGGTAATAGATAGAAGAATAATTGAATATTAAAGTTTGTATCAAATGAGGTTTGCTAAGCCTTTATCGTTACGATTCTTACTAAAATAAAAATGGCACCATTTAAACTCGTACTAGAACGCTGTTTCTGCTCGTTCGGTTTCTACACAGTCTGTCGTGAAACATGAAGTCTGCCGTTGTCGTGGGTATGAGTATAACCAGTGCATGTTGTTGTTTTTTCATAACCTTTTGTTACAGTACGATGTAGATGAGATGGTTTCAACTCTGCGTAAAAAAGAGATATGAATCTATGTCAGGAGCTGGAAATTTCTTTAAGTAACGGCGAATGGTCTGTTTTTAGCAACACCTTTGTGTTGATCAAGATGGTGATGTTTCTCGCAAGTAGACTTGTCAATTTAAACTCACACAAAAAAAATTACAAGAAAATCGGATATCGTTGCCAAGATTATATTTGGTGGCATATTAAACAATGTATGTTCAATTGTAATGGTAGTAAATATTACCAAAAAAGAGGATTAATAACAGCTCATTAGAATTAGTAAACATAAACAGAGGAATCATTAATTCTTCATTGAATTTTAGTAATAATAAAAAAAGGTCATTTCATATGAAACCACCCAATGTATCTCTAAAATTCAGGTAAATGGTATCGGCAAAGGCAAATGGTGATCCTTTTATGACACGAAATACCTTGATAATATATGTGGAGGAAATTGGTCCGGGTAGAGGTCAATGAATTTCTCTTGAATTGGAGAAATGTTTATTGATTAGCCAACGTTTCGACCTACTTCTTCAGGGCTAACTTTTATATATATATATATATATATATATATATATATATATATATATATCAACCTTTATATTTCCTGTTTTCCTTTTCTTTTCCTGTAACCACTACAACCCGTGAGCGAGTCTAGGGTTCAGTACATGGTAAAAACTGTACCGTTTCATAGACAACGGTTCTGTAAGGAGGTGACTTGTCCTGGGTCAGCCTCGACCGTCAGGTTTTTCCCCCTTATTTTGGGTACCCTATTTTTATAATATTTTATAGGGGCTGGGTGAGCCCCGGGAGTGTCCTAGATCCTATATGATCCATCTCCGGCTGCAAACAGACTAAATAAAAGTAACTGCCTGCAGCGGGATTTGAACCAGGACTTCCGGCATGGCAACTCAGTGCTCTACCACTGAGCCACTCTGCTCCCAACCATTATATTTACCATGCCGATTTTCACAATATTTTTATTTTTCCATTGCCTGAATTTACCATGCTTTTATTATTTATATATACCATGCTTAGGCATTTTTTTTACAATTTTTAATTCTCAATGGTCTGTATTTTGCATATAGCCCTGAAGAAGACCTGCAAAGTTGGTCGAAACGTTGGCTACTTAATAAACATTTCTCCGATTCTAACAGACATTCATTGGCCTCTACCCGGGCGATTTTCTTCCACATATGTTATTTTTTATTTTTATTTAATGATACTGTACGATTTCGTTTCCCCCTCACAGGAGTGCTGCTCCGTACAGAAACATACAGTAACAGTCAGGTGATGGTAGAGCTGGACCTAGCCCCGGGGATAACCTCACCCCGCTCAATTAACCTCATCGGGACGTAGCTTGATTTGAATAATGGTAATTGGGATGGGGGGGGGGAGGAGGTGTAATTGGGTTGTCTGATTGGGCCTACCGTTAGCCGCTCTTAATGGTCCGTCGTCTCCGAATTTATATTGCCATTTCCAGATTACATCGGAAAAAACGGATACCTGGAGTTCACTAATTGCTGGGAGCATGTCCACAATTAGAGAGAACAAATTGTTAATAGGGAAATCATTGAATGGAACATGTAGGAGGAGTGATAGTAATATTTCACTGGCACAACTTTAGAATTATAGTTTGTTCCGATATTTAATTAGCTGGAACGTTTTTAAAAGAATATTACTTTTTCAGAACAAGTAAATTGAAGATTTGGTTGGGATCGCAATTCTAAACTCATCCGACGTTTCAGGCTACTTCAACGCTTACTAGACAAACGCTCTAAGCTCCCAATTAATTACAAAATACTCATCTACAAGACCATCATAAGACCTATTTGGACATACGGAGTTGAGCTTTGGGGCTCTACTAAACCATCCAATTCCTCTCGTATCCAATCCTTACAATCCGAAATCCTTCGTAATATCCTCAATGCTCCTTATTATGTCACAAACAAACTCATCCATCATGATCTTAATATCCCATATGTTGCTGATTTGGCCCAAACTAGATACATATCCTTCCATGACAAGCTCCATACACACTTGAATCCGCTAGTCTCTCAGCTTGCTTCCCATAATATTCCTGATAATCCTCCGAGGTGTCTGAAAAGAAGATGGCCTCGAGACCTTCTACTATAGAACTTTATTGAAGTGCTACCGATGGGTAGTTTCTTCACAATTGATTTATTGTTTTCATGTCATTTGTTCATATTATCAGATTTACTTGTTGTATCCATCCATAACGACCTTGATGTCCCATTTGTTTCTGATTTGGCCCGAACCCGGTATCTATCCTTTTATAACAAACTTCATTACCACTCAAACCCTCTAATTTCAAACCTAACTTCCTCTTCAATTCGTACCCCGATAGTCCTTCGAGGCTTCTGAAAAGAAGATGGCCACGTGACCTTCTTAGTTGAACTTTGATTTGAGTACTACCAGTGGGTAGTTCCTCTACTTGTCATTCGATTGTCATAATGTAGCACTTATCCTATTTCTTTGTTGTATTATTGTAATACAGTTGTAAATATCAATTAATAAATGAAAAAAAAAAAAATTATATATTTTTCAATCGACTAGAAAATTGGCTAGGATAGGACAATGTCAAGAATACAATTTCCGGAAAGACAAGGATTGGAGGAGGAAAACCGTTTTAAATGTTAAACAGCTGGAATTTCAGGAAGGGGGCTCCTCCACAGCGATCAATCATTCAGCAGTTTTATTTAACGAAGGGGGGCGACTGCACCTAAGCGATAGCTTGTTTAAACGGTTAGGGAAAACAAACTTAACCGAGCAATAAATCTCATTATAACTTAATTTTAGTAGTTCTAGATTTCCGATATCAAGGGTATTAGAGTTTCGTTTCTGTATTTATTGTCAATTTAGATGGTATTGTTGAATCTTAATTTATTCAACGTTTCATGTGTTTATTTTAATGTTTGTCACTAAGAAATAGCTTATTTTGTCTAGTTAGGTTGGATGTTTGAGTTTGCAAGAGCCGAACCATTATTGTTGAATTTTTTTTTTAGATTAATTTATTGATATTTACAACTGTAATAATATTATATCAAGTAAATTTGCTGATATGAACAAATGACATGAAATCCAATAGCACTCCAATAAAGTTCAATAGTAGAAAGTCTCGAGGCCATCTTCTTTTCAGACGCCTCGGAGGGTTATCAGAAATAAGCTAAGTAAGGCATTGGCTTGAAAAGGAGTTATTGCTTATATTAAAACTCCATTTCGAGCCTAAAACTACGAGGATGATACGATTCCGGTTATCTGATAGCAGTTAACTCTCTCTGGGCAAAATCCAACTTAACCATTTATTCACCGGGGCTGTAGACTATTTATACAAATCCCCCCCCCCCCACCACCCACAAAAAAAAGTAAAAAAAAGTATTACTATGTTTTATATTCTTAAATATATTTTAAATATTCTAATTGATTTTGGGATGCCAGAGTAACCGTTTAAGATGATTACTCAAATTATTGTTTCTTCAAAGGTCTTAACTTTAATCTGAATTGGATTTTTTCCTGAGGTTGGTTGCGTGCTTACAAATTTACTAATTAATTAAACCATCAAAATATTATTCACAAATATCTAGAGCATCTGGTTTAAGTAAGCACTAATAGAATTTTTTTTTTGAGAATAGAATAATTGAGAATTTATTGATATTTACAACTGTAATTATATTACATCAAGTAAATCTGCTGTATGAACAAAGGACATGAAAAAAAACGCTTGTGGAGAAACTATCCATTGATAGCTTACGTTTTATAGTAGAAGGTCTCGAGGCCATCTTCTTTTCAGACACCTCGGAGGGTTATTAGGATTATTATCGGAAGCAAGTTGAGACTAGCGGATTCAAGTGTATATGGAGCTTTTCATGGAAGGATAGATATCTGGTTTGGGCCAAATCAGCAACGTATGGGATATTAAGATCATGATGGATGAGTTTGTTTTTGACATAATAAGGAGCATTGAGGATTTAACGAAGGATTTTGGATTGTAAGGATTGGATACGAGATAGATGAATTGGATAGTTTAGTAGAGCCCCAAATCTCAACTCCGTATGTCCAAATAGGTCTGATAACTGTCATGTGAATGAGTCTTTTGTAATTAATTGGGAGCTTAGAACGTTTGTTCAGTAAATGTTGAAGTAGGCGAAAACGTCGAGCAGTTACTTGTCTTCTCAGTCTTGTATGAGGATTATTGAAATTTGGGTGGAAAATAGTTGAATGGATAAATCTAATGATGGAATGAATTGGTCAGGGGGTGCGGTCAATGATAACACAAAAATAAACAAAAGTTATTTTTTAATAGTGACAACGTTTCGTTCACGAGTCACCACAGCCACTATTTGCCCTGAAGATGGTCTACACTCTAGGTCGAAACGTTGGCAATATTAAAAAAATAAGTTTTGCTTATTTTTAGTTACCATTCACTGCACCCCCTGACCAATGCAGCCCATCATTATTATTGAAGGTTGGAGCTAATGAGTTAATTTTATTCTGTATGACCGATATAATTAGCCTTGTTCACGTAACATATATTTAATAAATTTATAATAGTATAAGTAACAGTTGGAAAGTTCAACAAAATATAGTAATTGTAATAATTTATTTTATTTTTATATGATATAATTTTTAAAATATTTTATTTGAAAAGAAAATATATGGCCAGGACCGGGACTCGACGCCTCAACCATCTCGGCCATCCTGGCTTCGCTTCATGGCCAGCCATATCCCTTCTTTTATCCTACATTTTAAAAATTATATCATTTAAAAATAAAATAAATTATAATAATATTAACGACTTAAAGTCAACTAGATCCAAAATAAAGTAATGTTCAATTAACATTCTCCCCGTGTATACATCGCAAATTGCGATGTAGGATCAAGTGGAAAGAGGGGATATGGCTGGCCGTGAAGCGAAGCAAGGATGGCCGGGATGGTTGAGGCGTCACCACGGAGAGGTGAAGGTTCCGGGTTCGAGTCCCGGTCCTGGCCATATCTTTTCTTTTCAAATAAAATATTTAAACAATTATAGTAATTGTAATTGGTATAAGTGGATTTTTTTTTTTTTACACTTTATTGAAATATTACAATCTGCCACTTGTGGGCAATAAGGAAAAGTACTAAGTAGCTATGAAATTATTTTATTCCATAAAAACAAAACAAAAAATAAATGTATGTAATAAAAATATATACCTACGGAAAAATATATACATGCGATAATAAAAACAAAATAAATGCAAAAATTATAATAAAAATAAATTCTAAAAATAAAATAATTGCTCACATTCATACCATAATTACAATATTTACAATTTGCCAGGGGTCCCCGAACAAAGCGTATTCCCCTCACCGTCCTTCTCCATCTGTAGAGGCTATCTAGGGACAGTAACCCTGGTGTGTACTGTTAGTGACCTTTGTGCGTGTGTGTACATATGTTAGTGTGTCCTGTGTGATGTGAGTGTGCGGTTTACTTTACTCAGGAACCTGGGGGACCGTAAAGCCCCTGTATTTGCGCTCAACTGTCATTTGCGGGTACCATTTCTCTACCTAGAATAAAATATATTTTGTGTTTAGTCTTCTTTGATTTAATATTCGTTTGTTATTTTTATTACCATAAAAAAACATTAAAAAGTGAAGATCCCTTCCAATTGATTTTCGGAGGAAACGTAATGAGATGCTTGGCATTATAATGTCTCGCTGAGGATTGTATTAATATATTCTGACCACGAGGGAATATATGCTGTTATTTGTATCATTATATTTGGAATAAAGTTGAGTATCTCGATTTACCACAAAGTCAGTACAGTCAGTGAAATGTCACTGAGGGGATCCAGAGGAATCGAAAGCGATTCTGGTATCGATAAGGGCTAAGTTAATCGATAGCAACCGGTGATGGCCGATAGTTACTATCGATACTAGTATCGAAACGCCCTTACAGTCGCCGTTAACTTTTATAACATTGATATGGCCACATTCGATTCGTAAAGGGCATAGGATCTCGAATGTATTTCAGAGAGAACTTTAATATCTATCGATAAAGATATATACAAGTGCACAAACTTAGACATAGTCTATATATACAGAAATACAAGCTAAAATACATTAATATATTAATGCTTAGGTTTCAAATCTAGAAAATAAAACAAGAGGAAAATAAGAAACCATGAAAAGTAATGTAGGAAAATAGTCAGCGATTTCTTGGCGGGGGTGAGCGAAAATTGTTTCATGAAACTAAAAACTTTCAACAGGAAAGAGGGAGAACATTATTTGCGGCTAGAAAAACAAGATTAAAAACTAAGTCCATTGTTTAATTTTCTTTAAGATTTTTCTTCATTAATCTATGAACTTAGAACTCTTAGTTTCCCCGTTTTGTATTCAGAATTCTCATTTTCCTCATTTAGTACATCCATTTTTCTCTTCTTTCTTTAAGCCACTTTTTTAAAATGATTCTTCTCCTTCCATTTATATTCCATTATTAAATCTTCAAGATGAATTGTAGTTGAAGGAGAAAAATATTTACCTTTTAAAAGCAAATATTGATGTGGTAGTATAAAATTAAATATGATAAACAGACAAGTAATGAGAAATGAATGAATAGTTAGGGGAGGGGGAGTGAATGATAAATTAACTATAAAAGGTGCAGTGAATTAAAGAAGGCGTAAATATATAATGCAATACATCGTACCGGGCGTTATTATGAAAATAAATATATATTTGCATAAAGAGCAAATTACCGTAAGAATTAAATCATTCAGGAAGAATGGTTAGGTGGACCCACCTCATGGCCTAGGACTCTATCTGGACAAACGTCTCACTTGGAATCCTCATACAAGACTGAAAAGACAAGAAACTCCTCGACGTTTTCGCCTACTTCAATATTTACTGGGCAAACGTTCTAAGCTCCCAATTAATTACAAAAGACTCATTTACATGACAGTTATCAGACCTATTTGGACATACGGAGTTAAGCTTTGGGACTCTACTAAACCATCCAATTCATCTCGTATTCAATCCTTACAATCCAAAATCCTTCGTAAAATCCTCAGTGCTCCTTATTATGTCACAAACTCATCCATCATGGTCTTAATATCCCATATGTTGCTGATTTGGCCCAAACTAGATACCTATCCTTCCATTAAAATCACCATATACACTTGAATCCGCTAGTCTCTCAACTTGCTTCCCATAATATTCCTGATAACCCTCCGAGGCGTCTGAAAAGAAGATGGCCTTGAGACCTTCTACTATAAAACTTAAGCTATCAATGGATAGTTCTCTACAAGCGTTTTTTTTTTCCATGTCCTTTGTTCATACAGCAGATTTACTTGATGTAATATAATTACAGTTGTAAATATAAATCATTTGTCAATTAATCTATACTCAAAAAAAAATTCTATTAGTGCTTACTTAATCCAGATTAATTAGTAAATTTGTAAGCACGCAACCAACCTCAGGAAAAAATCCGATTCAGATTAAAGTTAAGACGTTTGAAGAAACAATAATTTGAGTAATCATCTTATACGGTTATTCTGACATCCCAAAATCAAAAGAATATTTAAAATATATTTAAGAATATAAAACATAGCAATACATTTTTTTGGGGGGTGGGACTTTGTATAAGTAGTCTACAGCCCCGGTGAATAAATGGTTAATTCGGGTATTGTCCAGAGAGAGTTAACTGCTTTCAGATAACCGGAATCGTATCATTCTCGTAGTTTTTGGCTTGAAATGGAGTTATAATATAAGCAATAACTCCTTTTCAAGCTAATGCCTTACTTAGTCCCTTATTCACACCGAAAATAACTCGATCCCGCTTACTTAAGAACAACAAACTCATTTCAGAGAAAATTAGACTAAACCACTTATTCACCGGGACCGTAGATAAACAGTCACAAGTGCCCTTTTCTCTGACGAATAATCAGGTTCATGGACAGCGACTAATCGGTCCAGATCCAAGGATTATAACTATTTGATGTTAGCAGACACACATACAGCCCCTGGCCATATTAATGTGACCACTGGATAGATTCTTTCTTGTTACATGTTTGCATTATCTGTTTGTATTACGCATACAAATCTACAATGTAAATCGAGTTTAAATTATTAATTTTATGGGTAAGTTAGTTATCTGATAATAATATGAAATTGAAAAAAATAGTTTCGAAAATAAATCTTTATTTTTTTTTTTAATATTTTGTGGTGTCATCCTATTTACACCCTATTTTACATATTGATGAGAAAAAAACTATCAAAATAGTTAAAACATATGATACAAATAATAAATCAATAATAAACTTACCGAATCCGACTTGTATTTAATAAAAAAGAAACAATAAATCCACAAAAATACACAAATTATGCACGTCATCACTCGTAAAACAAAATGGCTGTACTAAAAATAGTGCTGCCATTACTAAAAAAAAAATACTTTAAAAAACTTATAACAGTGTTGCCATTACTTAAAACAGCAATTTATTAAGGCACGCGAAAGTATATAAAAAAATTAGGAAAAACAAAAAGAAAATTATCTTTCTTGGTGGTCACATTAATATGGCCAGTGACTGTAGATCTGTATTTCGTTCCCCGACACAGACTCTCCCTCCGAATGGTAATTGATGTCTTGGAAAACCACAATGTGAGTCCCAATAGTAGTACACATTCTGTTTGCATTTCTTCCAACAGATAGAAGGGCCGCACATACCCGTTGTATGGTACTTGTGACATTCACTTGCCATATTTGGTTTCGTTGTTATCCCGGATTGATTAAGCACTCATCCAAATACTTCACAAGCACCAAACCACGCTCGATGTTGTTTCACGTTTATCACATATTGCTAGCGCATTATCCTGCCATGCCACCCCGTTCAGTATATATGCAATTGTATAATGATTTGTTAAATTCAAATTATGTTAGATTGATTCATATAGAAATTGTATACATATTCATTAATGACATAAATTTGGAATTTCAGACATAAAATGTTATCCAAATATCAAATATAATGTATAAGGAAGTATCATGATATTCGAGAATTATTAATCACCATTTTTTTACGGAGCTATAACTCTTAATAGTTCTCATGATAAAGTTTTAATAATTCTTAGTCCATTAGCTTAATTAGTTTGGGCCCATACATGTAATATAGATTGACACGAAGTATGTATTGTATCTTGTGAATGGCGTATTTTGCTTACATTTAACAGGCATAATTACTTTACCGTTATTATCCAGTGTCTTTATTGTCTAAATTATCATCGAGACTTTGGCCTCACCTGTAACAAGAAAAAGATAATTAGCCCAATTTAAGTAATAGCATACTTAGTGATACATAAAATGTGATAAAAATATAAATCAGTGTATTTCCTATTTTAATGGTTATGGGGGCGGAGTGACTCAGTGGTAGAGCACTGTGTTGCCATGCCGAAAATCCTGGTTCAAATACCGCTTCTGGCAGGACTTTTATTTAGTCTGTAAGTAGCCGGAGATTGATCATATAGGATCTACGACACTCCTGGAATTCGCCCATTCTTTATTAAAGGTTATCGAAATAGGATACCCAAAATAAGGGGAGGGGATCTGGGGGTTGAGCCCTAATGAACCTATGACAAATCACCTCCTTACAGAAAAGTTGTCCATGAAACAGTACAGTCTCTACTATGTACTGAACCCCAGAACCGTTCACGAGTTGTAATGGTACAGGTATTGTTTTAATGGTTATGAGATTTAAAAAAAAATTAAAAAAGGAAAAGAGTTGTATGTTAAAACGGTTATGAGGAGTTCTGTAACAACAATATCTTCACTTTTAGAGAATTGTTTGTATAAAAAAAATGCATTATGATGCCTTCATTTAGGTAAGAGACAAAATTATCGATAAGATTGTAAAATTATTTTTAGATCTATAATTTTGATTTGTGGAAATAAATAATTTTTTATGATTTTTCTGTAAGCAGCTGTATCATATCACTAAAATCTATTTAATTATTTAATTAAAATAATAGCTTTAACATAAGTTAAAGGAATATAAATATATTGATAATTAGTAACGAAGAAAAATTATTTCAATGTTATCTAATATATCAGTAACGAACGATAAATGTAAGAAAAAACAAGGGAAAAAGTTTAGCTAAACAATTATAAAACTGTATTACTGATAAGTAATACAATATTTTTTAAGTAACATTAATTTGATTATGCCAACGATAGTAGTTGTTCGTAATATTGTGTTACTATTATTTTTTATAATTACTTCTCAATAATAATAAGTTTGACTTTAGATTAACTTATAAACAATTTTCAGAATATTAACCTTATATCAGTTATGCTCCCAGAAATGCGTTCATATGCATTGTTTTCATTTATGGAAAAAATGCATCACAGTAATGTTTCATTAGTAATTCTTTTAATCCATACGAAATAGTATTTTCATAAGAACAATTTAATGATTAGGACAGTACATATCTTTTTATTTTAAGAACGTGGAAAATCCCAACGAAAAGCCTTAAGTCTCCAAACTAAAACAGAAATAGACAGAAATATCTGTCCAATATTTCGCCCATTCAGGCATCCTCAGGGTAGAAAGAGAATAACAGCAAAACAAAACATGAATAATGCACCCAAGAAACATCCCACCACCTCGAAGGCTCAAATGCAACTAATGAATCATAAGGAAGGTTACTCGACCCCGGCTGGTTAAGGTTAGATATAAGCAGCTGATGGATACTTCAGAAATTCAAGATTCAATATACACTCACCAAACTTCAAAATGAACCACAAGAAAAATAAATAATAGCGGTGCTTTTTCCTTTTATTTTGCTTTTTTGCTTTTTTCCTGGTTCCTGTTGTGCTTTTTGAAGTTTGGTGAGTGTATATTGAATCTTGAATTTCTGAAGTATCTATCAGTTGTTTTTATCTAACCTTATCCAGCCGGGGTCGAGTAACCTTCCTTATGATTCATTAGTTGCATTTGAGCCTTCGAGGTAGTGGGATGTTTCTTGGGTGCATTATTTATGTTTTGTTTTGCTGTTATTCTCTTTCTACCCTGAGGATGCCTGAATGGGCGAAATATTGGACAGATATTTCTGTCTATTTCTGTTTTAGTTTGGAGACTTAAGGCTTTTCGTTGGAATTTTCCACGTTGTTAACATTTATGTAAGGTCTATTTTTTACTTTTCAATATCTTTTTATTTTTTTCAATTACTTAATAAAAAAATTTTAATTGCTTTTAGTATTTAATTGTTATAGTACAGAAAGTAAAAATATCGTTCTACATACGAGAGCACATCCTTAATAGCAGCAGTTTCTGTAGAAACCCCATCCTTAATAGTGGCAATTTCTCATCATTAACTCATGTTCATCGATTTCATTACCTTAGCTCCCAAATTAGTTTAAAATGTAATCCATCTAATTAAATTTTATTATCTCAATTAACTTACAAAGATTACCTGAAGTTTGATGAAAAGGGATCATTATTTATCATTAAAACAACCTTCCTAGTAAAAGTTTTTTATCGTTAAACTGACATAACTCATTTATCTTGATTAGTTAACAAAAATTAAGTTTTAATAACTAAATCATATAATCGTTTTACTAATCTATAAATTAAGAATTTATTTGACAAATTTTGTGAAATAGATAAAAGTTTAATTAATAAATATATAGAATTTTTAAGACACCAGCATTAGAAGTTTGTTTGTTCATTTAACGTCATATTAGCTAATCGAACTACGCTACAGTAGGAGTCCTAAATTCTTCCTGGACTAATGGACATAAATGGACCTTTAACGAGTACCCAACAGCGTACTGCCTCGTGACCCCCCATTTTACGTCCCTTCCGAAAGACGGCACAACCAATGACTCTTGATCCCTTTAAAAAAGGCTAAAGTCAACTGCTGGGCTACGAACCCGCGATTTTATGCATAGAATGCTGTTATGCTATCTACTACACCAAAGACAACCCCTATTTTATATATATACTATATTTTATACATATATATGAGTAGGTGAGGTGCAAAACTCGTTCGTTCCATTTTTTTGAAAAAAATTTCTCATTTTATAATTAGTTACTTTTTTTTTTGTTATCATTAAATCAGTAATTTTTTTCATTCCAAGCTCACTTCCACAGGGAAGCTGTACCTTTCGAAAGCAAAAAAAATAATTTTTATCTGGCCACTCTACGAGAAAAGGTAAGTTTTTTGAGTTTCCTGAAAAACGTGTTCCTGTGGAACAAACGAGTTTTGCAACTCACCTCCTCATATGTATACACAATTTTATATATATATACTCGTATATATATCTTACTAATATTATAAATGTGAAAGTTTGTATGTTTGTCTCTTGATTTGGATGAAACTTGACAGTAATATAGGTTATATACACACATAGGCTATAGCAAGCGCGGATTTAGGGGGGGCGCACGGGGGCACGTGCCCCCCTCCCCCGACAGTTTTTTTGGGTATTATGGAGAATCCATTATAGGACATAAATAAATGCAAATCACATGATAATAGTTGTTAAAATAACTGAAGGAACTTCAAAAACTGCTGGACGGATTTCGATGAAAATTATTGAGTAAAATAGCTTATACATCAGAGGCTACAGCAAGTGCAGATTTATGTGGGGCACGGGGACATGTGCCTGCCCATTATAGTACATAATTAAAGGCAAATTAGGAATTTAGCATCTTGAAATTTGTAGATAGAATCTTTGTAGTTAGTTTAAGAAAGAAATTTGGATAATTCCACCACAAGGATTTCCCCTTTAATATAATAGGGGTTCAAAGGTTGTATAGAATCCGTCAGTTTTGACGATAGACATCTGAAATTTTGGATGTACGAGTAACTTATATTTAAAAAAATAATTAAATTATTTATTGTAAATGATCTTACACGAAACTTTATGTGGCAGACCAAATTCCACGCGAGCGAAGCCGCGGGCATAAGCTAGTATATATATATATATATATATATATATATATATATATATATATATATATATATATACTGAAGTGACAAGAAACATCACGCTGTTTCAGGCTACTTCAACATTTACTAGACAAACGCACTTAGCTCTCAATTAATTACAAAAGACTCATATGCATGACAAGCCTTCGTAAAATCCTCAACGCTCCTTAGTTTGTTACAAATAAAGTCATCCATAATTATGTCCACGTCCCATTTATTGCTGATTTGCCCGAATCCGATACCAGTCCTTTGAATACAAACTTTATTCCCACTCAAACCCCCTAGTTTCAAAACTACCAACCTCTTCGATTCCTGATAATCCTCCCAGGCGTCTGAAAAGAAGATGGCAATCTTGATCTTGTAAATTGAATTTTTTTTTTTAGTACTACCACTGGGTAGTTTCGCTACTTGCCTTCCATGCTAATATGTAACAATCATTCTATTTACTTGTTGTATTAGTATAATAAAGTTGTAAATTTCATTGAATATATTATTTTAAAAAAAATTTAATTGAATACTATTTATTATTATTATTATTTATTAATTTTTTCGATAATAAATAGCAATAAACAGAATTTTTATACAGATGCAATGTTTGATTAAATTAACAATAAAATAAGTCATGACTGAATATGTTAGGATCTATAAAGGAAATGAATCGTTTTATTGATAAAACAAGAACGTGTGGTATCAAATATTTATTCTCGTTGAATTTTCCCACAGGATTAGCTAGTGCGAGAACGGTCGACTGCACCCATCAAGAACAGAGACCGATTTGACGTAATATCTATCCCGGCTAGATATCCTGTCGAATCGGCTAGGAAGCGACCCGTGAAGGGACTCGATGGAGATAATAAAATTAAAGCGAGGATTATCTGGATCCATTGTTCTGCTTCCAGGCCGGGTGGCATTTGCCAAAACGAAGCTCCAGAACAAAGAACTTGTGCGGGATGTTGCGTAGAGCGGAACACCGAACGGTCGCGGGGACTGCAGAGTATGGATGGAGTATATTGTTCGTGATTTCATCCTTCATAGCAAAGGATAATTCTCACTTATAATGTTTTCGTGTTTGTTGGATTGATATGAAATTCAGTAAAAATAGAAGCATATACTTGATTAAAAGCAGAACGGAATAAAAACATTTATTCTAGGACTATGTCACGAATGATAGAATGTTGTAAAAAATAAAAATGTATATAAACGTGTATAAAAATGTACACGCCAGAACATATGTTAAAATAAGCAAAGATAAATCACAAATAATACAAAAACGGTAAAAATAAGTAATTCTCGTAAAAAAAATAATCGCGTCTATTGGTCTGAAATCTAAAAATAATCTTACTAATATTATAAATGTGAAAGTTTGTTTGTTTGTCTCTCTTTCACGCAAAAACTACTGACCGGTTTGGATGAAACTTAACAGAATATAGGTTATACATCAGAATAACACATAGGCTATATCAAGCGCGGATTTAGGGGGGGCGCACGCGGGTACGTCCCTCCCCTCCCTCCCCCCGACAGTTTTTTAGTTACTGTAGAGAATCCATTATAGTACATAATTAAAGGCAAATCACATGATAATAGTTGTTAAAATAGCAGAAAGAACATGAGTGAAACTATTTGTTTTGATATCCTAGTAATATAAGAAATGCGAATGTTTGTATTTATGTTTGTTACTCATTCACGCAAAAACTAATGAAAGAATTTGAATGAAACATATTGAGTAAAATAGGTTATACATCATAGGCTTCAGCAAGGACTGATTTATCCGGGGGCACGGGGGCATGTGCCCCCCGGTATAGTACATAATTAAAGGCTTATCAGGAACTTAGCATCTTGAAATTTGTAGATGGGATCTTTTTATAGTTTAATAAAGAAATTTGGATAATTCCACCTCAAGGGTTTCCCCTTTAATATAATAGGGGTTCAAACGTTGTACAGAATCCGTCAGTTTTGATGTTAGACATATGAAATTTTGAATGTACGAGTAACTTATATTTTAAAAAAATTATTTAATTATTTATTTAAAATGATCTTTCACGAAACTTTATGTGGCAGACCGAATTCCGAGCGAAGCCGCGGGCATAAACTAGTAATTTATAAAATCGCCATTCCTTCCAACTCTTCTTTACTGATGTGAAAAGTGGCCATTAACGCTAAAGTAAGTCTTAAATCTTAAATTATTAAAAAAATAAGATATTACGTTTTTTTATTGCAACAAAAAAAAAAAGGAAACCACTGGAGAATTAGGATATCACGCAAAGCGGAATTGCGAAGAATGTACGCGGTTAATATTATTGAAATGATAACGTTACGAAGATTAAGTTAATGGGCATAATAAAAAATGAATTCTTAAAAATTTAATAAACGCTGTACTGACTGGGAAGCGCCTGAGTGGTTGTGGTAGAAGTCTGTGGACGGAAGTTGTTAAGCAAAGGTTGGTGATATCGGCATCGAGTCTTCGGGATCGCCTAAGCCGTATTATTATTTTATTATTTTTATTATTATTATTATTATTATTACTAATAAAAAGAAAGATATCAGAAAGAGGAGGCTACAATTTTACGGCCACATCAAAAAAATGAATTCTTGGAAACATAGAGTGGCTCAAGATGACTACGACTTGGATGTCGCAAGTTAAAATTGATCTGGAAAAATAAAAGATAGACTCAGAGGACATAGACTAAAGCGTCTTTGGACACAAATTATAAAAGTGGGAAGTGATGTCAAAGAAGACAGGACCCACATCCCAAAGGACAAAGTGGATCAAAGAAAGAAAGGAGGGCTTTTGATGAACGAATGAAGAAGGAATGGAAGAGTAGGAAGTTAATTTAATTAAAGAGGTAATCTTATAACTTAGAAAAAAATTAAAATTACTAAAATATTACTTACCTCAACATTATTGAATTCAGAATATATTTACAACATAATTATTAATGTAAATGTTTTATTAAGTAGAATAGAATGACTTGGGATGAAAATGGGTGCAGGAAGGAAAGACCTATCTTCAATTTCAGGTGGATTAAATTTCAAAGAATTTCGTGTTATTTTCAGATATTGATACTGCTAAAGAAACTCGCACCTTCTTTCCTCTACGCCTATCCTTTGCCCCTTTGACGAATTTCAAACCCTGTATTAAAAACAAAAACCTAAACTACATAGCAGGAACAGTTCTATTTCCAAACCAACGTTAGTGCAAAGAGGTTATTTTCCCGAGATGACACTCAAGCTCTAGTTTTACCCCGGTTAGGGTTATCCACTATAAGAGACTAGGTGAATCACAACAGGGTGGTCGAAATATACCATGGGGAATTAACAATTTTTCTGAGAATTTTCGAGTGTGTTGTTTGGATCATGTGTAAGTGGACTTGTTTTGCTGACACTCCAAAGTTCTGCTTCATATGTCCAAATAGATTTTAGTATACTGTTATAGATAAGTCGTTTGTTTCGTCTGCCAGGTGAAGATCTGTAGTTCAGAAGATGTGATGGTTATTTGTAGCGCCTTGCCAGTTCTTGTCTTTTTAATTTTGTATGTACGTTCCATGGTAGTCTTTTGTACAAGTATAGTCTGAGATAACGTACAATTTGTTCGTTGTCACCGAATGCTGGTCATGACCCTTTGCGTAGAGAGAAGCTTACATGGCTCGGTTTTGAGGCATTTATTCTGATTTGCCATTTGTAGAACCACTTAAATGATTTTGAAGAGTTATAGATGCTAGGTTTGGGTCTAAGTGAGAAGAAATAATGGCTGTATCGTCAGCGAAGCTATAGAAGGTGCATGGGTGCTCCGGAATATCAGAGGTGTAAACGAAACTTTTGTGAATGTATGAACTTTTGTTTATTGTAGATTAAGATCATCATTCCTTCATTTAATAACGTTCTACAAAGAAGAAAAAAACAAGTCGTTCGTCAAAGCCAAAAGACAAAAGATTTTGATATTCAAGATCCGGCGGTTATTCCAACAAAAGCAAATTCCTCACAATGAACAGATGTATTTTCCTAGATAATAAATAAAGCAATTTAAATGCAAATTTGAAAATTAATATTAACAAGGGAAGGCGAAGAGAGGGAGTGAGGCGCGGCTAAAGCAACGGAAAGTTTCAATTATAGGCCATTGTGGAATCTGAAAAAAAATCTAATAAGAGAGATAAAAAGGGTTTTTGTATAGGGCCTATCCTACAGAATAGAATATGGTTAGGGGAGCGCTCTCTCAACCCCCTCCTATTCGGGATATACGATTTATCCCTCTTTCATAAGTCGGAATAAGATTCTCATTCAACTGAATGTTTATTGTTGTTTATTTATTCTAATAATAATTCTAATAATGAACCCAAAGACTCAATATAAATCGTTCTTTACAAAATGGCGTCAACGGGGTACCACCATTAGGGAACATTCCAATCAAACTAGGTCTATCCCTAGTAAGTTTACCCGTTGGCTTAATAACAATAAAATAATGCATCTATACATATAATGAAAAAGATTCCTCCGCGCGCGTCTGTCTGTCTATTCGAGGTAAACTTAATAACTAAATGAATATCCCAACTCTGTCCCCTGAATCGATAAATTTTATCTTTCCCAAACTTTAGTAAACATGTTTTAGATTTCCAGCGAACTACAAAAGACTCATCTACATGACCATCATACGACCTATTTGGACTTACGGAGTAGAGCTTTGGGGCTCCACTAAGCCATCGAATTCCTCTCGTATCCAATCCTTACAGTCCAAAATCCTTCGTAAAATCCTCAATGCTCCTTATTTTGTTAAGAATAAAGTCATCCATAACGACCTTAATGTCCCTTTTGTTCCTGATTTGACCCGAATCCGGTATCTATCCTTTGATAAAAAACTTCATTACCACACAAACCCTCTAGTTTCAAACCTAGCTTCCTCTTCAATTCCCGATAATCCCCCGAGGCGTCTGAAAAGAAGATGGCCACGTGACCTCCTTACTTGAACTTTGATTTGAGTACTACCAGTGGGTAGTTTCTCTACTTGTCATTATCATGTCATTATATATCACTTAGCCTATTTACTTGTTGTATTATTGTAATACAGTTCTAGATATCAATAAATAAATTAAAAAAAAAAAAAGATTTCCAGCGAGCTTTGGATAAATGGATTCTTAAATACTCTTTTAGGTTCCCACGGCCACTATTATTACAAAAGACTTTATTGGTTTCTTCTGGTTTAGACAGTGTTGATAAATTTTTCGCCAACGTTTCTCCAGCCATGCTGCTGACTTCTTCAGGGTTTGAAATGGATAACCGAGAATAATGTTAACCAGGCTATCAGAGAGAAAGAGTGAAGTAGATTTTACTGAGATAAGATTGTAGCCGACCCATGAGAGCCTAAAAGGAATAAGAAGCCTCGCTAAACGAGACAATCTCCAGACAAATTTCTCTCTCCAGGACTGAACAGTCTCCTTCCGGAAGAAATATTATTATTCATTCCCTCCCTCGGCCATTGTTAGGGCGGCTTAGTCTTCTCCCATACTTAGTCTTCTGTTATCCTGTTCTGATTCCAGTTCCTTTGCCTTGTCTAATTCGAAAGTTGGGTTGATAATAATAATAATAATAATAATAATATTCAGGTTTAGTTTTCTTTATAAACAAGAATCCATTTACAAAAGACATTGTTGGTTTCTTCTGGTTTAGACAGTGTTGATAAATTTTTCGCCAACGTTTCGCCAGCCATGCTGCTGACTTCTTCAGTGCTGAAATGAGAATCATTCTCGGTTATCCATTTACAAATATTCATTAATTATTTTTACACCTGCACCTCTGTACAGTCCATGAAGGGAGATCCGGTACTTAGTAGAGCCTGTACTGTTTCTAGGACAACGGTTGTGCAGGGAGGTGGTTGTCCGACACCACTCTCAACAGCCAGTGGTTGGTTCCCCCTATTAAGGGTACCCACTTTATGGTGGCTGGGTGAGCCCCAGGAGGGTCTTCAAATCCAAGGAGGATCTTTACTCTTCTGGCAATAAATTATCTGTCGAAGCCGAATTTGAACCCCCCTCGGAATAACTACTATACACTTAAAAATGAAATCTTGAGAAATTTCAGCAATAGCAACAATTATACTAGCCACTCTATATGTAATTACCATACAAAGACAACACTAAACCTTCATATAAACCTGACCAATCGAATCATTGACTAAAAAGTAAACATATACTTGAACATGCCAAAGGTTTAGAGCAAAGAAAAATAAAAACGTTTGGATATTTCTTTGCTCTAAAGCTTTGTAAAGCAAATATTTGAATACCCATTAGACCGACATGGGATTCTTCCAACGTTAGGATTTTCACTGCAACAAACCACACTCGTAAGAATTAAAAAACTTTATTTTGGGTACCCTATTTCGATAACCTTTTATAAAGGCTGGGCGAACCCCAGGAGGGTCCTAGATCCTACATATATGATCCATCTCCCGCTGCAAACAGACTAAATAAAAGTTATGGCCTTCAGCGGGATTTGAACCAGGATTGCTCTACCACTGAGTCACTCCGCTCCCTGGGAACGTATAGTATATAGAGATCGGAAAGAAGGGATCATGTTTTATGGTGTTGAACTGAGCATTTGAATTGTAGGAGACTGTAGATACATGAAGGGTGTTGTGAGTGAATGGATTGGTATAAGAATGAACAGAAACAGAGCCACTTTAACTCATCATAAAGGTGGGACACGCGCTCGGATCGCCTCGGAGTACCAAGCACAAACCTTAGAGAGAAATTCATTATTCTCTTTAATCTGTCTTCAAGCATTTTAGAAAGGCCTCCATAATCCACGATACAATAGTCAAAGAGAGGGAAGATGAGAGAAGACACGAGATTAAGGGAATTGTGTGAGGAGATGACGAGAACGATGGAATAACTTCAGGGAACTAATTGTCCGTCGTGATATCTGGGCGATGTGGGGTTTCCAAGAACGGTTTTGGTCGATGGTGATGTCTAGGTTTTTCACAGTGGGGCTGAACGTGATAGGGTAATGGTTTAGGTTTAATGTTCAAAGGGTGTGGATAGATGCAAGGAGGGAATTGAAACCTTAAACAATGGCCTGAGTTTCCATTTATTCGATTATGTGGTCGATAACTAAATCAATCTTGGATAAATTAAAAGAGGTTCCTGGAAAGGATAGTATTTAAAGTTACATTAGCAAATAATTTGGTATACCCTGGAAACAGTATTTAAGAGATAAACAAATACCGTGAAAAATATCTCACAACAAAATAAAAAAAATATTGGAATTGAAAAGGAATAACTTTTTCCTTCTAATTTCCAAGCGAGAGGTAGAGAACCAACTTCAGCCGAAGTAAATATTCTGAAATTGACCTGAAACTTTGCACGGCTCGACACAATCATTTTATCCCCTTTTTTTACCGGAGGGTAGGAGAAAAAATGGAATAATCCGTATTGCCTATATCGGTAGGGGCTCTAAATGTCCATAAGGATACTTAATATAAAAAAAATAAACTCAATTTACGAGGATATTTTTTTCTTTTTGTAAGATGTAAATTGGAAAGAAACGATTACACATAAAATGAATTGAAGATATTATTCGATCTGGCTGACTGCAAATTTTGTAATGTTACGGTCACAGGAAGCAAAGGATTAGCGGCTTAAATCCGTCGGCGGGAGAAGTTAAAATAGGATTAGAATCTTCTAGATCGTCTCCTTTTGTCGGAAAAGGATTAAGAAGATTCCAGAATTGTCTCGCCTATTCCGTGTTCTATAATGTTCGGCCTTCCCTATTTAAATACTTCCCTCGCCTCGAGCGAGGCAATCTTAGTCTGAGAGTAGAGCAGAGAAACCAGTGAAGATCTGTGATAAGTGAGTGTCAGTGTGATAAACTAGTCAGTGTTGAACCGGCAAGTGTAATAAGTGTATCAGTGAACTGTGACAGTCTCGCGAGTGTAATAAACTGTTTATGTTTGTTACTGTGTGTCAGTTTGTCATACTTGGAGAATCTTACGATCGGTGGACTAGTGAACTGTAAGTGTTAACTATTAGTTATAAATTGTAGTGTAATTTTATAATATTCATAGAAACTATTGTAACTAGTTAAGCTATCTAGAATTAGTAATATCTTATATTATTGTAATAATTAAATAGGCCTAGGTTATAATAAATATTTAGAATATTGTCATTATAAATTTATATTAGTTTAATAATTTAATTGTTAATAACTTAATTGTATCCTTTTTATCACTTGTGTTAATAAATATTAGTATCTTTAATTAAGGAATTGTTTAATTCATTTTTAATACCCAGTAGCACGTAACAGTAATATCTAACATTCCTGTTTTGTGGCACATGCAACAAAAACATTTCATTATAATAGTCGTGATTGAAAGGTGATAATTCCTCATGTCCCTCCCAACATCATTTGCAGAATTGGATGACTAAAGTCAACCCTTCCCTCAAGTTCCTTGCAGACTTTAATTTCCAATCCAATGCCCCACCTGGATCCTAAGCGAGGTATTAATCACCAAGCCCTCCGAAGGTTCAATAAATCATCTGCCTTCCTCCTCCATGCCATCCAGGCTCGTTTCTCTTTCCATTATTTTTCTGGTAGAGTCAGATGGTTCTAGAAGATAACGCTGAAGAAGTAAATAATATTTTTGTCCATATTGCTCTAATGATTTCATATTTTAAAAAACAAAACAGCTATCATCAAGCCTACAATAATGCAAATATTATCAGCAAATATTTTACAGTTTGAGTTTAAATTTGTTTTTATTTTCTTAAAAGTCCTCTTTTTTAATATAAAGAAGAATTATTATTTGGGTTAAGATGTTTTAATTGTAGCAATGCCTTATATTTCTGACATACAGCTCCTTCAGAAGAACACCGTAATAATTCTCAACACTTTTTTGAATCTCTTTTTTCAAAAGAGGAATTTGAAAGTTCCGTTGGAGTTAAAAAATAAAAATTTCCAATTGTAATGATGATATTGAAATTTATTGACTATTAGAAATTTTTTAAAAGGTTAAAACCTTTTTTGATTTTTTTTTAAATTTATTTATTGATATCTACAACTGTATTACAATCATACAACAAGTAAATAGGCTAAGTGATATATAATGTCATGCTAATGACAAGTAGAGAAACTACCCACTGGTAGTACTCAAATCAAAGTTCAAGTAAGGAGGTCACGTGGCCATCTTCTTTTCAGACGCCGCGGAGGATTATCGGGAATTGAAGAGGAAGCTAGGTTTGAAACTAGAGGGTTTGAGTGGTAATGAAGGTTGTTATGAAAGGATAGATACCGGGTTCGGGCCAAATCAGCAACAAAAGGGACATTAAGGTCGTTATGGATGACTTTATTCTTAACAAAATAAGGAGCATTTAGGATTTTACGAAGGATTTTGGATTGTAGGGATCGGATACGAGAGGAATTCGATGGCTTAATGGAGCCCCAAAGCTCTACTCCGTAAATCCAAATAGGTCGTATGATGGTCATGTCGATGAGTCTTTTGTAGTTAATTGGGAGCTTAGAGCGTTTGTCTAGTAAGTGTTGAAGTAGCGTGAAGCGTCGTGCGGTTTCTTGTCTTTTCAGTCTTGTATGAGGATTCCAGGTTAATCATTTGTCAAGGTGCAACCCTAAGTATCGGATCTGTTCTACAGGCACCAGAGGGATATTATTAAAGGATACTGAAGGGCAGGAAGTCATTGGTTTACGACATAAGGTAAAAGTGATTTGATGCGATTTTTGAGAATTTATTTTAATTCTCCAGTTTTGACACCATTCTTCAAGATCAGTGATATGGGATTGGAGGCTTTGGTATGTAATAACTGGATTGGTGTTGACTGATAATACACATGTATCATCAGCATACGTGGTAAGGATAGTATTAGGATGAGTTGGGATGTCAGCTGTATAAACTGTATATAGGATTGGACCAAGGATACTACCTTGAGGTTTTTTTTTTTTTTTTATTAATTTTAAATTATGTCATTATTCCTATAAAACTTCAAGTAAAAATATGACACAACTAAAAATATCACTATATTTAAGAAAACTACAAAAAAAAAATGTTGGAAATGGAATATCAGAGATGTCATTCATGAATTAAAAAGCTTCAACTAACACAATCGCTGCTTCTCTCAAACATGATAAATTTTACGTTATTCCGATGAGTTATGCACTTAATACTGTCACAGTATAACTAAAAAGAGAACTAGAGCTAACTAAACTTTATTTCTTTGAATCCTAATTGATAATTAAGATTATCAATATTATTATTAGGATAATCCAATTATATATCCTATTTATTTAATTCATGTGTGGTGACCACATAGATTAAAATTAGATATTATTTAATTTAGGAGTGATCCGCTTATACATATATTGTATGTATTGTTTAATTATGTATAATTAGGTATATAATATGATTTGATTGGATGTATCCGTAGTGATAAGTATAATTATATTGATTGATTTGTAGCTATTATATACAATGTATTCATGTATGGAGTTTATAATAATTAGAATTATATGTCTACGTGTCTCTTTAAGAGATAGAATTAAGTATTCGATATTGTTGATTGCTAGATTGTATATTAACGCCGTTTCACCTCTGTACCGGGAGGTGTATGTCTTGCGTATTAACGATTTGTATTCAAATATATGAGTCTTCGTTTCTATTGGCCAATAAAAGAGAGAGGGGTGTAAGATGAGGTAGAGGGGGTAACGTTAAGCCTTTGGAGGCATGATTGTTTGACTTCACTCTATCTCGGACGCCCTGATGGAAGACCTCACCTTATCTTACCTCCTGCTCATCTCAGATCCATATAAGGCTTATATTAGAATAATTGTATAATTGTATCAAATTTAATAAGTAATTGCATGTCATAGTGTTTTATGTGTATAGATATATATTTGAGAATTTATTTTATTTTGGGGTTTCCATTGTGGACTCGTTTGTAATTGGCCTTATTTTTCTCCTCCTATAGGCCCACGGACATATTAAATAATTATTATATCATTTAGGGAGAAGGGTCATTACACATGTTTAACTTCCAAGCATGTTCCTATTAAGGCAATAACCGTGTTCTTATACTACAGGCAGTGGTCTAACTCCTACTAAAATTTCTACTTTATTATTATGACATAAGCGGAAATACCCCAATCTTCTGGACACTTGGTGTATGATTGCTCTTTTAGGAACCTCAAAGATAGGCATTGATCAAAGAAGTTGTGACATGTGGAGACATCTGGCCTGCATCTGAGAATTTGTAAAGTTTTTGCATAGTTTCGAGTTGTAAGGATATTAAGTATTGCTGTATGAAATTATTGTTAAGTATTGTGTAAAATTGTGCATATTAATGCACGTAGTACCATGTGAAACGTGCAAGAAATTGAATTGGTAAATAAAAAAAAATAATAAAAATTATATCGAACATGAATAGAACTCCAATCCTTTACTTTTAGTATTTTTGACCTTAATATTTCAAAAATATTATCTTTGGATCAAAGTTTGCATAACTTAAACTAAGAAAAAAAATAAATAATTCATAAGCAAAACAAAAATGAACGTTAATGGTGATACTATTTTTTATTCTTAGATCAGATTTATTTTAGGGATATAATGGAACCTCATCTCTCATCAACATATTATATAAGGATAATATAATTGTTTAAATAAGAAAAACGTCGAGGCTTTTCACTAGTAAGATAATGATTTATGTAAATTTTTAAGTCAAAATTATTAACGGCCTTATGAGCACAGTGTAGACATTGATTAAGCCTTCTCATCTATATTTTTTTACTTTATAAGTAGTTTTAGCACATCATTTGCAGCTTCTACATTATGACAGTATGAATGCTACGTGTATGTTCTGTTATATTTACCGAAATTCAATGTCCTTTTAAAATAAATGAGATTCATATCCTTCAAGTATGAAAAAATTATTTGCTGAATTGAAAAGTATTTCGAAGCAATCTGTACTCAATGATATTCTATTGATACGGGATTTTAAATCATGCCGTTATACTTATTCTTTACCGTAATTATTTAATTAATAGTTTAATTAATCAAAGTTTTATTTAAAAATAATAATTTATTTGATTATGATCAGTTTTCGAGACTTTAAAATATACGTTTGTAGCTGCAAATGTGACAAGATCAGTTTATATACTGATTATTAAATGGATGTATATCTGCATGTATAACTCAGTGCTAGTTCATAATCACCACGATAATGGACATAAATCTGACACTGGCTGCATTAATCCGTTACTGGATGGGAAAATAATTGATTTAGTAACAGTGTCCAAATGGAATGCTTCACTGTAGTATACAACCATACTTACAGATATATATGCTTTTATTTTAATTAAATTTTATGCAAATATACAATAGAATATAAAATAATCTGTGTCAAAAAGAATCAACTTATTTATCATGACAAAGCCACACCAATTTCGTAAATTATTCTCTACCGAATTATTCTGGCTTCATGCATGTGTTTAAATCGGTGTTACTTTGAATAAATCAGGTACGTACGTGAAACATTACAAACATTTATTAAAGTATTAAAATTGATTATGTTCATGCATCTATGCTTTAAACATAGAACTGATTCCGGAAAAATAACAAGCAATAGAGATGAAATAAAAATGTCGATCAATAAATTTTATGAATCGTTATATCACCATGACCCTTCAACAGACTGCTATCAACATGAGTAACAAGAAACAGGATAGTTCAAAGAAAGCGTTCTGGAAGAAGAGGTAACAAGAGCATTAAATACATTTAAAAAAAAAAGGGGAGAAATCACCTGGCCCAGATGGAATAACTAATGACATAATTATTATAGGAATGTTATATTTATATTATATATAAACTCTCTTCTATATATATTTATATTATATATAAACTCTCTTCTATATATATACTTATTTATATATAAAGTCTCTTCTTACATTCTCTTATGCAATTAATATTCTTTACACCAGTATAAAGTATTTTCTACCTATCAATATTAATACTGTATTTTCTAAAATATTTTTTATTTTCATTTTTATTTTATTTTATATAATTCGTTTCTAGATTTTTATAATTTTACAATTTTCATTTCTTCTTTTTTATTACCTATAATTTTTAGTGCGTAATTCTTATCACTTTCTAATTTACCCATAACATTTCACATTCCTATTGTATATTCAGTTTTTATTTTTTATCTGTAATACCTTAATTTTTTAACTGTCAACACTTTCTGTTTTATTATTATTTTCTTCATGATGTGGGTTACTACCTTTTGGCACTTAGTAGTTTATAGTATACACTTATACATTTTAACCTTCATAATTACCTTACTGTATATCTTTATCAATTTGTTTTGCCTGTATTCACCTTCTTTTAGTTTATCTATATTTAAAATGTTTTAATATATTTGTACCGTTTTCTTATATTGTCTGTATTTTGCATATAGCCCTGAAGAAGACCTACAGCGTTGGTCGAAACGTTGGCTATCAATAAAGATTTTCTGAAATTACTTAAGAATTTCATTCAGTGACCTCTACCCGGACAAATTTCTTCAACATATATTATAGGACTGAATTGCATTGTTAAACCGCTAAAGCTCTTATTTGAAAGAATGCTACAGGAAGGATTTGTTCCGCAACATTGGAGTACAAGTAAAATAGTGTTATTGTATAAAAAAAATGAGATCCCTAAGATATCAAATACTACAGACCAATAACGCTCTCTTCCTCATTGTACAAAGGATTTGCAACGATTATTAAAAATAGACTAATCCCAGTTATTTGTGAAAACCATCCTTATGAACAAGCTGGTTTCAGACCCTGATTCTCCACAATCGAACACCTGCATACAATAAACCAGATTCTAGAGAAAAGTAAAGAATATAACGTGCCACTATATTTGGTATTTATTGACTTTAAAAAAAGCTTTTGATTCTATATATCACACAAATTTATGGCAGGCACTACAAGAGCATTGCATTAATCGTGTATACATGAAAATATTAAAAACTATTTACGAAAACAGTATAACATACATAGTCATTGATGGGAATAATAGATTATTTGAAGTCCGAAGAAGTGTTAAACAGGGTTGTCTACCATCACAAATTTTATTCATTTGCCTACTAAATTATGTGTTTAATAAGCTAAACTGGGAAGAAAATGGCATAAGTATAAATGGGTACAAACTATCGAATTTGAGATTTGCTGACGATATAGTTGTTTTTGCCAATTCATTAACTGAGACGGAACAAATGATGAATGAACTCCTTGACAGTGTAAAGTTGTGGGATTGAACATAAATATAGACAAAACAAAAATAATGAATTCACAGAAAAGAGTAGTAAATATTAATAACTATGGAATAAGTTTCGTTGAGCAATATAATTATTTAGGATAATCCATTTCATTTAAAAATAGAACAGATGAAATCGACAAAAGGGTTAATCTGGGATGGAAAAAATACTGGTGCATGAAGCACATTTTTAAAAGTCAACTACCTACAGGATTAAAGGCAAAGATATAGGGATCATGTGTTTACCTGGTAATATTGTATGGTTCGCAGACATGGTCAGCAACAGAAAGCTATTACAAAAAATTAGCTATTACACAAATACAATTATCAAGAAGTATGATGGGTATCAGAAGAAAAGACCACATCAGCAACAGAAACGTACAGGCTAGGATTAAAGTTAAAAGGCTAATAAAAGAAGCACAGCAACTGCAATGGAGGGGGGCCGGACATGTTGCCAGCCTCGATACGAAAAGCTGGTCGAAAGTTACAACAGAATGGATACCAAGAGGCCACAAGAGAAGGAAAGGAAGACCATTTACAAGATGGCGAGATGAGATCGTGCAAAGAGTTGGAGACTGTTGGGCCACTGTGGCAAGGAACAGGGACTTATGGTCCAAAGTTATAAAGAACTTGCAATAAACAAATGAGCATAACATTTCATTTAATTATTGGCAAAAATTTTCTTACTTTTTATAACCTTATGTAAATTCTGTATTTATTGAAGAAAATTAAATTTTGTAAATTTTTTGTTTAGACTCCTACCACCCAAGGGAGAGGCTTTCTTTTTTTTTCTGTAAAGGATGTAGCAATAAAAGCTGTTATTATTATTATTATTATTATTATTTTATGCTTTAAATATAGGCTTTGTGTTTATGATTTTCCTATTACGCCTATGCCAATAAATCTAGCATATATAA
The DNA here is from genome assembly GCA_037127475.1 of Arma custos. NCBI lineage: Eukaryota > Metazoa > Arthropoda > Insecta > Hemiptera > Pentatomidae > Arma > Arma custos. The sequence continues at coordinate 125,958,435 of CM073760.1, read as the reverse complement.
TCATGAACTTAGCTACAGCTGTGGATTAATAATAAACGTTATTGCTGTCATTAAAATTAATGTCCATATCTATAGCTTTATACTGCACCTCCAAATTGAATTCATATGCTGTCATATGCATGGTTCTACAGGATATTAAACACGTGTTGAATGTCCTTATGAATATTATAGTTGGTGACGTAATCTACATATATTATATGATAAAATAAATAATAAAATATATATTTAGTTATATTGCTAATTTAATTTATTTATGTTCTTTTTTGAAAGGCATTTTAACAACAAACAAAGCAATACAATATTGAAATTTGTTAAAAAACTGTAGTGAAAATGATAACCAATCTATAAAAATGAAAAAAAGAAAATAACACAAACAAAATTTAGTGATCAATAGAAATTAAGACGAGGGAAAACAAGACCGAATTCACAACTGGATCATTAGATCAAACCTCGGAGTGGAGCCTGCAGAAGTTATTGAAGAAAACAGTCTAAGATGGTTTGGACATGTTTTAAGAATAGAAAACAACAGGCTGGCCAAGATGACATACGAGGCTAACGAAGGAAGAAGGTCCAGAGGAAGACCCCGCCATACCTGGGAAGATAGTGTTAAGAAAAACTTCGCAAAGAGAAGCCTGCAATGGAACAGAAGAAGAGAAATGGTAGAGGATCGTACAGTGGGGTCCGGACTGTACAGAGGGAAACCTTGCCCTGCGTGTGCGGTAGGGAGGATGGACTATGATAATGACAGCAACGAGGAAAAGCTAAACAATAAAAAATCATGAAGAAACTATAAGTAGTGTAAAACGTATCCAAAATGTCATGCGGGCACTGCACCACACGACTTAATTTAAGCATATTAAACTCAAAAAGTGGTCCTAAATTGCATTAAAAGTACAATACAAAGTGTGCTATACCAAGCATTACATTTACACTTTTTACTTATTTCATAACAAAGTATGATATTCTAAAAAAAAAATGATGCGATTTCTAAAAAAATTCTTGGTGTTTGGTTTTTAGCTGGATTCCAATACCTCTATTAGAAGGGGAAAATAAGAAATCGTATTGAGTATCAGCTAAAATAGGCTATTTAATAAAATAGAGCCAAAAACTCAAAAATAAACACTATTATTTATTATAATGCAATTGGGAAAAACCACAATGCAAAGCCTTATGTTTCAAATTTCTCCAGTAATACACCCACTTACCGGTCGACGTTTCGCCTATCCAGGCATTATAAAGACACAAAAACAAAAAAAGGTTATGTGAATCACATCTCGAAGAAAAAGGTGCAATATATCCCAACGATCAACAGCCCAAACAGGCTCCAAACATGGACGAAGAGTTGTATGCTGAAATGGTGGTGGGGTGCATGTTTGGAGCCCGGTTGGGCTGTTGATCGTTGGGATGCATTGCACTTTTTTTTTCGAGATGTGATTCACATAACCCCTTTTTTGTTTTTGTCTCTTGATAATGGCTGAATAGGCGAAACGTCGACCGGTAAGTGGGTGTATTACTGGAGAAATTTGAAACATAAGGCTTTGCATTGTGGTTTTTCCCAATTGCATTATAATAAATAATAGTGTTTCTTTTTGAGTTTTTAGCTCTATTTAATTGATAAAATATGTTTTATATGTTAATGTATTTTTGGATTATAAATTATTTTAAATTTTATATATAGAAATATTCATAATGTGCTTACATATAGAGGCTAGGACAAATTAAACAAAATGGATTCAGAAATGTACAAAACTAACAAATAATGGATGTATCCCTTCAAAACTGAAAAAAAAAATCTTCCTTTACTACCTAAGGAAACCTATGTGTATTTAGATGATGAACCAAATACCAGTTAAATCAGAACTACTCTTTTCTAAAATCATGTCATTCTAGAATCTATACTGAAATCGCCCTCCATGTATAAATACATATGTTTAAATAACTTTTTTCTGTATTTTAAATGCATCACTAAAGCAAATAAAGAATCTTGGGGTCAGTATATGGTAGTTTCTCCTGTAAGGTTGGCAACTAGCTGAGCCCCAGGAGGGTTTACAGAGTCCGTACGGGAATGTTTAGAGATTAAATAATTTATATGCCATAGGCCGGATTCGACTCTGGAACCTCAGACAGTAACTCAGTACTCTGCCAGTTTGAAGCTATAGTAACAATAAATAAAGTGATGTAATGGAATTTATATTTTATTTGCTCAATTCTATATCCTTGATATGATACAGACCCTCATAACCATACATCATATATAGGTATGGATAGGAGAGATTCAACTACAAGGCTGATACATATATATATGTATATAGACACTGGTCACAGGAAACGTTACCATTAAGAAGAGGGAGGGAGAGAGAAAGTGTGTGAGAGAAAGAGAGGGAGAGGAGAGTGAGAGAGAGAGAGAGTGAGAGTGAGAGAGAGAAAGAGAGACCCCGTGGAATGGAGGTAGTGCCTTTGGCAGCCAGCGGCTTACTGTTGACAGTTTAATAATTGGAATGTGGCTTCTGTTTATCTGGCTCTGGGGCCTCGTCGTGTTGGAAAGGATATTGACGTTGAGTCTTATCATTAAACAAACATTAGAATAGAGGCAGTATAAAACCATTTTCAAAACCTAAATTTTCCAACCAAAAAATCAACTTGGAATAGTAAATTCGAAAACCATTAAACAAAGTTTCTTGTGCGTCTCGTGAAATATAATGAATGAAAAATGAATAACGAATTAAAAATTCATTACAAACTTATAATATCTATCGTACCGGGAGGTATTCTAAAAATAAATATGTTTTTGCACGATGAGCAAACGAACGTTTGCAAGAAATAGGTAGCTATAGAATGGTTTGCCCACAAGGTCAATTTAACAAAAAGAGGGAGTCTAAGACTCCACTTTTAGAAGAACACTCTCCGAGAAGATCCCAAGGAAGAGGAAGGAGCGAAGACACAGAAGACGGAAGCCGGCGAACGATCTTGGGCGCAGAAGATCCGGAGGTGGCTAGGCCGAAGACCTACCTATAGACGTAATCTACCCCTGTTTCACAGATAAGTCTTAATTTAAGTTCTGTTATGTATTTTATGGCAATTCTCTATTACATCTGAATCATTAAGATACTTTTCAATGTATATATTAAAACATTAATCGTATACCAAGTTGTATTAATAAAGTATATTTATTATAATTCCGTTGGTGCTTAATTAACCCAGATGCACTATATATTTATGAATAATATATTGCAGGTTTAAATAATTAGTAAATTAGTAAACATACAACAGACCTCTTGAAAAGAATCCAATAAAGGCTAAAGTTATAAATAATAATTTCAATAATTATCTTAAATGATTATTCTGGCATCCCAAAATCAATTAGAATACTTAAGAGATATTTAAGAATATAAAAAAAAGCACTTATAAGACTTCATATGTTATATCTTGATTTTTTAAAAACATTTTTGCGTTTCATACATCAGAATACTTTGTATTTGTATATCAAATTTACAATTTTTTTTGCTTTCTAGTTAACCATAACATGACCTTTTTTCAATAAATTTAGGATAATAATGGTACAAGTTTCTGTTTCGGTCTGTCACGTTTTGCGTTATTTATGCTACTAACAATAATCAATAAAATAATAATTTGAACCAGCTTATTTAAAGAAGTAAAATTAATATTTAGATTAAGATACATTGTATTATTAAAGTGATAGAGACGTTGCAAACTAATCAGTCCCCACTTGCAGTTTTGTAAGCATTGCAGACTCCTGTAACGGAAACTAACTGCTTTCAACAAGTTTTGAATAAAGAAGTAGCTCTCGACTAAAAGAAATTGGTCAAATAGCAGAAGCCTCGAAATATCCATATAAATATTCCTGGTTTATTTTTAATAAGAGCAGATTTAATTGATGTAATATAATTACAGTTGTAAATATCAATAAATTATTCTATTCTAAAATTCTAAAAAATATTTTTAACGAATCTCTGTAACCGACCAAGAAAAAAAAGATAGTAGCCTTCCTATAAATTTGATATTTTGGTTTCAAGATTGTGTTAAATATGATTTTTTATATTAGAATGAATCGATAGAGAAATACTTCATAAAAAAATATTTGAACTTATGCAGTATTAGCTAAATATATCTTTTTGAACTGTTAATACATGTTCAGACTGAAGAACTCCTTGGCCTGCTGAGTAACCAGTTGTAGAATTTTCTCTCCTGTATAATTCCTAGGATCCATCATCCATTTCCACAAACTTCATAGTCTTGCGCGCTTTCTTTTCTCTCTGAACTTCGCCATTAGTGAAGAAGTTTTTACCACCTTACATGCTTCGGTACAGTTTTACTCTAGCAGTTTTAGCTTACTGCTATTATCTAGGAACTAGACTAAGTTTACATTACTTCACTAACTGCTACTAGCATAAACGAAATTTACAATTAGCACCTTTTCCTTTTCAGAACAACATAAACACGAGAGATTCAGGTTTTCTTAGAAGGGTTTGGATGGACGAGTCCACCATTATTCTGCTTTTAATTTTTCTATTGAACAAGGAAGATTTGAGCTATTATTTTTGGAAGTGGTATAAGTCCTTTTGGATTTAAAAAAAATCGTTTATTTTTTTAAATGGTTTTTAGGTTGATTTTAAACGTAACTCTTTGCTATTTGCCAAGTGATAAAAATATCTGCCCGTATTTTAAGGTAAATCGAATGGAAGCCTTTAGATATTGCTTATGTGAAACAATAGACTTATAATCCTTTCAAATATAACAGCTCATTTGTTTTTTAAATCATTATAGAAATCGGTTCATTTTTGTAAATTATTTAAGAATTGGAACAATTATATTTCTTGAAATATTTCTGATACCAATTCAAAAGACAATTTGATTCTCCTGGCTCTAAATCTAAATATATAATAAGCCAAAAATCGTGAAAATAGTAAAAAAAATTATTATTTTAAAATTATAACTATTTGAAAAAAAAATATATATGAACAATTTTATAATAATGCAACTGCTGTAAAATATTTAGCAAGTGTGTATCTAGTTTCACTGGTTTCTGATATTTTTCTATAAATGACATTTTTTGCTTCAAAAATAAAATAAATTTTGTCTTCTGTTTTCTTCACAATTCAATTAGTCATAAGCACATCCTTCGATTTCTAAGAATCAGTATTCAGAAAACTGCAGTTGTTAATATATTAGGCAAATTAATTTTGAATAAATCTTAATCCACACTAACTTTTTTAATTTCAAAATTCTCTTTCATAGAAACGTTATTTTTCTTAAATTAACTTTCTTTTTATTGAACTATTAAAGGTATCAATTGGGTCAAAGTTTATTGAATTGTAATATTATTAGTATCACTTAAAGATAATTGTGTTTTCTTCTGAAACAAGTACTGTGATAGCAGCGCAGAGAAAATGGTAGAGCAGGTGTCATCAAAGATAAGGGATTGCTGATAACAACTCGAGCCATCTGTTACGATCAGCTGTTAAAAAAAAGTAATCTAGTCGTTACAGCTAGTAGAAACAAGGAACAGTTCTTAAAAAATAACTATTTCAATATTTCGATAACTGATTAACACGATAACACTTCATCTTAGGCAATGCACTGTTACAAAAAATCATTAAAATAATATTATATTATAATATAATATATTATTTACAGTAATATTATATTATATTTAATATTATTAGTGAATAAGCTAATTCCAAGAGATATTCTATCATTGCGACCTGTGGTCTAGTGGTTAGTGTAACAAACTACTAAGACCAAGATCGCGGGTTCGTAGCTCGGCAGGAGGCTCTAGGATTTTTTAAGGAGGGATTAAAAAAAACCTTGGTTATGCCGTTCTTCGGGAAGGACGTTAAACGTACGATGTCAGGTAATCGTTATAAATCCCTATACTAATTAAATCTGCACCCAAAATTTAGAACTCCCACTGTACCCTCGTCCGTTCAGTCATAGCAGCATTAAATGAATAAACAAAAACTACTAAAAAATAATACCTTCATAGTTCATAGTTATAAATACCACTATTTTCAATGTTTAATTTTTGAAATTTGTCAATCTTTTCTTTCTATATATGCTTGTATTATTACATTTTACCTATGTAACCCCTCATGTCTGGTATCTTATCCATATCTATAATTAAACTAGTTTTTTCTAAATCCTTCATACTCAACCCCCCTTTTTCTATATTTTAATCTTCTCATTTTGTACCTTTCCGTTTACCTCCTCATTTTTCTTTCCCTTTATATTATTGTTTACATTTTATCCTTTCTTGACATGTATTTTTCTATTTTATATTCGTATTCTTTTATTATTATATCTGTCACTATTAGAATTTCTGTTCATCATCTACAATTTTATTTTTATCTATCACTATTTTAAGTTTATTATATTCTGTAACCACTCTTATATTCATTCTTTATTTATCATATATCTATTCACTATTTCATCATATCTAGTCACTATTTTAATTTCCACTCTTGTACCACTTTACATATTCTTGTTACTGCAACGTTTTTATATATTTCTGTTTGTTTCTCTCTCTTAGCCCTGAAGATGGCCTACATTGTAGGCCGAAACGTCGGCACATAATAAATAAGTTACACTTATTTAGGTGTTTTGATTGACTGCACCCCCAACTATTTCTTCCTTACATTAAACTAAAAAAAAAACAATGCCTGAAAGACTTTCATTTTTTAATGTAAATTTTATTATTTGAATTGATTAGATTAAAAAACTAAACTTCGAATGTCATCGAAATAAAAAAAACTAAGGAAAACAAATAAATATAATTTTAAATATAGTATATGAAGAGAGACAATCCTCAGAGATAACATATCTTAATGGCTAAGGAGAGATAAGGCAAGTGGATGATATACGGTGAATATAAACATGACGGATTTTATTAAAGGCCGCCTCATGGAATATGAGTATAGAATGCAGCATATTTTGTATATTTTTGTTTTGTTGTTTATTTTTGTTTTTTGGGGGGTCAGTAGAATATTATATTTATACAAACTCATTTGATAAGTAGAAAATTTATTTTGAGTTACAGAGGATATTTTATGACCATGTTACATATATTAGTGACTTATTAATCAGACCTGATGAATTGTATTAGAAAGCAGATATCATTGAAAAAAATAAATAATTACTTTTATCCTTTTAACCATTGGTTGGGAACGGGGTATCTCATTGAGTAGAGTTCTAGGAGCCGGATATGAATCGCACTGTGAAAATAAATAATTTAGTCTGTAACCAGCCGTACGCTGACCATCTTTGGGCTCACCCAGTCTCTATGTATTGGTTACTCCTCACTAGGTGTAAAAATCTGGTGGTTGACGGTTGATCTAAGCTAAATCACTTCCCATTATAATCGTTGGCTTTGAAACAGTAAAGTCTCTACGATGTGTTGAACCTAAGGCCCTGGTTTTAGAAGTGCATGTTTTTTTTTACCGTTGGTTAATCTGATTAATGGCTAATACCGCTGGTTCAAGAGGAAAGAAGGAATTGGCTTAAGTACTTCTATTGTGTTTCAAACATTAGTCGGGGAGTATGTAAATTACATTCCTTGTTTTCTACATCAACAACAATGAATTAATATATTTAGAATATTAAGACCGTGGAAAAATTCCAACGAAAAGCCTTAAGTCTCCAAACTAAAACAGAAATAGAAATATCAGTCCAGGACAGATATTTCTATTTCTGTTTTAGTTTGGAGACTTAAGGCTTTTCGTTGGAATTTTTCCACGGTCTTAACATTTATGTAAGGTCTCTTTTTTACTTTTCATTATTAATATATTTAGAATAATTTGATTACTGATTGATATCGTCTGTTTGAGCACGATTTAAGTGCCATTATTACCTACAATCTAGCTCAATTCTAATGACAGTTAGGATTAGTTTTGACAGTAAAGTGCATCGAGGAAGGGTATAGGTGTTAATGTTTGGGTATGTGCCTGAACCTTAGGTAACCATATTTCCTGATATAATTTGATACAGCTCTATAGACTATAGGGGAGATCTTGGACCGCGTGATGTGGTCCTGTGACACTCACAGATATATATATATATATAATTAATAAGAAAATCGACAGCCTGGAGCGGGTAAACCAAGCTTATGTTGCTGGCAATCATGGATTCCTTCGTACAGAGGCAGGCTCTCAATGGCTCCATAAGGGCCGATTCACCTGTCTCCTTCCCATCGACTTACAATCGCATTCAATGGTAAATGACAAATGGGATAGATCCATGGATCATGGCCGTTTGGGTCCAGCAATGTATCTTTCCCTGATGCAGACAGCCCGGATCTAAACCTATGGATAGAATTGACATTCTGGAAATTCACAATACAATCCTTAATAGTAGTACAGTCCAACGTCAAGTCCTTGCGAGTTGCCTCCTACAGACTGATGGTTCTCGCATACCCTTGAGGAGATAATCCCGTGCCGAATGTAATAGTAAATTCAAAAGAAAATGATTGACAAAAAATAAAATAAGAGATAGACTGAACTAGGTTGCTACAGTTGAAAAATAGCATCTATTCTTATCACATTACTACCAGGTCTGCAAGTTTAAAATGTCGTTTATTTCTTAAAATATAATTTAATTTAAAAAAAAAAGTATAATATATTTTATTCAAAGTACTGGCCCTCGCTTTCTACACATTTTGTCCATCTCTCGGGCAATTTATGGATACCATTCCAAAAGAATGCTTCATCTTTATTTGAAATCCATTCATCGAGCCATTTTCTTACATCCTCCAAATTGTTAAAGTGTTGCTCAGCCAATGAGTGTCCCATCGATGAGAATAGGTGATAATCAGAAGGCGCCAGGTCAGGTGAATACGGCGGGTGGGGTAGGAGTTCCCAACCAAGCGAAGAAATCGTTTCCTTAGTCAATCTGGCTGAATGTGCAGGAGCGTTATCATGCTGAAGAATGACTTTGGCGTGCCTGTGAGCCCATTCTGGGCGTTTTTCGATCAATGCGTGACTCAAATTGATCATTTTTTGTCGGTAGCGGTCGGTATTGACTGTTTCGCCGGGTTTGAGAAGCTCGTAGTAGACTACTCCCTTCTGATCCCACCACACACACAGCATTGTCTTCTTCCCAAAACGATCCGGTCTTGCACTCGATGTGGATGGTTGTCCTGGCGTTACCCATGATTTTATTCGTTTGGGATTCTGAAAATAAATCCATTTTTCATCGCCAGTTACAACTCGATGCAAAAAACCCTTTCTTTCGTGGCGTAAAAGCAGCATTTCGCACACAATTTTTCGTTTTTCCATCTGTCGTTCGTCCAATTCATGTGGAACCCATTTTCCAACCTTTTGAATTTTTCCCATAGCTCTCAGGCGATCGGAAATGGCTTGTCTAGTGACATTCAACTGTTCTGCCATCATTTGTTGGGTTCGCGTATTGTCTTCGTCTAATAAAGATTGCAATTCGACGTCCTCAAACTTTTTTGGTCGATTTTCTCGTTTTTTATCAGTAACATCAAAATCACCACGTTTGAAACTTTGAAACCAACGTTCACATGTCTTGACGGTTGGAGCAAGATCGCCATAAGTCTCAACAAGAATTCGATGACATTCAGATGCCTTTTTCTTTTGATTGAATAAGAAAATCATGACATGCCGCAAATGCTCTTTATTTGGCTTAAAATTAGACATTTTTAACACCAAAGAAAGGTATGATACGTCCACGTAAACGACTTAAAAACAACTGACTTTTGTAAACAAATGACTAACAAACAAAATAGCGTTTAGAGATAAGCAAATCCTTCAATAGGCTAAGAGCGCATTCTATTGGAATTAAAACGACATTTTAAACTTGCAGACCTGGTAAATTGAATTCCTGACATTGCATCTTTCAGTTTATAATCCTTAGTTATCAGGATCGGAAGTAATAGACCTATAAAATAAGATATCAGAAATCCAATAAGTAAACTGTATAACTTATAACTCTTTTTTTTTACAACCCTCCTAATTTACTTATTTACAATACAAAAATACAAACTTATATTTAACATATAAAACTTATAACTAAGGCCTTCTGTTTATAGCTGATAAAAACTTTTGAAATAACAAATTAAACTAAAAAAACTATTTATAAATTATATTTTATTTATTTTTATTTGATGTTGATTATTTAAATGTTTTTATTTTGAAGAGAAAAGATTTGTCCTGATTCGAATCCCAGCCAGGACAAATCTTTTCTCTTCAAAATAAAAATATTTAAAAATCTATTTTTTCGAGAATATAGTTTAATTTTAATGTTTTTTTTATTGCATTTTCTTTAACGCCGCTTCTACCTTATGTGACGTCTGCTCTTTTTAGATTTCTTGAATTATCATCTTAGCTTTTAAATACATTTGAGTCTTCCGTTTTTCATTATTTTCGTTGAACGGTAGACATTTGTTTCAATATTCAAATTTATCCTTTCTATTTCTATTTATCCTTCTTACATTGAAAAAGATGGTTCTCAAAAAGTTTTGCATCATCACAATTTTGGGAGGTTGTTTGACAGAGCCCTGAAAATAGATGGATGGAGATGATTAGCTTTGTATGTCCGATTCTTAGCCTGCTTATTGTACTACTCTTTTGGCGGTAGGCCAATATTTATTTGACAGAGTTGTTTTGCAGAATGTTTCAGTACTATGTTTTACGTTTAAGTACTGTCTTAATTAAAAATAAATAAATATTATATATCAGGTGGCTTCAACTTTTGATTCGTGGAATATAAATTTTTAAAAAACCTGTAGAATATCAACCCATGAACGGGTCTGGGGTTCAGTACATTGTAAAGGCAGTACTGTTTCATAGACAACGGTTGTACCAGGAGGCGATTTGTCCTAGATTTTGTTGGGTACCCTATTTTTATAGCATTTCATAGAGGCTGGGTGAGCCCCAGAATGTTCCTAGATCCTATATGATCCATCGCCTGCTGCAAACAGAATAAACAAAAGTCTTGCCCGCAGCGGGATATGAACCAGAATTTCCGGCATGGCAACCACTGAGGCACTTCACTTCCCTGATTTTTCATTCGATTGTAAATTATATAAAAGAAATAATTGAAAACCTGTTGGAAACATTTCCCTTCCACATTATAATATTTCATTTCAGGTGATAATATTAGAGGAATCAGTGGGCTGTTATTAAACGATACAGGAGGCAGGAAGTCATTGGTTAAAACAAATTACATATAATGTTATATGTGTATAGATATAATGTTTTTATTATTACAAATAATAATAAAAACATTATATCGTTAAAAAATGCATATTTTGTTTATCTTATTTGTATATGATGTACATAGACAAAGAAGTATTAAACATATCCAATAAGATATTAGTATTTTAAACGTAATAATGTGGTATAATTATCTAAGGTTGATATCTATGGTTTGAAACAGCAGGGACCGAAAACAAAATTCAAACTACTTCAAGAATTTAAAAGGAAGAGATGTTTTTCTATTATTTCCTGAGCTCATAATTTATAGAGATAATCTTACCTATAAATCGTTGTTTAAGTCCGCTACGATATTTACTATTAAGTAATACTTATTCTAAAATGTTTATTTAGTAACATACATCTCTTCTTATTTTGTTAAAAAGTGGGTGACTTGTATGTAATTTTATTATTGTTATTTTTTTCTTATCACCCTTGTATCTTTATCTTGCAAGTCATTCACACTTGGCAATAATGCTTCTTAAGTAGGTTCTAATTTTCTGAGTTGTTTTATTTGTCAGTGCGAGTACTCATTTATCGAAATATTCAATAGTGTAATTTTACAAAGCCCAAGATCGCGCAGGTGGCCCTACTATTTCTTAAAGGGAGTAAAAAACCCTTAGTTACGCCGTCCTTCGGAAGGGACATTAAACAGGGGTCCCGAGCCTGTACGATGTCAGGTACTCGTTAAAAATCCCTATCCTATTTAAACCTGGATAGGATAGAATTTAGAGCTGCCAATATAGCTTCGTCCGATTAGCCATAGCAACAAACCATAGCGTACTTTAATAAACAAACAAACTAAAACCTGTACCACTATGATCCTCCCATAACATAAGCTTCAGTGCATTGTTGTGCTGTTTCGCTGGAAACGTTTGTGCAAGGAGAAAATTTGGCCGAGATCCACCATCAGCTACGTATTTCCCTCTAATTAATATTACTCGATCTACAGAGGCTGAGTGAGCCCCAGAAGGGTTTTTAGATATCAGGGAATTTTGTAGGACTGACTTAATTAACAAAATGACCAATCAAACACTATCGCTCGTTCTTTTGAAAAAACTTTTTTATATTTTTTTAATTATTGATTCATTGAAATTTACAACTGTTTTATACTAATACAAAAAGTAAATCGAATGAATGTACACATCGAAAAAACTATATGGATTATTGCATGCAGTGTATGATGACGAACCCTAAATGTAATGTTACTAAATTTTGTATACATGTATTATACTTTCACCTCCCTTTAAGTGTTCATACAGCTTTCACAAGTTTTTATTTTAAAAAAGATGCAAAAATTTAATGTTTTATTGTAAATGAAGAAACTTTTATAAAAAATTCACAACAAAAATGTATTGATCATTAGTCTCATTAGATTAGAACTGATTTAATTATATAAAATTTGCATACATTTAATTATCGTGTATCTTACATTATACATTCATGTTTCGTTACTAAAGATAGACCGAACAAATATTACACAATTAGTGTGCATACGTGAGCTGATGAAAATAATGTAACGAGTGAACTTATCATTTTTCTTTATTTATTGCTTTTATAATTCATTTGTCTCAATTAATTATTATAAAGATTAACAAGGGCAAAATTAAATCAAGAGAAGGTGGAATATTTACGCTTAAAATTTAAAATAAATGAAATTAAGTTCATCAGTTAAATTTTAAAATTATGTTGTGTATTTCTTTTTCATTAATAATTAACAAAATGACCAATCAAACACTATCGCTCGTTCTTTCGAAAAAACTTTTTTTTTTTTTTAATAATTGATTCATAGAAATTTACAACTGTTTTATACTAATACAACAAGTAAATCGAATGAATGTACACATCGAAAAAACTATATGGATTATTGCATGCAGTGTATGATGACGAACCCTAAATGTAATGTTACTAAATTTTGTATACATGTATTATACTTTCACCTCCCTTGAAGTGTTCATACAGCTTTCACGAGCTTTTATTTTTAAAAAAGATGCAAACATGTTAATGTTTTATTATAAATGAAGAAACTTTTATAAAAAATTCACAACAAAAATGTATTGATCATTAATCTCATTAGATTAGAACTGATTAAATGATATAAAATTTGCATACATTTAATTATCGTGTATCTTACATTATACATTCATGTCTCGTTACTAAAGATAGACCGAACAAATATTACACAATTAGTGTGCATACGTGAGCTGATGAAAATAATGTAACGAGTGAACTTATCATTTTTCATTTATTTATTGCTTTTATAATTCATTTGTCTCAATTAATTATTATAAAGATTAACAAGGGCAAAATTAAATCAAGAGAAGGTGGAATATTTACGCTTAAATTTTAAAATAAATGAAATTAAGTTCATCAGTTAAATTTTAAAATTATGTTGTGTTTTTCTTTTTCGTTAATAATTATTATAATCCTTTTAAAAAATTAAATTAAAAAGATAAATTTTAATGAACATCAAGCTTACATTTTAAAATTGTTGAAATAATCAGCACATTGTTCCTACGCCATACTCCATATTCACGTTTCAAATAATTGGAGCACATATCTGTAAATGTTTATTCTTGTCTCTCAGTTAACTTAGTCTTTAACAGAAACGATAATTATTTTTTTTTTTTTAAATGTATTCATTGAAATTTACAACTGTGTTATAACAATAAAACAAGTAAATGACAGGATTCATTAGCTTGAAAGGTAACGAGGTCATCTTCTTTCCATACGCCAAGGAGGATCATCGGGGACAGAAGAAGAAGCTAAGTTCGAAACTAGGGGGTCGAGTGGGAATAAAGTTTCATTTCGGATTCGGGCCAAATCAGCAACAAATGGGAATTTAAGTTCATTATTGATGATTTTATTCATAAAAGAAGTAAGGAGCATTGAGGATTTTGGATTGTAAGGTTTGGATAAGAGAGGAATTCGAAGGCTTAGTGGAGCCCTAAAGCACTACTCTGTAAGTCCAGATAGTTTTTAAATAATAAATAGTAATGTAGATGAGTCTTTTATAATTAATTGGGGGCTAAGAACGTTTTTTAAAGTAAATGTTTAAGTAGCCTGAAACGGCGAGCAATTTCTTGTCGTTTCAGTCTAGTATGGGGATTCCAAGTTAAGCGTTTGTCAAGGTGTAGTCCTAAGTACCGGGCCTGTTCTACAGGAATCAGTGGGCTGTTATTAAACGACAAAGGAGGCAGGAAGTCATTGGTTTACAATGGAGGGTATTTATAATCGTAAAAGTGTAATTCCTATCCTTGAAACGTGTTTTCCATGAAATAACTGTACATAAAGAAACTGCAGTTGAGTAAATTTAAAGGTATTATTCACAAAAAAATTGAAACCAGTTTCGATATGATAATGATAAAGCTCTCTAGATAATAACTATACAAATAATAATAAAAACATTATATCGTTAAAAAATGCATATTTTGTTTATATTTGGATGCACATATACAAAGAAGTATTAAACTTATACAATAAGATATTAGTATTTTAAACTTAATAATGTGGTATAATTATCTTAAATAGATATCTATGGTTTGAAACAGCAGGGAAACCTTCCCTTCTAATAACCGACAGCGCTATCTTGTGAATCATGTAAGGACCCCATTAGGCAAGCCATAACTTAATAAGAGTCCCTCAAGGACTGATTGTGCGTTCAGTGCCAGCCTAACATAAGCCTATCGAGACTTGCATTACTTTAGAGATTACCGATTCACTTATTCAGCTCATTGATAATACCAGTCGGTGTAAGTAGTGTCCAGTAATCCGAAGAGCCTTTACAATGGATGGTAATACATACGGATGGATGTGTTCATGTGCATACATAATTTAGTAGTGGGTAGTCGGTGTGGATTAAGTTTATTTAGTGGATTTAATTTAATCTATGTCAGAACATAATTTTCTGGACTAAAAAAGTTGCATAATCGACTGATTTTATGGCTTAAAATTAGATAATTATTCTATTAGTTTTATTCATGGGCTAAACATGTTTTCAGAACTAATAGTTTTACTATCTATCATTCGGCGCTACAACTCGATTTCGAGTCTTGCCCTCCTGTAGCAGCTGTCACCAATTGTCTCAATCCTGTACCGCCGCTATCCAATTCCTCACACCCAACATGGACCTAGCACCACTAGCCACACCATAACTTATTCGAAGCCGAGGCCTTCCTCTGCGTCTGATTCCATAAATCGCTCTGTCATTATTTTCTTTGGCAGATCATTCTCGGCCATCCGAGCAACGTGCCCGGCCCATCTCAACCAACCGAGTTACATAAACTGGACCACATTTGATTCTTTAAATAAATCTTTGAGTTCACGGCTCTAAAGATTTTACGCAGAATTTTCCTTTCGAAAATTCCACCTTTCTTATTCATATAGGATAATTGGCCAGACAATTGTTTTATGTAGAAGAATTTTGGTCTCTTCAGTCAAAGCACGGCTCCGTTTTACTACTTGGGAAAAATTTGTCAAAACTAATAGTTTTAAAAATGGTATTAAAATATGTTATAGAGCAACACTAAGTTATAAACAACCTGAAGTAAATTTTTTTTTTTTTTTTTTTTTTTTTTTTAAGGATTTTCTTCACAAATGAAGGTTTCCTCATCCGAATTCTTCTTTCAGCCTTCTCTTCCATTCGTCCCTGTCAAGCGCCTCCTCCTCCGTCATTCCATGCCCAGCCAAGCTTTCTTCCACTTTAGCTTTCCATTGGGTTCGAGGCCTTCCTCTCTTCCTCCTTCCCTCGGCCTCCCACTCCATGACCAATTTCGGGATCCGCTTACTGTCCATCCGTTTCACATGACCAAACCATTTCAATCTTCTTTCTTCAATGACCTCTAGTATGTTCTTTTTAACTTCCATTCTTTCCCTGATGTCGCTATTTTTGACATGTTCCACTCTTGATATTCGGGCAGATCTTCTCCAGAAGTCCATCTCTACTGATAACAACCCTGAAGTAAATAAAACCTAAATATGTGTGCCAACTGCTTGTTTTTGTTGTAACTTGTAATTTGTATAGCAAGGTAACTTTAATTTTTTATGACTATTTATAAACCTCCAGCTTCCATTGGCGTTTAATGCCAGTGACGCGGCTGGGAAAGGGGGCTGGGGCTTCCCGGACTCCTGCTTTGCCCTCATTCCTGGGGAAGAAGCTCAGTTCGGGGACCCCAGGCAAATTGTAAATAATCTATGAATGTGTACATTTTATTTTATTTTTTTTTTATTATTAGTATTATTATTATTTATTTTATTTTATTATTATTATCATTATTTTGTTTTACTTTATTTTATTATCATTTCCGCATTAATTAATTTCTGTTACCGCATGTATATATTTATTTATTTTATTTTGTTTATATTATTGTTTTGTTATGGAATGACTGTAAGCAACACAGCACTATTACTTATTGCCCACAAGTGGTAGATTGTAATATTTCAATAAAGTGTTAATATATATATAAATAAAATGTATAAACATTGTATTATAGAAAAGGTATAAAAGAGATCCATACATTCACGCTCATTTTTTTTACACATTTGTATAAAATGATAAATATAATAACTAGTTATTATAAATAAATGATAAAATAATAACTATACAAATAATAATAAAAGTATTATATCGATTAACGATGCATATTTTGCTTATCTTAAATATTTTCAAATTCTGTCAATGTTGCGTGGATTTCACCCACCTTCAGGACATAATACTTTTTTAGGTTTTACTATCGTATTAACCTTAAGATGCTACTTTGCCTTAGTCATATTTACCAATTATTGTTATGAGGTATGAGCTCATAATAATGGTATAGCTGGCTTAAAATGTCATTTTGCGGATAATGCGATAAAAATCATTTTACAAAAAAATGAAGGGTAATATATTTGAAACGCTCTTGATAGATAGCTTTTGAAGATAGGTAAGGTGAGCAATGTAAACAGTGTTTAACACAAGAACGTGTTGATTCCTGTAACAGTATGTTTATATCTAGATATATTTATACTAAAATGGAAATAGTATTATTTTTTAAAGTTTATTTATTGAAATTAACCTTTCTATAGTTAAAATTCATAAATAAGTAGGATGAATGATATATAATGGCATGAGATAACGGCTGGGCTTTTAACTTCTTATCTTTCTAATTCTTCTTAGAAGGTCACGAAGCCACATTATTTTCTGACGCCTACGAGGATTATCAGGAATTGAAGAGGTTGCTAGGTTTGAAACCAGTGGACTTGAGTTGGAATTAAGTTTGTCATGAAAGGACAGGTATCGGGTTCGGGCAAATCAGCAACAAATGAGACATTAAGGTCATTATGGATTACTTTGTTAGTAACAAAGTAAAGAGCATTGGGGATTTTACGAAGGATTTTGGATTGTAAGGATTGGATAGGAGTGGAATTTGATACTTAAAGTTTTATAACATTTAATTTGATTTATAATTTAATGATGTAATTGTTTTTATAAATAATTTGTTAGGTATTTTATTTTTAGTAAGACTTTTTTTTAATTTTTTTTAATTTTAGCCTTTGCTTTATTATTGTGATTTTACCGTGGCCTGTTGCTATAAAATGACCGGAATGCATGGAATGCCTTATCTGCTATTATGCTAAATATAGCTAATGTTTGTTGTTATGTTAGGGTGGGATGGTACTTGGTGAGATAATGTTGAACACTCTAATGTTATGAACTGGTAAAGAAGATAAATGAAGCCTCACCGGGAAAACAGATGAGCCATGGCCTCAACCACCAGAGCCTCCCGTAGCTCCTCAACACCTGGCACTTGGAAAAGAGATCTATCATCACTGAGCGTCATGGCGCTCGGAGCCACTCTCGTTATCGCACTGATAAGGGCAGGGGTAGTGGGGGTCGTCAAGGCGACAGGTAAACATGTGTATAGATCGCCGCCAGAACAGCTGGGCCGGCGCTGCCATCTCGATCGCTTTAATAATATCTAGGACCGCTATTTAGCCAAAACTAATTCGAATTATCATAAAGGGTTAATATGTTAGTTTGAAATTGACACTCTCTTTATGTCTAGTTATTTTATGGAAAACACGTTTCAAGGATAGGAATTACACTTTTACGATTATAAATAAATTATAAAAAAAAATAAATTATAAATATGGAGCAAAATTACTATTTAAATCGATAAATAACAAAAAAACTTTAAATCCGTTTCAATATATAAAAGAAAATAGTATAAAGAATTATTACCTAATAACAGCTACATATATTTAAAAATAAAATATTGTTATAAATTCTCAAATAAATTTAAAATTAAATCTCATCCTTCAATCCTATCTCACCAATAGAACTTTCCAAGTAAACCATAACAATGTCTATTCATCCCTCTTTTCCTAATCTGCTGGTGTTCCTCAAGGTAGTATCCTTGGCCCAATCCTTTATACAGTTTATACAGCTGACATCCCAACTCATCCTAATACTATCCTTACCACGTATGCTGATGATACATGCGTATTATCAGTCAACACCAATCCAGTTATTGCATCCCAAAGCCTCCAATCCCATATCACTGATCTTGAAGTATGGTGTCAAAACTGGAGAATTGAAATAAATTCTCAAAAATCGCATCAAATCACTTTTACCTTACGTCGTAAACCAACGACTTCCTGCCACCTGTATCGTTTAATAACAGCCCACTGATCCTTGTAGAACATGCCCGGTACTTAGGACTACACCTTGACAAACGCTTAACTTGGAATCCTCACACTAGACTGAAACGACAAGAAACAGCTCGCCGTTTCAGGCTACTTCAGCATTTACAAGACAAACGCTCTAAGCTCCCAATTAATTACAAAAGACTCATCTACATTACTATTTATTATTTAAGAACTATCTGGACTTACGGAGCAATGCTTTAGGGTTTCACTAAGCCATCGAGTTACCCTCTTATCCAAACCTTACAATCAAAATCCTCAATGCTCCTTCCTTTTTTATGAATATAATCATCAATAACGAACTCAATGTCCCATTTGTTGCTGATTTTGTACGAATCCGATATCAAACTTTATTTCCACACTACCCCCTAGTTTCAAACTTAGCTCCCTCTTCTGTCCCCGATGATGAGAAGAAAGACTTCAACATTTACTATAACAAACGTTCTAAGCTCCCAATTAATTACAAAAGACTCATATACATGACAATCATTAGACCCATCTGGACTCACGGAGTAGAGGTTTGGGTTGTAGTTGTACAGATTTACATGTAATAAAAATTAAGGGGAATATTGTTAAAATATTGTTTTTGTATAACAATCAAACCGCATATTAAGGGAGGTCTATTAAATAGAACTATAAAAATAATAAATATAAAAATGAAATTTTGATAATATATTTAAACCTTTTATAACTACATAAAGAGTGGAGTGGCTCAATGGTAGAGGACTGAGTTGCCATGCCAGAAATCCTGGTTCATATCCCGTTGCAGGCAAGAATTTTATTTAGTCTCTTAACAGCCGCAGGTGGATCATATAAGATCTAGGACCCTCCTGGGGCTCACTCAGCCTCTAAAAAATGTTATAAAAATTGAGTGCCAAAAACAAGGGGTGGGGAAACCTGGGGGTTGAGTGTGATCTAGGACAAATCACCTCCCTGCACCCTGACAAGTCTCTACCATGCCCTGAACCCCAGACCCGTTCATGGGTTGTAGTGGTACAGGTTTTTTTTGTTTAATTTTTTAAATAGAACTACTATCTGAACACCTATATCAATGCCTTGACAAAGAAAAAACAAAAAATAACCAATCAAAAACTCATCAAGAAAACTATTTCGTTCAATTTGGCAAAACAGGGATATTTAAAATAACACAGATACAACGTCCTTTAAGGTTTAATTAGAAAAGGAAAGAGAATTAATTGGAAGAGAGGCTGGGCTCCAATTACAGCTGACATGTTTTTATTGTTGAGTATATTTACTCTAACAAGGTATCCCTTCGTTACGTCCTTACTTTGTTGATACTATCACTTTTCTCTTCTTTTTTTTATATAGAAACATGGATATAACACTTATCTTTCAATCATAACAAATCAATTTCCAGTCATACGTAATATAAAAAAAATAGAGCTATTGTTTGATTTTATATTTAAAGTCAGGCTATGCTATTATGGCTAATCGGATGATGATGCAGTGCAAGTCCTAAATTTTGCTTATCTAGTAAAGGATCATTAAAAGGTAGCAATTAAAAATAATAAAAATATATTTATTATTGCCGTTTAATGCCAGTGCCGCGACTAGAAAAGGGCGCAGGGGCCTCCCGGACTCTTAAAGAACTAAGGAAGCTTAGTTCGCGGCCCTCAGGCAAATTGTAAATATTGTAATTGCGGTAGGAATGTGAGCCATTATTTTATTTTTAGGATTTATTTTTATTATCATTTTCGCAAGTATTTATTTTGCTTTTATTATCCGCATGTATTTATTTCTATTTTATTATTATTTTTTTTATTATACATATATTTTTTTGTATAATTGTAGTATTTTCTCTTTCAATTTTATGTTTGTATATCTACCTAATGCTATTACTTTAAAATGCCTATAAGTGGCAGATTGCAATACTATTTCATTAAAATATATATATATATATATATATATATATATATATATATATATATATAATAGTTAAATCTTGAGTTTCAGTCTTTTATTTCTTTATTAATTTTTCAGGAGACGTTTCGAGACTGGTTAGTCTCATATTCATGCCCTGACAGTGAACGAATGAGCTTTTTAGTAAAAAAACATCAAACAGCACACTATAATAGATGTAAAATGACCTGTGTAAGATAGGGTGTACTTACATGTTCTAAAGAATGAATCAGTTTTTCAGTAATCTGTTGCCTCTTAAAACAGCATAAATTGTTTGTATTGTAATTGCTGTGATCAATGAACAAGTAATCCATTTTTTAGGAACAGCAGTTTATTTAATTGTTGAATCATATTAGATTATTGTTATTTTTATATATTATGAATTGATTAAATTTGCATAACACGAGCTAAGACCCTGAACATCCGATTTTTTGTTTACAGCGCGCTTTCTATATTTCTCTATAGTTATCATCTCCTTTATATTCCGTTTGAAACTATTTAAATATTATATTATTTCCATAACAGTCAAGAAAAGTAAAAAAAAAAACAATATATATATATATATATTTATTGGCTTTTCTTAATAACAACCAATACATGAATGGTGATATTGCTAATTTTGTAATATATACTTTACCTAGCATTTAAATCATTATATATTTAATATTTACAATAATATTTAAAGCAGTATAATTTCTAATAAATATTAATGATTTTTATAATAAAATAATATTAAAATGCTAGGGAAAGTAAATACAACAAAATTAGTGGTAAATTCTTTTATTCATTTTTGAGCAGTTTATTTTAAAGATGAGCCGTTTAAAAAGGTCGTTAATAGTTGCGAAATTCATACTAATAAATAGCTTATAACACCAATAACTAGATTAAATGTAAATAGAATCTGTCGAGAGAATGGAATTGCCCGGTTCGAATCCTGGCCAAGACAAATCTTTTCTCTTCAAAATAAAAATATTTAAAAATTATTTCAATTAAGTTGTATTTATATTCTTTACTGAGCTTGTACAGCCTGAGCAGAATTTTCGATTAATAAATAAACTACTTGAAAATGTAAATAATTATTTCTCGGAAAGCCATTAAATGTGAAAACCAGATTATGTTAATTAAATTCAATCAGCAAGTTATGAAATTAAAATAATTCATACTATAACTGATTCATGAATTCGAGAAGTTAGTTATTCTTAAGTTCAGAGTTTTCACTTTAGTCCTCAAGACTTATTTATTTTTTCTTGAAGTAATTTGTCCGCTAGTAGAGTTAGTTCAGAGCTTGAATAATTTTTAAATTAATCTAACAAGTGAAATTCTACTTTTTTTTAATTAATTCTATTTCATTCAATTGTCATTCTTTATATTTTAATATATTCTTAAACATTTTATTTATTTAATTATTTGATTAACACTTGCAACTAATCTAAACGTTGGACACTGTAGAGAGGAGGTAGGTATACAAGAGAGAGGATTGTAAACTATGCGGGAGGTCGGTGTACTATTGCTGTTATGTGGCCGGCTGGAATTCCACCTCACCGATAACTTGTTTCTAATAAAGTACTTAGAGATCCTCTAATGTGTGGGAATTAAATTTCTATATAAGAAAAAAATCGGTAGGGGTGTGGGGATGGTTAGTGGTTAATGAAGAACTGACACGTGTGTAATTTTATATTTTATTTTAATGTTTTGGCGATGTTTCCTCGCATCTTTTAGGCTATCTCAGTAATCAAAGTGATTATTTTTAATTCTAGGGAGCGGGGCAACTAGCGGGTAGAGTGCTAAGCTCTGGGTTCGAATCCGGTTGTGACAGTTAAAATTTTTAGTTGAGTACTACCATTGAGTAGTTTCTCTACTTGTCTTTATGAATGACAATATGTACCATTCATACTATTTACATGTTTTATCAGTATAATACAGATGTGAATTTCATTGAATAATAAATAGACAATTTTTTAAAAAAAGAAAACACAGTATTCCAATGTTTGAGTTTACACCTCTGTAGTCACTCTTCATGACTGCCTTTTTAAAATTTCACTTTTCTTACAATCTTCACCATATTAATTTCTCAATTAATAAATAAAGAAGTAATATATATATATATATATATATATATATATATATATATATATATATATATATTTTAAAGCACGAAGCTAATTTATACTACTAAAAAAAGAAAGAGATGTACTAGATTTGGAGCTTTGAGGTCAAAGACACCGATCCATCACTATCGATACCTGGGGGTAATTGTATGTGGAGAGTGCCCCTCCTCATATCGATTCCTCGAGAATCGATTTTCACTCCGGCTAATGAGAGATGAGGAAAGCGTTTTAAGACGTTGGGATCATCAGTCATTAAAGTAACTGAACAGGAAAAGCCACTGATTATACTTTCTTACCTCCCGTCATTCTTTTCAGGATTTTCTTTTTCCTTTTTAGAAGAGTGCTTAACTCTTTTGTATTCTCGGACCGAGTTTATCCTAGCGCCTGCTTTATGTTAGAACTTTAAAAAGATTTATAGCCGGTTTTGAGAAGATGAATTAACTACTTGGCAACAGATTTGTTCTTGTTTATACTACGAGCCTAGTTTATAGGAGTGCTTTCCTTGTGTTTCTCCTTGTAATTAAGAAGATTAACAAAAAAAATATTTTTAACAGTGACGATTATTTTTTTTTCTAGGGCAGTCAAGTCAAAGATACGGCCCGCGATCGCAATGTGTCACAGAAAGAAGAATCATGTTTTTTAGAACTTTTAGACTTCACTCGATTCCTCTACGGAAGTTTTAAAATGCACTACATTTATAAGTAATTTCAAGGGCAGCGTATGCCTAGACAAGCGAGAGCTTATAGCTAGCTCCAATTGGCATGCAAACATTTAAAAATTGACCACGCCATGCAACCTATAATTAAAATAGTATATTTTATAAGGAGTAGAGGACTAAATCACCGCGAGTTCAGGCAGTTTTTACAAGATTTGGACGAAAAGTTTTCTGATTTGCATTATTTCACCGAAGTTCGTTGGCTCAGCCGAGGAGTAGTTTTAAATAGATTTTTTTCAGTGCATAAAATCAGGTAAAAATTCAAACTCTGAATCATTACCCTCATTTAAAATCATTTGCCACAGTGAATAAAATTAAATTGGATCAATATTCTCAACTTTTCCAAAATCTGATCACGGAATTCAACAATCCTTTTGAAGACTTCCACAAAATGATTGAAATAGAATTCCCAATTTTCAACAATCCATTCAATTTTGAAGCTTCAGAGGCACCAGTTCATTCGCAAATGAAGTTGATAGATCTTCAATCGGACATTATTTTGAAAGAAAACTTTAAAGAGTTTAACGCTCTTATATTTTATACATAACTACCCTGAATTAAAAAGCATGCAGCACGCATTCTGTGTATGTTTGGTAGCACCTATTTTTGTGAGCAGATACTTTCCGTCTTGAATACTTACTAATGAACTCCAATCAATTCTTAAAATATTTACAACGAATATGATTCCTGACATCAATGAGCTTGTCAAAACAAAGAGGTGTAAGGTATCTGGATCCTCGAGCTAAAAATAATTACCCTCTTTTATATCTTTGATATGATTTTTAACAACCGTATATTATATACTATATAATTAAATAAATAAAATGTTATAATAATTCAGTAAATTTTTTAAATTTAAATCTGGCCCGCTTACACATTCTAAATTTATTATATGGCCCTCTGAAAAATAAAGTTTGACACACCTGTTCTAAGGGTTTCCTCTGATTGAGGTTTCCTTCAATCAAAAATTTCCTTTAATTCATTTTTCTACTTTCTTCTGTCTTGTTCGCCCTTCGCGGGTTGTAATGGTACAGGATTTTTTTTCTTATTATATTACAATATCTTAGTTAATATACTTATTTTAAAATTAGTATTTTTTTTTTAAGAATTATTCTAAAATTGTATATTTTTGAACTACCTCTAGTCATTTTGATTCAATAAAATGTTCAATATTTCATTCTAGCCGCGTCATATACTTATAGTGTATTATTTATTATATATTATAGTACAAAATTAGCTATAAAATAAATATTTAATGATAAATTTATTCATGAATTATACAAGTTGAAACAGAGGGGAGTACGGGGCTGTAGACGCAAAACCGCAGAGCAGCAAGAGCTTGCGGGAAGAAGGCCTCGCAATAGGAAGGCGTTCCTCAGCGGAGATTCTTAATCTTAACAAAGGGCCTACAATAAATGCCTTACTCTCTCTTCCTTTGATTTATTTCACGCCTATTAAGGAAAAGAATTGCCTTTTTTTCCAAGGATTCTTTCTTCTCACGTAAACGAAATATAAATTCTTATTTCCGACATTAAAGTAGTATACATTCCACTGATGTACAACATTTCCCTCTTATGTACAAACTTTTCTTTTTTTATTTATCTTATAACAATTCATAAATAAATAATTTTGTTAAACAAATATTTTGTTATTTTTATATGTCTATAAATAAGCACAAGCTACCTAATAAACTTAATAAATACACTCACAGCTCACTTTGATTTATCATCGACGCCCCGAGGAAGTCTCATGTGTCCAACTTAGTTAAAGTGGCTCATCTCTTTTAACCGTAGACTCGATTCCCGAGATTCTTTCGTTCTTTATATCAAATCATTAACTCACAACATCCATCTCATATATAAAGTCTCTTACAATTCAAATGCTCTATCCAATCACCGGCAGAAGATCTCGCCTTTCCGACCTTTATATCCGTTACCATAGAACCAAAACTTTTGAGCGTTCCTTTCTCTTCCTGTACAATCTTGAATTACTAGGTTTATATCCGAATCTCCATAAAAAGAAACGTTATAACATTACTGTTTGCTAAGTGATAAAATCATTTACTCTTTGCTCCATATTTTAAAACTAATTATGCCCGTGAATAAGTGGTTAAGTCGGATTTTGTCCAGAGAGAGTTAACTGCTTTCAGATAACCGGAATCGTATCTTTCTCGTAGTTTTTGGCTTGAAATGGAGTTGTAATATAAGAAATAACTCCTTTTCAAGCCGATGCTTGGGTTATTCACTTATTCACTACGAAAATAACTCGATTCCGCTTACTTGAGTACAAGAAACTCATTTTGGAGAAAATTAGACTTAACCACTTATTCACCGGGTCTGTAGAAATATGTAAGTAAATTTTTGTATTACTTTTTAAATCGATAAATAACAAAACACTTTAAATCCATAACAATATAAAAAGAAAATAGTATAAAGAATTATTACCTAATAACAGCTACATATATTTAAAAAAAAAATATTGTTATAAATTCTCAAATAAATTTAAAATTAAATCTCATCCTTCAATCCTATCTCACAAATAGAACTTTCCAAGTAAACCATAATAATGTCTATTCATCCCTCTTTTCCCAATCTGCTGGTGTTCCTCAAGGTAGTATCCTTGGCCCAATCCTTTATACAGTTTATACAGCTGACATCCCAACTCATCCTAATACTATCCTTACCACGTATGCTGATGATACATGTGTATTATCAGTCAACACAAATCCAGTTATTGCATCCCAAAGCCTCCAATCCCATATCACTGATCTGTCAAAACTGGAGAATTAAAATAAATTCTCAAAAATCGCATCAAATCACTTTTACCTTACATCGTAAACCAATGACTTCCTGCCCTACAGTATCCCTTTAATAATATCCCTCTGGTGCCTGTAGAACAGATCCGATACTTAGGGTTGCACCTTGACAAACGATTAACCTGGAATCCTCATACAAGACTGAAAAGACAAGAAACCGCTCGACGTTTCAGGATACTTCAACACTTACTAGACAAACGCTCTAAGCTCCCAAATAACTACAAAAGACTCATCTACATGACCATCATACGACCTATTTGGACTTACGCAGTAGAGCTTTAGGGCTCCACTAAGCCATCGAATTCCTCTCGTATCCAATCCTTACAATACAAAATCCTTCGTAAAATCCTCTATGCTCCTTATTTTGTTAAGAATAAAGTCATCCATAACGACCTTAATGTCCCTTTTGTTGCTTATTTGGCCCGAACCCGGTATCTATCCTTTCATAGCAAACTTCATTCCCACTCAAACCCTCTAGTTTCAAACCTACCTTCCTCTTCAATTCCCGATAATCCTCCGAGGTGTCTGAAAAGAAGATACGTGGCCATCTTCTTATTTGAATTTTGAATTGAGTACTACCAGTGGGTAGTTTCTCTACTTGTCATTGCCATGGCATTATGTAAAACGCATTCTATTTACTTGTTGTATAATTGTAATACAGTTGTAAATATCAATAAAAAAATTTTAAAAAATAAATTAAATCTACCACCATAAGAATTAGTCACATTCCACTTATGCAATTATTCAGATTAATTAAGATAAGTGGATATGTAGGTACCAAATAAGCTGAGGGTATATTTCTGAAATAATTAATACAGGATTAATTATCAATAAATAGATAGAATGTTCATTGTTTTTTTTATGAACGATAATTATTAATTACAAAGGTAATTTCTAACTAGTGAAATTTTCTATTTATAAAAGGTAGCAGAGTAGCGCCTTGCTGAAGGTCTTAAGTTCAAATCTAGCTGGTTGGCAGACTGTAATTTAATCTGTTAGCAGCCGGACAAGGATCCTATAAGATCTAGGACCCTCCAAGGCTCAGCCAGTTTATACAAAGTGGGTACCCAAAATGGAGAGTAAAAACTGGCAGTTAAGCGTGATGCCACGTACTGGACCTAAGACCCAACATGGGTTGTAGTGGTATATCAATAAAAAATATATATACATATATTTGATGATACCAGTGTCAATGAATGATGTCGGACACTTTTACTTGTGTAATTCTTCCCATTGGTATCAAATAATACAGTATACTTTTTTAACAAGTTCCTCTTTGATCGGAAAGGCTGACGGCCTGACGCTGGCGGGATCCGGGATATTTGATTTTCTACTGTCACGTCAGCTAGCGAGTTGTAGAGAAGTGACGTGTTGACGTGGCGTTACTTCATCGAACGCTTCGTTCACATTCATATTGTTACGGGCTACTGTGTATTAAAATGCATTAAATAATTGCTGAATTAAAGATACAAAAGTTTATTAACAAAAGTGATATAAAGAATACAAGTAAATTATTAACAATTAAATTTTTAAACTAATATAACTTTACAATAACAATATTCTAAATATTCATTATCTAGGCCTAACCCTATTTAATTTTTTTTTTTATTTTTTTTTTTTTTATTATGGCTTTAAGACTTAATTTCAAAGTCCTATTTTGCCAAACCCTATTTAATTATTACAATAATATAAGTTATTACTAATTCTAAATGAATTAACTATTAACAAATATGTATGAATTACACTACAATTTACTACTAATTAACACTTACAGTTGACTAGTCCACCGACCGTAAGATTCTCCAAGTATGACAAACTTACACACTGACACAGTAACAAACGGAAACAGTTTATTACACCCGCGAGACTGTCACAGTTCACTGATACACTTACTACACTGGCCGGTTCAACACTAGTTTATCACACTGACATTCACTTATCACAGACCTTCACAGTGCCTGGTCTACTCTAAGACTGACTAGCTCGAGGCGAGGGAGGTATTTAAATAGGCAAGGCCGAACATTCTAGAACACTCTTTGACCGTAACAATATACAAAATATTCAATTTTTTTTATTAAATGCTATCAGTTTTTAATTATCTATTAATAATTTTTGCACTAATATGAATATTGAAGCATGATATTTTCTCATGCTCCGGTTGGAAATAACAGATCTCGTATTGCAAAAAAATGTATTGATCCCTAATATATCCGACCAATATGAAGTATACTTGAGGCCTATATACGTCGATTTAAAAATAATGGAATACACTTTTAAGAACAGAGGAATTGCAGGGTGTATAGTATGACTATTGTGAGGGCAAATATTATCAGTATGTTGTTACTTCCACATATACTTACTTATCAGTTTAGACAAACCTTAAACAATTTCGGTAGTTCTGGGGATGTTTTACATTTTTGTTAACTAACTTGCTAACTACTAACTTCGCAATATTAAAATTAACTGAATATACTATATTTTCATAGGTCAATAATGAATTTTCCAAAATATGGTGAATTTAAGTAGAAAATTATGGGAAAATTTAGGTAGAAATTTTTAATTTTTTTTATTTTATAACCACAACTAAAATATTCTCCGCCTTGCTCCGTAACGTATTTTTCATTTTTGGTTAACTGTGCATCCAGTGGCTCCTCTTCCCAATCTTTTCTTAATATTTTATTTATTATATCTTTTTCTCTTTAGTCTTTCTCCATTCTTCACACTACATATTTTCCTATTTCTCCCTTATCATTTTGGCATCCATCATATGTTTGTAATCAAAGAGTTCATATGTATAAGCACTTTTTTATTTTTTTATTTTTCAAACTTATTGAACCAATCAATTATTTTTCAAATAGTTATTGTACACAATAGTTACTGTACAATAGTAATACAATAATACATAATAGTTACTGTACATATAGTTCCATACTTATATTTTCATATTGTTTACATTTCTAACTGTCATTCTACGAGATATCTATTCATTTCTTTCTACATATTCTTGTATTATTACGTTTCATACATTTTACTTATGTAACCTCTAGAAGTCCATTATCATACATTTTGTATCTTTAATTTACTATTTTTTTCTAAATCCTTCATGTTCCAACCTTTTTTTATTATTTTAATCTTCTCATTTTGTATCTTTGGTTTACTTCCTCATTTTTATTTCCCTTTATATTATGTTTACTTTTCTATCCTTTCTTTACATTTATTTTCTTTATTTTATTTTATATTCATTATCTTTAATTATTATATCTGTCACTATTTTAATTTCTGTTCATTATCTTTAATTTTATTAAATCTGTCAATATCTTAATTATATTATATTCTGCCACTATTTTAATATTCGTTATCTTTAATTTTCATATCTGTCACTATTTTATTTTTCTACATTACATTACACTATATTCTTGTTACTGTGACGTTTTTATATATTTTTTGTTCTGTTTGTTTCTCTCTCATAGCCCAGAAGATGATCTACACTATAGGACGAAACGTCGGCACTTACTAAATATAAGTCTAGTACTTATTTAGTGTTTTTTTGACTGCCCCCCCCCAACTATCTCCGTTCTCCATCTAAAATATTCTCAGTTCCAAAAAAATAGTTCTAAAATAAAAAAAAATCTTGTAGATCCGTTCATTGAATAGTTATAGGAAGTTTTTATTTGAATATCACAACTAAACTTATTTCATCAAAGATATGTAACAACCAAAGGGAAATGTCGAAGATGGTCAGATAAATATATACAAATACATAAAAGTCTTATATTATGAATAAGGAGGATCCAATAAGATTTTTATTCAATTTAGAATAAATTTTTATAAATGGCATGACCGATAAGAATAGAAATAAAACAATATACCAACAGACGAATAAAATTTTGTTTTATTGAATAGGGATTTATTGCAATCAGTAAACGTTATTGGGATATTAAATTTTAAAGGGCTCAGGGAGGCCGTTATATGAGGCATAAAGTATAGATAGAATTTTATATTTCTTTTCGAAATCTGTCTTTTATTAATTTCTATTATAGCAATAAATTTTTTATATATAGAATGGGCCTTAAAAAGTTATTGATTTAAAAAATTCAACAGAAAAATTAATGTTTATGTAAATAATATTAAAAAATCCTGTACCACTACAACCCGAGAACGGGTTTGACACTAGCCGGGTACGGATTAATAAGTTAAAATTATACTCGTAAATTGACCAATTAGATCTCGAAACCAACTATTGTTGAGTAACTTTCCTATTGCATAATTCAAGGGAGAATTACAATAGTAAATAAAGATGGGTTACAATTAACTACTGCGTATCTGCGCGTGGTGTTTGCCCGTTGCTAAGTCATTAATTTCTTATATCCGACACGAAAAACTTGAGAATTTCGTATGAATCTTTACATAGTTGATACTAATTATTAAGACCGTGGAAAAATTCCAACGAAAAACCTTAAGTCTCCAAACTAAAACAGAAAAATAAATTATCTGTCCTCCAGATAATTTCTATTTTTGTTTTAGTTTGGAGACTTAAGGCTTTTCGTTGGAATTTTTCCACGGTCTTAACATTTATGTAAGGTCTCTTTTTACTTTTCAATATTAGTTGATACTAATTTAAGTCGGTAGCTTGGAAAAAATTAAAAGCAAGAAATTCCGTGTTCATCGAGTACAAACTTTTATAACTCCCCTCTCGAAATTGGCAATTTTCCGATCATGAATTCATAATGAGGTGATAATGACATTACAATCTGAAGTAGTCATTTGAATAGTGTGGGTGATATTTTTAGTCCCCAGTCCTAATTTTCTAATATTCGTAAATACAATACATGGCCTCTGCTGAAAATATTTACTAACCCGAAAATAAGTGGAACTTTTGTTGTAATCTTTTGTAATTTTTCTTGCCATTCCGTATTTATAAGAAATATAAAAAAAGCATACATGAAGGAAAATTAACGTTCTGTAGAAATTTCAAAAGACACTTTTTTTAAAAATGAAAAGCATATGAAATAAATTACTAGGATAAAAATTCTTATTGGTTTTTCAATTTATCCAACTGTTATACATTATAAAATTAATTACTAAGTTGTTTGGATTTTCCTTTAAAATCATCTGTACCATTGCAACCCATGAAGGGTCTTGGGCCCAGTACATGTTAGAGACTGTACTATTTCAAGGACAACGGTTTTTCTGTGAGGTGATTTGTCCTAAATCCTCACTCTGTACTCCGAAGGTACTCTATACTTTATAGAAAATGGGTGAGACATAGGAGGGTTTTCAAGGTTGGTAACAGATTGAATAAACTGCTTGCTAAAGCCGGATTTGAATCTAGGATCTACAGCACGGCAACCCGTAAGATAATATAAATAAATTCGAAAATACTCTCTTCAATTGCCACTCTTATTATTTTTAATCTATTCATCACGTATTTCTTTTAATTTCTACCATAATGTTCGCTGTTCATAATAGCTTCCTCAGAGCATAATCTGAGACTGAAAATGTTTTAACAGATTGGCCATTGAAACGGCGGCAAAGAACTTCACGACACGTTCAAAACAAAAGAAGTTCGAATTGAGCTATCAAAGGCTCCTGCCGGACAAATCTGTTCTCTCATAGATCCTAAAGCCCCAGTGCTCCCGCCATTTTTGCGATGAATACACTAGAACGAAGTTCTTTAAACATTAATTTTAATTTAGGATCTTATTGACTTACGTCATATTATTATTTATAATTTTTTATAATTATTGATCATTTTTTTTTTAGATCTAAATATTTTTATTTTTTAAAGAGAAAAGATAGGTCCTCGACCGGGATTTGAACCCGGAACCTTTGACTCACCGTGACATCGCTCTACCAATTGAGCTATCCAAGGCCCCTGCCGGTCGAGGGCCTATCTTTTCTCTTTAAAAAATAAAAATATTTATAACTAAAAAAAAAATGACCAATAATTATAAATAATAATATGACGTAAGTCAATAAGATCCTAAATTAAAATTAATGTTCAAAGAACTTCGTTCTAGTGTATTCATCGCAAACATGGCGGGAGCACTGGGGCTTTAGGATCTATGAGAGAAAAGGTTTGTCCTCGACCGGCAGGGGCCTTGGATAGCTCAATTGGTAGAGCGATGTCACGGTGAGACAAAGGTTCCGGGTTCAAATCCCGGTCGAGGACCTATCTTTTCTCTTTAAAAAATAAAAATTTTTATAACTAAAAAAAAAAAGACCAATAATTATAAAAAATTACAAAAGAAATACGTGATGGTGGGATTAAAAATTCAAAAATGTTAATTATTTTCCTGCCATACTTTATCCGAGGTCTTAGCATTTATTTATTTGTAACGGGCTGAGTAAAATTAAGTTAAGTATATTAAATATTAATAATTGTTAGAAGGTTACACTAGACGTATACAGGGTATACAGGATGCGCTGAGCAAACAATTCATAGGCACAATTCGAGAAAGGAGGCCAGATATGACTCGCGGAATTTCTCACTTCTATCCAACCTTAATCGAAGATTTAATTCAAGAATGTTGTTGCTAATTTTGCTCACCCGTGGCAGCACCTCCTGGATGCAAAGATAAAAATGTTTATACTAGCCCGAATAATTCCTGGAATACCCGACCATTTTCCCTCAAAAGTCAGATTGGTATCAGTGAGAAGTATCAGGACCTGAGCAAAAAGCCAGATGCAATGTAGAAATTTTTCTCTATACTGTAGTCAGACTTTTATTCTGGGTGAAGCCAGATGGTTGTTCAGTTATTGATAGAGTCATTCAATTCTGACAAATTAAATATTTAATTTTTATTATTGGTTTTGTTTTATTGTTCATCGCCCCAAAACAGATATGAATCTTATATTTAATGTATATTATTTAATTTGTAATTATTGCATATAGAATAATTGTTAGAGAGGATGGAACATGTTTTAAATGATAATTATTATTATGCTCTATATGATTATTGTTATGGATCATGGATCTTGTTTTATGTTGAAATTATAATTGTTACTAGTGGTTATGGGATAATGAGTATTGATGGTGAATATTTTGTAGTTGTAATTTATTATTTTTCTTAACGACTTTATGACTATAACCGGGTCGTCTGAGTATGAAGTAAGAAAATATGTGGAGCAAGCCTGAAAAGCTACTCGAATGTTACATCCGGTCCAATGGAATACAGAGATATCCATACAGAGATAAACACCGTATTTTCACAGTCATTGTCGAATCTATTCTGATTTATTCTTCGGAAACCTGGACTATGAGCTCTCGTCTGTACTCAAAGGTGCAGGCGGTTGAAATAGATTTCTGGAGGAGGTGTCTCCTTGTCCCTAGGCTGGATAGACTTAGAAACGAAGAGATTCGACAGAGGATGGATGTGAATATATCAATAAATTAAAGGATCGGGGCACGCCGCCTAAGATGGTACGGCCATGTGAAGAGAATGGCGTTTGAATGTTGGCCGAACCGAGTTCTGGATTGGGTTCCACCAGGGAGGAGAAGATGCAGACGACCCAGAAGCAGGTGGATGGAGGGAGTCCCGGAGATGGCCAGTAGGGCTCTCCAGGAGGGGGATTGGATGGACCGAGAGGTGTGGAGCTCTGTTCTGACAGGTTGAGGCAACCCATGTTGGAACGCCTATAATCATAAATAAATATATATATATATATTTATATAAAATATTATTATTATCATTATTAAATGTTATTTGTAATTGTATATTATTTTGGTTCAATATAATAGCGTTTTATTTTTGATAAATGGTTGGCTTGGGTTTATTTCTTTGCCCAGTTTCCCCAATGTGACCTCGACGATACCATGTCCTTACCAATCGCTTTTTAGGTGTCCACGAAGTCCTAGAGCAGCAGGTAACACATTTTTTTTTTAAATTAACATCTATATGTATCTGTATAAGATTTAGAAAATTAAGAGCTTCTATCTTCCTTTTTTTTTTCCCTTTCCTACTAATTTTATTGCAAAAAATAATGACGATGCCTGAAGCAGACCCAATATTGCTAAATATAGCTGGGACAAAAAATTGGAGGACCTTTCTTTGAATAACTAAGCCTTGAAATTTTGCTTATTCAACCGGGCATGAAAAAGGTGGACCGAGGCGTCTAAAAACTAGGACCTTCGAAGGAACAAGGACCTCCAGAAGAAACAAAGGATCATAAGAGGAAAAAGTTTTAAATATAAATAGAAGCATCGGACCAACAGGGACAAAACCTCTCCAGACGAGGGTAATTCTCTTATAAAAAATATCGGATCATTATTTAGGATCCTTCGAGTCCATGTTTCTCAATTTTATTTTGTTTTATTACTTTATAGAATCCTACCATCATTTTGTATCTTCTTTATATATATGAAGTGACTCAGCGGTAGAGCACTGAGTTGCCATAGATCATACAGGATACAGGGAACCTCCTGGGCCTCACCAAGTCTCTATAAAACGTTTTAAAAATGGGGTACCCAAAATAAGAGGGGGGGGGGGAATCTGGTGGTTGAGCGTGATCTAGGACAAATCAACTTCTTGCAGAACCGTTGTTCATGAAACAGTAGAGTCTCTACCACGTACTGAATCCCAGCCCCATTCAGGGTTATAGTTATACAGATTTTAATAAGATAAATACAAATGAAAACAGGAAATAAAATATTTAATCGCTTCAGGATAGGTAGTATTTATTATTTTTTTCTAATACTATCTTTCTAATTGGTAATTTTTTATGAGTTATAAATATTTTTATTTTTTAAAGAGAAAAGATAGGCCCTCGACCGGGATTTGAACCCGGAACCTTTGTCTCACCGTGACCTTTTCTCTTTAAAACATAAAAATATTTATAACTCATAAAAAATTACCAATAATTATAAAAAATTATAAATAATAATATGACGTTATAAAAATAATAATAATAATAATATGAAATTATAAATAAGTCAATAAGATCCTAAATTAAAATTAATGTTCAAAGAACTTCGTTCTAGTGTATTCATCGCAAAAATGGCGGGAGTACTTGGACTTTAGGATCTATGAGAGAAAAGGTCTGTCCTCGACTGGCAGGGGCCTTGGATAGCTCAATTGGTAGAGCGATGTCACGGTGAGACAAAGGTTCCGGGTTCAAATCCGGGTCGAGGATCTATCTTTTCTCTTTAAAAAATAAAAATTTTTATAACTAAAAAAAAAAAATGGCCAAAAATTATAAAAAAATATAAATAATAATATGACGTAAGTCAATAAGATCCTAAAATTAAAATTAATGTTCAAAGAACTTCGTTCTAGTGTATTCATCGCAAAAACGGCGGGAGGACTTGGGCTTTAGGATCTATGAGAGAAAAGGTTTGTCCTCGACCGGCAGGGGCCTTGGATAGTTCAATTGGCAGAGCGATGTCACGGTGAAACAAAGGTTCCGGGTTCAAATCCCGGTCGAGGGCCTATCTTTTCTCTTTAAAAAATATTATTTTTTCATTTGTGAACTAAATATCTACTTCAATAGATGTGTTTCAGGCTAATTCAACATTTACTAGACAAACGCTCTAAGCTCCCAATTAATTACAAAAGACTCATATACATGACAATTATTAGACCCATCTGGACTAACGGAATAGAGCTTTGGGGCTCCACTGAGCCATCGGAAGGCTGGATTCAGTGTTCCGTATGTCAAGGATGGGCTCACTGCTCTTGTGCAGGAGAGGAAGATGAAGATGATGAAGCAGTTCATGATTGTGGACATTGTCAGTGACTAACACCATCTTGCCCCACTGGAAACCCCACCAGGGTAAGTTGAATTTTGGTTCTGTAAACGGAAAAATATTTTTAATAATGGTTACCTTCATGGAAGTGTATTTTATTATCATGAAATTTGTTCACATTTTATGCACAATTACATCTATCAATGCGTATTTCATGAATCTGAGTTTTTTATCATTTTATTTTCCTCTAAATGTTAATTACCCCATCTTGCCACACTCTCCCCTAAAGGTAATAAATCCTAAGGGACATTTAACAACCTGAAGTTACACCATTGCCCCTCACCCTACTTGAGTGAGGGGAATACCTACTCCAGATGTTCTACCTAGCGTCACATATAGCAGTATATTAATGATGATTTATTAATACAATTTTATTGAAATGTATAGAGTTAAAAAAAACAATCAACTTTGATTCGTACAGAAGTCTGAGCTGTGCCACATTATAGCAGAGGGTCCGGTAATAATTATATTCTACTAGAGTAGGCTCCCGTGTAATACAAACCACTATTATAAATTATGTATGATACTAAGGTGGGGGGTGCTAAGGGGGCGATGCTAAGGGGGCGAGGGGCGATGCTAATTTGTTCGTGCCCTCTGGCATTATTTGATATCAGGTATTTTGTATTATCAGCGCTCATATTATATAATTCTAAACAATAAGGCAGGGTCAATTTGCTTTTCGATTAATTATGCCAACTTTTTTAAGCATTAACCACTTCGGAACACGTAATCATTTTATTTTCTTCACCTGCCTCCAATATTCTTTCAAGCGTTCAATGTACTTTTTTTTTTGCTTTCTCTAGTCTTTCTTAATCCTGAAACCCATCGAGATTTTTCACTTTACTTCCAAAGTCATTTGAGTAATTTGAGTACTACCAGTGGGTAGTTTCTCTACTTGTCATTCTCATGTCATTATGTAATACGCATTCTATTTACTCGTTGTATAACTATCAATATAAATATATAAACAATCAATATATTGTATAAATATCAATAAACAAATTTAAAAAAAAAAAAAAAAAACTTCCAAAGTCACTTCCTTCTACACTGCGAGACTCAACTCATTCAGCTCTGTAACGATCAACTTTACTAAATCTTTCTTTACTTCTTCAGTCCAAGTTGTCGTGGTCTTATTTTCCCAAAGTAGTCAAATATTCGTTTAGTTCAGCCTCTTCCAATAAGAATAGTATCCGATTTTTTTTCCAATTTCAGGTAGATTTCATTGTCACTTCGAAGTTCCCAACCGTCTTCAGCCCGAGCTGCACCCAAGATTTCTCTTAGAATTCTCCTTTATAGGAATTCCAGATTTTGAGACTATAGTCCATTGAGATTCATTCATTTTAAAAGGGCGATTCGTCTTAGTTCCAATGCCCTATTTTAGCATTCCAGGAGATTATTGTTGTAGATATAAATTTGACTGATACCTTAATGTCCCATTTGTTGCTGATTGGGCCCGAATCCGATATCATTATTTTCATGACAAACTTTATTTCCACTCAAACCAACTAGTTTCAAACCTAGCATCCTCTTCAATTCCCGATAATCCTCCGCGGCGTCTGAAAAGAAGATGGCCTCATGACCTTCTAAGTTAAACTTTTTATTTGAGTACTACCACTGCGTAGTTTCTCTACTTGTCTTTATGCATGACAATATGTACCAGTCATCCTATTTACTTAATTTATTAGTATAATTCAGTTGTAAAGTTGATTGAATAATAAAATTATATATATATATATATATATATATATATATATATATATATATATATATTCGTTGTTAATCCATATACCTTTCTCCAATTTTTAAATCTACTTCTGCTTTCTCTAATCTTTTCTCCTGCAAGGTCTCTCCCGGATATCTAAATTTTTTTACCCTTTCAATCCTACCTATCTGAAAAATTTTTTATTATAAGAAAAAAACCTTAACACAATCATCAACGTTTCGAAGTCCGTTTGTTGAAACTTTTGATCGACAATATTGTTTGCACTTAATTACACATATATTTAAAAAAAAATATTTTCCTAAAACAAGGAAAATAATTACATATAAATCTTACTAATATTATAAATGTGAAAGTTTGTCTCTCTTTCACGCAAAGACTACTGAACGGATTTCGATGAAACTTTTCTGTAATATAGGTTATACATCAGAATAACACATAGGCTACAGCAAGAGCGGATTTATGGGGGGGCACGTACCCTTCCCCCTGTCAGTTTTTTAGGTACTATGGAGAATCCATTATAGTACATAATTAAAGGCAAATCAGGAACTTAGTATCTTGAAATTTGCAGATAGGTTCTTTGTATAATATAAGAAAGAAATTTGAATGATTCCACCTCCAAGGGTTTCCCCTTTTATATAATAGGGGTTCAATGATTGTATAGAATCTGTCAGTTTTGAAGTTAGGCATCTGACATTTTGGATGTACGAGTAACTTATAGTTACTCAACTAATTTAAAAAAATTAAATTATTCACGAAAAAATTATTATTATGATCTTTCAAGAACTTTATGTGGCAGACCAAATTCAACACGATCGAAGCCGCGGGCAAAAGCTATATTAAATAAACAACTGAAGTATTAAAACAACTGAATTCATGCTACATATTCGCCTGCGGTGATTGTGCCAATGAAAAAAAAATCAATTTCTGTCAAAAAAAATTTGCCATTGGCCTCAATTTCAATTTCACTCGTGACGTCTGTACGAGCCCTGAAGAAGACCAGCAAAGTGGGTCGAAACGTAGGTTTCAAATAAATAGTTCATCTCTATTTAAGAAATTCCTTCTCTGACCACCACCCGGACCGATTTTTTCCCCATAAATCTTTATTCTTTAATAAAACTCTACGTATTCCGGTATAAAATATTCACTTGCTAGTCTTTCGTACTTCTGGAAGTGGTACACGTAGAACCCCATGTATAATAGAAAACGCAGGAAAGAGCTCTTCGATACAGGTCCATCATTTATCAGAGAAACGTCTTCGATGGCCGAACAGTTGCGTGGAACTGCGCTATTAGGTTCGCCTTATTGAATAATGGCGAGATTTTTCAATAAACCCTTCATATATTCTCTTATATTCACCGTATATTACGCGTTTTAAACGCGTAGCATATCTTGGACTAATATATAAGCAGATCGATGCACAAATTGATTTACTCCATAAAACAAAAGTGGAAAAATGCCAGAAAATAGATGGAATTGCTTTTTAAAATTCCCTTTATAATATAAAGTCAAATAAATATTGTAGAATGCATAAATAAAGATGTAGCTTTCCTCTAAGAATGTTAGAGAACATCTGTTTTTTTGTTTAAACTAGACTGGATTGAATAATTTATTTTGTTGTGTAGTCTTTTGTTGTTTGTTTTTTAAGATATCCATTAAGTAAAGAAATTACTCCATCCTTGCTCCTATATTTAACTGTAATAATCCTATTTAATTGCTTAATATATTTTCATTATTTGTACTCTTTATATACTTTTTTGGCACTTTATATATACTTTATGATTTGTATTCTGCCCATATGTTGTGTTTCCATTCGGGGATCAACAAAACATGTCCATATACAAAAGGTAAAAACTGCACAATCCAAAATTCTTGGAAATTTAGTTAATGCTCCTGGCCTAGAGACTGCTCGAGAACTATTGATTGCTTAAAAAATTCCTATAATATTCCTATAATCTAATATTCATTTGAATCTAGAATACAAACACTGTGATAAAATTTGCTTGATGGGAAATTCCGCAGGTGAAAACGTAAAATAAAATATTATAATATAACGCAAAAATAAAATAAAATAATTAAAAGTTTGTATTGTGTATAATAGTTTTTTGTACAGATGTATATTATTTTTCTTTTTTCTTCATTTTTTTTTGTTGGACAATATAAAAAAAATTTATGTACAGTTTTATTTATTGAATTATTTATATTGTTACAATTATAGAATTTATGCATGTTTTTACAGATGAACGACTTATGGTCAAATTGTTAACCATATAATAAGTAAAAAAATGAAACAATTAGAATAGAAGATTGAGAATGGCCTAGGCCGAAACGTATCTCGAAAATAAGGAATAAACATTTTTTTTACTGGAAATAGGTTTTTTGTTCTCCTATTTAAAGAATTTATGTTTTCTTTGTATACCTATTATTCTGAAAGGATCTAGCCCAGTATAATCTAATATTCTATTAGATATATTTGTTTTCTATGTTTTATTTTTTGGTTTTATGGAACAGAGAGGACTCGGAAGAATAGAAAAAGTAACTTGGTGAGAAAAACAATACTCTGTGATAATACAATAGAGACGAATGATTTTAGTTTGATGGACTGGCAGACAGATCCGTTGTGAGAGATGACCCTTCTGATCCAGGTGAGCTTTTCACCTGGTGCGAAGTTTATTCAATTTGTAGTGGCTTATAGAGAACTAATCTTGAAACTGGAGAGTGGAAGAGACTTCGCTATCGGCACGGCAAATGGGATTAGCCGCTTCGTTCCTTTGAACTAAAGCCGATTGCAATTACCGGGCAACATCAACTTCATCTTCAGAAATATCCAAGGATAACGAGTACAAAGTACAATCATGTCTATCAATTATAAATAAAGCATTCCTCGAAGTCGAGACTACAGAATCAATCCTCTCGAGTTTGAACTAAATTATGCAAAAATCACACTTTGGTATCTTAGTAAATACTGGATTATTTCCAAGTAGCAAAGCACTGTAGTGCTTAACGTACTTTTTTGTTTCAAAGGGGATTAATAAGTTTATACATTTATAAAAGTCAAAAGTCCAACAAGCATAAACAATTTACGATTCGGGGGTGGGGTATTTTAAAGAAATACCTGCATTATTTTTCGGATAGCTCAATACATTGAATTCCTTTTAATAAGCAATCGTTTTTAGTAAATAAGTGTTATAGAACTATGAATATTTAATGGAGAACGGAGATAGTTGGGGGTGCAGTCAAAAAAACACCAAATAAATGCCAGACTTATATTTAATTAGTGCCGACATACCATGTAGGCCATCTTGAGGGTTATGAGAGAGAAACAAAAAGAACAAAAAATATATAAGAAAACTTTGCAGTAACAAGAATATAGTGACATGTAATGTAGAAAATTGAAATAGTGACAGATATGATAATAATTAATAATAATGAGTTGTATGTCGAACGTCTTGGTGGTGGGGTGCTGTCTCATGTTTGGAGCCTGTTTGGGCTGTTGACCGTTGGGATGTATTGCACCTTTTTCTTCGAGATGTGATTCACATAACCCCTTTTTTGTTTTTGGTGTCATGATAATGCCTGAATAGGCGAAACGTCGACTGGTAAGTGGGTGTATTTTTGAGACATAAGGCTTTGCATTGTGGTTTTTCCCAATTGCATTATAATAATTAATAATTATTATGAATATTTAAGGGATTATAGAAAAATAAGCCATTCCGTATCCCGGCAGATGGTCCTAGGATTAAGTAAGATTAAGGGAGTAAAAAAGTCCTTGGTCATGCCGTCCTTCGAAAGGTACGTCAAGCGTTGGTCCCGAGCATACCAACAGTACGATGTCTGGTACCCATTAAAAGTCACAATCTTAAGTAAACCTGGAGAGACAATATTTAGAGATCCCACTCTAGCATCGTCCGATTAGCCATATCACCATGGCGGTGTTAAATAAACCAAGTATAAAGAATTATTCGGCAACGATAAACAAGGGGTTGTTACTAGGGAAAATTTGTGCGAGTGCTTGGCAGTATTTGGAACCTTCTTCTGTTCTCTATACCTTTACTATTGTTCTATAGATTTTTTACTTAAAGGTTAGAGACAGGTGAACGTGCTAGAGATAAACAAGAGAAGCAAATTTTGCAAGAGCTTGGTTGTATCTGGAAGCATATGTGGTGTCGACAATACGTTTATTATTTTCCTTTAATGTTTTTTCTAATAGGTATTTATAAGTAATGTAAATATATAGTAACAGAATATTTTGTGCGCATTCATCTATTTTGAAGTGCTTGTCCCTTATATACCATTATAAATATGCATCCTTAGTTTGTGTGGGTGAGTAATGAAGATCAAAAAATTATTAAAATTACTCGTCAATTGATAACTACATCAAGTTCAAAGCTTATCATTAGTATTCACTTAACGTCACGTTATTCTGCCATGGCTAATCGGACAATGTTGCAGTGGGAGCTCTAAATTTTCTCTATCCAAGTATAATTTGAATTGTGATCTTTAACGATAATCTGACACCGTATAGCCTCAAGATCCCCATTTTAAGACTGGTCAAAAGGCTGAATATTTTTAATCCCATTTAAGAATTCCTAAGGTTACCTGCCGGGCAAACTTGGAGATAGAAAAAAAACCACCAAAAAAACCTTTATTTACAGTTTTACATTTACAAGCAGCAATAAGTGTAAATACATGTTCCAGACTTCCTTTACATGTTTAAACAACAGTGATTTTAATAATTAGGGTTGTCTTTTATAAGTAAATTTTACAATAGCAGGAAAAATGTAGAAAAAACCCGCTTAAAAAAAAAATTATAAAATAAAATAAAAATGAACCATAATAGTAATTCTAATTTAAAATACATAAAAATAATACTAAATAAAGTAAGTAAATATAATAATAATAATAATAATTAAATAGAAAATAAATACACAATTAAAAATAACTATAAAATAAATACAGATAACTAGATGATGTTACCTACGAATAGTGGTTTGATTAAGTGAGAAGTATATGTTTTGTTCTTTTGTGCGTGTACCGTCGTAGTGAATGTTTATCATAGTTACCGATTTCTCGGCTGAAACATATTGTTTTACCGAGGGAAGTTCAAGATCTCTGAGCATAGTCGATATTTTCGTGTAGCGGGGATAATTATTAACAATTCTCATGCATAGGTTTTGCACCCTTTCAAACTTTCTATAATTTGTAGCGCAGGTTGAACTCCAGACAGGTGAGGCATAGTGGAGATAGAAGGTTTTTATGCTAACCACTACACCACTGGTGAACCCAATTATCATATGACTAAACAAATTTACAGAAATGATAGAAATCAATCGTCAATAATGCAAGATCGAGAACTAAATTGTTGATATTTTTAAACTTGAAATATGTCTTCGATTCCTTTTTTTTTTGCAATAATACTGGCAGAAGATTTACTTAGTGGAACCTATAAAGAGAATCCATTCTTATCGAATACCCTCTTCCTAAAACCAATAGGAAGAGAGCTTTGATGTCGGAAAAGAAGGTCCAGGGGTAGCCCCTAGATCCCGAGGATTCACTAATTATTTAAAATCTCGGATCCTCTTTTGGTCTTCCTTTATGCGCCCATGAATCTTTAAAGTGCTCTCCGTCCAGGTGGTTTGGTTTCTCTCGATAAATTCCGATCCTTCTTTGTCCTTAAAGGAATTTCGGAAGGGCTGGTATTAGAAGAAGAGAAACCAAATATTTAATATTGGTTCCTTTATTTATGGAAAATCCCCTCTACACTGTTGAATACACTATATGCCTATAATAGACTATGATGTTAGTCACGGGACATGAGATATTTAATAAGGTATGGAGAGCATTTCAAAATATACAAACCTGTATTCGCGACTTTTTTTTTTAAACTAATTCACATTTCATGTATACAATATACATGCCTATATAAATTCACCCATCACAAAGCCCAAAGGAAATATATAATATCACTAGCTTTTGCCCGCGGCTTCGCTCGCAATGAATTAGGTCTGCCAAATAATGTTTCGGGAAAGATCATTTAAAATAAAATTCCAAATATTCCAAAATTTCAGATATCTAACTTAAAAAATGACGGATTCTATACAACCTTTGAACTCCTATTATATTAAAGGGGAAACCCTTGGGATGGAATTATCCAAATTTCTTTCTTAAACTATACAAAGAACCTATCTACAAATTTCAAGATGCTAAGTTCCTGATTTTCCTTTAATTATGTACTATTATAATATATTCTCCACAGTACCTAAAATACTGTCAGGGGGGCACGTGTTCCCATGGCCCCCTCATAAATCCGCGCTTGCTATAGCCTATGTGTTATTCTGATTTATAAACTATATTAATGTAAAGTTTCATCCAAATCTGTTCAGTAGTTTTTGCGTGAAAGAGAGACAAACATACAAACTTTCACATTTATAATATTAGTAAGATTAGTAAGATAGTAGGATTAGTAGGACATCAAAACAAATAGTTTCACTCATCTTCTTTCTGTTACTTAAACATCTATTATCATGTGATTTGCCTTTATTTATGTCCTATAATGGATTCTCCACAGTTCCTAAATAACGGTCGAGGGGTGGGTAATTGCCCCCGTGCGCCCCCCCTAAATCCGCGCTTGCTATAGCCTATGTGTTATTCTGATGTATAACCTATATTACTGTCAAGTTTCATCCAAATCCGTCCAGTAGTTTTTGCGTGAAAGAGAGACAAACATACAAACAATCACATTTATAATATTAGTAAGATAATATAAATTATATGTGAACTTTGTTCTGAAAACGAGTCAATTTGTATAATTCTGATACCAGCCAAGGTAATTGTTTAAACTACTGGGAGAGAAAAATATTAAGAAGAATTTGGGGCGGAGTAGCCGAAAATGGAAACCGTAGAAGAAGAAAAATAAGGAACGAGGACCCGAAGGAAAACCTGAAATAGTGACATTAATAAAGAGAGCGTGAATAATATGGATGGGCACGTGAAAGA
This sequence comes from Arma custos, assembly GCA_037127475.1. NCBI lineage: Eukaryota > Metazoa > Arthropoda > Insecta > Hemiptera > Pentatomidae > Arma > Arma custos. The sequence continues at coordinate 125,913,505 of CM073760.1, read as the reverse complement.
ATGCCATACCAAAGGATACCAAAGAAGATGCTCTATGGTAGTGTTTCCCAACCTGGGGGGGGGGGGGCGCGCGAACCAGTTAAAAATAAAAACATACTCACTTAGTTTTATTACTTTCTTCTTACCAGTAGTTCTTTATCTTAAATTAAACCTTATAATGCTGTAACTTGGGAGAGAATGGGAGAAGATAGGTACCCGAAGAAACTATTATATGGCGAACCAGGAGGCAGAAGAGGAAAGGGAAGGCTCAGGTTGCGATGGCTGGGTGATGTGGAAGACGATCTGCGGAGGATGGGAATCGGACAATGGAGAGGTCGAGCTGCTGACATGGAAGACTGGAGAGGCGTTGTTGTGGAGGCCAGGGCTCTGCAAGGGCTGTAGAGCCATGGAAGAAGAAGAATGCTGTAACTTGTGGTAGTAAAACTAAATGCTTTCAAGTTAGAGAAGAATTGGTTGACTGTAACTTCTAATAAGTAAGGAAGAAATAGTTGGGGGTGCAGTCAATAAAAACACCTTAATAAGTGTATACTTATTTATTGTGTGCCGACGTTTCGGCCTACAATGTAGGCCATCTTCAGGGCAAATATACCAAGCGGCGGCGAGGACGATCAACTGCCGATTCACGCTTTCAAGGTAATACTTTTTTTTTTTTTTATAAAAATTATAATTTATTGAATTGTTGTTATATGATATAATTTTTTAAAATATTTTATTTGAAAAGAAAAGATATTGCCAGGAACGGGACTCGAACACGATATTTTCAACTCTCTGTGGTGACGCCTCAACCATCTCGGCCACCCTGCCTCGTTTCACGGCCAGCCTTATCATTTCTTTTCCCCGATCCTATATCTCCGTGTTCTCGCAATGAGCAATGTATACACGGGGAGAATGTTAATGAACATTACTTTATTTTTGGATCTAGTTGACTTTAAGTCATTAATATTATAAGTCCTGGCCATATCTTTTCTTTTCAAATAAAATATTTAAACAAATTATATCATATAACGATTCAATAAACTATAATAATATTAATGACTTAAAGTCAACTAGATCCAATAGTGAAGTAATGTTCAATTAACATTCTCCCCGTGTATACATCGCAAATTGCGAGAACACGGAGAAATAGTGAAAAGAAATGATAAGGCTGGCCGTGAAACGAGCCAGGGTGGCCGAGATGGTTGAGGCGTCACCACGGAGAGGTGAAAATCCCGGGTTCGAGTCCCGGTCCTAGCCATGTCTTTTCTTTTCAAATATTTTTTTTTTCTATTTTCTTTAACATGGCTTCGACTGCTGGGGCCATTAGCGACCACTGCTCTTCTTATATTTCTTGGATTAACTTTGTGAGTTTTAGGTACATCAGAGTCCTCTGTAGTTCATTATTATTTTTGAAAGGTCGGCACTTTTCAATGTCCAAAATTGTTCTTTCTAATTGATACTTATTGCATTCAAATAGCTTTACAGTAATTTGAACATTGTTGCAGCTTTGGCGGGTTGGTTGGTACTGCCCTAAAAGTAGGTGGAGATGTGTCAGCTTATGAACAATTCTTAACCGACTTATTACATTGCAATATTTTGGCGTTAGGCCGTTTGAAGGATCCAAGCAGTGTTTTTTTTCTTTTATTTGAAGGAGATGGTTTCGCGGAAGGATCTCCCGCTCTTCATTCCAATTTTCATTAATTTTACTTCTTATCACTGCCAGCCATTCGGACAAAAAGTTGTATCCTAACAAGGGAACGGCATCACTTTTTGCAGCTATTTTAGCCCTCACATCAGCTCGTTCTTTGCCGCTCACGCCTACATGCGAAGGGGACCATAATAGTGAAACTATTTTCTTTTAAGGCCATATTCATGCTTTAAATTTTCTGTAAAACATATAATTGTTATTTCCATATATTTATCAATACAAATTGTATGCAAGGGGGTTGGAGCAAGAAAGGCTTGGCTAGAGGATAGGAACAACTTCTTTATTGAACTTATGAAAACACTCTGGTTCTCATACAAAAAACGTTTCAAGATTTATAATTGATGAACAAATTATTCTAATTGTCAATTGTATTTATTTGTATATCTTTTATAATAGTCAATGCTCGATTATTATGTTTGTTTTTGTTTGTACTTATATTGATTTACTTAACGCAGACCAACCAATATCGCTCAGCCTATGTGAATTAATTTTTGAAATTCATAATTTGTTTACCTCAATATTCATGATTTAATTAATAAATTATATTTTCGCCGTCCTTTGGAGGAAATGTAAAATGGTGTTCCTGAGCTTGTACGATGTCAGATAATCGTTAAAAAACCCTTTCCTGATAATACCTAGATAAGCAAAATTTATGACTCCCACAGTATTAGCCATTTTTTTTTTTTTTTTTTTTTTTTTTTCCTTTCAAAGTAACCCTTTGAAAGGACCGTTTATTTGTTAGCACATTCCATACGTGAGTATACTATGTGCATTATAAATTCATTTTACAAATAGTTAACTACAGTTGGACAATTCTAAAATATATGCAAAAGACATTATTTTATACATGCTGTTACAACTTAACATAATTAACTAATTTAACAACTATAAATTTAACAATTAACATTTTTTTTTTTTTTTAATTAAAAATTACAATACTTACAAAATGATTATCTTTTTTTTTTTTTTCCTAGTATAGTACAGGGAGTTTCTTATATGGATGTCAACTTTTCAAAATCAATACTATAAATAAATTTAGTGAGTTCGGGTCGAAAGTGATTGTATAGGTCATGTTCAGCAACTGGCCAAACTTTCCCTCTTAATATTGTGGAGATAATTAATTTTGATCTTTGTCCTTCATACAATTGGCAGTCATATATTATGTGTTTAAATGTCTGTTCTTCTTTGTCTATCGAGCAAGTACTATCGTTGGTTATGTGAAATCTGTGTAAGTATGATTTGGTATGTCCATGTTCAGTTAAAACCTGAGTTAGTTTGTAGTTAGTGGATTTTATTAATTTGTAGTTATTGTTTGTTAGTTTTGGAATGAACCTATGCAAACTAGGAGATTTATTTGAAATAGTCCACCGTTCATTCCACCTCATAATTGATTCTTCCCTAATTTTGAATTTTATGAACGAAATTGGTGTTTTTTGAAAAGATGGAGACATATCACTTTGTGCTGCCTCTTTTGCTAATTTATCCGCTATCTCATTGCCCTCGATACCAGAGTGACCCTTTACCCATATTATTTTTACCGAGAAATTTAGAAGCCTAAGTGTGCACAAGTTCATTCTGATATTTTCGGTAAGCTCGTCATGTACGTCTGTGTTGAGAACTGATTGTATCAAGATTTTGTTATCTGTGTGTATGACTATGTCTGTATGTATGTTGTTTGGAAGGTCAAGAAGGAATTCTGTCGCTTTTACGACTGCGTACTTCTCAGCTTGGTTGTTGGAACTTGTAGAGCCTAGTTTGTACTGGGCACATAGCATCTTCCCATTCGTGTCCCAAAGTAGCCAAGCACAGCCTACATTATTGCCTTCTTTACTTCCGTCTGTGTATATGTTAGTGATTTCTGTACCCGTTCCGTTATGTTGTGTCAAGTGCGTGTAAAGTTTGGCAAATGTTGATGGGTGTAACCAATCAAAAGGTTCAGATTCCCTTTCTATCATGTTATGTTCGATTTCTCTAAAGTTATCGTTACGCAATTTAATCGATGAGAGTTGTACGATTTCACTAATTTTAAGATCGATGGGTACAATTCCTGCTAAGACACAAGCTGCGTCATATGATATAGTTTTATATGCCTTGACAATCCTGATACCTATGATTCTTTGCAGTCTCTGAAGTTTCCGTAGATGGCATTTTTTCTCAATTGCTCTATGCCAAATCCACACCGCGTAAAGCATTTTGGGAATCAATGCCCCCTCGTATATTGTCTTCAAACATTCAGCCCCGAGGCCCCAAGTTGTTCTTGCAGCAATAGTCAGGGAGTTAACTGTTTGCATAGTCCTGACGTATACTCTTTCTATGTGTTTCGACCAACTCATTTTTCTATCGAACTCTACGCCAAGAAAGGTCAATGTTTGAGTGCTCTCCAATTGCTCATTGCCAATGACAATGTCTAAATCCGGTAAATACCTTTTTCTGCTAAAAATAATGTATTTGCTTTTTCTTGTGTTGAGTTCTAACTTGCATGTTTTTGTCCACTCATGTATTTTGATTAAAGTTGTGTTTGCTATCTGTTTTAAATTTTGAAAACAATTTCCTCTGATTAAAATTAATATATCGTCGGCGTAAATAATTAATTTTGAGTCAGTTGGTAAGTCAATGTCGAAAATTGTATTAACTAAAATGTTCCAAAGAATGGGCGATAGAGATGATCCTTGTGGTGTTCCTAGCGTTAGAGTTTTTAAGCAGGAAATGGTATTCGTTGTAAAAAGTAACCGTCTATTTTCAAGGAAATTTCTAATCAATAAATATAAATTCTTTGGACATCTATATTTTTTGAGATTATTTAATATAGCAGGCCACCAAGCATTGTCAAAAGCCCCTTTTATGTCAAGGCTGATAGCTAGAAGTTGATCTTTTTTATTTAGAGCTTCGCTGATATTGATGGTCAGTGAATGTAATGCGTTTAATGTTCCAGTCTTCGGCATAAATGCAAATTGATTTTTGTTTACAGTTTTGGTTTTAACAAGAAAATTAATTAGTCTGTTTTTAACGATTTTCTCGATAATTTTGCTCATGATCGGAAGCATACTAATTGGTCTAAGCTTAGTGCTAGAGGGTTTCGGTACTAAGACTAATAGACCAATTTTCCAGTTGTCTGGAAATTCGTGTCTTCTGAAGAGCAATTTGTACCAATGTAGTATTAAATTTGGTACAAATTCGAAGACTTTTTGGAAAATTATAGGAGTAATCCCGTCGTAACCCGGAGATTTTTTTGTTTTTAACGATTTGATTGCGATCGAAATTTCATGGTCCTCTATTGGTAAGTCATCAGTTGTATCCGGAGGTATCATAACATTCGATCTAATTGTAGTATGTCTGCTGTCATCTGATTCAGGAGTATCTACATTTATTAGGTCGGTCAATACCTGGTTCAAAGTCTCCTTTAGATTGTTGGTATACTGGTTGTTAGTCGATGTTTGTATGGTTTTTAAAAGCATTTGATTTTTTACTTTTCCTGCAGCCCATTTATAAGTCCAGTCCCATGGTTTAGCGTTAGTGCAGTACGATTTCCAAGATTCCATTTTGGATTGCCTAATTAATTTCTGGTAAAGATGGCGACTTTCCAGATAGCTGTCTCTAGCTTTATTTCTGAGTTCTTGGTTGTTTTTAATCTTCTGATATTGCTGCCTGAGCTTGTTCGTTCTTTTACGTAGGGCTGACAGTTCATCATTCCACCAAGGAACAGACTTATATTGTTTTATACGGGGGCTATTACTTGATTTTTTAAACGTCATATTTGAAGCTTTAATTATTATTTTAGTCATCATTCTGGAAATTAAATTTGTGCTCATATACTGTAGTGATTCAATAATATAGTTTTGTAGTTCTTCAGCTGTAAATTTGTTTTCAGTACGCGGTATAAATTCTTTTTCAAGTTGTGTTAGTAAGTTAGTCTCAAATTTATTCCAATCAGCATTTGAGGTAAAGTATTTTCTTGTTTTATTTGTATTTTCAAAAGGCCTATTACATTTAATTTCAAATAGAATACAGTTGTGGTCTGTAAGGTTAGTTTCGTTTGAAATGGTCCAGTTTTTTATTCGTCCTGTAGCTTGTATATTAGACAGAGTTAAATCAATATTACTCTTCCCTTGATGCCCATCAAAAGTAGGAATATTTGACTTCATGTTCATTATTAATAACTCATTAGTTACGATGAACTCTTCCAAAAGTAATCCCCTTGTATTAGAAATCTTATCATGCCACACTTTGGATCTGCTGTTCGAATCAACGCCTATCACTATATTATAACCTCTATAGCTTGTGATAAATTTATTAAGCTTATTTAAATCGATATTTATGTCCCTAGTAATATCGAAATAACAGCTAGCAAGGATATATTTGTCTCTCCCTGTAATAACCTCCACTGTTATCATATCTCGATCTGAAAATTGTGTTATCAAACAGCTGTCTAGGTTAGGATTTGCAATTACTATTGCTGCTCTAGGGATGTCGTCATATGTTTGATAAATTTTGTATCCTCTGTAGCCTGTGATATCTTTGTTGTAGGAGTATGGTTCCTGAATCAGTAAAATGTCTAATTGTTTCTTGTTTATAATTTGTTGCAGTAAATTTGTACAGTATTTAGAATGTTTAGTATTTAGTTGTAAAACTTTCATGTTTATATTACTAGAACAAGTCACTTGAAAACATATGTTTACTTATACACATTTTCCTATTCATTTCAGTACAACTCAAAAGTGATATCTTATAAGTATTAACTGGATACAGCAAGTTCCAGATGATAGCAGTTGAAAGTTGTTGGTTAATTTCTGCTATTGATGACTTTATAAATGTATTTGTTGTATTTAGATATGATTTAATTATAAATGTTCCACTATTCTTAATATTTTTAATATTGATTAGCATATAACTTACTATCAAATTTATACTATTTACTTTTAAACAATTTATTAATAAATTGCTTTTTATATAGTTAAAAGTTTTACAGGCTAACGATAATCTACCGTTGTTGTAGTTATTTAGTTTGTCAGTCATAGTCTGTATTTGCAATTATTCTATCTACAGCCGCCTTGTAAGAAGGACAATTTCTAGATAATGCAGGGTGATTAGAATCTACTTTCCTCTTAATATTTACTCTATTATTATGACTCACACAATTGATGCATTTGTGTGCCTCAGATCGGCACTCCCTCAGGCTGTGGGGCTCCGAGCAGAGCGGGCACGTAGGCTGGACGGCCGTGCAGAACTTCTTGGTATGACCTATCCTGGAGCAGATGTAGCACCTCGGAGCCGAGTGATAATCTTCCACGGAGCAGGTCACCATGTCCACGAACGCCCTGCCAGCCAGCAACTTTCTCGCTTTGGGAGTTATCTCCACAATTGCGTGCTTCCATATTTTAATCAGTGAACCTCCATCTGTGTTCCTGTGCTGGTTCGACAGAATTGTTTTTAGTTTCAAGTCCTCCTCTTGTAACCTATTTTGCTCAATAATTGTTGGAACTATTTCCTCTTTTTTTAAGTCTTGAGGAATATTTTTTATAATAACTATAGGGTTGTTTTTTTTCAGAGTTTTCACTATCAAATTGTTTCCATGCTTACTGACGATTTCATTTTTGATAAGGTTAAGATCGGCTTCTGCTTCTGAACCTATAATTAAACCTCCGTTCTTGGTCCCTCTTAATGTTTTTATCCCAACTCGTAACTTTCTGGGATTAATAGCGTTCTTGAAAAGGGTTTTTGTATCATCTGTACTATCCGGATTTACTTTTTCTATGAACACTTTAAATTCTTTAACTGTAGGTCTTTTGTTACCTGTTATTTCTGCATAAGAAGGGGCAACGGCAAAACGTGGTGTTGAGGTTAATTTCAAGATCTCTTTCCTTTCACTCTCCAACCGCTCGTTATCTCTTCGGAGATGCCCAAATATTAATTTCAAGGAGTCAATACGTCTATAAATACCTTCTTTTATAGAATCTTTTATCTTCAACTGCGTAAGACTATTTAAAAACTCGAGAGCTTCTAAGAAATTTGCCTCGTCCGACGCCATGACAGTTGACATATGACAGTATTAGCCATAGTGACATTATTTTTTTTTTTTTGAGAGTTTCCCCAAAGTTGAACTTTTCTTCAGCCTAATTTTTTAGTAACATTTTTTTCCAGGTTTTCCTGTCAAATGCGTCCTCTACATCAAGGCCATATCCTGCCACGTCTTCCTGGACTTGGTTAATCCATGAAGTTCTTGGTTGTCCTCTTCTTCTTCTTCCTTCAGGACACCAGCGCATTGTCATTTTGGGTATTATATTATTCTCCATCCTCAGTAGATGTCCAAACCACTCTAATCTATTTTTTTCAAGAATGGTATTGTTATTTGGGTATCCCATCACGCCTAGAAAACTCGGCTGCCCTTCTCCAGAAGTCCATCTCCAGGACTAGAAGTTTCTCTTTGCTTCCCTTTTTCAATTTCTATGTTTCACAGCTATGTGACTCAATAGTATGGAAAATCATTTTTTTTTGGGGGGGGGGGAATATTATTACTCCACAATACGGAATTGAGCATGGCTATAGCTTTTCGTCCTTCCTCTCTAGATTTTCCATCCATTTGAAGGACAGATCCTATATATTTAAAATTGGGTACATTTTTGACCTGTTCATCTCCAATGATTCGTAATCAAATACTCAGTCTTTTCAATGTTCATTTTCATTCCCCACCTATAAATAGATTTTTTTTTTTCTTTCAAAGTAACCCTTTGAAAGGACCGTTTATTTATTAGCACATTCCATACGTGAGTATACTATGTGCCTTATAAATTCATTTTTACAAATAATTAACTACAGTTTGATAATACTAAAATATATGCAAAAGACATTGTTTAGCCACGGACCTGTACTACTCGCCTGTAGGAACGAACCGATCCTTGCCTCTAAGATACTAGGCTTTATTAATATACTTTACCGCCAAAATCGAAGGAGAGGGGAGTGACGCTCGGAGCGGCCGGGCACTTGCTGCATGGACGCCTAGCGGGACTGTCATACCAGACCTTCGCAGCTACGACCGCTTGCCGCTTTCAAGCCGATATTCTTTATTGAGAACGTCCAGCGTCCAGGAGGTCTTGCAGCCTGTCACGCACCAGGCGCTCTACTGAGACACTAGACAAAGTATTCTTGGGCATAAAGAACACACAATTCGTAAGTCCCATTTCATTATCATAAGGCATCAAATCGCCGACTAATATTGCTGCTGATAATCAACAACTCATTGTGGTTATATGATACCAAAAGGACGAATCAAGCTAATTAATCGTATCAACCCTTCAGGCCGTGATCAAGTAAATTCTTCATTATACCATTCATTTTTTAAAGTTTAATCATTAATCATTAATCACCTGTATATTTGCTTAGTTAAGAGAAAGATATTCATATGTCCTTAAAATTAATAAACGCTATGTTAATATCTGAGATTTCATTCAAATTCCCGTTGTACTTCAATTTGCTTCTTATTAAATTTCATTCAGTCTAATCACGCCCTAACAGACATTATTATATACATGCTGTTACAACACCTATAAATAGATTAACAAACTTGAAAAATTTAAACTGGATCGGAAATATAAGCCAACGAGTCATTGTGAAAGCACATAAATCAAGGAATTTATTAAATTATAACAGAATAATATATATCGTCCATTTAGATACAAATCAGTTTATCATAATTCAACCACTTATAGTTACATAATATCGCGAAATAACTAATGGGGATTCAATAAAACATCAACATATGTAAACATATCAATCATACGAGACCCGCCCGAATGCTAATCGCACGAAATCCTTCCCGTTCTCGTCCCTCCTCCCCATATCTCAGCGAGAGAGGAAGAAAAAATATTAAAATGAGGTGTTGTTGCAGACAGGCCATCAGTCATCGGGTCCTAACCGCCCGAGAACAATAAATGTTAAATAATGGCGGCGCCGAAATGCTGTCGATAATAAATGAGCAGTTGTCGTTGAGCTGGGAACAAAGCCATTCGCGCCCTCTCACTCCCGAATCATCTGACACCGCTAAAATATCAATGTCATTTCGAAATATTAATTTAGCACTTAATGAGACAATGCCCTTCGAATCAATATTTAGCTCGACAGATAATATTATACCAGTTCACGCCTCCGTTCTACAAGAGATCAAACGAACTATTATAAAACAGCGATGTCAGGATTTAATAACTCAATATATTCAATAAGGTAAATATAAAAGTTTTTTTCTAATTTTGCTTTTTAAATAATATGGTATACTCTGTGATTATATTATACTTATATAATACTAGCTTATGCCCGCGGCTTCGCTCGCGTAGAACTTAGTCTGCCACATAAAGTTTCGTGACAGATCATTTTAATTTATTAATATTAATATTTTTATTTTAACTATTAATATTAGTAAGATTAGTAGGATATTAAAACAAATAGTTTCACTCATGTTCTTTCTGTTATTTTAACAACTATGATCATGTCATTTGCATTTAATTGTGTACTTTCATGGATTCTCCACAGTACCTAAAAAACTTTCAGGGGGGGCACGTGTCCCCGTGCGCCCCCCCACATAAATCCGTGCTTGCTATAGCCTACGTGTTATTCTGATGTATAAACTATATTACTGTAAAGTTTCATCCAAATCAGTTCAGTAGTTTTTGCATGAAAGAGACACAAACATACAAACTTTCACATTTATAATATTAGTAAGATTAGTAGGATATTAAAACAAATAGTTTCACCCATCTTCTTTCTGTTATTTTAACAACTATGATCATGTCATTTGCATTTAATTATGTACTTTATTGGTATCTCCACAGTACCTAAAAAACTGTCAGGGGGCACGTGTCCCCTTGCGCCCCACCCCCTATAAATCCGGGCTTGCTATAGCCTACCAGGTCTGCAAGTTTAAAATGTCGTTTTAATTCCAATAGAATGCGCTCTTAGCCTATTGAAGGATTTGCTTATCTCTGAACGCTATTTTGTTTGTTAGTCATTTGTTTACAAAAGTCAGTTGTTTTTAAGTCGTTTACGTGGACGTATCATACCTTTCTTTGGTGTTAAAAATGTCTAATTTTAAGCCAAATAAAGAGCATTTGCGGCATGTCATGATTTTCTTATTCAATCAAAAGAAAAAGGCATCTGAATGTCATCGAATTCTTGTTGAGACTTATGGCGATCTTGCTCCTACCGTCAAGACATGTGAACGTTGGTTTCAAAGTTTCAAACGTGGTGATTTTGATGTTACTGATAAAAAACGAGAAAATCGACCAAAAAAGTTTGAGGACGTCGAATTGCAATCTTTATTAGACGAAGACAATACCCAAACCCAACAAATCATGGCAGAACAGTTGAATGTCACTAGACAAGCCATTTCCGATCGCCTGAGAGCTATGGGAAAAATTCAAAAGGTTGGAAAATGGGTTCCACATGAATTGGACGAACGACAGATGGAAAAACGAAAAATTGTGTGCGAAATACTGCTTTTACGCCACGAAAGAAAGGGTTTTTTGCATCGAGTTGTAACTGGCGATGAAAAATGGATTTATTTTCAGAATCCCAAATGAATAAAATCATGGGTAACGCCAGGACAACCATCCACATCGAGTGCAAGACCAGATCGTTTTGGGAAGAAGACAATGCTGTGTGTGTGGTGGGATCAGAAGGGAGTAGTCTACTACGAGCTTCTCAAACCCGGCGAAACAGTCAATACCGACCGCTACCGACAACAAATGATCAATTTGAGTCACGCATTGATCGAAAAACGCCCAGAATGGGCTCACAGGCACGCCAAAGTCATTCTTCAGCATGATAACGCTCCTGCACATTCAACCAGATTGACTAAGGAAACGATTTCTTCGCTTTTCTTCGCTTGGTTGGGAACTCCTACCCCACCCGCCGTATTCACCTGACCAGGCGCCTTCTCATTATCACCTATTCTCATCGATGGGACATTCATTGGCTGAGCAACACTTTAACAAGTTGGAGGATGTAAGAAAATGGCTCGATGAATGGATTTCAAATAAGGATGAAGCATTCTTTTGGAATGGTATCCATAAATTGCCCGAGAGATGGACAAAATGTGTAGAAAGCGAGGGCCAGTACTTTGAATAAAATATATTATACTTTTTTTTGTAAATTAAATTATATTTTAAGAAATAAACGACATTTTAAACTTGCAGACCTGGTATGTGTTATTCTAATGTATAAACTACATTACTGTTAAGTTTCATCCAAATCAGTTGAGTAGTTTTTGCGTGAAAGAGAGAAAAACATACAAACTTTCACATTTATAATATTAGTAAGATTAATCTGTGATTATAAATGTAAAATGGTGGAAACATCATGACAACATTATTCAGATGATGCGAGAATCGGGCGGTGGTACGAGGTAAAACATCAACAACCTTGTCACGCAAATTCGCGTTTATTTGTACACATATATTTAACTTCTTAGTTAAGGATTTCGCCGGTTTTTTAATTTTTCTATCCCTTATCTTTTATATTTCAACAGCTATTTATTGCCTAATCTGTTGAAACGTTTCTTGTATAATTCATTTACCATGTCAATCATATTGATCAACTGTAATAACAATCTCTCTAATATATTACATCACTACCTGTCATTCAACGAGATACCTACTCATTACTTTCTACATATTTCGTCTGTATTTATTCTTTATCATATTTTGTATAATTTTTCATACATTTTACTTATTTAACCTCTAGGAGTCTATTATCACACATTTTATTTTTTATCTGTAATTAAACCAGGTTTTCCATAACTTTATATCTCATTTTTTTATATTTTAATCTTTTTCATTTTGTATCTTTCCGTTTACCTTTTTTCTTTCTCTTTGTATTATGTTTACATTATTATCCTTTCTGTACATTTATTCTGTATTTTATATTCTTTATCCTCTATTATATACCTGTCACTAGTTTACTTTTCTTCACTGTATATGCTATTATATTCTTGGTACTGTAATGTTTTTTATATTTTTTTGTTTTGTTTGTTTTTCTCTCATAGCCCTGAAGATGACCTACAAAGTAGGTCGAAACGTCAGCACAAAAATAAATAAGTCTTGACATATTTGGTGTTTTCTTGACTGCACCCCCCAACTATCTCCATTCTCCATTATATCATCGAGTCAACTATTTTCCTCTCTAACATGTAATAACAATCAATAGAAGCACGTACTCCAACAAGACATGAAATGTTTTAGCTCAGTATAAACAAAAGTATGTACTATTTCTAGGTCGATAGTTATGACTTTTGCCAGATCAAGCTCAACCGCCAGGTGAAATAATTATTAAAAATCAGGAAAAATACAATATCTTCATCGGTTCAAGTTACAAGTGGAGGTTGCCTAACAAGTGAGATATCTTTAGTTTTAATACACAGATTAATTATCAATGTCAAACTATTGGTGTTTCAAGTCTTTAAAAAGTATTGTATATTTATTATTACTTATCAATTGTATAATTTGTAATATATGCAGCAGAAAAACTAGATATTGAGAGGAAAATAGTTGGCTGGAAGATCTAATGAAGGATACAAATAGCCTGGGGCTGCATTAAAAAAAAAACAACACTAAATAAGACAAACTTATTTACTGTGAGTGCCAACGTTTCGGTCTACGTTTTTGGCTATCTTCAGGGCTATGAGAGAAGAAACAGACTACCATAGTAATCAACCCTTCTTTCCTTCGCGTTATGTAATCATGGCATTTTCAAGACCAAAATCTTTCCATTATATTTGAGTTTCTCAACAAGGATTTAACTCCACAGTATACTTAGAGTAAATTTAAAGCTTCGAAATATACAGATGATGTTAAATGTATGATCTACTACTCCATAAAAGTCTATTTACTTACATGCTTAATGAATTATGCAGAAAACTAACCTGAAAAAAAGAAATAAAGTTAATAATTTGTAAGTATTTACTATTAAAAGTAAATATAAACTTAAAAGTAAAATAATTTTAATCAAGATCACGAGTCCATCTTCTTTTCAGAAAATTTGGTGAGGTAGCTAGGTTTGAAACTAGTGCGTTCTAGTGGGAATAAAATTTGTCATGAAATGAATGGTATGGTGTTCGGGGCGAATCAATAGCAAATGGAACATTGTAGTCATAATGGTTTACTTTATTAGTAAATAAGTAAGGAACTGTAAGGTATTTACAAAGCATTGTAAGGATACAAGAGGGAATTGATGGCTCAGTGGAGCCCCAATGCTCTACTCCGTAAGTCTAAATGGGTCAATTACATAAAATATACAAATGTATTTACAATCTATATAATCGAAACTCAACTGTTGAAAATGAGATAATTGTCAACATTTCTAAATGTTTTTTTTTTTTTTACTAACACCATGTTTTTTTCCAAGCTCAAGAAATAACTTTTCTAATTATTTTCTAAAACGAGAAATTTATTTATTTTAAAAGTTCATCGATTTTATTTTCATAATCAATAGAATTTTTTTTCCCCTGTAAAACTGCATTTTAGGCACTTCGCTACCTTAGTATTACAAGATTGTATGATACAGAAATATGAAAATGATAAAAACTCAAAGAAAAAAAAGATTCTAAGCATCTTTGTATTTTTGGTCTTTGGATCATATCCAGTCCCAATTTTTTGACGTTTTGAGGATCCAAGTATAGTTTTCGACCCACAGAACCATTTGATATTAAAATCTCTGATACATCAATTTTGTAACATACAACCTTGTAATACTAAGGCAGCTGCCTGCTTTCACCACCATCGAGTCAAGTTCAGCACATATTTCTTTCTAACTTTGGAAAATTTAAATTCTACATCTAAATGTCATAGTGTAAAATGATAAAAATCAATATTTTCAGAAAAAAATGTATTATCTTAACTGCATGTCGCAGTCATTTTTTCACGTAACTTTATAAGAAATTTTGATCAAAAACATGTATATATATATATATATATATATATATCCACGCCATGTGGTATCCAAGCTCCGGAGGGCATGATTGAGATGGTCCAATTTTTTTAATTCCATTTCAGTTTCCTTAGATGCTTTCTAAAGGCTTTGGAAATAAGCTACAGAAAGGCCCTTTCAAAATATTCAACTGTTCAGATCCAACGGTTAGAAGAATAATTTTGTAAATTTAGCTGATAATTGAAGAAAAGATATTTTCCACACGATATTAAGAAATATTTTAGAAGCATTCAAATAATGTCAATGATGCTTCTATGAATTATACCAACTTAATAATTTGTTAATACAGATGCCAAATGTTTATATTCTACTGCACTATTTTTATTAATACTATTCCACTACTTTTATGCCATTTGTTTAATTTATTTGTTCAACTTCTTGTAACTATAAACGACTCAAAATCGAGCCATGTAAGTTTCTCTCTACGCAAAGCTTCGTGTCCAGCAGTCAAAATTGACAACGACGAAGTACCCTCCAAAAATTATGTACGTTACCTAGGACTATACTTGGACAAAAGACTTACGTGGAACGTACATACAAAATTAAAAACACAAGAAATGACTGGACGGTACAAACAACTATCACATCTTCTGGACTAAAGATCTTAACTTGACTTGAGGAACAAACGACTTATCTATAACAGTATACTAAAACCTATTTGGACATATGGAGCAGAACTTTGGGGTTCAGCAAAAAAAAGTTCACATACACAAGATTCAAATAACACAATCTAAAATTCTCAGAAAAATTATGAATGCACCGTGGTATGTTTCGAATCACTCTATACACAACGACATGAACATTCCTACTATAAAATCATATATTCATAACAAATACATAACATTCCACTCATCGACACAATATCACCCAAACCCACTCGTTCTTCCGCTTTTGTACTCCCTGTTACCTGGACTTAATAAAAAAAGATTAAAAAGACATTGACCAAGAGACCTACTGAACAATTGATATATATATATTTTTTTTTTTTTCCAAAATAACTGAATGATCATGGAGAAAAACGAAGAGAAAGAAACTTCATTCAAATTTGCTGGATGCGCAATTGCGCAGGTGCAAAAAAAAAAAATAACTTCTTGTAACTATTAGTTTATATAAATATTAGTGTATAAAATATTTTTTCTGAATGTCTCGGCATAAAATATTTAATTTATACATTAAAAAATGATTTATTTTAAATATATATTGAATCAGTTATATTATATAAAGTTGCTAAAAAAACAAACAAAAAAACAACACGGTAGGCCTAAAACAATGCAATATTTTCACTGCCCATAGTTCATTATCTCTTAACAAATGTTCGAGCTCGGATATCTTCCTTAAATAAATATTTAATTGCTTTTACATCCATCAAGTATTTATCCCTACTATTTTCATATAGTAATAGCGTTCATCATATCAAATATCAAATATGGTTATTTTTTTGATGTTATAAACCGAAAGTTTAAATAATGATTTTCTTAAATCGAGAATCAGATTCTATGTGTATATGTTATAGGTCGTACTTCAATCCGATGGACTCAAAGAAAACTCAGATTCATTTTATATCCTTTGTTTGTTTTTTCCACAGAGAACTTATTAATGGAACGTTCAATGAGTTAATAGTCCACAGTATGGATTATTGATAAGAGAGACAGCCGCTGTAAGCGAAATGATCAACGCTAATTGGAATCTTGGAGTTAGCAAGGTGGGGAAGTGTCGTGGGTAATGAGTTTTAGATTACTCCATTCACTTTCCAACATCCTCTTTCATCAATTTCACATGTTTCAATTTCTAACTGCG
The DNA here is from genome assembly GCA_037127475.1 of Arma custos. Lineage (NCBI taxonomy): Eukaryota > Metazoa > Arthropoda > Insecta > Hemiptera > Pentatomidae > Arma > Arma custos. The sequence goes on along the minus strand of CM073760.1, from coordinate 125,897,055 downwards.
AAACCGTCACAAGAAATTACAGTTGTAAGATACTCCTATATCATCAGGAGAAATGTTCGCTTGACATACAACAATTCATTATGTATAACCGCAGTAAAAGATCTTGATTTGGTATCACAAATTATTAGAAAAAATATATGAAAAAATATCAACCGCCACTCTTTTTGGCATTGGATCGTAAGAAATGTACAAAAAACATTGAGAATTATGGCAATTTCTGTCGGAAACCACCAGATAGTAATAGGAAAGCACCACCGGATAGCTTATCGTTGTGGTTCAAATTTATCATAGTGCGTTTTTCGGCCACCAAAAGTATTCCCGTCCGTTCATTCGGTTGCGAACTTGGATTTACACTACTCAGACATGCCCTTACAACATATCAAAAATGCAGCATCATCAAGCGTCACTGCTACGATCGACGCATAATCAATAACAATGGCCGACCCAAATCACTTAGGGGTATGAAAAATAGATCTAATTTCATAAATCAAATTTCATAAGAATCGGCCAAGTCGTTTCGGAGGATTTTTGTTACATACACTGTGACACGCCAATTTTATGTTTTAGATATATTAAATTATATATTAAATAATCAGCAAAATTTTTATTTAAAATAAAATGAATTTGAAGGAAATCCTTTTCAGTGTTCACTTTAAGAAGAAAAAATATATTAGGTTAAAAATTTCATTTACATTTAAAAATGCGTATTTATATCTTTGTGCTGAATAATTAATATGTTCTTAAAAAACATTTTTTATCTAAGAATATTAATCCTATTAAAATTCTAGTACACTTAGTTCTAGAATTTATATATGAGCCGTTTATTTTGAAAGTGGCCTACCTCCATTTTTTTTTTTTTTTTTTATTATTTTATTGAGTTGTACAACTGTAATACATACATCTAGTACAATTGCTATGAGAGAAAATAATACATGATAGGACATGTAGAGGTACTACCCACTGGCAGCACTCTAATAAAGTTCTATAATAGAAGGTCCCGAGGCCATCTTCTCTTCAGACGCCTAGGAGGATTGTCCGGGATGGAATTGGATGCAAGGATGGAAACTAGTGGGTTTGGATGGGTTTGAAGTTTATTGTGGAATGATATTTATCTGGAATGGGCTAAATCGGTAACATATGGAACGTTAAGGTCATTATGGATGGTTTTATTTGTGACAAAATAAGGAGCGTTTAGGATTTTGCGAAGGATTTTGGATTGCAAGGATTGGATACGAGAGGAATTCGATGGTTTGGTGGAGCCCCATAGTTCAATTCCATAAGTCCATATAGGCCTTATAACAGTCACATAAATAAGTCTTTTGTAATTAATATGAAGCTTTGAGCGCTTATCCAGTATGTGTTGAAGTAGTCGGAAACGTCTAGCTGTTTCTTGTCTTTTCAATCTTGTGTGAGGGTTCCAAGTAAGACGCTTGTCTAAGTAGAGTCCCAGGTAGCGAATCTGACCTCCATTTATCTTCAAATATTTAAGGGTTAGCGTTTCGATGAATTTAAAAATATACGTTTAGGATACTAATGAGTCATACTGCTTAAGTGTATCTAAGGCTGTTAAATTTAAGGTTCCAATTAAAATGTTGACAATTATTAAGTGAATAATGTACGTTTTCTTATCAAGAATGGAGTTAGGCAAAAATTTTAAAAACGGAGTTAGGTCACTTTCAAAATAAACGGCTCATATTATTAATTAATATTAATAATGTTAAGATGTAGGCTAAACAGGATAAAATGCAATTTTTTTATGATTTCTCCTAATTATTGTGTGTTACTTATATATATATATATATATATATATATATATATATATATATATATATATATATATATATATATATATATATATATATTTATATATATATATATGTATGTATATATATGTATGTATAAAACCTGTACCACTACAAGCCGTGAACGAGTCTGGGTTTCGGTACATGGTAGAAACTGTAATGTTTCATGGGCAACGGTTCTGCAAGATATTGACGTCCTAGGTCACGCTCAACCACTGGATTCCCCCCCCCCTTTATTTAGGGTACCCTATTTGTATTATATTTTATAGAGGCTGGGTGAGCCCCAGGAGGGTCCTAAAAATAGAAAAGGATATGAAATAGGCATTTTCTATTTTTTATTTTTATTTTTCTACTGATACCTGATGCATAGGTATTTTAACATTTACATTTACCCATTTTAATATTCAATTTTTATTTTTTATCTTTATCACCTTATTCTTTATTTTTCAACACTTTCTGTTTTATTATTATCTTATTCTTTATGTATTTTACAACCTACCTGGCATTTCGTTGTTAATACTATATACTCTACATGTTAACCTTTATATTTACCTTGCTGTGCAATTTTCATCATTTTTATTTTCAATTGCCTGGATTTACCATACTTTTGTTTATTTATATTTACCATGTTTACATTTTTTGTACCACTTTTTAATTTTCAATTGTCTGTATTTTGCATTTAGCCCTGAAGAAGACCTACAAATTAGGTCGAAACGTTGGCTACTTAGTAAACGTTTCTACAATTCTAAGAGAAATTCATTGACCTCTACCCGGACCACTTTCTTCTCTAATTATCAAGGGCAACCATTATCATTCAATATATACTCTATACGTTGTAATATAGTGGGTTATATATATATATATATATATATATATATATATATATATATATATATATGATACAGTAGCTGCCCTAAGATAGAGTTACTTACACACAAAATGCTCAGCATGAATAAGCAGAAATATTCATTTTTCTATTTTGGAAACATATCAATAAGTGATAAATGCTTTAATAAAGTTGCCTTTGGTTTTCTTGAAAGATATAAATTGGCAGAAGAGATTTATCGGCCAGCCCTTACTATTTGAACCACCTCCCCACTCCACCTTTTTCTCTGCCCCAACAGCAAAATATAAATTACAAGAACCTCGAACGTTGGACAGCCCCTTCGTTACGTTCCCAACCAGCTCTCAACTGTGGCGAAGTAAATACTTTCCAAAAGGCCCAAGAATACTAGAGTATCAGTAATAGTTTAGTAACAAATTATTTTAACTGCTGCTCTCCAACTAGTAACCACGTTATAAGTTATTGAATAAGTTCAGAATTATTAATTATAAAATAAGTTTCTTGTTATATAATAATTGCTGAAGGACATATTTGCTTGAGGCTTTTTCTAGGTGATGCTTGCTGTGCAAAAAGGGGCTTGTAACAATGATTGCCATTTGTGGATTAAAAAAAAACAGATAGTTTTGATTGGATGGGAATTTCCCCAAATACATAAAATTAAAGCTAGAAAAGAATTCATCAAGTAAATGCAATAATAATAATAATAATATACAAAATGAATAAATGATAAATGTATAATGTATAAATAAAAAAAGAACAATTACAAAAATATCAAAGTGCACAATTAAACCTAAGAAAATATGAAACGTTTGAAAATTAAAGAAAAAATATTTAGTATCTACAATTAATTATTGATATAAAAAAATGTAATTAACTTATTTACTAAAAGGGAAGCGTCTTAAAACAAAAATATTAATGGTCTGTGAATCAACGAAAAATGAAAAATGAACTGAGTTTTTGAAAAGTGTTGAGTTCTTGATAGTGATGAGTTGATGCTTCGATATTTTAATGAGTTTGAAATAATTGGATGTCTCTTACCGGTTAGTCCAAGGTGAGGTGAAAATAAACAAGAGGTTTTACTGGTGAGATTCGCCTGTGAAGAAGATGGCGAGATTGGCGACAATATCAAAAGTTGAGTAGCAACCTTCTCGCACGACAACTGTCTTGAGACTGATCTTGTTTTGTTTTTTTTAACATCGCACAACATAATATTGTAACATAGGTATTAAATACAATGTGAATGTTAAATAGTTAGTTCATTTAACGTCACTTTATGCTGCTATGGCTAATCGGACGATACTACAGCGGGAGCTCTAAATTTTGCCTATCCAGGTTAAATTAGGATGGGGATTTTTAACGAGTACCTGACATCGTACAGGCTCGGGACCCCCGTTTAACGTCCCTTCCGAAGGACGGTGTAACTAAGGATTTTTTACTCCCTTAAAAAAATCCAAGGGCCACCTGCCGAGCTACGAACCCGCGATCATGGGTTTAGTATCTTGTTACGCTAACCACTAGACCACAGGTGACCTTATTATTCTTAGGTTTCCGTTGGAAATTCTTAAATTTACGATAACTTATGTACGAAAGTTACATAGTAAGAAAGTTGGCAGTTTATTCGGAATCTATAAAACCACACGATTCCCAACCTCCGCGTATAAATTAAAAAGATAGATGTAAAATAATTTTTTTTTAAAATGTCAACTGGACTCAATCATATAATATATTCTTTAAATAGGAGAATTTTTATTTTTGGTTATTTGTTGGACAATATAAAAAAAAAAAATATGTACAGTTTTATTTATTGAATTATTTATATTGTTACAATTATAGAATTTATGCATGTTTTTACAGATGAATGACTTATGGTCAAATTGTTAACCATATAATAAGTAAAAAAATGAAACAATTAGAATAGAAGATTGAGAATGGCCTAGGCCGAAATGTATCTCGAAAATAAGGAATGCAAAATTTTTTTACTGGAAATAGGTTTTTTGTTCTCCTATGTCAAATAAATTTTAAACCAGTAATTAAAGCTCTGTTCTCTATTTCGTTTACACCTCTGAATTTCCGGAGCACCCATGCACTACCGTTTATAACTTCGCTGACGATACAGCCATTATTTCTTCCCACAGAGATCCAAACCTAGCTTCTATAGCTCTTCAAAATCATTTATTTCATTTAGAAAGTAATTCTACAACTGGTAAATCAGAATAAACGGCTCAAAATCGAGCCATGTAAGCTTCTCCCAACGGAAAGCTTCGTGTCCAGCAGTCAAAATTTACAACAATGTACGTTGTCTCAGACTATATATAAACAAAAGACTTACATGGAACTTACATACAAAATTAAAAAGCCAAGAATTGACAAGACGCTACAAAAAACTATCACATCTTCTGGGCTACAGATCTTCACTTGACTTAAACAAAACGACTTATCTATAACAGTATACTAAAATCTATTTGGACATATGAAGCAGAACTTTGGAGTGTCAGCAAAACAAGTCCAGACACCCAAGAAACACATAACACAGTCCAAAATTCTCAGAAAAGTTGTTAATGCACCATGGTATATTTTGAATCACACTATACACAACGACATGAACATTCCCAGTATAAAATCATATATTCATAACAAATACATAACATCCCAATCATCGACACAATATCACCCGAATCGACTCGATTCTCCGCTTTCCTACTCCCTGTTACCTGGACTCGATAGGAAAAGATAAAAAAGACAATGGCCAAGAGACCTACTCAACTATTGGTATTTCCATTCCAAAACTTGATGTTCCTGTAGAAAAGTAAAAAGAATAACTCTTGGATCAAAATTTCTGGATGCGCGATTGCGCAGGTGCAAATGAAGATATAAGAATAAATAAAATAATAATAAAAAAACTCATTTTTAATAACAAACTCTAGATAAATAAAACAATGAAACAAGATAGGGCACTTTTCTTATACGAGAATCGTATAAGAAAAGTACTCTAAGACATACCCTGTATAAAAACCTCTATTGTTATTCTAAAGGGACTTGTTCCAGAATAAATAAAGACTTTGTTATTATTAATATTATTAATAAAAAAAGTACAGAAAAGAACTCATTAAAACTGAATTTAGGTGATTTACATCCGCCACAATACAAGCCCCACCATAAAAATAGATGAGATGTAGAACCAGCCTTTATAAGTTGCCAATTTTATATACTGCAAAGTAGTAAACTTTTCTCGTTTGGGAGAACACTGTATTTCTTTCCAGGACGAAAATAAAGCAAGGTTTAACAAATATATTTAAGTCTTATTTTCACACCTTCATTCATTACTAACTAAGCTAATTACTAACCCCCGGAGAATTTGTTTTAGTGTCGTGAACTTATCCATCATCACAAATAATCTAGCGTCTTCAAAACATAATAATTTAAAAACATTATTTTTTTTTTAACTAATACGAATATATTAGTGTCAATATAATAATGATAATAATAACAATGTCTTTATTTATTCTACAACAAGTCCCTTTAGAATAACAATACAGACATTAATTTGTAAGCTGTCATGTCTCAGAGCGTAATGTGATTACATTTAATTAATTAATACAATTAAATTGACAAATAAGAAAGAACTAATGAAAAAAAATTGCGAATGACCTCCAGTGATAACATTTAAATAATAAAAAAATAATAAAACAACAGAGTACAAGAAATAAAAACAACAGAAATAAGATAACAATAATTGTAGAGAGAGAAACAATAGGTAATTACATATGTATGCAAATTACAATCTCAAGTAGAAACAAACAAAGCAGATAATGAAACAAAAATACAAACAACATCAACTAAGAAAACTTGTTTTTAAAAATATCTAACTGGATGAGTGAAGCCTCAATGGTATAAATAAAACGCACTTATGTATAAATAAAAAAACATAATTAATTTATCAGTTGGAAAATTTTAATCTGAAAACTGAGTATATTAAGGTGATTGAAGATGTAAGGTGATTGAAGCGTAATATTATATAACAATATATTGTTATGTAGTTTGATCTTTCAACAATTATACACGTTTTTATAATTTATACTAATATATAATAAAAATTATGTAAACTTCAAAAATAATTTCTTCGAATAATATATTTTTCACACTCAAAACAGGCATCTCAATAGCAACATGATTAGGCACAGTAAAAAATAATACATAGACAGTTATTTTGTATTTTATATGCCAGTGCCACCATAAATTGTTATACATAAACTTGTTCGAAGGCAAATGTAGTTCAGTTTTCATTTAGTTACGATCCCTTTTATGTAACGAATCGTATGTATGGATTGTAAGTACATCCATTACCTTACGTACCTATGGATTGTATGTACATCCATTACCTTAGGTATGAAGAATTATTGATCTAAAATGGATGAGGATTTTAATTTAATTTCATTATTACAGAAATGAAATTTTATTTGTGGAAAAATTTCATCCTCTGGAAGTCTTTAAGATTTAAAGAAAATTGCAAAACAATAAAAAACACCAACAAGAGTTTCTAAAAAATCAATCAAATTTTAATATTGTTTAATGAATGACTTAAATCAACGTTAAAATTTTTTTAATACAATTTATTAAACTATTTTTATAATATAACAATAATTATACAATAATAAATATTTATATGAGAAATTATACAAATGATATCTGGCACATGTCGCATCTGCCATCTTATTTTGCAAACCTCTCCTAAGGGATTCAAATGGAAGTGTGGGTTGAGAAACCTCCCACTAGCGTGGTTAATCTCTCTCTAGTAGATTCACAGATGTTTCAGTGTCCTTGTCGCATCCTGTGGTTACTTGTCTGTCAGAATAATGTCGGAACTACTAAATTTAGGTCCAGCAAGTGACCCGTGTAGTTCTGTTAAAAAACAAATTTGTTGACCAAACAGAGGATCAAGATTTGTGACGAAGAATGAAATTAAATTTTATGAACCAATACTGGTGATGGGGAGAGTGCCAATTTTTAATATAAAATTACAAGTCTCCGGCCCATTTTCTAGCTGATCCGAATCACTAGCTGAAAAGGTTAAATGTGAGAAAAAAATTATTGACAGCAATATCACAATTAATTGAAATGCCATCAATCTAAACAAAGGTTTAATAATAAAAATAAATTAAATACTCTAATTAAGGATAAAATAAAATACAAAATCTGTTTTTAAATTACACTTTTTAATTATATTTAATAGCTGATATTGTTAAGACCGTGGAAAAATTCCAACGAAAAGCCTTAAGTCTCCAAACTAAAACAGAAATAGAAATATCTGTCCAATATTTCGCCCATTCAGGCATCCTCAGGGTAGAAAGAGAATAACAGCAAAACAAAACATGAATAATGCACACAAGAAACATCCCACCACCTCGAAGGCTCAAATGCAACTAATGAATCATAAGGAAGGTTACTCGACCCCAGCTGGTTAAGGTTAGATAAAAACAGCTGATACATACTTCAGAAATTCAAAATTCAATATACACTCACCAAATTTCATTTTCATTTTTTTTGCATTTTTACTTTCATTTTTTCATATGGTCTTTCTTCTTAAGTTTTGTGATGTTTGGTATTATTTATTTTTCCTGTGGTGCTTTTTGAAATTTGGTGAGTGTATATTGAATTTTGAATTTCTGAAGTATCTATCAGCTGTTTTTATTTAACCTTAACCAGCTGGGGTCGAGGAACCTTCCTTATGATTCTTTTGTTGCATTTATTCTCTTTCTACCCTGAGGATGCCTGAATGGGCGAAATATTGGACAGATATTTCTATTTCTGTTTTAGTTTGGAGACTTAAGGCTTTTCGTTGGAATTTTTCCACGGTCTTAACATTTATCTAAGGTCTCTTTTTTACTTTTCATTATTTTTAATAGCTGATCTAAAATAAAAAAAATATTAATGTTCAAGTTAAGTTCAATATTCACCACCAATTGGTGTAATGAGAATCCAAAGATGTCCAGCTGGTTAATTGGATATCGAAAGCGTGCGTTGGGATCGATACGGGCGATAAATCGATAAGTGATAGCTCGGGGCGTGCATCCATTCAGGTCGGCAAACTATCTTCAACTGGCTGCACCAGCTGAATCACAGCGTGTACTTCGGTCGTTAACAGTATACAACAAGCACTTGTTTATTCCCTAATACCACATATAATGTGCACAAATAACATTTTCGCATGAGTTAAAGAAACACTAAAGAAAAAAAAATACTTTACTCGAACGATTATAAAATGAATCGTTATAAATTACAAAACAAAGGAGTTTACTAAAACTTAAATAACAATAAAAATAACTTATCTTTTTATGTTCAGGACCTAAATGACTGGAATTAAAACAAATGCTGATAAAATTGATAAGTGATTGATTTAAACAACTACTTATAAGTCGGTCGAAACTGAAATAACTAAATTGGTCAAGTGAGCACTGTTCTGAAAGGTTGAAGAACAATGAGGAGTTATTTTTAAATATTTTCATTTTGAAAAGAAAAGATTTGTCCCGGCCGGAATTCGAACCAGGGTCACCAGCATTCGAATCCCGGCCAGGAAAAACCATTTATCTTCAAAATAAAAATATTTAAAAAATATTCACCATAAAAGGAACAATAAATAAAAATAAATTATAAATATAAAATTGACGAAAGTCAAAAAGATCCCAATCAACGTAATGCTCAATGAAAATTCTTACCCGTGAATACATCGCAAAAATGACGAGAACACAGGGATATAGGATCGGTGAAGAGAATGGATTTGTCTGACTTGGATACGACCCCTGGTAGCTCAGTGGTTAGAGCACTGCAGTAGAGATAGAGGCGACCCAGGTTCGATTCCCGGCTTGGACAATTCTTTTCTCTTTTCTTTTCAAAATAAAAACATTTACATATTTTATTTGAAAAGAAATAAAATATGTAAATATGGCCAGGACCGGGACTCGAAACCGGGGTTTTCACCTCTCCGTGGTGACGTCTTAACCATCTCGGCCACCCTGGCACGTTTCTCGGCCAGCCCTATCAATTCTTTTCACAGATCCTACATCTCCGTGTTCTCGCAATTTGCGATGTATACACGGGGAGAATGTTAATTGACCATTACTTGGTTCTTGTTGACTTTAAGTCATTAATGATAATGCATTAATTAAATCATTAAGGATCTGTTAAAAGAATTGATAGGGCTGGCCGAGAAACGTGCCAGGGTGGCCGGTATGGTTGAGACGTCACCACGGAGAGGTGAAAAACCCGGGTTCGAGTCCCGGTCCTGGCCATATCTTTTCTTTTCAAATAAAATATTTAAACAAATTATAACATATAAAACTTAAATAAATTATAAATATATTTACTATCAATAGAACAATAAATAAAAATATATGAGAAATTATATTAAAAAAAAAAAAAAAAGCTGCACCATTACTACTCATGGTGGGTCTTGGATTCTGTAAGTGGTTAAGACTGTACTGCTTCTAGGATAACGGTTGTGCAGGGAGGTTATTTCCCCGTTTTCACGCTCAACCACCGGGTTTTTCTCCAGTGAAGGGTCCCACTGTATAGAGACTGGGTGAGTCCCTGGAGGGTCTTCTGTTCTCACTGGATCCATCCAAGTTAACAGCTGAAATAAATAATCTGACTTTATTGCGCTCTACCACTGAAGTTATATTGGAACTCAATAATTATCAAGTCCTTATACCAAAATCGGTAATACATAAAGAAATCTAATGTTCTCAGTATGTTCCATGATATGCATGTAATCGTAGATATAAATAATTAAATAATCCTCTGATTTCCTCATTGTTCCTACACCCCAGTTACACTGGGAAGAGATAGGGAAAAGGGAACCCTCTTTAGCATAAACAGGCTGAACTAGGCTGACCTAAAATAGTAGAGGCCTCCTGCATAAACAGATTGTGTCCCATCCCAGCTGTCTCTTACGAATATATTATTCAATGAGTCCGTCGGATTTATAATGAGTTGCTAATTTTTAATAAAGTCTACAGTCTACAAAGACTACTCAGAATTATTTTAAAATAATGGGTGGATGTAGAAATAATGCAAAATTCTTTGCTATGTTCTAAAATGCATGGTTGGGTAGTTAGCATAGCACATGTAGTCTAGTAGTTAGCATAACAACCTACTAGACCCAAAATCAGGTTATTGCAGCCCGGCATATGGCCTTTAAAGGAGTAAAAAATCCTTGGATATGTTGTCATTCGGAAGGGACGTAAAATAGGGGTCCCGGTCCTGTTCGATCTCAGTTTCTCCTTATAGATCCCTATCCTAATTATACCTGGATAGGCAAAAACTTTGCCTCCCATCGTCCAATTAGCCATAGCACCATAAAGTGACGTTAAATATACAAATAAACAACAACTAAAACATTTTTGTTAGAGAAGAATTGGTTGACTGTAACTTCTACTGTAAGGAAGAAATAGTTGGGGGTGCAGTCAATAAAAACTCCTAAATAAGTGTAAACTTATTTATTGTGTGCCGACGTTTCGGCCAGCAATGTAGGCCATCTTCAGGGCTAAGAGAGAGAAACAAACAGAAAAACATATAAAAAAACATTGCAGTAACAAGAATATGGTGTCAAGTAATGTGGAAATTAAAATAGTGACTAGATATGATAAAATAGTAAAAATATATGATAATTAAAGATAACGAATACAAAAGTGGTTACAGAATATAATAAAATTAAAATAGTGATAGATAATAATAAAATTATAGATGATGAACAGAAATTAATGTTACTGCAACGTTATTTTATATGTTTTTCTGTTTGTTTCTCTCTCTTAGCCCTGAAGATGGCCTACAAGGTAGGCCGAAACGTCGGCACGCAATAAATAAGTATACACTTATTTAGGCGTTTTTATTGACTGCGCCCCCATCTAAAACATTCTTGGTTGTATGGATTTATATTACAACAGCATATCGTCGTTGTAATACCGCCTACATACAAATTTTTATGAAAATTGTTTAGTAATGGTTACGCATTCTACAGGTTGAATTACACACTAAGGAAGGCAGGTATTAAGGTCAGCAACATGTTAGAGTATGATTAATTGATACTTCTCTTCAATAGTTCTGAAAAAAAATTGCAAGTCTACATTCGGGGCGGATTTTTTTCTCTCCTGTAAAATCGCCCAAAGTGTACATAGGCGGTATTGTTTTGACAGCGACGATATGCAATTATGTTCTAACAGTATATTTATTATAATTACAATTATGTTGTAACAGTATATTCTACTTCTAATTTCGATAATAATAAGCATTAAAACAACCGAATATAATTTTTTTTAAATCCAATGCTGTGATAAAATAAATTGATATGACATTCATTTAAATGGGCTGGTTTTTCCACACAAGAGAAAATGCTTTACTAAAATAGAGCCAAAAACTCAAAAAGAAACACTATTATTTATTATAATGCAATTGGGAAAAACCACAATGCAAAGCCTTATGTTTCAAAAAATACACCTGCTTACCAGTCGACGTTTCGCCTATTCAGGCATTATCAAGACACCAAAATCAAAAAGGGGTTATGCGAATCGCATCTCGAAGAAAAAGGTGCAATACATCCCAACGATCAACAGGCCAAACAGGCTCCAAACATGAGACAGCTGTTGCTGTTTGGGCTGTTGATCGTTGGGATGTGTTGCACCTTTTTCTTCGAGATGCGATTCACATAACCCCTTTTTGATTTTGGTGTCTTGATAATGTCTGAATAGGCGAAACGTCGACTGGTAAGTAGGTGTATTTTTTGAAACATAAGGCTTTGCATTGTGGTTTTTCCCAATTGCATTATAAAGAATATGCTTTACTTCTATCAGAAGCAAGATGGACATTAAATGAATAAAAAATAGCATACAGTTACCTGGACTTGATAAGAAAAGATTAAAAAGACATTGGCCTAGAGACTTACTCTACTATTGATATTTTTTCTTTTTTTGTATTCCAAAACTCGATGATCATGTAGAAAAGCGAAGAGAAAGACACTTCGGTCAAATTTGCTGGATGCGCAATTGCGCAGGTGCGAATGAAAATAAATAATAAATAAATAAAAATATATTCATGATAATAGATTTTTTTTTATTATTAAGGGTTTCCTCAAATTGCTGGTGGAAACCTACCATCTCAACAACCGATACTTTACACCTATTTTAAGAGAATAACGAATCTGTTTGAAATTCTTGAACAATTTTATATCAGTTTGAAACTTATATTTTGCCGAGAATTTCCAACACCAGAGGAATAGAGTGACAACGGCAGAGAGACGAGGACCCGGAGTACCTTTGTTTTATTTATGAAGCGGATGTGGAAGAGGCAGGGAACATGGTTTATACACGCCGAGGCCGTGGGGATAAATAACAGAACCGGGTATGCAGGGATGGGGAGTGTGTTGAGGTGAGGTGTGCTGAGTATGGAGTTTGGAAGGAGGGTCATCAGCTTAGTAATAAATCATTAAATCGTTTTTGTTATACGAATAGTTTAAATAACATGAATATGATTTGTCAAAAAAAAGAAGGAATAAATGAGTGAAAAAAACTAAAATATGATGCTTCAGGCATATCAAATATTTAAGCTTGTTAAATAATTTTCTTTTGGAATTTCAATACCGCGGCAATTGTCCTCAGAGGGTTTGCAAGGGGTTGGTAATAAAGGCTACAGCTTAAATATTTATCTAACACATTTAATGAGGGATAAAAACATTTTAAAAATTATTAATTAATGTAACTGTAACTATGTATAAAGGGGAGCGAAGTGGCTCAGTGATTATTGTTTCATTAAGCAAATTATTCACTCACTTATTGTTTTCTTAAGCGAATTAACTGTGGCATATATATATACAGGGTGTCCCGGAATTTAAATGGCAAAACTTCAGGAACATATAGGGGACCGAAGAACTAAGACAAAAAGTCCTTTATAGATTTGCTCGTTTTTTTTTAGTTATAGGGAAAATCGCAAAAAAAGAAACAAAACAAGTTTTCTTTTTTATACTTACTTATTTACATTTATATTTATGTTATGTTCTTTTTAATGTAAATATTTCTCAAACGTTATCCTCTTGCACCAATGCAAGCATTACATCTAGCACTCACTTGATAAATTGCAGCTAAACATTGTCTAAAACTAAGCAAAAGTGAGCAAATCTCTAAAGGACTTTTTGTCTTTGGTTTTCGGTCCCCTATAAGTAACTGAAGTTTTGCCATTTATATTCGGGACACCATGTATATATATATATAAACTTTTTAAACAAACCTTTGTAAATACATGTTAATCTGTTTTATGTAGCGTATATTAGTACTGATGATAGTTTGAAAACTAAACAAAAATATTTTTAGATTAGTAAAATCATTATTACTTAGTTGAAGTTAGCTAGTTTTGGAACTTCACTCATTTAGAGCCTAATCAATAAAGCTTGGTCAGTTTTAGCCATAACTCTTACCTATCTAAAAGCCTATGATAAAGCCTAAAGTATAGTAAAAACATTTTATGCTTATTTTGCTATTGTTGAATTCACAAAGAATCATGCTACTAACAACAAATCATATAGATATCGCTATAAAGATTGATATAAGTATTGTTTCCGAGTCCTATAGAATGGAGCCAAGAGGCCAAATTACATGGAAAGGACTGTACTGTCCTAAGCCAATGGTCGTACATAGAAGTGATTTGGTCAAAACCAAAAGCAACCACAAGGTTTTTCCCCCAATTAAGAGTAACCACACTATAGAGCCTAAGTAATCCTGCCTCCAGAACTCACAGGGTCAATTCTAGACTGTTAACAAAATAAATAATAAATCTGTACACAGACGGTTCGATGAAAATAATTGAAATACAATTTTCAGGAAGAATATTCTACTGATATGTATTTAATAAAAAAAAAAAAAAAAAAGTAAAAATAGAAGTACAGACACGATTTAACGAGACAAAGTTAGAGGTATTACACATAAGACTCCATAAAATTATAAATATAAACTCCATAAACACAACTCCATAAAATATTGTTTTATCTATTACAACAAAAAATTATATGTGTGGGGAAATACTGCCATCTAAATTGTACGATAGCAAGAACAAAAAGTATAACATACGATATCGATATCGAGACTTAGATCGCTATAAAAATTGATATACGATAAAAAATGAATGAATGGCGCAGGCTATACTAAACCCGCAATACTGGACGGTTGTGCGGGCTTATAGAAACATACTGCAGGCTTTTAATACCTATGCCAGTTTTTTATTATTATTTATATATTTGCCAATCCTAAACTAAACTGCAAATAGATTAGAAAAATATTACACTGACTGCATTATTTTTTATGTTAAAAATTCTGATTCGGATTAGAGCTTGGGGCTCCACTAAGCCAACGAATTCCTCTCGTTTTCAATCCTAAAATCCAAAATCCTTCGTAAAATCCTTAATGATCCTTACTTTGTTACGAACAAAGCAACCCATAATTACCTTAATGTTCCATTTGTGGGCCAGAACCCGATATCTATCTTTTCATGATAAACTTCATTCCCACTCAAACCCACTAGTTTCAAACCTCGCAACCTCTTCAATTCCTGATAATCCTCCGAGGCGTCTAAAAAGAAGGCCTGCAAAGTGGTTCGCAATGTTGGCTTTTGAATAAACTTATGTATATATACAAGGTCAACTATTATCATTCAAGAAAAAAAAAAAAGCGAAAATTTATAATTTAATAAACTGAAAAACAATACCATAGGTTCTCTGGTGTGTTAAAATATAATGTCCTCTTAGAGAAGAAGTGAGGAGTTAGTAAAGTAACTTTTTAGTTAATAAAAAAGAGCTGTTTGAGTCGGATAGAACAGTTTCAAACTCGCTCCTGTTTCGCCATTCGCTTATTTATATTATTACCTTGGGTGTTATTTTAGTAATAATTAATTTATTCTAAGGGTGTATAATAATACAAAAAAAACCTTTAGTCCAAATTCATATATTGTATCATTTTCTATAGAAGTTTCGACCTAAATGGTCATTTTCAATATATAGGTTTTGTGTTCAACAGTATAAAAACTCTATCTGCAAAAAATCATATCACCATCCCATAGTCAGTTGTTATTTGGGGGTTAGTTGGGATAGAACACACCCAGCTTATTTTCAAATATTCAATCTACTAATCTACAGAAAAAGACAGAGTTTTTACACTGTTGTTTGACTGATCATGAAACCTATGTATTGAAAATGACAATTTAGGTCGAAACGTCTATAGAAAATGATACAATATATGAATTTGGACTAAAGGTTTTTTTGTATTATTATACACCCTTAGAATAAAACATATCTGTAAAGTCCAGTACCCAAGAAGATTGATAATAATTAATATATTTGTATTTTATTCATATCAGAATTACTTGATAAATCTATTTAGTAAATTCTCTTGGAATTGTTCATTCTTTCGAATGCAAACTACAGTGCATTTAAATAGACCTAACTGATTAGTAATAGACATCCTTTCGTTTGAAAATCCTTGCGAAATTATGTTCAAAACAATATTTTTTTTTTTCGGAAAACGAGGTATTAATGTATTATGAATATTTCTACAGCCCCACTACAACAAGTGGTCAAGTCTAAATTTCTCTAAACTGAGTTTCTTGTACTCAAGTAAGCGGAATCAAGTTATTTTCGTAGTTTGTTTGTTGTTGTTTAGAGGCGTAAAACCCTAGGGTCATCAACGCCTGTAGACTTTTGATTTTTATAATTATTTATCAAAAATCGGAAAAGAACAACAAATGCATCTATAGTAGTGGCAATGGATGATCAAATATTGGTTATTAATTTACAGTTTCAAAATGAATTTCACCACTTTGTCGATTTCAGGTTTGTTATCTCTATTTGTGCTTCTCTAACATCGGGTGGTATTTTGAGCTGATTTAGTATTTCTTTATAGAAGCAGCATTCCTAAAATAGATGTCTGATACAAAGATTTTTATTACACCTAGGGCATTTACCATTTTCGTAGTGAATAAGGGGGTTAAGTTAGGCATTGGCTTGAAAAGGGGTTATTGTTTGTATTGCAACTCCATTTAAAGCCAAAAACTACGAGAATGATGCAATTCCGTTTATCTGAAAACAGTTAACTTTCTCTGGAGAAAATCTGACTTAACAACTTATTCACCGGGGCTTTAGATATATTGACAAATATTTTTAAAAAATATTGTGATTCATTTATGTAGCTCTAATTAGAATTGTAAAAGAGTTATGTATATAATAGTTTCCGAGATATCTATCATGTCTTGAGATACGAATCGTAAATCTCCTTCAATATAATGGTTATTTTGAATACTATTATATAGCTAGACGTACACATAGCATTTCTATTACCACTCAAATCGTATCTAATCAACTTAGTAAACATAAAAATAAAACAATCATCTCTGCAGAAAAAGAGCTTTTATAATATTTACTAAAATAAATTCAAAAAGCGGATATTTCTTTGTTTTTAGGTACGAAAGTTATTGTAATTATCCAAAATCCTCCGTAAGATCCTCAAAGCTCCTTACTCCGTAACGAACAAAGTAATCCATAATGACCTTAATGTCCCACTTGTTGCTGATTTGGCCCAAATCCGATTTCAATCTTTTCATGACAAACTTCATTCCCACTCAAACCCACTAGTTTCAAACCTAGCAACCTCTTCAATTCCTGATAATCCTCCGAGGCGTCTGAAGAGAAGATGGCTTCGTGACCTTTTAAGTTCAACGTGTTATTTGAGTACTACAACTTCGTAGTTTTTCTACCTGTCTTTCGTACTAGTATGTACCAATCAGTATATTTACTTGTTTTATTAGTATAATACAATTTTTGTTAGGGTAAGAGAAGTAAAAACCATTTTCCAGTCATTGTTTATTCTCAATTTTCACTCTATTAGAGACGTTTCGACACTATGGTGTCATTTTCAACCTTTTCTTCTCCTGCATCTTTTAAAAATTCCTTTAATTTTTTTTTTTTTAAATAGTCAATAAGTCTAAAAAAAATTGTAAAAAATAATAAATTAACATTAATTACATTACTGCTCATAATGTAACATAAAATGTCCAGAAATAATTCACTATAAGCATAGATACCTGGAATTTATTATTTTTTTAGACTTATTGACTATTTTAAAAAAAAAATTTAAAGGAATTTTTTAAAAGATGCAGGAGGAGAAAAGATTTGAAAATGACGCCATAGTGTCGAAACGTCTCTAATAGAGTGAAAATTAAGAATAAACATTGACTGGAAAATGGATTTTATTTCTCTTACCCTCAAAAAAGAAGAATTAAATCCAGTTTAAAAAAAAAATACAAATTTATAATACAATTTTAAATTTCATTAAATAAATTATTTTAAAAAAATCATTAACTAGGAAAATACTAAATATATATTATTAATATCAAAAAGAATACCTGTACTATTACAACCCATGAAGGGTTTTTGGTTCATTACACATTAGAGACTGAACTGTTCTAGTAGGTTTCGCAGCGTGGTTCATTAGCCATACACAAGTATTTTACTACATTTAATTAAGTCTAACAACTTTATAGAGACTGTGTGAGCCCTAGAAGGTTAGTCAGATCCCACAGGATCCAATCATGGCTGTATTAAATTATTTATTTACAGATTACATTATTTATCTGTAACAGCCAGATTTGAACACGGAATCTTCGGTATAGAAACTGAGCACTTTTACCCACCTCCGCGGGTAGAGTTCTCAGTTTCCGCATTAAACAATAATCCACTTCCATACGTCTCTCTTCTCAATATCAAATTTAGAATCGTTGCTTAAGTGATAGGATATCTACAAGATCAGACATTGAACCACACGAAAGGGATTATGAAAGAAAGAATACGATTAAGAAGATGTGGGAAGCGATCCCTCTTCATTGGGCTAAGATTGCCAAGACGAGTGAGGGGAAATATCTCACTCCTAGCGCCTTAAATCTTCCCTATTGCTATTAAACCAAGCCACCAACAGTTGGCAAACAGCTTGATATACTAGCCCTTTAGTTGAATCTGCAACTTAATCAACCGTTCTTCTTCACGACCAAGTGATACAAAGTATAATCCATCTCAACAATGTATTTCCTCTTATAAATAATATTTTTTTGATAATAGCACTAGATAGGTAAAGAGCACTGGGTCAAGGATCAAACAAATGCTCAAGGATCAATTTATAGAATTGTTATACGTTTTTAATAGTTGATATAAGACATCTTTCTCTATTTGAGATGTTTAATAGTATAGTGTAGAACGAATGAATGAATGAAAATACAGTAAAATAAAAATAAAAAAATCAATAACATGAAACCAGAAAATGTTATTGATTGAAGAGCACAATGTAGAAAAAGATAAGACAGTCACCTGTGGTCTGGTGGTTAGCGTAACAAACTACTAAACGTAAGATCGCGGGTTCGTAGCCCGGCAGGTGGCCCTAGGATTTTTTTAAGGGAGTGGAAAATCCTTAGTTACGCCGTCCTTCGGAAGAGACGTTAAACGGGGGTCCCGAGCCTGTACGATGTCAGGTACTCGTTAAAAATCCCTATCATAATTAAACCTGGATAGGCAAAATTTAGAGCTCCCACTGTAGCATCGTCCGATTAGGCATAGCAGCAAGTGACGTTAAATGAACAAAAAAAAAAGAAAAAAAAGACAAAGATAAGTTATACGAAATGCATTTCTATAAAAATTAAGTTTTAATATTTGATACTCCCTAACCCTACGTCCTACGAGGGAGATTCAAAGCTAACGCGAACGCGAAGCGGTTGATGCGCGAATACTGCCCGATGCGGTCGGCGCGGCGGCTCTGTTCTACGTGCGCGCAAATCGTCAATAATTCAACAATATATAAAACATAATATATAAAACATCATAGCATCCCATCCGATTCGCGCGAATATATCAACCCACCTGATCCCGTTCGCTTCGCGCCTCGCCGCGCCTACGTGCATTCGGTCACGTAGGGCACTTCAGTAGGTTTCAACTTCTTGTTTTTTTCGCGCAACGCCCCTTCGCTTCGCGTTCGCGTCAAGATCGCTCACGTAGGACGCCAACTTACTCATTGGGTAATTTTTAAAACCTTACAGTCCAATCACTTATTTTCTTTTATTACATTTTCTTATTTTTCTAACTTATTTCAACGCAATATATTGATGAGCGTAACAATGCAACTCAATCTGTGAGCTAAACTCAATGTATCTGCGGGCTTGATATAATTAAACACTGTGTTTTATATCTCAGTTTGTGATCTGTTTATTACATTTTTTTTAATCAGCAGTTATTCTATTTATCGATATTGTTTTTTCTGTTTGCACTGAATACAATTACAATGATTACATTATATTTCAAATAGAGTAACAAAGAACCAATGTACCACCATAGAAGCACCAAACAATCACTCCATTAAGAACCATTCTACCGCCTCAGAAAGAATTACTCAATCACGCCAGAAACAATCACTCTACCACCAAACAAATGCCAATCCATCACACCTGAAAGAGCCACTCTACTACCATTACTTTTCACTACTATAATACCGTTCTACTACACCAGAAAGAACTGCTCTACAACCAGAGAAAACCCCAATCTATAACCACATAAAAAAACCACTTCAGCACCACAGAAAGCACCACTCTACCTCTACAGAAGGTATCATTCTACAATCAAAGAAAAGGCTAATCTGCTACTCTAAAAAGCACCTTCGTCCCCTGTTACGATTTGAAATCCGTAGACTTCTAGTTACTTCCTTAATTTTCCCTCATTTGGACTATTGTTGTACTGTGTATGGAGGTGTCACTGAAGATCTCGATGCAAAACTAAAACGGTTAATCAATTGCTTCATTCGTTTCATCTTTGGGATCCCGCGAAACGCCGGTATCAGCCGATATTACGAAGAGTTGAAGTGGCTTTACCCTTCCTATCACCGTAACTACTTCCTAGCTTCCTTCCTTTACCAAATTATCCAATCCCGCCGACCATCATACATCTTCGATCTCCTTAAATTCACAACCTCTGTCCGCTCTCGTTACACCCGCTCTCGACTCTCAGACCTATATACAGCATCCCACCGATTTGGTTTAAATCATTTTCCACCTTAAATTTGATAATATAAAACATGGCAGTCTTAAATATATCCGTGGATATATTTTTATATAAATATATCAATGGAACTCTTGCTTTGTAATTCACAAATCACGTAATAGACGCACAGAATATCTCGTTATTTCTATCGCGGTAGTTTCAAATATCGAGTCTTCTAAAGATAGTAGATATTAGATTAGCCAATGTAATTGACTTTAAATTTGACTTTTGATCCTACCTAACTATCGATTATGTACCAAATTCGATAAATGGCACCCGTGGAAGTCAGCTGACAAACGATTAGAGACAAGTTGAGTAATTGGAGCTAGTGAAGGAGTAGGGAGTACCTTACACGCCTCAACTATCAAAAGGCTTTCTTGTTTGTCTTGTCCAATCTCTTTCGCACCTGGGATCAGCCTCGTTGAGTCAACTAATGCTGAATTATAACCTCTTATCCAATTAGGGATAAAGTCATTGCTGAAATTATCCTTTTTGTTTAAAACTCTTTGTTTCGAAGCAACCGTAAGAGATGATTATAACATTACTACGAAGATTATTATATTTTATCCAATTTCTTTTCTTGCTACGATTTCACAATTAACTATATTTGAATAAAATTTTATGTTTTTATCATTAGTAAGTAATTATATAAAGAAATTCAATATCTCGAAAAGGAAAACACTCAGGAAGATATATGGGCCAATAAGAGAGAACGGTACGTGGCGATCAAGGAATAATAGTAAGCTCCCTACAATATATGGAAAGCCATAGCTGGATCGTTTGTAAAAATAATTCCACCTCAGATGGCTGGGGTTCACAGTTTTTATCAGAAACGCTGAAAATGTTTCGAATGCTACCAAAACATTTGTTGCTGTTTATTCATTTAATGCGACTTTATGCTGCTATGGCTAATCGGACGATGCTAAATTGGGAGTCCTAAATTTTGCCTATCCAGGTTTAATTAGGATAGGGATTTTTAACGAGTACCTGACAACGTACAGGCTCGAGACGCCTGTTTAACGTCCCTTCCGAAGATCGGCATAACTAAGGATTTTTACTTCCTTAAAAAATCCTAGGGCCACCTGCCGGGCTACGAATCCGCGATCTTCGGCTTTGTAATTTGTTATGCTAACTGCCAGACCACAGGTTTCCTCCTAAGCCCCACTTATGCAATTGAACTTACGGAGTAATCTGTTGTATGCATAAAATTATTTTATTTTCGAAGAATTGATGTAAGCGTTTTTAATTTATATTTATTTGTAAATTAATATGATAATTTGAAAATGTCCAAGTTAATATCCGAAATATCAATATATAGTAACTATCCCCTGACAGATCTCAAGAAATATAGAACATACAATTGATATTTATTTAAAATATTATAAAATCGCATTTTTTAAAGATAATAATTCCAATAAAATATTTCATAACATTTATATTTGTTAATTGCAACCCTCTTATGAAGAAGTGAAATATTACAGAAGAATTTGTTGGTTTCTTTTGGCTTAAACAGTGTTGATGAATTTTTAGCAAACGTTTCTCGAACGTTTTAAATGGCAGGCAGGCCATTTCACCCCTGAAGAATTCATCAGCAAGGACGGCGAAACGTTTGCGAAAAATTCATCAACACTGTCTAAACCAGAAGAAACCAACAAAGTCTTTTATAATAATAGTGGCCGCGGAAACCTAAAAGAGTATTTAAGAATACATTAGTCCCAAGCTCGCTGGAAATCTAATCATTATTTTGATTTTTTTTTTTGGGTGTATAAAAATAGAAAAAAGCCTTTAGTCCAAATTCATTTGCTACATCTATTTTCTATAAGCGTTTCAACCCAAATGGTCATTTTCAATATATAGGTTTCATGATCACAAAAACAATAATAATCTATTAAATATTTAATTTATATCGCGAAAATAACCTTATTAAGTATAAAATTTATAATATAACCTTCACGATTGGTATATACTGAAAAATACCAATTAATTTAGACTAAGTCCAACATCTTCAAATCATGTTAGTCTGTGTACTTCAAATCACCATTAAAGGAAAAAAAATATGATAATAAAGGTTTTTTACTTTAACAGAATATCGAACATGTTCTCTCATTATTTTGATTTTTTTTTTGGGTGTATAAAAATAGAAAAAAGCCTTTAGTCCAAATTCATTTGCTACATCTATTTTCTATAAACGTTTCGATCCAAATGATCATGTTTATTAAAGTTTGGTAAAGATAAAATTTATCGATTCAGGGAACTTGCCTCCAATTATTGTCTTAATATTTTTGAGGACAGAGTTGGGATATTCGTTTAGTTTTTGAGTTTACCTCGAATAGACAGACAGATGCGCGCGGAGGAATTTTTTCGAACGTGAAATATTGATCCATTTTTTTAAGACTCAGAATGTAGACCTTTGCGTTGAAGACTTTAATTGATACTGTTAAGGAGAGAAATCTATAGATACTTTTATACTTTACAGTCATCTTGTTCAATCAGGAGGTATAATTTACCTGGAATAGAAAATGAAAAATAGAGTGAGTGAGGCGATGTAAGAAGCATTTCCTCTATCTGCTGCGTTAAGAAGGTTTCAGGCCAACTTCTAACAAATGAGAAAAGTTATCCTTTTTGCAGTAAATAAAATTGGGAACTTATCAAGGATAGGCGCACTTTCTCCGGACTTTTTCGACCTTAGTTTTTATAGGCTCGTGGAGATTACTCCAGGTTTCGACTTCAGCTTTAATGGATCTAGGTAAAGTTTTGTTGAAGAGCAACAACAACACTGAACAAATTGGCCTGCATCAAATTTTTAAAATAAGAAATTAAGGAATATAATTGAACCAAAGTAGAAAGTTTAGAAAAAGTAACATTTTTTTTAATGATAGGAAATTTCTCAGGTTTGTATCTTGGCATTAAACCTTGGAATCACTCCTTGGAAGGGGGATGGTTTAAAAAAAAAAGTGAAATATATATCAAAATATTAATCATCTAGGGTACTGAACTTTACAGATTATATTTTTTCTTTGGGTGTATAAAAATACAAAAAAAAACTTTAGTCCAAATTCATTTGCTACATCTATTTTCTATAAACGTTTCGACCAAAACGGTCATTTTCAATACATAGGTTTAATGTTCACTCAAACAACAGTATAAAAACTCTGTCTTTTTCTGTAGATTAGTAGATTAAATATTTGAAAATAAGCAGGATGTGTTCTATCCCAACTAACCCCCAAATAACAACTGACTATGGGATAGACAACACCCAGCTTATTTTCAAATATTCAATCTACTAATCTACAGAAAAAGACAGAGTTTTTACACTGTTGTTTGAGTGATTATGAAACCTATATATTAAAAATGACTAATTGGGTCGAAACGTTTATAGAAAATAGATGTAGCAAATGAATTTGGATTAAATTTTTTTTTTGTATTTTTATACAACCAAAGAAAAAATATCAAAATAATGAGAGTAATCTGTTAAAGTAAAAAATCTTTATTATCATATTTTTTTTCCTTTAATGGTGATTTGAAGTACACAGACTAACATGATTTGAAGACTAACATGTTGGACTTAGTCTAGATTAATTGCTATATTTCAGTCTATACCAATCGTGAAGGTCATATTATAAATTTTATACTTAATAAGGTTATTTTCGCGATATAAATCAAACATTTAATAGATTATTATTGTTTTTGTGATCATGAAACCTATATATTGAAAATGACCATTTGGGTTGAAACGCTTATAGAAAATAGATGTAGCAAATGAATTTGGACTAAAGGCTTTTTTCTATTTTTATACGCCCAAAAAAAAAATCAAAATAATGAGAGAACATGTTCGATATTCTGTTAAAGTAAAACACCTTCATTATCATATTTTTTTTTCCTTTAATGGTGATTTGAAGTACACAGACAACATGATTTGAAGACTAACATGATGGAATTAGTCTAGATTAATTGGTATTTTTCAGTCTATACCAATCGTGAAGGTTATATTATAAATTTTATACTTAATAAGGTTATTTTCGCGATATAAATTAAATATTTAATAGATTATTAATGTTTGAGTGATCATGAAACCTATATATTGAAAATGACCATTTGGGTCGAACCGTTTATAGAAAATAGATGTAGCAAATGAATTTGGACTAAAGGTTTTTTTATATTTTTATGCACCCAAAAACAAATCAAAATAATGAGAGAACATGTTGGATATTCTGTTAAAGTAAAAAATCTTAATTGTCATATTTTTTCCCTTTAATGGTGATTTGAAGTACACAGACTAACATGATTTGAAGACTAACTTGATGGACATAGTCTAGATTAATTGGTATTTTTCAGTCTATACCAATCGTGAAGGTTATATTATAAATTGTATACTTAATAAGGTTATTTTCACGATATAAATTATATATTTAATAGATTATAGAACTAAATGGTAAAATAAAGAGTAAAGACACACTTTGCTGCACTGCTAAACCATTCTTTGCCAAAACAAGGTTGTCTTGTTCTAGAAATGAAATTTTGTATTTATTTTTTCTAAAATGCTCTTTTATTTACCGAATAAAATAAAAAGTAAACAAAATAAACGTGTCAAAAGCAACAAAAGATGATGATCAATTTTAGTGTAGTGGTTAGCATAACAACAGTCTAGTCCCATGATCGCTGGTTTGTAGCCCAGTAGGTGGCCATTCTAGGCTGTATTAAAAGGAAATAAAAAAGTCTTGGTTATGCCGTCCTTCAGAAGGGGCGTAAAACGGGGATACTCGTTATACTCGGTCATACGGTACTCGTTAAAGATCCCCATCTTAATTTAACCTGGATAGGCAAAATTTAGGACTCCCATTTTAGCATCGTCCGATTAACCAAGTTGCAACAAATGTTTTGGTAGCATTCGAAACATTTTCAGCGTTTCTGATAAAAACTGCTCCATGTTTCACAAATGTTTGTTTGAAATTGAAATCGGTTTACTTTCCCTGACACGCATCGAAGACTAAAAGGGAGTAAAAGTCATTGATTCGATTACTAATAACGATTGCGGAAACGTCCACAAACCATTATGCAAAATCTGCAAAATTTCGTGTATCGGTAACTTTTCCAAAACATTTTTTATTAATTTTCATTATTACATCATTAAAGGTATAGAGGACAATTGCTCAGGGTGGAGGTTCAAATTGATTATGAAATAGTAACAAACTATTTACAAAAAAAACCTATTTTGGTTCATAGTTCTGAAATCTTCTTTTTTTTTCTCTCTCTCTCTCTCTCTCTCTCTCTCTCTATATATATATATATATATATATATATATATATTTATCCATAAAATACAAATAATTGACAATCAGCAGAATGGCTGACAGGAAAATAGTGCAGAATGACTAGAAAGACATGAAGAAGAACAGTACCCAGCGGTACCTCCAGGGTTTATTTAATTTTCTACTGTAATAGATCCCTCATCCACCTTCTTTTTAGTCTCCTCCTAGTGTTCTCAGACTATACAGTCGAGACCATTTGTTGTATCTAAGGGTTTGGGTGTCCGTGTAGTTTTTCTTGAAATCGCTTGTAGTATGTCCATATGTGTTCGTCAACCGTTTGTTTGTTTGTTCATTTAACGTCACTTTATGCTGCTAGGGCTAATCGGACGATGCTACAATGGGAGCTCTAAATTTTGCCTATCCAGGTTTAATTAGGATAGGGATTTTTAACGAGTACCTGGCATCGTACAGGCTCGGGAACCCCGTTTAACGTCCCTTCCGAAGGACGGCGTAACTAAGGATTTTTTACTCCCTTAAAAAAATCCTAGGGTCACCTGCCGGGCTACAAACCCGCGATCTGTCAACCGTTTGTATTTTTAAATCTGTAGGCATACTTTTATTATAGACGTACCTTGGTGCTTTGGTGATAAGTCTAAGTACTTTTGACTGAAAAGTTTGCAGTCGTTTTCTGTGATACTGTTTAGAGATGCCGTAAATTTGTAATGCATATGTCCAAACTGAATTTAGTAAGTAAGTGTACGTGTTAAATTTCTGAATTAAATCTAATTTGGAGTTTTTCCTGAATAGATTAAATTGAGTTTATGGTTAAGTGATTGGTTGAAATCTTATTTAAATAATTTCATACTATCTGAGAATAAATTTGAACCCCCACCAAGGCCATCTTTCTCCATAACATTTTGTAGTTAGAATAAATACTGTTAGAATAAACTCTATTCATTGCTGAAGAACTTTATATGAATGACGTCTGTGTTATAAATGATTTCTTTTAATAATAATAATAATAAATTCATTATTGGCTTTAATGTATAACATTGTAGCCATTGAGTCTGGCCCACTTAGTGTTAATTTATAGTAATTAGTAATTAGCATATCGTCACTTAATTACAGTTATTTTTATTTACAGTTATATAATATCTACAATATGTAAATATTTTACAATAATTAAATAATCAACACTCGTTTAATAAATAAATAAACAAAAATTTTTAGTCAGAACAGAACAGTATCAATTATAACAAAAGAATAACAATCTTCCAAACAAATAAGGCATATACCTAAGGAAATAGATAAATACAATACAATGGAATTAAAGTATTTAGGTACTAACTCGCTGATACTTTATTGTAACAGTTATCTTGTTCTTTCTATACATTACAATCAAGGTATTGTAGAAGTACCCGAAATCATAAACCTCAATTAAAGCCCGGATTCCGAATTTTTACATATAAACTGAAGATAGAAAAAAATGTTGTTTAATTTTTCCAAGCTGTCCATAGTGAGTGCATTTTGAAGTGATAATTCATCCTCATGCTGGACAATATATTTTTGCAAAAATTGTTTCCATGTGTTAACAAAAAATTTACAATGCAATATTATATGCTTCAAACTATTGAATATGGTCCCATGGCACCACTGACATTTTTCATCAGTTCTGAGAACACAGGTGTTGTTCCTATAAAATATTTTCAGGCATTCAGGGTTTGAAATTCTTATTTGACTCACGGTTCTTAATTTTTCTATGTTTATCTTAAATTTTAAATAGCTTTCAGGTTATAAATGATTTCTTTTACCGCAGCCAAAAACATTTCCATCATAACCGAAAAAAAATGTTTACAATAGAACTAATGTTTATTTTACTAATGTGCCGAGTCATTCAAAGTCTCACTAATCTGCCGGTAAAGATTGCTTTAGGCTAAGAAACGATCTTTATAAAGATACCAGCGCGTTTGTTTACTTTAATATATCGAAACGCTTAACCAGCACGTTCGTTCTTCAAATCTAGCTCAAAATCAATAGACTGTACGAAAAAAACTTCGCTTTAAGGCTAAGATGATAGGATATAGTATGATAGGATGATAGGAGGAGGCACAGGTATTAGCGGTGATATATATTACAATAATATTAGTAATATGCAATACAGTAATAATGATAATAAATAATATAACAGCCGTCGTAATAATACGTTCCATTTTATTTTTTTTTGGCCTAATAAGGATCACGTCATTTCAACTGTCTTTTTTTTATATTGGCCTAGAACCCCCTCATCCGTCACCTGTGCTCCTCTCTTCTATCTTCTGTCCATCTCTTTCTCGTCATCTTGGGATTTTTTTGAAAACCCACATGGGTATCTAGTTTTATCCTGAGACGATTGCTTTCCAAGACATCCTCGCAGGTAATCCCCATTTCCTGTAAATCTCTTTCCACATCTTCGAACCAGGCAGGTTGGTATTTTTTTCATTTAATTTTGTAAACTCCTCAAGGTAGTATCCTTGGTCCAATCCTATATACAGTTTATACAGCTGATATCCCAACTCATCCTAATACTATCCTTACCACGTATGCTGATGATAAATGTGTATTATCAGTCAACACCAATCCAGTTATTCCATCCCAAAGCCTCCAATCCCATATCACTGATCTTGAAGAATGGTGTCAAAACTGGAGAATTAAAATAAATTCTCATAAATCGCATCAAATCACTTTTACCTTACGTCGTAAACCAATGACTTCCTGCCCTACAGTATCCTTTAATAATATCCCTCTGGTGCCTGTAGAACAGACCCGATACTTAAGGTTGCACCTTGACAGACGATTAACCTGGAATCCTCATACAAGACTGAAAAGACAAGGAACCGCACGACGTTTCAGGCTACTTCAACACTTACTAGACAAACGCTCTAAGCTCCCAATTAACTACAAAAGACTCATCTACATGACCATCATACGACCTATTTGGACTTACGGAGTAGAGCTTTGGGGCTCCACTAAGCCATCGAATTCCTCTCGTATCCAATCCTTACAGTCCAAAATCCTTCGTAAAATCCTCAATGCTCCTTATTTTGTTAAGAATAAACTCATCCATAACGACCTTAATGTCCCTTTTGTTGCTGATTTCGCCCGAACCCGGTATCTATCCTTTCATAACAAACTTCATTACCACTCAAACCCTCTAGTTTCAATCCTCCGAGGCGTCTGAAAAGAAGATGGCCACGTGACCTCCTTACTTGAACTTTGATTTGAGTACTACCAGTGGGTAGTTTCTCTACATTTCATTATCATGTCATTATATATCACTTAGCCTATT
Organism: Arma custos; assembly: GCA_037127475.1. NCBI lineage: Eukaryota > Metazoa > Arthropoda > Insecta > Hemiptera > Pentatomidae > Arma > Arma custos. Next base: position 125,867,735 of record CM073760.1, on the reverse strand, counting down.
TACTTGTTGTATATTTGTAATACAGTTGTAGATATCAATAAATAAATTTTTTTAAAAATTTGTAAACATACGGTTCGCCAGTCTTATGGGTTTCATTCTTAAAAGGTGGCCATAGAATATTCTCATTTTTCTCATAACATCCGATATTTTCATATTATGAGCGTGCAGCTCAATGTTATGCCGTCGTCTGTATTCACCTTGGTCTTTAATCGGGCCTGGAATTTTCTTTAATATCTTTCTTTCTTTGGTCTCCACTCCTTTTTTAATTATTGATTAATCTCAATAAGTTTTTAATCTCAGCCTGTTTTTTATCTTTAGTAATTAATTTCCCTAATTTTAATCATACTTTATTTAAATATTTCTAAATCATTGTTTAAAAATTATTTCTATTATTATTGTATAACCTACTGCTTTATTTTTATTTTGTTTAAACTTAGGCCCTAATAAATACCTGCAACGTGGATCGAAACCTCCTTATCACATCTTATCAAATGCGGTAAACCAATAATTATTCAATAAATAATAATATAAATCAAATAGTGAAGGTAATACAAGTTAAAAAAAAAACATGTATCACTACAGCCCTTGAAGGGTCTGGGGTTCAGTACATGGTAGAGACTGTACTGTTTCTTGGATAATGGTTGTGCAGGGAGGTGATTTGGTCTATATCCCGCTTATTTTGGGTACCCACTTTATAGAGATTGGAAGAGCACCAGGAGAGTCCCTAAATCCCATAGGATCAATTTCCGGCCGCTAACAGAATAAATAAAAAAGGAAAAAAGACAAAGACTTTTGTTGTATTGTGGGGCTCTCCTTAATATGGAATGCCAATAGTAATACTAATAAATAAATAATAATCTGTCAGAAAATTAATTTTTTTTAATTTATTGAAATTTACAACTATAATAATATTACAATAAGTAAATCTGCTAATATGTACAATATGACATGAAAAACACTTGTGGAGAAACTACCCATCGGTAGCACTCCAATAAAGTTCTATAGTAGATGGTCTCGAGGCCATCTTCTTTTGAGACGCCTCGGATGGTTATCAGGAATAGTATGGGAAGCAAGTTGAGAGACTAGCGGATTCAAGTGTGTATGGAGCTTGTCATAAAAGGTTAGGTATCTAGTTTGGGCCAAATCAGTAACATATGGGATATTAAGATCATGATGGATGAGTTCGTTTGTGACATAATAATGAGCATTGAGGAATTTACGAAGGATTTTGGATTGCAAGGATTGGATACGAGATGAATTGGACGGTTTAGTAGAGCCCCAAAGCTCAACTCCGTATGTCCAAATAGGCCTGTCATGTAAATGAGTCTTTTGTGATTAATTGGGAGCTTAGAGCGTTTGTCCAGTAAATGTTGAAGTAGGCGAAAGAAAAGTTATTTTAAAATCTAAAATTAAAAAAATATATTTTCTAACTTAAAGTAGAAGAATGAATGATAAAAGTTACTAGTGAAGTCTTCAGTTACTAGTTTCTACTTTTGCATTACTAATGGGACTACAAATTTTCCAAGCAAGCTAATCAGTATCCTATTGAGGCAGAACTGAAAGATTCAAGAGTCAGTTAAAGTAAAAGGGGGTTTGATTGCATTTACAGATTTTAAGGAAGATTTAGCGAAAACGTAATACAGAAGGAGTGTATTTCGGAAAAATCAGGAATAACTTCATGAATTTTCATTCCTTTGGTAGATCCTAGCGTTGTATAATTTGGCCTGGAAATTCAAATTTTTGTTCAACATAAATCCTCCGAGGTATCTGAAAAGAAGATGGCCTTCCAAGTTGACATTTTTATACGAGTACCATTACATGAGCCGTTCACTGCACAAATTGACTCACTCCACTTTTTGAAAAATCTTAAATTTAAGTGTAAACGTACTTGGTATAGTCATAAATTTTTATATTAATAAAATCTTTCCTAAACAATAAACGTTAACACCATTAAACGGCAAAAATTTTTGGCCGCTAAATAATAAATAATTATTTTCAGATGTCATTTTGATTAACTCCGTACTCTAATGCAAATCATTGCAATAATACCATTTAAAAGCACTAGCAAGCGCTGAATGGTGAATTTTATCTAGTTAGAGAGATCCAAACCACACCTTATCCAATTTAAATGTGACTATAATGCAGATTTAAAATGTAATGAAATCAATATAAGGAAATAAGTGGCAGATAGACCACAAAGTTTGAAAAATGTGGACCAGCCTTTATTATATCCTAAAGGTAGATCTGTTACAAGGGAAAAAAGGAGAGAAATAACAGATCTGATGAAATTCATTCCTTCAGTTGAACTTGATTACTTAAAAAACTTCCAAAGAAATCGAGATGACGAGTCCTCACATACAGCTGATGAAGAAAACATCCTTTATACTGCTGACGAATTAATCACAAATAATAATATAATATTACAAAAAACTGTTAATATTAATTTTTATGGAAAATTTTTAATAAAAATATCTAAAAATTAACTTTTTCTGTGATAAGAAACTTAAAAATTTAAATACTGAATTTAAATTTATTACTTTTTTCACTTGGCAAATTGATTCCACCGATCACATAAAAATTGTAACATTTCTGACGATAGCTTTTTGATTAGCCTTTCTTATTAATTTTATATACCTTTACATGAAAGCTACATCTTTATTTATGCATTCTACAATATTTATTTGCATTTATATTATAAAGGGAATTTTAAAAAACAATGCACACTATTTTCTCGCATTTCTCCAGTTTTGTTTTTATGGAGTTAATCAATTTGTGCATTGAACGACTCATATGTTAAGACCATAGGCATGGAGCGACTGGAGTATTGTCTCCCTTAAGGGGCAGAGTTCTACCATTACGCTTTTTTTTTCACTTTATTTACTTGATGTATAAACATTATAGATCCTACAGAATCGTTTATTTAACTTTTTTTATGCTAATCGTGAATTAGTAAATAGTCAACGGCTATCTCAAATACACATATTCAATATATATATAACGTTTCGACTTTCAATATCTTAATTTATAATGATCGTTGGGGTCCGTCATCATTAATTTTCATATATTCAATGAATTCAATGATTGAACTTAGAGATAACAGGGTGTTACATAGATGTGTTATTCCAAATTTCAACAATGATATCTCAAATAATGCCAATGTCATCTCATAAATAGAAGTAGGATTACGCCGAATGAACTCGGTTAGAATCGGCCATGTTCGTTTCCAGTACGGCATACAGCCTTCTGAAGGTCAGTTCTGGCAAAGAAGTTCATGGTAGTTGTTGTGCGGTCTGTGGATCTGATCAAAGAAATGATTTATTTACCATTATTTTCAGTAATACATCACGTTTTACAGATTTCATATACGTTAATATGTCTTCTATTGATAAAGCTCCTTGCAGAAGCGAAAACTGAACCATTCATCGTCAAATCCACCGTTCCAGTAAACACCTTGGTCATGTTCCCATTGCCACTACTGCAGGAATTGAACCTCACCTTTTCTTGTCAAGTCACAAAAGGTGTTTCAACCGAATGGTATACAGTCTGTTGTCTTGAAGGCCTTGCAGTTGGGTCTATTCTAATTTTGTCCTTATTGATATATCAAGGAGCCACATTTCAAATGAAAATGAAACTTAAGTTCTCTCTAAAGATTATTCAAGAAATTAATCGAAATGGAAAGTTACAGAAAGATGTAGTTGAATTCGTTTTAAATAGTTTAGGACATTTTATAACATCTGAAGTGACAAACCTAACTCTACTATCTTTGATTCTATATTGGGTCCCATATCCCTCACAGAACCTTAATTTTAATTTCCACAATGAAGGTAATTTTGAATACATTTCTGAAATTTGCAGATTGGCAAATGCTGGCAGGGCAGTTGAGACTGAATCGCTTTATGTGTATGAAATACTGTTTGACGGAATAAGATCATATTTTATTCACATGATTGTAACTAGTCATTTGAGAATAGTGGCGATCATTACAGGAATAATATCATTTATCAATTTGATCAGGTACATAAACTGCTATTATGGCACTTTGTCCATTAACATAAGGGACATGTATTCCAGTTTGGAAATGATATCAATGAATAAATATCCTATTCCTGATGATTATCGAAATGATGGTGACATATATTTAGAAGCGGAAGAAAATTGCTCTTGACTTTTACTTATTAAATATAGTTATTAACCATTGAGTATTTTTTGTTAATTAATTTTAAATTATCTTAGGTTAGTATGATTGTCAATCATAACTTGATAACTGTGATGCTGTTAATTATATGGTTAATGCAACAATAAAGGACTATCACATTACAATAAGTAGTATAGTGTGGGATAGAATATTATATTTTCAGTTCGTAAATATGAAACGTTTTCTTTTCATTTTCCAATATTTTTATAACATTGAACAACTAATTGTATTTAGATTTAATTCATGTTTTTTTAAATGCATCACTCTTTTCATTCATGAAGTTTGTATTTTTAATATAAATATGATTTTTTTTAAAATATTTTATTTCAAGACCTTTGTTATACTATGAATCTATCATATTCTTTTAAATATTTATATGGTCTCATTAAAGGAGTATGAATCAATAACACTCATATAAAGTCTTTACAACGATCTGATCCAGTATAAATTAGATATCTGTTCTGCAGGTCGTTGCTTCGAGTTGAGTTACAACAAGTTTTAACTATTATATTTGTTTCATTTTTAGTATTTTCCAAAAATACAAGTTATCAAGAGCTTTAGTACGGTAAAGAGAATGTAATTATGGGTAATAAGTAGATTTCGGTAATAATTTTATCAAGAAATAAAAAAAGCTTCAACCACAAACTTTCCAAATTATAGATGATATATGTTTGTTGAAACCTTCATTTCTAGATGAAATAAATAACAAAATAATACACATTTCCTATAATTACATTCTCTTTTCCACACTAAAGTTCATTATAAGTTTTATTTTTGGAAAATAAAAGGAAAGCAAATGAAAAGTTAAAATTTGTTGTAACTCAACTCGAAGTGAGAACCAGCCGAGGAATTACCAAAAATTAAAATACTGTTTCTGTTTTATCTTTTATTAATGGACAATCTTACTTCACAGAACATTTTTTTTTTTAAATAATTGAGTAAAAAAAAGTATTATATGGCTTTACCATAAAATACTTTACTTCACAATAAAAGCTATATTAATATGTTGTAATTAGTTTTTAAAGTTTACATTAATTTTTATCTAAGAAATTAATACTTTTGGCTAGAATAAATGTTAAATAACATTCAATACATCTTACTGTGCTAATATCTATTTGATAAGGAATTTTTAGTGATAAGTTATGAAGATGAACTTTACCACCTAAATTAAATATTCCAGGAAAAATATTTTTATTAAAAATTTAAAAACAATGTTTATTGATCATAGCCTCCTACATTACATTTACTGTCTGAAGACTAACTTGATTTTAAAAATCTACTAATGTATTATGATAGTTGTCGTTTTAATTTGATTCTATTTCATTGATGGAGACTATTAAGAAATAAATACATATAAAATAATTTCTAAATTTAGTATTAATAACCAATAAAAAATTGAATGTGTTTTTGTTGATCTCCTGTGAAATAATGTACTCAGTATTCAAACAGTTAATTTTTTTATTTAACCACTTCTTTATAGGAACTATGTATGAATATTTTTTTAAGTAATGATACAAACTAAACAAATGCACTTTAATAAGTTATGGACCCTCTAAAATCTGTAAATATTTGCTTATGATATATTCTAAATCCCTTACAGTCAGAAGTGATTACAGAATATCTAAAGTTTAACATTATCAACAGCACGCCATTTCAGGCTACTTCGGCATTTACTAGACAAACGCTCTGAGCTCTCAATTAATTACAAAAGACTCATGTACATGACAATCATTAGACCCATCTGGACATACGGAGTAGAGCTTTGGGCTCCACTGAGCTATCGAATTCCTATCGTATTTTATTTTAAAACAATAATTTTATTAAAAATAACAAAAATAGTAGAGAAGTTAACCATAATATTAAGGATTAATAATCGAGTTCGTGCTCAAGATGGAAGAATGCTGAAGAATGTAGAAACCCAAAAGGTTATCAGTAAATAATAATTTTTAGATAAACAGAAGTTTCGGGAAGAAATTGCTGATCCCAAACTCAGACTAAAGTTGTGAATGTATAAATTATTTGTATAATTTATTTTATTGTTATATAATTTATTTTATTGTTATATAGCCGGGTTCGAGTCCCGGTCCTGGTCATATCTTTTCTTTTCAAATAAAATATTTATAAATTATTTACTTTGTGCAATTCATTTGTAGGATGTAAAAAATTGTTATATCCCATTCTTCAACATTTTAAGTTTGATCTAACAATTTGGATAATAAGGATTAAGGTTTGGCAAGTGGCCAATGGATGGAGTGGTTAGGGGTATTGAGTCTTTGGGTTCACCAAGCCTATATCAGTATAATTTCTTCTAATATACATGATTTTCCATAAAAAAAGGTTAATTAATTTAAGAAAAAATATATATAAATAAAGTTAATGCTCATGTGTGTACGTAAATATTTATATAAGTGAAACATAACTATAAAGCATATACCCCGGGTCGCTGAAAAGTATAAGCAATGTCAAATGCCATTAGTAGTTGGGGAGGTGACCTGCCAAATTTGGTTAAGGGACAGTCCGCTTCAGAGAAAGATATATTGGTTTTTTAAATATTTTATTTGAAAAGAAAAGATATGACCAGGACTGGGTCTCCCACCTCTCCGTGGTGGTGCCTTAACCATCTCGGCTATCCTGGTTCACTTCTCAGTCAGTCATTCCCTCTTTCCATCTTCTCTTCCATCTCAGTCCCCTCTTTCCACTGATCCTAGAATGAGGGCATATGACTGACCGAGAAGCCAACCAGGATGGCCGAGATGGTTAAGGAACCACCACGGAGAGGTGGGAGACCCGGGTTCAAGTCCCGGTCCTGGTCATATGTTTTCTTTTCAAATAAAATATTTAAAAAATTATATCATATAACAATAAAATAAATTATAATAAATATATTGGTTTTGTGTGCCCACTGATCCTGAACGGCCATAATTCATAGGTCTAGACTGGTTTTTTACTGTCTTCGAATCCAATCATATGTCTGTGAAAAGGCACTAATGAATCGACACCAAAGGGATTGGTTATAGTGCTATAGGCCTGCCACTGCACCATGGAAAGTATGGTTTCGAGTAAAGTGAGGCCAGAATGCTTATCTTCTTTCATGTTCATTTCTGTAAGAAAACCACATCACACAGGCAAAGACCTCAATGGTCTTTTGCAATATATAGAGGGGATACCTCATTCCAGGTAACCACTATCGATAGAGTATGGATAAGCCGGATATCCTCAAATAAGAAATCATTATGAACAACCAACAAAGTCTAGAAAGGACTGATCAACATGAATGATGATCAGACACTTGGTACTTTTGAGACACTTTTCGTTTTAATTATTCTTCTACAAAAGTGCTACTACCAGTGTAAAGATATTTATGAAGTAATTTTTTGTGATCGTACCTGAGTACCGAAAATTCTTGGATTGTGTGTGTACATGAAAGAATAGGAAATGGTCCTTAAAAGTTCTTGTCGCTAAAAAAATTTATGAAATTTGGGCGCCAACAATATGTTGATGCTTCCCTACTGATAAAGCTACAAAACATTGAGAGAGTTAACCAACTCAAATACCTTTTTTTATTTATCCAATGCCAGCACGTGGCATTTCTGCCATACGCCAATGAGCCTCTCAAAAAAGACATGCCTTGTCATGATTATTTGGAACATCTCTCAGGCCATTGCAATGTTCTAAGTATGAATCGTCCATTGTACCAGACAGACATATGGGACAGATATTAGATTCAGCGATACCCATTCTGAGAAAATATGCCTGGAGTTAATCGTGACCTGTAATAAGTCAGAACCATGGAACAGCTTCGCCTCTTGGAAAATCTCGGGGGAGTTGCTCATGTGAAAGCGTTGTACAGTAGGTCCCTTATATAACCTCTAATAGTAATTTCAATCTTATTCTTACTCAAATACCTTAGATGCTATATCACAGAACGACTAGATCCAGATACAGACACAAAGTGCAGAATGGAAACAGTTCTTTTTTCTGAGAATGATATTCTTCTTCTTAAACGATAACTTATACAGATATCTATATCTGCATCAAAGAATATTTGGTCTTTGTGGCTGTACAGAGCTGACACCTGGGCGTCTAAAGGTTACTGCGATCAATATCCTAGAATTTTTTCAGATGTGGTTCCATAGAGCAAATACCCTGGGTAGTATTTACCATGTCACCGCAATACAATTTTAATGAATTATTAAATGTTATGGAACATTGTTTATTTTTTATGTATTGTTTACCTCTAGCTTTTGATTTTTTTGCATTATCTGTCTAAATTAGCCTATACTCATACTTTTATCTAAAGCAAACACATCAATTCTTTAAGTGGCGTTGTATTATATTAATTAAATAAAATAAAATTAAATTAATTATATAAAAATATTATATTAATTGTATTAGCCATTTAAATTCTCAAAATGGAGTCTAATGTATCTATTTAATATTTTTGTGAAATATTATCAATGTTTATGAAATCATATAATCATATAAACAACCTGAAAAAAATCCTAATCCATAATGTAATTTATTTCTTGCGTTACTCATCAACTTAAGAATTCCGGAAAATGTGGTTTGAAGAGGATTTATTAATTTTTATATATTTTTTTAAAACATTTTTATTCAGTTTAAATAAATCTTTGAATGGTCATTGTTAAGATTATTATGAAACAGAACCGGCTTATCATATTTCAGCCTCGGTAAGGAATGCGCTTGTCTTTCCTGATATTTAAGCTTGCAGATAAATTACTCACTACGCCTTGGCAATGAGTTTTATTATTTAAATTATTATTTAATTAAAATAAATAATAATTATGTATACTGCCCAAGTTAAAAATCATATTTCCTTATATTTTATATATTTTTTTAAACATTTTTATTCAGTTTAAATAAATCATTGAATGGTCATTGACTTCTATAATAGTGGTTTATTATTTAAGATTATTATGAGTAATTGTTTTAATTTATTTTTGATCATTTTTTTAACAAGTAAATATTGATTAGAAATAAATATAGCAATACATCACACATATAATTGTATAATTAATTTTTAAATAAAATTTCTCTGCCCATGAATTTTCCACAAATAAATTATTTATTTAAATTAAGCATTGAGAAACAGAACCGGCTTATCATATTTCAGTTTATCATATGTCAGCCTTGGTAAGGAATGCGCTTGTCTTTCCTGATATTTAAGATTGCAGATAAATTACTCACTACGCCTTGGCAATGAGTCAAGTAACATTTTGATAACGTTCTGCTAAATAAAAATTTCCTGAGACTAACTAAAATTTAAAAAAACAAAACAGAATTCATGAGTAAACTCTCGATTACACTCCAAAAAAAAAAAAGTTTGGCAAATTAAAATTTTAAAAGTAACAATTATTAATTTTAACTAAAATTATGTATTTTCACCTACTAAAAATTTCAATAAATTAATGGTTCATTGTCATTAGATGACCACATAATAATATTTTACAATATTTTTTTAGAAGTAGATATATTGGCTTTTACTGGATTAACTACTAATTAATGTTTACAAGTCTTGTAACCAGACCAATCAATCTGTAAACCAGATTATTAAAATAAAGATAAAAACAAAGGAAACAAATAATTTTCATTACTTCAAGTTACATATAAAAATTAAATATAAATATTTATCAGTTAATGTATCACTAAAAAGTTAAAAGGGTTATTTACCTGATGCAAGAAATAACTGGTAGAGGAACAATTTCAAGATATTGAAAATAGAAAACTATCTCGAATTGATGGACTGCTTGAGGATTTACCTGGAAAAAATAAATAAAATTAATTTTGGAGAAATAGATAAAGCATTTCAGTTAGAGGATATATAGAACTATATCAATCTCTTGGAAGCATTTGAGATATGATTGCATATAATAGTACTCTGGACTGCTATGCAGACGAATGAAGCAATCTTATATACAGCATGTTTTGTTCATGAAAATTTAAAATATTCTCAGAGAGAGCCAATAGAAAATCCTTCAGCTTCTAATAAAAGGTTAAATCGAGGGCAACAGAGGAATCGGAAGGAATCAAATCTCATGGCTTAAGAACATTGGTGAATGGACTGGAATATGCAGGGCAGCGAAAATCACAAACAACTTACCAATGTAATATTCAACATTATGGGGATTTCAAAAGATAGAATAATTTTCCAAAACTTCTTTGATCTTCTCTATCATTCTAATATCTACTCTTGTTTGGTTGTTTTGTTTAACATCACTTTATGTTGCTATGGCTAATTGGACGATGCTACATTGGGAGCTCTAAATTTTGCCTATCCATGTATTATTAAGATCTTATAACGAGTAATACTATATAACTACATTAATATTTAATGTAGTATGATTTTGTAATAAATATTAATGCCTTTTATAATAAAAATAATAATAAAATGCAAAGTGAATACAGCAAAATTTAATAAAATTAGTGGTATCCCTATTCATTTTTGCGCAGTTTAGATTTAAAAAGTTTTAGTATTCCCTTTTCATACTTATGACATTCTTTAAGATGAATGACTTTTGATTACCTCAATCCAAGTTTTGAAATTTTAATAGATCAAATTTCAAAAAGACCAGGAAGATCATTTATTTAATTTTTAGTTCTGGAAATATTGATTGCTGCTCTTCTATGGTGTATTGCCAATACATTCAAAAATCATCTTTTCTATTGTTTTTATTTTATTTATTTCTGATTAGAAAAATTCAAATTGTACTACATTAACTACCAAAGGGTATAAGGTACTTGATTATGGTACTTAGTAAGGACCAAACCATTTCAATAATCTCGGTTGTTCGAGCAGGATCCTCAACAGTAAGGTTTTTGTTGAATTAAAGGCACCCACAATATAGAAGTTTGATATCCTTAACCCTATTTAACCCTTAGCTGATATAAAAGATTAAATAGTTATCTACTTTAGTTGTAATTGAAACTCACAAATTATCAAATGTGGGCCGGAGTGATAGGAGCATAGCCCCTTAGTTCTTATTTTCTGTTTAAGTAATATTTAAATTTATTATTTAAATTATTATTTAATTAAAATAAATAATAATTATATATACTGCCCAAGGTAAAAATCATATTTCCTTATATTTTATATATTTTTTTCATCTTGTTTTTGATAGGAGAACAAAAACCTATTTCCAGTATAAAAATTTTGTATTCCTTATTTTCGAGATACGTTTCGGCCTAGGCCATTCTCAATCTTCTATTTTAATTGTTTCATTTTTTTACTTATTATATGGTTAACAATTTGACCATAAGTCATTCATCTCAATTTAAGTCAGACTTATTATTAAATGACTATAGAGGACATGGTTCCCTCTGAATTTGAAAAAAATTTTAAATGGAATAAAACAACTTAAATTGAGATGAATGACTTATGGTCAAATTGTTAACCATATAATAAGTAAAAAAATGAAACAATTAAAATAGAAGATTGAGAATGGCCTAGGCCGAAACGTATCTCGAAAATAAGGAATAAAATTTTTTTTACTGAAAATAGGTTTTTGTTCTCCTATTTAAAGAATATATTATATGATTGAGTCCAGTTGACTTGTTTTTAATTTTTCCTATAAATTTCTTACACAAATTAAATTTTTCAATATATATTTTTATTGTTGAAATGTTGGAAGGTCCATTTTTTAATTTTTTTTTTAACATGATTTATTTATTCTTCTGACTGTACTATATTTCCCATTATTGTTTACATACATTTTTAACCAGTCTATTCAGTATTTAAATTCATTTTCTTAGGTATTGCAGAAAATTTCGAATAAAATTAAATCAATGGAATATTTTTTAAAAATTTACTATATTACTAGTTTATGTTTGTATACATATTTTTTATAATTTATGTTTATATGTACATATAGTTATTATGCTTATTCTACTCATGCTCGCTATTTTTTCTAATTATTTTACTTAAGATTTTTCTCAGTTCAGTGAAAAAGTTGGTGGTTCAGGATCGAGACTTATGGATCAAGCTCTATAAGCAGGCTCCTCACACTGCTTGAAGTGGTAGAGAGGAAGAGATTAAGTAAGTAAGATTTTTCTGCACTATGTAATGAGTTTAACTTTTTTTTTTAAAAAACTTTTAAGAGTAAAATATGAATAAAATGTAATTAGATTTAAAAAAAAAAGAAATTGATAATGAAAAATAAAAATTTATATTGTATATCTACACTTTGGGCGATTTTACAGGAGAGAAAAAAAAACCGAGGCATATGTTATATTATGTATATCCGTAATCTTTATGTATATCGTTAATTACAGCACTTCCTTGCCTTACTGTTACTCACTCATTTTCACCAAAAGTTGAAGATAGGCGGTATTGTGTTGACAGCAACGATGTGTAATATTGTACAGAAAATATTAATAATTTAAAATAAAGGCTGGTTTGTAAGCAAAAAATTCATAGCATCTTTCTATCTTTTTAATTTTAAATTTCTTGTGATTGATAAAAAAAAATGTGATAAAGGAATAAAATTACAAACACAAATGACATATATATTGTAGAGTAATCTACATATAGATTTATTTATTTAAAGTACAAATAACTTCCCAAAAATAATTTGAGGTTAAATATAAAAATATTTTTTATCATTTTTTTTTTATTATAAAAATAAGTAATATTTTAATAATACTATCCATGATCAACTAATGTAATTTTAAATTTGACCCAACAGAACATCTAATCTCAAACTATAATAATGAAAAAGCAAGATACAAAAGTTAAGCTATCATCTATCCATACAAAAATACAAAGAAAATAAATGGCAAATCATAATTTTATTTTATGCTTGTCTTCACAAAACACACACACTATACTACTCTCATGTCACTAGCAGGAGTATCACTGTTATATCACTGCGGAGTATCACTGCTACTAATCAACTAATGTAATTTTAAATTTAACCCAACAGAACATATAATCTCAAACTATAATAATGAAAAAGCAAGATACAAAAGTTAAGTTATAATCTATCCATACAAAAATACAAAGAAAATAAACGGCAAATCACAATTTTATTTTATGCTTGTCTTCACAAAACACACACACTATACTACTCTCATGTCACTAGCAGGAGTTTCACTGTTGTTATGTACCTTCACTTGAGGCATGTAAACTATTTCCATAGCTTTTGGTTGCGGAGAACTCCTATCGCCAAGGTTCTGTATAACAGGCCAACTAGAGAATTGTGCATTCAAGAGGACTGTACTGTTTTGTCCATCGGCAAGTTCGGTTATTCCGACCATAGTAACTTTTTCATAGTGTTCCAAGTGCAAATAGTGTTGATAAAAGTTGATCACTGAAACAGCACACAGCACAGCAAATCCTCCTGAGGTAGCAATAATGAAAGGTTTCAACCAATTGAAAATTCCAAAACCGATAAAACAGAAGATAGGATTTTCTAGGTACCGAAATTCAAGTGAGTAATTAGGCGACAAAAGTGTCTCTGGCGAATGTAAGTTAGTAGCTGCAACAAGAGCGAAGAAAATCATAAGAAAAAAATATATAATGAAGTTTTCGATTTCCATGCTAATCAGATTCATCAAGATAGATTTAGACATTCCTGGAGCTTCTCCGTCGACATGGACTACATACTTTTGAATGCTTCGAGGAATTTCGGGATGACAATACCAGCGAAAGAAGCAAATTATGGCTACGATGATAAAGAAGATTGCAAAGATCTCAGCTATCGCCTGAGGAAACCCGCTGTAACGGTCGGAAGGTTGTGTGTAGCGGTCTATAACTTCCATATCCGAAGACAACTCGAGGCACAAGTCGTAGTTAAGGCAGAACGCTTCGACGAGTAAAATGATGCTTTCAATGAGAATCGCGGCTGCCATGGCCAAATGGTGCATCTTCATCGGGAACATCTCCTGCAGGACTTTCCTCCACCCCGCGTTCGACTGTCCACCTCTACCGACGGTCCAGGATCTGGCGCTCTCTGCTGGTGACATGGGTCCTTCCTTCACTAACTCATTTCCTAGACTGAGGAAATCCATTGAGAACAGAATCCTAAATCGAACTGATGAAAAGAAATCAAAAAGTACTATTATCAATGGAATGAGTTACGTAACAACTACTATGATTCGCATTGTGAAGATAAAGCACGAATAGTCTCAATAGTTTTTCCTGGTGCCGCGATACGAAAGAGAAAAAAGATCCAGTTGGTCACAGGATTATAGCGCACCTTAAGAGACATAACATAACTATTTTCACAAGACCTAACTTTAAAATATTATAAATAGAAAGGTTATATTTAAAAACATTTTATTGGTGTAGTGTTTGCCACACGAAAGGTTATCTGTTTCATGAAATATTTCGGATTTTAGAAATTAAATTTTTGAAAAACAATCAAATTAATAAAAAAGAAATCCACCTTCTTTATTTTACATTTTCATTTTATACATACTAATGAATTTCAGATTCTCCTTAGATTTATAATTTAACGCGCATTCCATTGTGCGTCACTAAAAAAAAAGTCTATAAATAGTTAACAAAGTGTATTATTACAATTATGTTGAATAGGGCTTTGTGGTCTTCTAGTTATGTTTAATTTTTTATTTATAAAATATTTTGAAAAAATAATTCATTGGTGTAATGTTTTACAATCGGTATGTGAACAATTAGGCATAAACAAAAGTGTAGTTCGAACAAATAAACAAAAAAACGAACAATCACGAAGCTGTTTCGGTGCTAGCCTTCTAATTGAAAGCGATTTTTTTTTTTTTTTTTTTTGAACTTCCATTCTTGACAATTAGCCAAAACATCGTCTTATACAATGTCTAATATTTCTTTATATTATTTTCCTTTTGTTTTATAAATACAAAAACCCTTTTTTGTCCAGTAATCATTTATTTATTTTTCTTCATATGTATACGTTTCGACCCATGTGGTCATTCTCAATACATTTTCCAATCATCATTTAGTACAGTAGATTTCAATCAGCAAAATACATCTATAGAATATTAAAAAAAACAAAAAAACATTACATTATAAAATTTAACATTATAAAATTGTTTATATAAATATATATGAAAAATATGAATCTTCTTAAGTTTTATCATATCAGCCACATCATTATTCATGGCATCATCAAAAATTCACTGCATATAAATTACAATTCTTACATTATTGTTATCCTCACAATAGTACACAGACAGATATACCTAATTTTTTTCCTGGAGACCAATATTTAAAAAGAGAGAAGAAGAAGGCTGGGTGGTGTCACCCATAGTCAGCTACTGTAAATAAAAAGTAGAACTGGGACTTTGTCCAGTCTGGATTATCTGAGTAATAATAGCTTGTTATGTTTTATTGTCTCACATTAATTATTATTTCCAGGCCGAAAACACAACTATTACAATTCCAGAACATTCTTTCTATTAATCTATATTGAGAACTATCCTATTATATCCAAAAATCATTAATTATTGTTATTATAAAAATGCTAATCAGATCTAATGGGTGTGTTAAAAGGTTGAACTTATTTTATTGATATAAGGAAAATGATAATCTGTAGAATTATTGTTTATTTTTATGTTCATTTAATTTTAAAAAGGTGGAGGAGTAGTATTTTGACAAATCCCCTCCCTCCTTTTTATCATTTACTATATTAGTTAAGTTATCTGTTTTATAAAGTGCTTCTAAGTATTTACGTTTTGTTGTATTATTCTCCCTATGCAGTATTTTAGGTCTGTTAAAATTAAAAGTATGTAGTTCTGTTTTACTGTGGTTAGATAGTGATGTATTATTTTTATATGTAGGTTTTAAACGGTTTTTGTGGTAATAAAATCTATTTTTAAGGTGTGTACTAGTATGTCCTATGTAGTTTTTGTTACAATTTTCACAATTTATGTTATAAACTACATTTTTGTTTTCTAATAGTGGGATTCTGTCCTTTTGGTTATTAATTATGTTTTTAATAGGGTTTGTTGTTTTGTGTGCGAATTTGATTTCAGGAATATCGTACATTCTAAAGGTCGGTGCTATTGTTTCTGACAGTCCTTTATTATTTAAACTAAATTATTACGACTTCCGATAGGTTTTAAAAATTCGATCTATCTTACTGAACCATAGTAGTAAATGAAAATCGATTAGATTTAAAACACAACCTACTTGTATAGATGTAAAACGTATCGCCACCTGGGAGGTTTCATCGATAAAATTGCCTAATACCTTCTATCTATCTATACATATTATAAAACAAAGTCCTCTGCAGCGTCTGTCTGTCTGTTCGTGGTAAACTCAAAAATTACTCCACGGAGTAAATTGGTTGTAATATGACGATAATTGTTGAATGTGGTGGAAAAAAGTATAGCCTTCAGAGAGGTTTCATCGAAGACGCTGCCTAATCCCTTTGACAAATAACAAAACAATGCATGGCGGTATATTCCTCTTTCATAGATTTACAAAAAAGCCACAGATAGCATATATCTATCTTTTAAGGATAGCTTACTATACCTAGTTTATCTTCTAAAAAAATGATAACATACAATGCGGTATTTGGAAAGCTATAGACGAGTACAATATTAATCCTTATCAACTTATATACTTTACCTACCATTAGAATTTCATGCGCATTATTAGAATATTTTATACCATATAATTTAAGTGAGTACCGCGAGGGTTATCGTGAAAAATTAACAGGCATGAAAATAAATTCGTATATAAAGAAATATTTTGTATAATGCAATTGGGAAAAACCAAAATGCAAGGCATTATGTTTCAAATTTCTCCAGTAATACACCCAACTTACCGGTCGACGTTTCGCCTATTCAGGCATAATCAAGACACACAAAAAAAAAAGTTATGTGAATCACATCTCGAAGAAAAAGGTGAAATATATCCCAACGATCAACAGCCCAAACAGGCTCCAAACATGAGACAGCACCCCACCACCAAGACGTTTAACTAGCATTTGAGAGTAAACCATCCTTAGTTATGCCGTTCTTCGGAATGGGCGTAAAATGGAGGTCTCGAGCCTGTACAATGTCAAGTACTCTTTAAAGATCCCTATCCTAATTATCCCTGTATAGGCAACATGTAGGACTCCAATTGGAGCATTGTCCGATCAGCCATAGCAGCATAAAGTGAAGTTGAATGAATAAATGAACAAATTTTTTTTTCCTCAAAAATAACGAAACATGGACAAACACCAAGACTTATTATGTAGTTATTAAATAAATTATATTTTACAGGTGCAGCGTAGAATGCACCTCATGCTAAAAAAAACACTGGGTCTGCGATACACTACAGTCAATTTTATCAGTAAATGGACGTTTTTTTATTGTTTGTTTTTTACGACTGAGCCACTTTGGACTACGTTTGTTTCAACTGTTTTGGTAGAAATTTTATTTTAGATATATTTCGTACAACATTACTTGTCCAAATCTAACATAAGAGGCAATGTTTCTTCGTTCAACGTGAACAAACAATGTCTAAGCTATTGGCCAGACAAACAAACACTATCCAACAACTTCTTTTTCTTTTATCTAGATCCTAGTTCACTAAGGTTGAGAGAGGTGGTTGGAATAAGTTGAAAAAAACATTAAATTAAAAAAAAAAGTTTAGCTAAGAAATATCTTAAGTTGTCCTATAACAAAGTGTTTATTGGTAGTTTCTAATGTATATTTTCTATATTAAAATACACTTGTGATTAGAAGGTAAATATTTCTCCTTTTTTAATTATTTACATCACTCGTTTTCTCTTTATAACCACTGGTCATACACGAAAGCATGTTCCCCGGTGGCAAAGTTTGTTACATTCATAACTACCGATATATATATTTAAGTAGAAGTATATTAATTTGAACTATACTTAATAATTTACTTTTTGATTTAAGGGTTAATAAATAATGAGTACTATTAAATATCATAGTAACAGTACTCAAATATTTAACTTGTGACTACTGTTTCTATGATACCCGTGTTAAGAACTCCGTAGACTAACATTAAAATTTTTAAGCCTCCGTGAATTTTCACCATTATTTAAGTTCGAGTTAACTTGAGAATCGATGTAAAGATTCGTCACTTTCTCGTGAAATGTTGCCTGTATCGATATCAATCTGTTTCATATAAATCCCTCACTTCAGAAACCCTGTAGAGGTTATAGGAATCCATAAAACTGTATTAATATAAAGCGAGAATTGCAAAGGGTGAGCGAATATACGAGTATGCGACTGATGTCAACAAAAATCTCTCTCTCTCTATTGTATCACGCATATATAATAAAGTTATACTTAGTATCTACTTCATATTGAAACTTTTCTAAATCAAATTCTTTTTCTTATTGCAAATTGGACCTTTTTCTTTATAAATTCACCAATTCCTATTTCAAATTCCACGTATATAATTTTAATAAATTAGTACGAATCTTGATTTTTAATGTTACTTTATATCATGTGGCTTTTTTCATAACGCATTCGTAATGATAGGTATTTTGGATATCCATATATAGTATTAAGGTTCATTGTTTAATCTTACTAATATTATAAATGTGAAAGTTTGTCTCTCTTTCACGCAAAAACTACTAAACGGATTTGGATGAAACTTTACAGTAATATAGGTTATACATTAGAATAACACATGGGCTATAGCAAGCGCGGATTTAGGGGTGGGGGCGTACGGGGGATGTGCCCCCCCGACAGTTTTATAGGAACTGTGGAGAATCCATTATAGTACATAATTAAAGGAAAATAACATGATCATAGTTGTTAAAATATCAGAAAGAACATGAGTGAAACTATTTGTTTTGATATACTATTAATTTTACTAATATTATAAATGTGAAAGTTTGTATGCTTATCTCTCTTTCACGCAAAAACTACTGAACGGATTTGGATGAAACTTTACAGTAATATAGGTTATACATCAGAATAACACATGGGCTATAGCAAGCGCGGATTTAGGGGGTCGCACGGGGGCACGTGCCCCTCCTCATCCCCGACAGTTTTAGAGGTACTGTGGAGAATCCATTATAGTACATAATTAAAGGCAAATCAGGAATTTAGCATCTTGAAATTTGCAGATAGGTCCTTTGTATGATTTAAGAAAGAAGTTTGGATAATTCCATCCTTATTATAATAAGGGTTCAAAGGTTGTATGGAATCCGTCAGTTTTGAAGTTAGACATCTGAAATTTTGTACGAGTAACCTATAGTGAAAAAAATTAAGTTATTTAAATAATTAAATTATTTATTATTTTAAATTATTGTTAAAAAGCACTGTCATGAAACTTTATGCGGTAGCAAAAGCTAGTTATTTAATAAAAATAAAATTTATTTTATAATCGCACGCGCATACTTACGCCTTCCTTTATTGAACTTAAGAATTCTTCAATATTGAGAGACATTTTTTCGTTATCAGAGGTCCTTTCAATAAAAATAAATTGGATTTTAATATTAAGCTTCGAAATGGTTCATTTTAACATTTGTTATATCATCGCTATTGGGATAAATTATTATTAAATTATAATATATAGTCAAGTCCTTCGTTTTAATTTTCCTTTGAACTATTTTGTTATATTGAATATTAGCAAAACCGACATGTATTTGTCCTGGAATACGAATCTAATCCTCTACAAAACTCTAATTCCACCTGTTCTTCATTACGGTTTAGTAGCCTGGCTCATAAGCGAAAGCCAGTGAGAAATTGCTTCAAACTTTTGAAAGGATGGACCTACCGGAGAGAGGGGAGAATGGAGAAAAGGTAAGTACTAATGCTGAGCAAGCAATTCTGTTCCAGGCCCCAGGCAGGTAGTCGAAGTGATAATGCTTAGTATACTGCGCTGGGCGGACCAGAATGACATGTGTCGAAGAGTAATTGACGAAAAAGTAGAATGTACAAGAAGACTAGGGCGACCCAAGCTGCGATGGCTGGATGGAGTCAGTGAGGACTCCAGGAGCCTACTGAATGTCCGGAACTGGAAGGGCGCTGCACTGGACAGGGAGGACTAGTATCGTGAACAGTGGCGTAACTAGAGTTGACTCATGGGGGAGGTTAACCCCCACCAGTCAACCACTCCAACATACTTCTCCCTTCAAAAAAGATATCTCATAATATAGGTATGATATAAACTATACTATAATCATGTAGCTTCAAATCAAATAAATAGATTATAATTTTTTATAAATGTTATTTTTGGAAGGGCAATCAAGAAATAGCTTTTACATACAAGTATCTATTTATTGGTTGCAATAACCTACTATACTTAATTGCATAAGAAACTTTCTAGACCCATCCAGACTTTACTTCTAGATTCTAAGAATTGTCCAAACTGTTCTTCCCACATTTTCGATCTTATTGTTGCTGCTAGATGTAACTACTGCTGCTATAATAATATAATTAATTGTAAATAAACAGTATTTGTCATTTTAGTGTACCTTTTATTCATTAAAATAACTGCGTTTGCACTTTGTTTATTGTGTTTTTGGCATTATTGACCCTTACTTCTGTAATCCCGTAATAATAACTTTGAAAAAGTAAAATCCTTCAAATTTTTTTTAAAATTTCTTCTAAGCAATGGTTTCATTTGGGGTTACATCCCTAATATCCCCCTCGTTACGCCTATGATCGTGAAGGACAAGGCTCATTGATGGGTTGTAGAGCCATAAAGAAGAAGTACAAGAAAAAACGTACAATTTCTTCTACAGTATAACCTCTCTCTTATTAAACTTATTTTAATTTTCGCCAATCATTGTTTAATTGACACCGATCTATGAGGTTTTTTTCAAAATCCTGCAATACTAATCTTAAAATCCATTATATCATTAATGTCACTAATGACCGAAAATACAGTACCACATGTGGTGTAATGTTATCATGACGACCTAATTATCTTCGGATAAGTTTGTTGTTATATCGCGGAGTCGCAGACCGATAGATGGTCATTTAAAAGGATTTTTTAACGGAAATAAAAATTCCATGGTTATTCCGACCTTATAGGATAGGCAAAATTCAGGACTCCCGCTGTATCATAGTCCGTATCACCATAAAAAAAGTTAAATTAATATACTGAAAATAGAGTAAAACAACTTCTGGATTGTACAGTTCGTGATACACTAATAATATCTCACTGTAGCACGAAATCGTTCTCGATTATTTTTTAAAAGTGATTCGCTGATTATCACTAATATCATAAGAAGAAGTGAATGTACGTTATATTCAGTAATAGCATCCAAGGTATTACACATTCCATAAATAATAGCGTCGAAATATATGTTCTGCGAACCCATGCTGATTCGAGAATGGTTGTGACTTGTAATTAAACCTGAGAAGCATATAGCAGAGCCTTGATGTATGACATGGAACCATACGCAGCATAAAAGACCCACTAAACTCCCTCCTAGCCTCAGTTGATTGCTTTTGAAGGCCCAGCTGGAAACTCCTGTGCCTGGCTACAACTCGATATTACAAGCCCTTCTTGGAATCAAAATATGTTCCTTTTATGTATGGTATAGGAAGGATAGTAATCATATTTGATATAGTATATACCTCTTGTTTCAATTAAGGAAACCGTTCAATCACACTCGTAAATTCTTTAGAACATTCGGATTTTTTTCTCAATAATAATCTAATATATTCCTGGCCCAACGAAGACACAGGAAGGCTGTAGGTTGAGACCTAATAAGGTAATATAGAAAGAAGTGAATGATTTGGAAAAGGGCATAAGAATAAGAATATTAAGGTTCTAAGGAGGATGCACCCAAAGCGATTAAATAGAGAAATCTTCTATAAAATGAGAGGATACAAGAGTGCTGGGGGTACATCAAACAGATGAAGGAAGAAACTGAGAGACTGAAAATAACAGACCAAGACTGTTTCGATAGGGATGACTAAAAGATCCTTGTGGGAAAGAGAGATGGGAGAAAAGGAATAGCGTGGACCGAGGAAAGAAGGAAAAGGTGGGAAGAAAGAAGGAAGGAGAGAAGGGATGTGAAAATAATAATGTTCTTGTGTTCTCTAAGGCCGTTACGTGAGAAAACAAAATTCATGTACAAGAAAATGAAATTTAAATACAGAATTTTCTGGTTTATTTGAACTTTATAGCATGCATGTTTATCGCAGTACTGTTCTTAATTTCGTTATTTACAAGCAATTATATCGCTATTTCAAAATAACAACTTCGTACCTCAAAAAATCTAGTGTTTCATTAGATATATTTGAAAGTTCCGTGTGATTAAAAAAAAAATTTGGTTATTGGTTACGCAAAGCATTCCTATTGTAATGTTGGTATTGAAATTATTTTATTAACCGCTAGAAAATTTTTAAAAGCTTGTAAGTTTTTTTTATTTTACTTTATGCCATTAATCAAGTTAGATCTCAAAATATGACTTCATTAAAAAAAAATGTTGGAAATGGAACATCATATATGTCATTCCTGAGTTAAAATATTCAACCTTAAAGATTGGTTATAACTCAAAAATGCTTTTAAAATTATTTCGTTGTTCTTTTTAAGGTGCCATATACATAAGTAAATAAAACATGTTTAAGTTTGCCTGAATTTTTAATACAATTTTTATGTATTCATGTTTCTCTACCACACTTATATCCTAATTTGCTTCTTAAATTCCCTTAGATCGGCTCATGCTTTGAAAGCTCAGTAACAAGCAGCCCTACCTAGCTTAGGATGTGGTCTAACAAACAACCACTATGTGGTCAGGCCGTAGCACGATTACAAACAGACCAAGTCGATTCTCATCTAAGCTCCAACTGTTATCTTCCATTTATTTACTTAAGTAAATACTGTAAATATTAATTATTAATAATTAAAAATAACTTTAAGTTCGCCAGATTAATTAAATTTATTAATTTAGGTTATCCATTCGCTCCTTAAGTAATAATAACTCAGTAAGTTAATCAGGAATCTGTTCGTATTTATTATAATTTCAATTTAACAAATTTTAAAAAATAATCCAATGAATAAGTTGAAGGATATTTATAATGACGACATTAAAAGCTGTACTTCTAACGTAATTTTGAACATTTTTTTCTTTTTTTATTGCTTTTTATTTTTTTATAACCTTTTTTTTATATAACACTTTATCACTTATAGCTTTTCAACATAACAATCTTAAAATATCTTTAAGTTACTATGAATTATGAGGAATTGCGTCATAATCAATTCCTTAATATTCTGTATTAAACCTACAAAAGTAAATCTTTTGAAAAATAAAAATCACGTACAAACTAAGTAGAAACAATCCTGGTCACCAGTATAAATATCAATACAGTTACAATATAAATACAGTTACAAAAGGAATCAATAGAAGGATAAATGATCGAATAAAAAAGTATAATTAATTAAAGGAGTGGTAGAAAAACTATTTTAAAAATAGTACAACATAAATTTGATAATTTTGGTTAAGTTTAGGTTTTTGATATTTTTGCAATTTTTTAAAAGATAGTTAAGGAAATAAATTAATAAAAAAATATGTGTAATCCTTAAAATCATCAATAAGAAATAATAATACGTAACTCCTTTATTAAGCATGTTTATTTTTTTATCAATATTTTTTAAGGATACCTGTAATAGAATTTTAGGCATCGATTATCTACTGAATCATATTACTTCAAGAAATAGGATATCGAAATTGATAAAATTAATTGCCATATCGCAACCTATCTGTTTACTCACTCATATTACAATCCAGTAACCTGATAGAAAAAAATCACAATTCTTTAGATTATTGTGGTTTTTAAAGTTTCATACCGAACTAAAAGAAGTTTTAAAGTTAAAAGGGCTTTAAATTTAGAAAATCCTGAATTCTACCGTATTAATTAATACTTTACACAACACATCCTTATAACTTATATTTTTCTTTTTAAATTTTATTCATGCAGACAAAAAATACAATTATGAACAATTTACCATTTCGAAAATGGGCCCGATTTCTATAATTGAGAAAGTTTTTTTTAATAAATTAATCAAGTTTACTTTTTTCATTCAGTCCACTGTATGACTTGGTGACTAGATATATACCCAGGAGGAAGCGGATGGGCTGAGTGATAGAGCGCAGAGTTACCATGCCGAAGTTCCTGGGTTCAAATCCCGCGCCTGGCAGACTTGTGTTAATCTTTTAGTGGTCGGAGATGGATGAGTCGGATCTAGGACCCTCCTAGGCCTTACCCAACCTCTTTTATGTGGGTACCCGAAAGAGTGAGAAATCTGGCGCTTGAGCGTGATCTAGGACAAAACACATCTCTGTACAACCGTTGACCAAGGAACAGTACAGTCTACCATGTTCTGAACTCCAGACCCTTCATGGTTTGTAGTGGCACAGGTGTTCTTCTATATCTATCTAACTCTGACGGCGCTATGGCCCTTGAAGGACCCTGGCCTCCTCAACAATTCTCCTCCTCTAAGAGCGATCCTCTACAGTTCTTCATATTCTCACACCCGGAAGCTGGTGATCAGCCTCGGCATCTTCGAGCTACCGTAGTCAGGGTCTGCCTCTTCCTCTTCTACCGTCCGGGCGTCCCTCCATTATCTTCCTTGGTAGTCTTTCCTAATCCATTTGATGCACATGACCCAACCACCTTATATATATATATATATATATATATATATATATATATATATATATATATATATGTATAAATATATATATATATATATATATATATATATATATATATAAATATAAGTTCTTGCCGCAGCAACAGAAGAGAGGAAGTAGTCATCACGAGACTAAGAATCGGCCACACGCGGATGACACACGGATATTTGATTGAAAAAGACGCACCACCAAAGTACGGAAGTTGCAGGGTGCAACTAACTATCACCCACATCTTGGAAGAATGCCCCCTGTATGAAACATATTTTCATGGCTTGGGGATTGATAGGAAAACCTCGGCTATCCTGGGAAATAACGCCGCAAATATAGACAAGGTGATAACCTTTCTTAAAGAAAATAATATTTTCAGTAAAATATAATAATTATAAGTTAAATGGAAATAAAAGTTAAACCAAAAAATAATAAAGGACTAAATATTGAATCAAAAGAAGAAAGAGGCTGATAAATTAATAAATAAATAATGAAATAAACATTTGAACAAAAAGAAGAAAGACGCTAATGACCATAGATGTTGTGCGTCTATAAGCAATAAAACCTACTTATATATATATATATATATATATATATATATATATATATATATATATATATATATATATATACCCAATTTACCTTAAGATTTTGTGAACCAATTTTACAGTTGTATATTTGTGTCTTTAACATGTTCATTAAATTAATTAATATTCAATTTCTACATGTTTTATCAGTCTGTTTTTCTAATTTCGTCTGATTATTATAAATATGAAGACAATCGAAATAATTGACCAAACTTTATAAAATTTAATACATCCCCAAACAATTAATAAGTACTGACGATTTAATAAATATAAAAGGTCATCTCTTGTAAGAAAAACTATCATCGGCCAGTTTTCCTGGGTTTAACTCAACAGCGAAAGTTTTAAGGGGAAGGAAAACTAGAAGAGTCCAACTTTCCACTTGGGAATATTGGACGAGTCCATCACAGGTTTCTAGGAGAGTGCATCAACAATTGTGAAACTTTTTGCTTTGAGCCATTGCTGGAATTAGTTTAATTGTATTAATAATTAATAATTATTGTCAGTTGTAATTATTAATGTATTTACAATCTATACTTTATTCGTACTCGTATAAAGCTCTGCTCCTATAGTTCTGACTGGCTTCAGTATAAATTATATACATTTTTTTTTCCCACTAATAGTGGGTTTCCTTAAATTAGTGATTGGATGGCTTCCTTCCATAATGTCCTATCTAAGGTCCATTCTTCCTGTAGACAATTACCCATCATGGATTCCTCCACCTCGTTATTCCAGGTCTTCTTTGGCCTTCCTCGTCCTCTTGTTCCCCTAATTTTCCATAGGATTCCTTCCGTCATTCTTTTCAAATGTCCATACCATTTCAAGCGTTTTTTTCTCAATATCTTCCAGAATGGTTCTTTCAATCTTTTCTCTGATGGTCGCATTTCTTACTTATTCCATTCTGGATATTCCTTCCGCTCGTCTCTAGTAGTCCATTTATGTGATTAGGAGTTTTTTCCTAAGTATGCTCTTCAACGTCCAAGTTGCTAATCCATATGTCATATTCTTAGTAATATACTATTGTATATATTTTTGTTTTGTTTTGGGATAATTTTTCTATTCCATAATACCGAATTGAGCATTGATATAGTCTTTTTATTATCACAAATTTTTCTGCATATCTCATGCACCATCTATCTCAAATATGAAGCCAAGATATTTAAAATGCCTTATTCTTTTTAGAACCCCTTCTTAGTTCAGTTCTATATCCTCATTATTGGCCGTCATGCGTTCCGTTTTCTCAGCATTAATAACCAGTCCCCGTTGCTGGTATTCCTCATTTAATTTTCTTAATATATATCCAGCATCTTCTCTGTCTTATGAAAAGATGACCTGGTCATCCGCGAAGGATAAGTTAATTAGTTGATAAGTTAATTCTCAACTTAAATAAATTCGATCTAACTACATAACTTGTCTTAAAGAAAAGGTAGGGATCCATTTTGATGGGTTTAATTAATATTTCATTTAATGCTGCTGAAATGAAACACCTCCGGAGAATGGCAGGCAAAACAAGGAGGGACAGAGTTAAGAATGAGAGGATAAGGGGAGACCTGGGAGTGCCTGGACTGAGGAAAACAGTGGAGAGGAACTCAAGAAGTTTTATGAAACCAGGCCTACCGGACGCCATCCTCGAGGAAGACCAAGACTGCAATGGATGGACCACATCTCAAGGATTGGTGAAAGAAAGGGAAGGAATATGAATATCTCGAAAGCACTGACTGGAGATCGAGGGGCTTGGCTATCCTGGATTGGGGCACCTCCACGCAGAGAGGCACTAAGGAGGACGATAAAGAAGAAGAAGATATTTTTTATTCTTTATGTTTTTTTTTCTAATTCGATTATTTCATTTTAATATGTTTGTTTCATCTCCACGTATGCTGATGACACATGTGTGTTATCAGTTAACAACGACCCATATATTGCATCCCAGTCCCTTCAATTACACCTATCAAGCCTCGAAGAATGGTGTCGGAATTGGAGAATTAAAATCAATCCCAGCAAGTCCCATCAAATTACCTTTACCCTTCGTCGAAAACCCATGACTTCCTGTCCTACTGTATTCTTTAATAGTACTCCACTTATCCCTGTTGAACAGATTCGCTACCTGGGACTCTACTTAGATAAGCGTGTTACTTGGAACCCTCACACAAGATTGAAAAGACAAGAAACAGCTAGACGTTTCCGACTACTTCAACACTTACTGGATAAGCGCTCAAAGCTTCAGATCAATTACAAAAGACTTATTTATGTGACTGTTATAAGGCCTATATGGACTTATGGAATTGAACTATGGGGCTCCACCAAACCATCGAATTCCTCTCATATCCAATCCTTGCAATCCAAAATCCATCGCAAAATCCTAAACGCTCCTTATTTTGTCACAAATAAAACCATCCATAATGACCTTAACGTTCCATATGTTACCGATTTAGCCCATTCCAGATACCTATCATTCCACAATAAACTTCAAACTCATCCAAACCCACTAGTTTCCATCCTTGCATCCAATTCCATCCCGGACAATCCTCCTAAGCGTCTGAAGAGAAGATGGCCTCGGGACCTTCTATTATAGAACTTTATTAGAGTGCTGCCAGTGGGTAGTATCTCTACATGTCCTATCATCATGTATTATTTTCTCTCATAGCAATTGTACTAGATGTATGTATTACAGTTGTACAACTCAATAAAATAAAAAAAAAAAAAAAAAAAAAAATATGTTTGTATCTTGTCTATCCAGCTCCGAAGACCAGCAATGTGAGTCTATAGGATACCAATAAATAATCTCTCTCTGTTAAAGGTATTATTTTTTAGACCTTCGCCCGGACCATTTTCTTCACTCAAAAATAAATATATTCAAGTAATATAAAACACACGACTCATAAAAATAAACATTATTATAACATCGGGATATAGAATTACTAAACAGTATTTGCAAGGCCCTATATACTACTAAATTTGAATAGAACATTTTTTTTATTTCATTTTAAATAACTACAATGTAAAAATTTTATATCAGTGCCAGGCTCAGTGAAATAATTTTTCATGAGAGTGGAGAGAAAATTAAAAATTATGAAGTCTTGTTATCATTACAAATAAAAACAATTTTCCATAAACGTTTTAGCAGAATATCATTTATATGAGTTTATTATGGAACCAGGCGATGAAATTAATCCTATAGAAACTACTTTAATATTTGGGGTCCGACAAAACTTTTTGTACGAAAAAGCAGACATTAATATTCCTTTATGCCTGAAAAAACATCATATATCAAAAGAAATCATATATCATCTAAGTTCGATAAGTTCATGGAAAATGTAAAGCGGATGATGGGAAGCGCTAATGGAAAAGTTGAAGCCTTTTCCTAACGTTTTCCATCCTTTTATTAATGCTTCCTATAATAAATAAGTTTTAATATTTATCTACGTTTCACTTTTCAATTGAGTTCCAAATTCGTAACAATATATTAATCACTATGCAAGTTTAACTGGCTAAAATCTTAATATATAGTATAATTAATAAGCATTAATTTCAAGGGTGGCATCCCATTTTATTATTTAAATATAAAATAATCAAAGGATCTGACTTTCCTTTGAGAGCATAGCTTGGGCAGTGAAGCCAATATAGCAGATTATATAAATTACAAAAAGGGATATTTCATATGATAAACCCAATGTAAAGTTATTTTAATAAAACAAATCAAATTTGTGATATTATTACTAATATATGTTGAAGGAATTGGTCCGGGTAGAGGTCACTGAATGAATTTCTCGTGTAATTTGAGAAAATCTTTATTGAGAGCCTATTTACTTTTTCTTTTTTTCCGAAACGTTTCGGCCTACGTTTTAGGTCTTCTTCAGGGCTATATGCAAAATACAGACAATATAAGAAAATGTTACAAATATATTAAAACATTTTAAATATAAATAAACCAAAAGAAGGTGAATACAGGCAAACAAAATTAATGAAGATGTACTGTAAGGTAATTATGAAGGTTAAAATGTATGAGTGTATACTATAAACAACGAAGTGCCAAAAAGGTAGTAACCCACATCATGAAGAAAATAATAATAAAACAGAAAGTGTTGAAAGTTAAAAAAATAATCAAATTACACGAGAAATTCATTCAGTGACTTCTACCCGGACCAATTTCTTCAACATATATTATCAAGGTCAACAATTATCATTCAATATCACTAATATAGTGTGTACTGATAGAGTGGGTTGGTCAGGCTAGTTGAATATGTTATATATTTCTATATTATGTATAATTATAGTTAGGTATATGTATATATCTAATATATAAAATTGTCGTGTCACAGTGTTCGTAACAAAACTCCGAAACGACTTGACCGATTCTTATAAAATTTTGTGTCTGTATTCAGTAGGTCTGAGAATAGGATGTAAACTATTTTTCATACCCCTAAGTGATATGTGTCTGCCATTATTACTGATTATGTGTAATTTGAATCCACCAATAATGTTTGAATGTTATTAATTAATTAATATTATTAAGTGTTGATTGGAATCTTTAAAGGAAAAGTCGTCCTGTAGCCACGTATTCCAATAATACCATCAGAACCTATAATACCATTCAAAAGACTTCAATTTAATATAAGGTAGGCTTTTGCTATGACCATCAACAAGTATCAAGGCCAGGCAATGTCCATTTGCGGTTTGGACCTAGAACATCCATGTTACTCAATTATACTGAAATAAATAGTTATAATTTAAAAAAATATTATTCGCCATAATTAAAAATCAATTATGATAACCCTCATTCATTAATCTAATGTTTATATTTTATCAATTAGGAATTTTGTATATTATTTATTTATTATAAAATGTACTTAGATATAAGGTGAATAAAATGTAAAATCAAAAATCTATTTAATTAATTTTTTTCCATTCATTCATTGTTTCTTTAAAATTCAAGTTTTGACGTAATATATTTTTAAAACTATTACAACAGTGACAGCAACGCGTGGCCGGGTCAACTAGTATATATATATATATATATATATATATATATATATATATATATATATATATATATATCTATATATACATATATTAGTTACATATTTCTATAGCAGTTGAGGCAGATTGTAACGCTTCAATAAAGTGTTTTCTTCTCTCTCTAATATTAAAACCAATATAATGTCTATAGCAATACTATTATCAAGTTTAAGGTTACATAAGAGTTTAGAAGTCCCCAGGCTGAGCTAGGATATTACTATTTTGTTTTGTTTTTTGGAAAATAGTAATATAAATCAATATCACGTACTTTAATATCAAACTGATACCAGGAGTACACTCAATCTACTCAGACTGTATTCATTGCACTCAATGAGACAATACCGGCTTCTGTGACCAGTAACAATAGAAATAAGAAACAATGCTATCCATCGATCTCAGTTCATTCTTCAATGCTCTTTTATTCATCAAATACACTCAAAGAATATTTGAATTTCAATTAAATACCCAGAAAAATATCATGAGTAAAATATTACAAACCCATGTTAAATCTTACTAATATTATAAATGTGAAATTGTCTATGTTTGTCTCTCTTTCACGCAAAAACTACTGGAAGGATTTGGATGAAACTTTACAGTAATATAGTTTATACATCAAAATAACACATAAGCTATAACAAGCGCGGGTTTAGGGGGGCTGCACGGAGGCACGCCCCCCCCTACTGTTTTTTAGGTACTGTGGAGAATCCATTATAGGACATAATTACAGGTGAATCACATGATAATAGTAGTTAAAATAACAGAAAGAACATGAGTGAAACTATTTAATTTGATATCCTACTAACCTCACTAATATTAAAAATGTTAAAGTTTGAATGTTTGTCTCTCTTTCACGCAAAACCTACTGCACGGATTTGGATGAAAATTATTGAGTAAAATAGGTTATACATCATAGGCTACAGCAAGGGGTGATTTATGAGGGGCACGGGGGCATAAGCCCCACCCCCGTTATAGTACATAATTAAAGGCAAATCAGGAACTTAGCATCTTGAAATTTGTAGGTAGGTTCTTTGTATAGTTTAAGAAAGAAATTTGGATAATTCCACCCCAAAGGTTTCCCCTTTAATAAATAGGGGTTCAAAGGTTGTATAGAATCCGTCAGTTTTGAAGTTAGACATCTGAAATTTTGGACAAGTAACTTATATTTAAAAAAAAAAATTATATCATTTACTTTAAATGATCTTTCCCAAAACTTTAGTCACCATAGGATTTTTTAAGCTCTTCTATTCGGTAACAACGCCTACTTCATAATAAAGTTCAAAAGTACTAGTATATGTGGAAATGTGTTTGTTTAAGTGATTAGATATTACTTAGCAATTATTATATTATTATAATCATTTTGTCGAATTTATAATTTCTTTAATTATTCTAATAATATAAATATTTTAAACGTTATAATGTATCAATATATTGGTGTATTATTGATTATTATAGGCCCACTTGTATTATTACATTTTTTTTTTAGATTAATTTATTGATATTTAGAGCCAGTGCCTAGGCTAGGCCTTTGGGCGACTGTTCACTTCCTGGAAAACTACAGCCCGATTCGGAACCAGACTATACACGGAGTATATCAAATGGGTGGGGTACTTGTCGAAATTGGGATTCGAATTTTCTAATATTATTATAAAAATCTCTTTATCAAGACCAATATATTCACCATTGTACCCACAGGTCCGGTGAATAATTGGCTTATATTAGTTAACTAATATTCTTCTTATTAGAATAAGTCAGGCGATGTCTTGAAAAGGGGTTATTGTTAATATTAAATCTCCATTTCAAGCCAAAAAACGACACGATTCCACCCCACAATTTGGCTCTCTCCCTGGAAAAAATTCGACTTAACCAATTATTTAACGGAGATGCAGAAAGCCTTACTAGCAATAAGAAATAAGTCACTACCAACCTGAGAAATGCCACCTCGATGCATGGAATATAAAAAAATATACGCACTAATTTTCCTTTGTAATTTCTTATGAACATAACGAGTTTATATACCACATACACTATTGTTGGATAAAAATGGCGTAAACTAATTTTTCCTGCCTTTTCTATTGGAATAATAATGGGCTTTCCCAATGTTACCAAAATAGATGCAGGAATATTGGGGCAAATTTAATTTTTTTAGGTAAATTCTCTTACTTTTGGAATTACTTTTTGTTCGAGGGAAACTGACTTTACATATTATATTTTTTTCTGCATTTTAACATTAAAACTTATGATGGGCCTGATCATAATTTATGACCCTTATATAATAATAATGATTTGAGGTATCACGGAATAATCTTCATAATTCCCTTTCTTGAAGAAGGGGGGTGTGGAATAAAATTCAAATTCCGTGGATTTATTCCCCGAGGATGGCCTGGCATCGGAAATACACTACCCCGGAATGCGGCTCCCATGCTCCAGAGGTTGTGTGTAAATGCGCCGTTTGATGCGGCCCCAGCTAAGCTGAATTTTTATCACGCCCCCCCCCTGCCATAGATACATTATACATAGGGTCCCATTTCAGGAGCATACAGCTGATTTGTAGTCTCCTCTTCACCGCTACGGCTATATCTGAAGGCCTCTCTGAAAGAACTATCCAAACGGTGTAGTGTGGAAATTCGACTCTTGTTGCAGAATTTGTTTAAAAATCTTATAAAAAAATATTTTTGTAACATATAGCTAACGATAAAAAATAAGGTGTAAATATTTTTAAAAATATCTCATTATTAACAATAATTCTTCCCTGTTACAGTTCGTGCCTAGGTTTTCTCCTTTTCAGTACTTTAACCTCCCCGAGCCCAAAAAAAAAATTGGAATAGATTTTTGTGAAGTGTAAACTTCTAACCCACGTAGATCATTTTTTTTCCTGGGAAAAAAACTAAAATCTGATACTTAGCAGACACAGGAATTAAGTTGTGGATATATTATATCCACAGTTTTAAAATAGTTTCTAATGAAGGGTAATTTAACCTGAGCGGCATCGATTTAATTTAATATTCATTCGGTTAAATATATATAATTAATAGAATATTAATGTAATTTATTAATTTAATGTTTTATGGGAGAAGGAAAGACTATAGAAATATTGAAAGATACATTGAACTATATATCTACAGACCCGGTGAGTAAGTGGTCAAGTCTAATTTTCTTCAAAATGAGTTTCTTGTACTTAAACGGAATCGAGTTATTTTTTGTAGTGAATAATGGACTAAGTAAGACATCGGCTTGTAAAGGAGTTGCTGTTTATATTACAACTCCATTTAAAGCCCAAAACAACGAGAATATGATTCCGGTTATCTGAAAGAAGTTACCCTCTCTGGACAAACTCCTACTTTACAACTTATTCACCAGGCCTGTAAATACAGAGCAATACATAAACATGGAATAAACCAACTGCCTAAGTGCAGTAAAGACCAAACGAATTCCGTAATGTGACCGTTCTCCTGGATTACATAATATTACTCCTGGAGTAGGTAGTCAATATTTTTTATGAAAATCATATGATGTATACGTGTAAATCATAAATACATAAACGGTTTTGGCGGATTGAATCGCATGCTATGTGTGTGAGTATTATTCTGGATTTCTTTTTATCTAACACCGGATAAAAAACTCAATTATTTAAAGACTTCTTATAAGTTAAGCACATTAAGATTATAGCAAGAGACAGTGTGATACTTATGCAGGCCTCTTCTGAAAATGGGCAAAATGGAGTGGGATTTTGAAACCAAAAACACTAATAGGAATTATTTTAGAATTTAAAGAAGTTAATCAATAGCTTTACTATTTCACTAAAAATTAATCAGACTAATTTTTCAGATGAAAATCAATGCGCACTGTATCAATAAGCACTGTTCAAGTCCAAGCTCCAAATGCTGATTCAACACAAGAAGATAAAATAGAACAAGAATTGCTCAAAATAAAGTTAAGTGGACGGAATTAATGTCGAACTTCACATGCCAATAGAGCTGCCCATACTCCAATAAAGAGAGGCCTATAAAGAGCAATTATATTATAACATTCATGAAGAATGAAGAAGAATGAAGAATACCAATTGGGAAAAACCACAATGCAAAGCCGTATGTTTCAAAAATACACCCACTTACCAGTCGACGTTTCGCCTATTCAGGCATTATAAAGACACAAAAACAGAAAAGGGTTATGTGAATCACATCTGGAAGATAAAGCTGCAATACATCCCAAAGATCAACAGCCCAAACAGGCTCCAAATATGAGACAGCACACCACCACCAAGATGTTCAACATACAACTGTTCAGTTGTTGGTGATCAGTTGGTGACTTGGAACAAGTCACTATTACCCTATTTTTATAATATTTTATAGAGGCTGGGTGAGCCCCTGGAGGGTCATAGATCCTATATGATCCATCTCCGGCTGCAAACAGACTAAACAAAAGTCTGTGGGATTTGAACCAGGATTTCCGTCAGTGCTCAACTACTCAAGTTAACTTCAAATATCAGCAGCGTATATTTGAGTTTTTTTCAACATATACGAGTATATGCGGCCTTCTGTGATAATCTGGACGGTACACAGAATATATTATATATTGCTTTGCTAGCGAGAGTGAAGGATGGTAATACCTGAGAGTGTAGAGTGCTGAGCTGATGAGCTGTACGTCGGGTACTAGAATCTGTTAGCAGCAGTGGATCGAAACTGTCGGATACGCAGAACCAGCTGGGCTCAACGTCCGGCCTCTATAAATTAGGGAGCCTTAATTGGGGGGGGGCCTGGTGGTTGATCACGATCTCGGCAAAATTACTTCCCTGCACACCTGTTGGTTTAGGGATTATATAGTTTAGTACTTATATAGTTCATGTACTGGACCAAAGACCCTTCTATGGTTATAGAGGCTCATTCTTTTTCTTTTGTAGAGAGAGAGAGAAAGTTATATGGGAGTTATAGATATCCTATTTATTAGATAACGTCAAATTTAATGTAATCTTTAACTTGGTATAAATGAATACGAGTTTTTACAGAGGATGTTTCCAACATATTGTTCTTTTGGGACTGACATATATATATATATATATATATATATATATATATATATATATATATATATATATATGTTAAATTTACTTCTTCTTTAGTCTATAAAATAAATCAAAAATGCGAAATAAAGAGATTTTTTTTTCTCAAATCAGACCCAACTGTGCCAAAAAGAAAATCAACCTTAACAATTTTTCATTTATTGAAATTTACAACTGTATATTTAATATATCAAGTAAATATAATGAAAGATAAATAATGTCCCTAGATAAAGGCAAGTAGAGAGACTACCTAGTGGTAGTACTCAAATAAAAAGTTCAACTTAGAAGGTCACGAGCCCATTTTCAGACGCCTCGGAGGGTTATCAGGAATTAAAATTAGTGGGTTTGAGTGGAAATGAAGTTTTTTCATAAAAAGTTTGATTTTGAAATTTACTTCTTTTTTAGTCTATAAAATAAAACAAAAATGCGAAATGAACATTTTTTTTTTCTCAAATCAGACCCAACTGTGACAAAAAGAAAACAATTTTTCATTTATTGAAATTTACAACTGTATTATACTAATACAACAAGTAAATAGAATGAATGTATAAATTGACAAGAAATGACAAATAGAGAAACTACCCAGTGGTAGTACTCAGCACCACTGGAAGATCACGAGGCCATCTACTTTTCAGCCGCCTCGAAGGATTATCAGGAATTAAAGAGGTTGCTAGGTTTGAAGCTAGTGGGTTTGAGTGGGAATAAAGTCTGTCATGAAAAGATTGATATTGAATTCGGGCCAAATCAGCAACAAATGGGACATTAAGGTCATTATACCATAGATTACATTTTTCGTAACAAAGTAAGGAGCAATGAGGATTTAACGAAGGATTTTGGATTGTAAGGATTGAATACGAGAAGAATTCGATGGCTTAGTGGAGCCCCAAAGCTCTACTCCGTAAGTCCAGATGGGTCTAATGATTGTCATGTATATGAGTCTTTTGTAATTAATTGGGAACTTAGAGCGTTTGCCTAATAAATGGTGAAGTAGCCTGAAACGGCGAGCTATAAATTTTTTTTTTATTAAATATGAAACAAAAGTATCTCAATCAAGGGCAGAGCAAAATAAATAAAGTTAAAATATTTAAAAGAAGAAAATGACTTTAGCGACAAAAAAATAAATGATAAACGAATACAGACCTCATTTGTTTCAGCCACACATGCGACGCAGTTATTAAATGTTAATATCCGCGTAAAGCCTCTTTTAGCGCACACGGTACCGGAGTAAATATTTTGTAGCTTAAAATTTATACTAAAGTATATTTACACAAAGCAGAATATAACTTAGGGTAATAAAAAACAATAAAGCGAAGTCATTATTTAAAACAGATGGTACGTTGTAGATTATAACGAATGAGTATTACTGATTCACTTTGGAAGCGGGCTACATAATTCTCAAGGAGAGTTTACTTCGTAAACTGATATGTAATAATGAAGCAATAAACGTAAATTTAAATTTATAAAGGGATTGGAAATTACAGCTTCCAAAATTATTGGGTCATAAAGAACAGAGCTGAGCATATAACTGGAATTTAATATTTTCATATTTTATTTATAATGGGAAATAATTGACATATAAGAAGATAGCGAAAACTCCTTAATCGAAAAATAGGATAATATAAAACTATAAAATTAAAAAAATTCCCATGACTATCGTCATATGATTATATAACTCTAAAACCCCTGGGGACGAAGCTCCGTATCTACCCAGTGAGCCTCAGGAACGTAAGATACTCTCATATTTAAAATATATTAATTAATATACTGGAGTAATTATAAAAACAACATTTTATTAGTTTGTAGTTACATTCAGTAATTTTGTATGCAGTAATTACCTTTAACATCCTTGAAAGCTATGATTTTGAACCAGGTTAGAAAAATTCGAAGCAACTATTTGGGTAATGGTGGAATTTAATCATACACTAGAAAAGCAGAAGAAATACTATTTTTAACGACAACATTCGCGAGAGCCTTAATTAGGTTTTGTTCAATATTTTTTTTTTATTTCGTGTTGTTAAAAATTGATTCATAAATTAAAATGCTTGTATTATACACAAATATGCAGGCAATTATAAATAAAAAGCATTAAATTTAAAGTTATGTAATTAATAATTCCCTGCATACTTGTGTATGGTACAAGTATTTTAGTTTATAAGTAAATTTGAGACTTAATAGAACGAAAAAAAAATTGAACATAATCTTACTAAGCCTCTCTCGAATGTTGTTAAAAAAAATGTATTTTTCTGTTTTTCTAGTATAAAATTGAATTCCATCCTTTACCCAAATAGTTTTTTTTTCAAATTTTTCAAACTGGCTCACAATTATAGCTTTCAAGGTTATTATTACAAATAGAAATCCTGGTAATTAACAATTAAAACTATACAACAATACAAATACTGGTAATGACCAGAAATGCAAGAGTAAGAATTACCGCACAAATTTAATCGTAAAGGTACGAAATAAATCTAATTTATAATATTTGATACTAAATCCACAATGAATGAAATTATATTTAAATCTAAATAAAAACAAAAGGGATATGATTAAAACTTTTATTTCCACTGAATAAAAACAATACAAATCGAACAAAAAAGATTAACTGATCAATTATTTAAAACTTTTAAGTACAACTTATCCAATTAACATCTTACACGTGCCAGTTTATATTTCTTTTATTGTGCTATTTAATGTTTTTACTAAAAGCTCATTTTTTCACTGTTAGGGCATGACTATGAGACTGACCTAGTCTCGAATCTTCGTCTAAAGAAATTTAAGAACTGACTGGAACTCAAGAATCAGAAGATATATATGAAATCAAACAATCTAAATAATACACAAGCTAATTATAATAGACTTTTTTAATTACTTCATAAAATTTCTTAATTGAGAAAATATTATTAAGAGGTACTTATAAAAATACCATATTATAAATTTATAATTCCACTTTGGTGTTTTTTATAATATATTTACTTATAATGAATACAATTTAATCTTACTTCAATATTTTATTGATATTGTTATTAAAATTTAATTTATTTATAAATCGGTGTTAGAATCAAGTTTTAGGGATGAAAACATTAAATGACTAATTCCTAAACGAATATTGTTGCAATGGTAATGAATAATCCAAATTTTAAAATAAAACAAACATAATAAAATATTAATATTGAGAAACCAATAAACATATCTCCATAAAATACAGAAAAGAAATTACATAATTTAAAACATTAATATTTAGAAACTTACAATCAAAAATTGTTTGTAATATAATTATTATAGGTATTATTCCAAATTCTGAAAGTAATTCACAGTTTCTCCTCCCAAAGATGGCTAATCCCAAACTGTTATTAAATTCGTTTTAGGGTATGAAATGACAAAAGTAATAAGATAAAAGAATATTTAAATAGACAATTAACGAAACCAATACGACAAAACTTTTTTAAAAAACTGAAAACAATTTAATAACGCACACACAAATAACTTAATTTGGGGCAAGTGATAAGAAAAGGTTGCATGCAAATCACCAGTACTAAAGCTTATAATAGATATAATTTCTCAACATTATTTAGTTAAATTTTCAACAATAAAATGTATGTCTTGCTATTTTTTGCGAAATAATTACCTATAAACATTTATTTATAAACATGTATCTATAAACATACGTTTATGTATCTAATGCTATATAACTAATGTTACTAAATCGAAAATCTAATAATAATTCAGATTAGAATTGATTTAGAAATTCAATAAAGACACTGTGTTCCTAATTGTTAATTTTCACTTGTGTTTTCATAACTGCCTATTTTCCCGCTTACTATGCATATTGACACGTAGAATATTAAGTGAAATAATCCTCTGAACATTAGGAAAAAAAAACATTAAAATATAACAGCATACGATGCAATAATATACAAAATCACTCAATGGCTCAAAAATATGTGATGGATGTAGAAAGGGAATTACTTTGTTATATAAAATATAAATAATATTTAATATGTGTATGTGCTCATCTATTTGTAAATATTTTTCAAGTAAATATAGATAACGAAAAACTTTAGAAACATGTTTTAGGACATTTAGTTTGTACTAATAAATACTAATTGATGAAAACAATGATTACATTCATATGATCATTTAGTCATATACACAATTTTAATTAATCATGATAATAAGATATTGAATTGCATTATATTTCATAATAAAATGAGCTGTTATATTTGAAGATTGTATGAGTCTATATGTATGTAAAAAAATGTTTATTCTAAGTGATTATTATTAATGTTAATGATTATTATTTCATAATAAAATTGAAAAATTATTTAGGGTTTCAGACATTACTAAACTAAGTACTAAAAGATGAAAACATTTGCACGTATGCTCATATATTTAAAGTAACCCAAATGGAAACATTAAGTTTATCACGTATTCCGTACTCCGCACCACATACTTTCCCGATTCCTGGAAACTATCCATAGTTAAGATGATACTAAAACCTAAAAAACCACCAGAACTCTCATCCTCTTACCGTCCTATATCTCTCCTGCCCATAATGGGCAAAATACTTGAAAAACTCATTCTGAAAAGTCTTCATCCTATCATAAAATCCAACCAGATAATCTCAGATCACCAATTTGGTTTCCGAACATCGCACTCCACTACATAACCTACCCCCTTTCTTA